>PYHX02000467.1:93051526-93722138 GCA_004302925.2 Cochliomyia hominivorax | reverse complement strand
GAGAGTAACCAACCATTTTATATACTTTGCCTCTTGCTTGAAACTTTTTACGCTGTGTTTTCTCTAAAGCAACTGCGGTCGAACCGAAAACTCTTAAATGCCTTACGCACGGCTTATGTCCAGTAAAAACTTCAAATGGAGTTTTATCTTTTATTAACTTTGTTGGTGCTCTATTTCTAATATAAGCAGCAGTTGAGACTGCTTCTGCCCACAAATTCTCTTTCATACCGCTGTGAACTAACATACTTCTTCCATTTCTACGAGTGTGCGGTTTGCACGTTCAGCCACGCCGTTTTGTTGTGGTGTGTATGGTACTGTGAATTGTCTCTTTATGCCACATCTACTCAAATGCTCTTCGAATTTTTTATTTACAAACTCACCACCGTTGTCGCTACGCAAACATTTAATTCTTCTTTCTGTTTGACGCTCTATCATTCTCTGAAATGAAACAAACTTATCAAAGGCTTCATCTTTTGATTTCATGAAATAAATAAATATTCTACGGGAAAAATCGTCAATAAATGTTATAAAGTAACGCGAACCACCAAGCGACTGTGTATTAACTGGACCACATATATCAGTGTGAATCAAGTCTAATATATTCTTTGACTTTATTTCATTGTTTCTACTGAATGGTTTTACTTGAACTTTCGATTTCATACATGTAACACAATTTTGATCAATATTAAAATCTGTTCCATCCAAACCAATCACCATATTCTTTTCTTTCAATTCAATTAAACTCTTATAGTTCAAATGACCATATCTGTTGTGCCATTTAATACTTTCATTGCTTTTCATATGAAACACTTTATTATATTTTTTATTTTCAAACACAAATAAATTGCCTTTTCTCTTTGCACATAACACCACTTCATTACTGTTGTCTAAAATTTCTGCTTTCTCTCTTGTAAAATTTACATAAAATCCCTTGCTAACAGCTCTGCTTACTGACACAAAATTTCCAATTAAATTTGGCACATATAATACTTCACGTAAGAGTATATCTCCGTCTGCAGTCACAATATTTACGTCGCCAATTCCCTCTGCACAAATGTATTTCTCTCCTGCTAATGTTATTTTCTCCTTGTGTTCTCTTAATTTTTCAAAACATGCTCGATCACCAGACATGTGTGCGGTTGCGCCACTATCAATACACCATACATTCTTTTTAAATGTGTTTGTCTCAGCCGACGCTAGTACAGTAAATTGTTTTTGATCTTTTTTATTTTCTCTCTTTTGCTTTGAGTAACAGTTAGCAGCAAAATGCCCTTGTTTACCACATACGAAACAAGCACCTTTTTTCTTCTCTTGTTGCTGACTTCTTTTTTCGTTGTGTTTTTTGAAACGGTCGTTGCTATATGATTTTGTTTTTACGTTGAATGCTGTTTGTTGTAATTTGTCGTCTTCTTTTTGGCATTTTCTTTCGCTTTCTTCTAGAAGTTTCACTTTTAAATTTTGTAGGGATGGCAAATTATCTCGAGTCTCCATGGCTACAACAAATTGTTCATATTGTGTTGGCAAACTTGAAAGTAACATTATTGTAATAAGCTCTTCATTGATTTCAATTCCAGCTTCAGCCAATTTGTCCACAATCGATGTAAAATTGTTAATGTGCTCCGACATGCTTCCATTTTCAGACATACGTGCTCCTAGCAACTGCTTGTATAAATAAACCTTTCTTATGGGACCACTTGGACGAAATACTTCTTGTAATGTATTCCATGCCTCTGCCGATGTTTTACAATTCTTTATGTAATTCAGCTGTGACGCTTCCACGCATAGAACTATTGTTGCCAAGGCCTTCTCATCTTTTTCTGACCACTTACCAATATCTTCGGCATCATTTCTAGTTTCCTTACCAATGGCTACATCCCAATATCCCGTATGGATCAAAACACTTTTCATATGGATGCACCAAGAATCATAATTCTTTTCATTTAGTTTGTCTATTTGATACAAACTCATTTTCACAATTTTTCCTTTACTTTATCTTTTTTCTTTCTTTATAATACTTGCACGATGCCTGGGCCCATAACCTATGTTAGAGTTTTCTTTGTGGGTTATGTTATTTATTACCCGCACACATTAAAGTAGAACACAACATTTCAGTTTCACGGTTTATTAGAGACTCAAAGCTTAATGCTAAAGACTAAATTAGAGATCACATATATAGTGTTGCCAGATATATAATATCAAGGTATTGCCATACATATTATAATATATTACAACGTTGGGAATTTAAATTAACTGAAAGTCTACTTATGCAATCGTGTTGCCTGATAAATCTTAAATGTATATTTTCCAACAGTATTCTAAAATATTTTGAATCCAAAAAAAATAAGCTTTAAAAAAAATTTTTTTTTAATTTCACCAGATTTCGATTTTTTATAAAATTTTTGATCCAAAAGCAAAAAACTTTAATTTTAGTTTCTAAAATAACGCGCTCCAATCGCAAAAATAAGCTTTATTTGTAATCACTTTTATATTTCACCAGATTTCGATTTTTTATAAAATTTTTGATCCAAAAGTATTAAAAACTAAAATTGGCTGTAGTTTCTAAAATAACGCTCCAATCGCAAAAATAAGCTTTATTTGTAATCACTTTTATATTTCACCAGATTTCGATTTTTTATAAAATTTTTGATCCAAAAGTATTAAAAACTAAAATTGGCTGTAGTTTCTAAAATAACGCTCCAATCGCAAAAATAAGCTTTATTTGTAATCACTTTTATATTTCACCAGATTTCGATTTTTTATAAAATTTTTGATCCAAAAGTATTAAAAACTAAAATTGGCTGTAGTTTCTAAAATAACGCTCCAATCGCAAAAATAAGCTTTATTTGTAATCACTTTTATATTTCACCAGATTTCGATATTTTATAAATTTTTGATCCAAAGCATAAAAACTTAAATCGGCTGTAGTTTCTAAAATAACGCTCCAATCGCAAAATAAGCTTTATTTGTAATCACTTTTAATTTCACCAGATCTCGATTTTTATAAAATTTTTGATCCAAAAGTATTAAAAAACTAAAATTGGCTGTAGTTTCTAAAATAACGCTCCAATCGCAAAAATAAGCTTTATTTGTAATCACTTTTACATTTCACCAAGATTTCGATTTTTTATAAAATTTTTGATCCAAAAGTATTAAAAAACTAAAATTGGCTGTAGTTTCTAAAATAATGCTCCAATCGTAAAAATAAGCTTTATTTGTAATCACTTTTATATTTCACCAGATTTCGATTTTTATAAAATTTTTGATCCAAAAGCATAAAAAACTTAAATTGGCTGTAGTTTCTAAAATAACGCTCCAATCGCAAAAATAAGCTTTATTTGTAATCACTTTTACATTTCACCAGATTTCGATTTTTTATAAAATTTTTGATCAAAAGTATTAAAAAACTAAAATTGGCTGTAGTTTCTAAAATAACGCTTCCAATCGCAAAAATAAGCTTTATTTGTAATCACTTTTATATTTCACCAGATTTCGATTTTTTATAAAATTTTTGATCCAAAAGCATAAAAAAACTAAAATTGGCTGTAGTTTCTAAAATAACGCTCCAATCGCAAAAATAAGCTTTATTTGTAATCACTTTTATATTTCACCAGATCTCGATTTTTTATAAAATTTTTGATCCAAAAGTATTAAAAACTAAATTGGCTGTAGTTTCTAAAATAACGCTCCAATCGCAAAAATAAGCTTTATTTGTAATCACTTTTACATTTCACCAGATTTCGATTTTTTATAAAATTTTTGATCCAAAAGTATAAAAAACTAAAATTGGCTGTAGTTTCTAAAATAATGCTCCAATCGCAAAAATAAGCTTTATTTGTAATCACTTTTATTTTCACCAGATTTCGATTTTTTATAAAATTTTGATCCAAAAGCATAAAAAACTTAAATTGGCTGTAGTTTCTAAAATAACGCTCCAATCGCAAAAATAAGCTTTATTTGTAATCACTTTTACATTTCACCAGATTTCGATTTTTTATAAATTTTTGATCCAAAAGCTATTAAAAACTTAAATTGGCTGTAGTTTCTAAAATAATGCTCCAATCGCAAAAATAAGCTTTATTTGTAATCACTTTTATATTTCACCAGATTTCGATTTTTTATAAAATTTTTGATCCAAAAGTATTAAAAAACTAAAATTGGCTGTAGTTTCTAAAATAATGCTCCAATCGCAAAAATAAGCTTTATTTGTAATCACTTTTACATTTCACCAGATTTCGATTTTTTATAAAATTTTTGATCCAAAAGTATTAAAAAACTAAAATTGGCTGTAGTTTCTAAAATAACGCTCCAATCGCAAAAATAAGCTTTATTTGTAATCACTTTTATATTTCAACCAGATTTCGATTTTTTATAAAATTTTTGATCCAAAAGTATTAAAAAACTAAAATTGGCTGTAGTTTCTAAAATAACGCTCCAATCGCAAAAATAAGCTTTATTTGTAATCACTTTTATTTTCAAAAATTTCGATTTTTTATTAAATTTTTGATCCAAAAGCATAAAAACTAAAATTGGCTGTAGTTTCTAAAATAACGCTCCAATCGCAAAAATAAGCTTTATTTGTAATCACTTTTACATTTCACCAGATTTCGATTTTTTATAAAATTTTTGATCCAAAAGTATTAAAAAACTAAAATTGGCTGTAGTTTCTAAAATAACGCTCCAATCGCAAAAATAAGCTTTATTTGTAATCACTTTTATATTTCACCAGATTTCGATTTTTTATAAAATTTTTGATCCAAAAGTATTAAAAAACTAAAATTGGCTGTAGTTTCTAAAATAACGCTCCAATCGCAAAAATAAGCTTTATTTGTAATCACTTTTATATTTCACCAGATTTCGATTTTTTATAAAATTTTTGATCCAAAAGCATAAAAAACTAAAATTGGCTGTAGTTTCTAAAATAACGCTCCAATCGCAAAATAAGCTTTATTTGTAATCACTTTTATATTTCACCAGATTTCGATTTTTTATAAAATTTTTGATCCAAAAGTATTAAAAACTAAAATTGGCTGTAGTTTCTAAAATAACGCTCCAATCGCAAAAATAAGCTTTATTTGTAATCACTTTTATATTTCACCAGATTTCGATTTTTTATAAAATTTTTGATCCAAAGTATTAAAAACTAAAATTGGCTGTAGTTTCTAAAATAACGCTCCAATCGCAAAAATAAGCTTTATTTGTAATCACTTTTTATTTCACCAGATTTCGATTTTTTATAAAATTTTTGATCCAAAAGTATTAAAAAACTAAAATTGGCTGTAGTTTCTAAAATAACGCTCCAATCGCAAAAATAAGCTTTATTTGTAATCACTTTTATATTTCACCAGATTTCGATTTTTTATAAAATTTTTGATCCAAAAGTATTAAAAAACTAAAATTGGCTGTAGTTTCTAAAATAACGCTCCAATCGCAAAAATAAGCTTTATTTGTAATCACTTTTATATTTCACCAGATTTCGATTTTTTATAAAATTTTTGATCCAAAAGTATTAAAAAACTAAAATTGGCTGTAGTTTCTAAAATAACGCTCCAATCGCAAAAAATAAGCTTTATTTGTAATCACTTTTATTTTCAACCAAATTTCGATTTTTTATAAAATTTTTGATCCAAAAGTATTAAAAAACTAAAATTGGCTGTAGTTTCTAAAATAACGCTCCAATCGCAAAAATAAGCTTTATTTGTAATCACTTTTATATTTCACCAGATTTCGATTTTTTATAAAATTTTTGATCCAAAAGTATTAAAAAACTAAAATTGGCTGTAGTTTCTAAAATAACGCTCCAATCGCAAAAATAAGCTTTATTTGTAATCACTTTTACATTTCACCAGATTTCGATTTTTTATAAAATTTTTGATCCAAAAGTATTAAAAAACTAAAATTGGCTGTAGTTTCTAAAATAACGCTCCAATCGCAAAAATAAGCTTTATTTGTAATCACTTTTATATTTCACCAGATTTCGATTTTTTATAAATTTTTGATCCAAAAGCATTAAAAAACTAAATTGGCTGTAGTTTCTAAAATAACGCTCCAATCGCAAAAATAAGCTTTATTTGTAATCACTTTTATATTTCACAGATTTCGATTTTTTATAAAATTTTTGATCCAAAAGTATTAAAAACTAAAATTGGCTGTAGTTTCTAAAATAACGCTCCAATCGCAAAAATAAGCTTTATTTGTAATCACTTTTATATTTCACAAATTTCGATTTTTTATAAAATTTTTGATCCAAAAGTATTAGAAAACTAAAATTGGCTGTAGTTTCTAAAATAACGCTCCAATCGCAAAAATAAGCTTTATTTGTAATCACTTTTATATTTCACCAGATTTCGATTTTTTATAAAATTTTTGATCCAAAAGTATTAAAAAACTAAAATTGGCTGTAGTTTCTAAAATAACGCTCCAATCGCAAAAATAAGCTTTATTTGTAATCACTTTTATATTTCACCAGATTTCGATTTTTTATAAATTTTTGATCCAAAAGCATTAAAAAACTAAAATTGGCTGTAGTTTCTAAAATAACGCTCCAATCGCAAAAATAAGCTTTATTTGTAATCACTTTTATATTTCACCAGATTTCGATTTTTTATAAAATTTTTGATCCAAAAGTATTAAAAAACTAAAATTGGCTGTAGTTTCTAAAATAACGCTCCAATCGCAAAAATAAGCTTTATTTGTAATCACTTTTATATTTCACCAGATTTCGATTTTTTATAAAATTTTTGATCCAAAAGTATTAAAAAACTAAAATTGGCTGTAGTTTCTAAAATAACGCTCCAATCGCAAAATAAGCTTTATTTGTAATCACTTTTATATTTCACCAGATTTCGATTTTTTATAAAATTTTTGATCCAAAAGTATTAAAAAACTAAAATTGGCTGTAGTTTCTAAAATAACGCTCCAATCGCAAAAATAAGCTTTATTTGTAATCACTTTTATATTTCACCAGATTTCGATTTTTTATAAATTTTTGATCCAAAAGTATTAGAAAACTAAAATTGGCTGTAGTTTCTAAAATAACGCTCCAATCGCAAAAATAAGCTTTATTTGTAATCACTTTTATATTTCAACCAGATTTCGATTTTTTATAAAATTTTTGATCCAAAAGTATTAAAAAACTAAAATTGGCTGTAGTTTCTAAAATAACGCTCCAATCGCAAAAATAAGCTTTATTTGTAATCACTTTTATATTTCACCAGATTTCGATTTTTTATAAAATTTTTGATCCAAAAGTATTAAAAAACTAAAATTGGCTGTAGTTTCTAAAATAACGCTCCAATCGCAAAAATAAGCTTTATTTGTAATCACTTTTATATTTCACCAGATTTCGATTTTTTATAAAATTTTTGATCCAAAAGTATAAAAAACTAAAATTGGCTGTAGTTTCTAAAATAACGCTCCAATCGCAAAAATAAGCTTTATTTGTAATCACTTTTACATTTCACCAGATTTCGATTTTTTATAAAATTTTTGATCCAAAAGTATTAAAAAACTAAATTGGCTGTAGTTTCTAAAATAACGCTCCAATCGCAAAAATAAGCTTTATTTGTAATCACTTTTACATTTCACCAGATTTCGATTTTTTATAAAATTTTTGATCCAAAAGTATAAAAAACTAAAATTGGCTGTAGTTTCTAAAATAATGCTCCAATCGCAAAAATAAGCTTTATTTGTAATCACTTTTATATTTCACCAGATTTCGATTTTTTATAAAATTTTTGATCCAAAAGCATAAAAAACTTAAAATTGGCTGTAGTTTCTAAAATAACGCTCCAATCGCAAAAATAAGCTTTATTTGTAATCACTTTTATATTTCACCAGATTTCGATTTTTTATAAAATTTTTGATCCAAAAGTATTAAAAACTAAAATTGGCTGTAGTTTCTAAAATAACGCTCCAATCGCAAAAATAAGCTTTATTTGTAATCACTTTTATATTTCACCAGATTTCGATTTTTTATAAAATTTTTGATCCAAAAGTATTAAAAAACTAAAATTGGCTGTAGTTTCTAAAATAACGCTCCAATCGCAAAAATAAGCTTTATTTGTAATCACTTTTATATTTCACCAGATTTCGATTTTTTATAAAATTTTTGATCCAAAAGTATTAAAAAACTAAAATTGGCTGTAGTTTCTAAAATAACGCTCCAATCGCAAAAATAAGCTTTATTTGTAATCACTTTTATATTTCACCAGATTTCGATTTTTTATAAATTTTTGATCCAAAAGTATTAGAAAACTAAAATTGGCTGTAGTTTCTAAAATAACGCTCCAATCGCAAAAATAAGCTTTATTTGTAATCACTTTTATATTTCACCAGATTTCGATTTTTTATAAAATTTTTGATCCAAAAGTATTAGAAAACTAAAATTGGCTGTAGTTTCTAAAATAACGCTCCAATCGCAAAAATAAGCTTTATTTGTAATCACTTTTATATTTCACCAGATTTCGATTTTTTATAAAATTTTTGATCCAAAAGTATTAAAAAACTAAAATTGGCTGTAGTTTCTAAAATAACGCTCCAATCGCAAAAATAAGCTTTATTTGTAATCACTTTTATATTTCACCAGATTTCGATTTTTTATAAAATTTTTGATCCAAAAGTATTAAAAACTAAAATTGGCTGTAGTTTCTAAAATAACGCTCCAATCGCAAAAATAAGCTTTATTTGTAATCACTTTTATATTTCACCAGATTTCGATTTTTTATAAAATTTTTGATCCAAAAGTATTAAAAACTAAAATTGGCTGTAGTTTCTAAAATAACGCTCCAATCGCAAAAATAAGCTTTATTTGTAATCACTTTTATATTTCACCAGATTTCGATTTTTTATAAAATTTTTGATCCAAAAGTATTAGAAAACTAAAATTGGCTGTAGTTTCTAAAATAACGCTCCAATCGCAAAAATAAGCTTTATTTGTAATCACTTTTATATTTCACCAGATTTCGATTTTTTATAAAATTTTTGATCCAAAAGTATTAGAAAACTAAAATTGGCTGTAGTTTCTAAAATAACGCTCCAATCGCAAAAATAAGCTTTATTTGTAATCACTTTTATATTTCAACAGATTTCGATTTTTTATAAAATTTTTGATCCAAAAGTATTAGAAAACTAAAATTGGCTGTAGTTTCTAAAATAACGCTCCAATCGCAAAAATAAGCTTTATTTGTAATCACTTTTATATTTCACCAGATTTCGATTTTTTATAAAATTTTTGATCCAAAAGTATTAGAAAACTAAAATTGGCTGTAGTTTCTAAAATAACGCTCCAATCGCAAAAATAAGCTTTATTTGTAATCACTTTTATATTTCACCAGATTTCGATTTTTTATAAAATTTTTGATCCAAAAGTATTAAAAACTAAAATTGGCTGTAGTTTCTAAAATAACGCTCCAATCGCAAAAATAAGCTTTATTTGTAATCACTTTTACATTTCACCAGATTTCGATTTTTTATAAAATTTTTGATCCAAAAGTATTAAAAAACTAAAATTGGCTGTAGTTTCTAAAATAACGCTCCAATCGCAAAAATAAGCTTTATTTGTAATCACTTTTATATTTCAACAGATTTCGATTTTTTATAAAATTTTTGATCCAAAAGTATTAGAAAACTAAAATTGGCTGTAGTTTCTAAAATAACGCTCCAATCGCAAAAATAAGCTTTATTTGTAATCACTTTTATATTTCACCAGATTTCGATTTTTTATAAAATTTTTGATCCAAAAGTATAGAAAACTAAAATTGGCTGTAGTTTCTAAAATAACGCTCCAATCGCAAAAATAAGCTTTATTTGTAATCACTTTTATATTTCACCAGATTTCGATTTTTTATAAAATTTTTGATCCAAAAGTATTAGAAAACTAAAATTGGCTGTAGTTTCTAAAATAACGCTCCAATCGCAAAAATAAGCTTTATTTGTAATCACTTTTATATTTCAACAGATTTCGATTTTTTATAAAATTTTTGATCCAAAAGTATTAGAAAACTAAAATTGGCTGTAGTTTCTAAAATAACGCTCCAATCGCAAAAATAAGCTTTATTTGTAATCACTTTTATATTTCACCAGATTTCGATTTTTTATAAAATTTTTGATCCAAAAGTATTAGAAAACTAAAATTGGCTGTAGTTTCTAAAATAACGCTCCAATCGCAAAAATAAGCTTTATTTGTAATCACTTTTATATTTCACCAGATTTCGATTTTTTATAAATTTTTGATCCAAAAGTATTAGAAAACTAAAATTGGCTGTAGTTTCTAAAATAACGCTCCAATCGCAAAAATAAGCTTTATTTGTAATCACTTTTATATTTCACCAGATTTCGATTTTTTATAAAATTTTTGATCCAAAAGTATTAGAAAACTAAAATTGGCTGTAGTTTCTAAAATAACGCTCCAATCGCAAAAATAAGCTTTATTTGTAATCACTTTTATATTTCACCAGATTTCGATTTTTTATAAAATTTTTGATCCAAAAGTATTAGAAAACTAAAATTGGCTGTAGTTTCTAAAATAACGCTCCAATCGCAAAAATAAGCTTTATTTGTAATCACTTTTATATTTCACCAGATTTCGATTTTTTATAAAATTTTTGATCCAAAAGTATTAAAAAACTAAAATTGGCTGTAGTTTCTAAAATAACGCTCCAATCGCAAAAATAAGCTTTATTTGTAATCACTTTTATATTTCACCAGATTTCGATTTTTTATAAAATTTTTGATCCAAAAGTATTAAAAACTAAAATTGGCTGTAGTTTCTAAAATAACGCTCCAATCGCAAAAATAAGCTTTATTTGTAATCACTTTTATATTTCACCAGATTTCGATTTTTTATAAAATTTTTGATCCAAAAGTATTAAAAAACTAAAATTGGCTGTAGTTTCTAAAATAACGCTCCAATCGCAAAAATAAGCTTTATTTGTAATCACTTTTATATTTCACCAGATTTCGATTTTTTATAAAATTTTTGATCCAAAAGTATTAGAAAACTAAAATTGGCTGTAGTTTCTAAAATAACGCTCCAATCGCAAAAATAAGCTTTATTTGTAATCACTTTTATATTTCACCAGATTTCGATTTTTTATAAAATTTTTGATCCAAAAGTATTAGAAAACTAAAATTGGCTGTAGTTTCTAAAATAACGCTCCAATCGCAAAAATAAGCTTTATTTGTAATCACTTTTATATTTCACCAGATTTCGATTTTTTATAAAATTTTTGATCCAAAAGTATTAAAAAACTAAAATTGGCTGTAGTTTCTAAAATAACGCTCCAATCGCAAAAATAAGCTTTATTTGTAATCACTTTTATATTTCACCAGATTTCGATTTTTTATAAAATTTTTGATCCAAAAGTATTAAAAACTAAAATTGGCTGTAGTTTCTAAAATAACGCTCCAATCGCAAAAATAAGCTTTATTTGTAATCACTTTTATATTTCACCAGATTTCGATTTTTTATAAAATTTTTGATCCAAAAGTATTAAAAAACTAAAATTGGCTGTAGTTTCTAAAATAACGCTCCAATCGCAAAAATAAGCTTTATTTGTAATCACTTTTATATTTCACCAGATTTCGATTTTTTATAAAATTTTTGATCCAAAAGTATTAAAAAACTAAAATTGGCTGTAGTTTCTAAAATAACGCTCCAATCGCAAAAATAAGCTTTATTTGTAATCACTTTTATATTTCACCAGATTTCGATTTTTTATAAAATTTTTGATCCAAAAGTATAAAAAACTAAAATTGGCTGTAGTTTCTAAAATAACGCTCCAATCGCAAAAATAAGCTTTATTTGTAATCACTTTTATATTTCACCAGATTTCGATTTTTTATAAAATTTTTGATCCAAAAGTATTAGAAAACTAAAATTGGCTGTAGTTTCTAAAATAACGCTCCAATCGCAAAAATAAGCTTTATTTGTAATCACTTTTATATTTCACCAGATTTCGATTTTTTATAAAATTTTTGATCCAAAAGTATTAGAAAACTAAAATTGGCTGTAGTTTCTAAAATAACGCTCCAATCGCAAAAATAAGCTTTATTTGTAATCACTTTTATATTTCACCAGATTTCGATTTTTTATAAAATTTTTGATCCAAAAGTATTAAAAAACTAAAATTGGCTGTAGTTTCTAAAATAACGCTCCAATCGCAAAAATAAGCTTTATTTGTAATCACTTTTATATTTCACAGATTTCGATTTTTTATAAAATTTTTGATCCAAAAGTATTAGAAAACTAAAATTGGCTGTAGTTTCTAAAATAACGCTCCAATCGCAAAAATAAGCTTTATTTGTAATCACTTTTATATTTCACCAGATTTCGATTTTTTATAAAATTTTTGATCCAAAAGTATTAGAAAACTAAAATTGGCTGTAGTTTCTAAAATAACGCTCCAATCGCAAAAATAAGCTTTATTTGTAATCACTTTTATATTTCACCAGATTTCGATTTTTTATAAAATTTTTGATCCAAAAGTATTAGAAAACTAAAATTGGCTGTAGTTTCTAAAATAACGCTCCAATCGCAAAAATAAGCTTTATTTGTAATCACTTTTATATTTCACCAGATTTCGATTTTTTATAAAATTTTTGATCCAAAAGTATTAGAAAACTAAAATTGGCTGTAGTTTCTAAAATAACGCTCCAATCGCAAAAATAAGCTTTATTTGTAATCACTTTTATATTTCACCAGATTTCGATTTTTTATAAAATTTTTGATCCAAAAGTATTAGAAAACTAAAATTGGCTGTAGTTTCTAAAATAACGCTCCAATCGCAAAAATAAGCTTTATTTGTAATCACTTTTATATTTCACCAGATTTCGATTTTTTATAAAATTTTTGATCCAAAAGTATTAGAAAACTAAAATTGGCTGTAGTTTCTAAAATAACGCTCCAATCGCAAAAATAAGCTTTATTTGTAATCACTTTTATATTTCACCAGATTTCGATTTTTTATAAAATTTTTGATCCAAAAGTATTAGAAAACTAAAATTGGCTGTAGTTTCTAAAATAACGCTCCAATCGCAAAAATAAGCTTTATTTGTAATCACTTTTATATTTCACCAGATTTCGATTTTTTATAAAATTTTTGATCCAAAAGTATTAGAAAACTAAAATTGGCTGTAGTTTCTAAAATAACGCTCCAATCGCAAAAATAAGCTTTATTTGTAATCACTTTTATTTTCACCAGATTTCGATTTTTTATAAAATTTTTGATCCAAAAGTATTAGAAAACTAAAATTGGCTGTAGTTTCTAAAATAACGCTCCAATCGCAAAAATAAGCTTTATTTGTAATCACTTTTATATTTCACCAGATTTCGATTTTTTATAAAATTTTTGATCCAAAAGTATTAGAAAACTAAAATTGGCTGTAGTTTCTAAAATAACGCTCCAATCGCAAAAATAAGCTTTATTTGTAATCACTTTTATATTTCACCAGATTTCGATTTTTTATAAAATTTTTGATCCAAAAGTATTAGAAAACTAAAATTGGCTGTAGTTTCTAAAATAACGCTCCAATCGCAAAAATAAGCTTTATTTGTAATCACTTTTATATTTCACCAGATTTCGATTTTTTATAAAATTTTTGATCCAAAAGTATTAGAAAACTAAAATTGGCTGTAGTTTCTAAAATAACGCTCCAATCGCAAAAATAAGCTTTATTTGTAATCACTTTTATATTTCACCAGATTTCGATTTTTTATAAAATTTTTGATCCAAAAGTATTAGAAAACTAAAATTGGCTGTAGTTTCTAAAATAACGCTCCAATCGCAAAAATAAGCTTTATTTGTAATCACTTTTATATTTCACCAGATTTCGATTTTTTATAAAATTTTTGATCCAAAAGTATTAGAAAACTAAAATTGGCTGTAGTTTCTAAAATAACGCTCCAATCGCAAAAATAAGCTTTATTTGTAATCACTTTTATATTTCACCAGATTTCGATTTTTTATAAATTTTTGATCCAAAAGTATTAGAAAACTAAAATTGGCTGTAGTTTCTAAAATAACGCTCCAATCGCAAAAATAAGCTTTATTTGTAATCACTTTTATATTTCAACAGATTTCGATTTTTTATAAAATTTTTGATCCAAAAGTATTAGAAAACTAAAATTGGCTGTAGTTTCTAAAATAACGCTCCAATCGCAAAAATAAGCTTTATTTGTAATCACTTTTATATTTCACCAGATTTCGATTTTTTATAAAATTTTTGATCCAAAAGTATTAGAAAACTAAAATTGGCTGTAGTTTCTAAAATAACGCTCCAATCGCAAAAATAAGCTTTATTTGTAATCACTTTTATATTTCACCAGATTTCGATTTTTTATAAAATTTTTGATCCAAAAGTATTAGAAAACTAAAATTGGCTGTAGTTTCTAAAATAACGCTCCAATCGCAAAAATAAGCTTTATTTGTAATCACTTTTATATTTCACCAGATTTCGATTTTTTATAAAATTTTTGATCCAAAAGTATTAGAAAACTAAAATTGGCTGTAGTTTCTAAAATAACGCTCCAATCGCAAAAATAAGCTTTATTTGTAATCACTTTTATATTTCACCAGATTTCGATTTTTTATAAAATTTTTGATCCAAAAGTATTAGAAAACTAAAATTGGCTGTAGTTTCTAAAATAACGCTCCAATCGCAAAAATAAGCTTTATTTGTAATCACTTTTATATTTCAACAGATTTCGATTTTTTATAAAATTTTTGATCCAAAAGTATTAGAAAACTAAAATTGGCTGTAGTTTCTAAAATAACGCTCCAATCGCAAAAATAAGCTTTATTTGTAATCACTTTTATATTTCAACAGATTTCGATTTTTTATAAAATTTTTGATCCAAAAGTATTAGAAAACTAAAATTGGCTGTAGTTTCTAAAATAACGCTCCAATCGCAAAAATAAGCTTTATTTGTAATCACTTTTATATTTCACCAGATTTCGATTTTTTATAAAATTTTTGATCCAAAAGTATTAGAAAACTAAAATTGGCTGTAGTTTCTAAAATAACGCTCCAATCGCAAAAATAAGCTTTATTTGTAATCACTTTTATATTTCAACAGATTTCGATTTTTTATAAAATTTTTGATCCAAAAGTATTAGAAAACTAAAATTGGCTGTAGTTTCTAAAATAACGCTCCAATCGCAAAAATAAGCTTTATTTGTAATCACTTTTATATTTCACCAGATTTCGATTTTTTATAAAATTTTTGATCCAAAAGTATTAGAAAACTAAAATTGGCTGTAGTTTCTAAAATAACGCTCCAATCGCAAAAATAAGCTTTATTTGTAATCACTTTTATATTTCAACAGATTTCGATTTTTTATAAAATTTTTGATCCAAAAGTATTAGAAAACTAAAATTGGCTGTAGTTTCTAAAATAACGCTCCAATCGCAAAAATAAGCTTTATTTGTAATCACTTTTATATTTCACCAGATTTCGATTTTTTATAAATTTTTGATCCAAAAGTATTAGAAAACTAAAATTGGCTGTAGTTTCTAAAATAACGCTCCAATCGCAAAAATAAGCTTTATTTGTAATCACTTTTATATTTCAACAGATTTCGATTTTTTATAAAATTTTTGATCCAAAAGTATTAGAAAACTAAAATTGGCTGTAGTTTCTAAAATAACGCTCCAATCGCAAAAATAAGCTTTATTTGTAATCACTTTTATATTTCAACAGATTTCGATTTTTTATAAAATTTTTGATCCAAAAGTATTAGAAAACTAAAATTGGCTGTAGTTTCTAAAATAACGCTCCAATCGCAAAAATAAGCTTTATTTGTAATCACTTTTATATTTCACCAGATTTCGATTTTTTATAAATTTTTGATCCAAAAGTATTAGAAAACTAAAATTGGCTGTAGTTTCTAAAATAACGCTCCAATCGCAAAAATAAGCTTTATTTGTAATCACTTTTATATTTCACCAGATTTCGATTTTTTATAAAATTTTTGATCCAAAAGTATTAGAAAACTAAAATTGGCTGTAGTTTCTAAAATAACGCTCCAATCGCAAAAATAAGCTTTATTTGTAATCACTTTTATATTTCACCAGATTTCGATTTTTTATAAAATTTTTGATCCAAAAGTATTAGAAAACTAAAATTGGCTGTAGTTTCTAAAATAACGCTCCAATCGCAAAAATAAGCTTTATTTGTAATCACTTTTATATTTCACCAGATTTCGATTTTTTATAAAATTTTTGATCCAAAAGTATTAGAAAACTAAAATTGGCTGTAGTTTCTAAAATAACGCTCCAATCGCAAAAATAAGCTTTATTTGTAATCACTTTTATATTTCACCAGATTTCGATTTTTTATAAAATTTTTGATCCAAAAGTATTAGAAAACTAAAATTGGCTGTAGTTTCTAAAATAACGCTCCAATCGCAAAAATAAGCTTTATTTGTAATCACTTTTATATTTCACCAGATTTCGATTTTTTATAAAATTTTTGATCCAAAAGTATTAGAAAACTAAAATTGGCTGTAGTTTCTAAAATAACGCTCCAATCGCAAAAATAAGCTTTATTTGTAATCACTTTTATATTTCACCAGATTTCGATTTTTTATAAAATTTTTGATCCAAAAGTATTAGAAAACTAAAATTGGCTGTAGTTTCTAAAATAACGCTCCAATCGCAAAAATAAGCTTTATTTGTAATCACTTTTATATTTCACCAGATTTCGATTTTTTATAAAATTTTTGATCCAAAAGTATTAGAAAACTAAAATTGGCTGTAGTTTCTAAAATAACGCTCCAATCGCAAAAATAAGCTTTATTTGTAATCACTTTTATATTTCACCAGATTTCGATTTTTTATAAAATTTTTGATCCAAAAGTATTAGAAAACTAAAATTGGCTGTAGTTTCTAAAATAACGCTCCAATCGCAAAAATAAGCTTTATTTGTAATCACTTTTATATTTCACCAGATTTCGATTTTTTATAAAATTTTTGATCCAAAAGTATTAGAAAACTAAAATTGGCTGTAGTTTCTAAAATAACGCTCCAATCGCAAAAATAAGCTTTATTTGTAATCACTTTTATATTTCACCAGATTTCGATTTTTTATAAATTTTTGATCCAAAAGTATTAGAAAACTAAAATTGGCTGTAGTTTCTAAAATAACGCTCCAATCGCAAAAATAAGCTTTATTTGTAATCACTTTTATATTTCAACAGATTTCGATTTTTTATAAAATTTTTGATCCAAAAGTATTAGAAAACTAAAATTGGCTGTAGTTTCTAAAATAACGCTCCAATCGCAAAAATAAGCTTTATTTGTAATCACTTTTATATTTCACCAGATTTCGATTTTTTATAAATTTTTGATCCAAAAGTATTAGAAAACTAAAATTGGCTGTAGTTTCTAAAATAACGCTCCAATCGCAAAAATAAGCTTTATTTGTAATCACTTTTATATTTCACCAGATTTCGATTTTTTATAAAATTTTTGATCCAAAAGTATTAGAAAACTAAAATTGGCTGTAGTTTCTAAAATAACGCTCCAATCGCAAAAATAAGCTTTATTTGTAATCACTTTTATATTTCACCAGATTTCGATTTTTTATAAAATTTTTGATCCAAAAGTATTAGAAAACTAAAATTGGCTGTAGTTTCTAAAATAACGCTCCAATCGCAAAAATAAGCTTTATTTGTAATCACTTTTATATTTCACCAGATTTCGATTTTTTATAAAATTTTTGATCCAAAAGTATTAGAAAACTAAAATTGGCTGTAGTTTCTAAAATAACGCTCCAATCGCAAAAATAAGCTTTATTTGTAATCACTTTTATATTTCACCAGATTTCGATTTTTTATAAAATTTTTGATCCAAAAGTATTAGAAAACTAAAATTGGCTGTAGTTTCTAAAATAACGCTCCAATCGCAAAAATAAGCTTTATTTGTAATCACTTTTATATTTCACCAGATTTCGATTTTTTATAAAATTTTTGATCCAAAAGTATTAGAAAACTAAAATTGGCTGTAGTTTCTAAAATAACGCTCCAATCGCAAAAATAAGCTTTATTTGTAATCACTTTTATATTTCACCAGATTTCGATTTTTTATAAATTTTTGATCCAAAAGTATTAGAAAACTAAAATTGGCTGTAGTTTCTAAAATAACGCTCCAATCGCAAAAATAAGCTTTATTTGTAATCACTTTTATATTTCACCAGATTTCGATTTTTTATAAAATTTTTGATCCAAAAGTATTAGAAAACTAAAATTGGCTGTAGTTTCTAAAATAACGCTCCAATCGCAAAAATAAGCTTTATTTGTAATCACTTTTATATTTCACCAGATTTCGATTTTTTATAAAATTTTTGATCCAAAAGTATTAGAAAACTAAAATTGGCTGTAGTTTCTAAAATAACGCTCCAATCGCAAAAATAAGCTTTATTTGTAATCACTTTTATATTTCAACAGATTTCGATTTTTTATAAAATTTTTGATCCAAAAGTATTAGAAAACTAAAATTGGCTGTAGTTTCTAAAATAACGCTCCAATCGCAAAAATAAGCTTTATTTGTAATCACTTTTATATTTCACCAGATTTCGATTTTTTATAAAATTTTTGATCCAAAAGTATTAGAAAACTAAAATTGGCTGTAGTTTCTAAAATAACGCTCCAATCGCAAAAATAAGCTTTATTTGTAATCACTTTTATATTTCACCAGATTTCGATTTTTTATAAATTTTTGATCCAAAAGTATTAGAAAACTAAAATTGGCTGTAGTTTCTAAAATAACGCTCCAATCGCAAAAATAAGCTTTATTTGTAATCACTTTTATATTTCACCAGATTTCGATTTTTTATAAAATTTTTGATCCAAAAGTATTAGAAAACTAAAATTGGCTGTAGTTTCTAAAATAACGCTCCAATCGCAAAAATAAGCTTTATTTGTAATCACTTTTATATTTCACCAGATTTCGATTTTTTATAAAATTTTTGATCCAAAAGTATTAGAAAACTAAAATTGGCTGTAGTTTCTAAAATAACGCTCCAATCGCAAAAATAAGCTTTATTTGTAATCACTTTTATATTTCACCAGATTTCGATTTTTTATAAATTTTTGATCCAAAAGTATTAGAAAACTAAAATTGGCTGTAGTTTCTAAAATAACGCTCCAATCGCAAAAATAAGCTTTATTTGTAATCACTTTTATATTTCACCAGATTTCGATTTTTTATAAAATTTTTGATCCAAAAGTATTAGAAAACTAAAATTGGCTGTAGTTTCTAAAATAACGCTCCAATCGCAAAAATAAGCTTTATTTGTAATCACTTTTATATTTCACCAGATTTCGATTTTTTATAAATTTTTGATCCAAAAGTATTAGAAAACTAAAATTGGCTGTAGTTTCTAAAATAACGCTCCAATCGCAAAAATAAGCTTTATTTGTAATCACTTTTATATTTCACCAGATTTCGATTTTTTATAAAATTTTTGATCCAAAAGTATTAGAAAACTAAAATTGGCTGTAGTTTCTAAAATAACGCTCCAATCGCAAAAATAAGCTTTATTTGTAATCACTTTTATATTTCACCAGATTTCGATTTTTTATAAAATTTTTGATCCAAAAGTATTAGAAAACTAAAATTGGCTGTAGTTTCTAAAATAACGCTCCAATCGCAAAAATAAGCTTTATTTGTAATCACTTTTATATTTCACCAGATTTCGATTTTTTATAAATTTTTGATCCAAAAGTATTAGAAAACTAAAATTGGCTGTAGTTTCTAAAATAACGCTCCAATCGCAAAAATAAGCTTTATTTGTAATCACTTTTATATTTCACCAGATTTCGATTTTTTATAAAATTTTTGATCCAAAAGTATTAGAAAACTAAAATTGGCTGTAGTTTCTAAAATAACGCTCCAATCGCAAAAATAAGCTTTATTTGTAATCACTTTTATATTTCACCAGATTTCGATTTTTTATAAATTTTTGATCCAAAAGTATTAGAAAACTAAAATTGGCTGTAGTTTCTAAAATAACGCTCCAATCGCAAAAATAAGCTTTATTTGTAATCACTTTTATATTTCACCAGATTTCGATTTTTTATAAAATTTTTGATCCAAAAGTATTAGAAAACTAAAATTGGCTGTAGTTTCTAAAATAACGCTCCAATCGCAAAAATAAGCTTTATTTGTAATCACTTTTATATTTCACCAGATTTCGATTTTTTATAAATTTTTGATCCAAAAGTATTAGAAAACTAAAATTGGCTGTAGTTTCTAAAATAACGCTCCAATCGCAAAAATAAGCTTTATTTGTAATCACTTTTATATTTCACCAGATTTCGATTTTTTATAAAATTTTTGATCCAAAAGTATTAGAAAACTAAAATTGGCTGTAGTTTCTAAAATAACGCTCCAATCGCAAAAATAAGCTTTATTTGTAATCACTTTTATATTTCAACAGATTTCGATTTTTTATAAATTTTTGATCCAAAAGTATTAGAAAACTAAAATTGGCTGTAGTTTCTAAAATAACGCTCCAATCGCAAAAATAAGCTTTATTTGTAATCACTTTTATATTTCAACAGATTTCGATTTTTTATTAAATTTTTGATCCAAAAGTATTAGAAAACTAAAATTGGCTGTAGTTTCTAAAATAACGCTCCAATCGCAAAAATAAGCTTTATTTGTAATCACTTTTATATTTCAACAGATTTCGATTTTTTATAAATTTTTGATCCAAAAGTATTAGAAAACTAAAATTGGCTGTAGTTTCTAAAATAACGCTCCAATCGCAAAAATAAGCTTTATTTGTAATCACTTTTATATTTCAACAGATTTCGATTTTTTATAAAATTTTTGATCCAAAAGTATTAGAAAACTAAAATTGGCTGTAGTTTCTAAAATAACGCTCCAATCGCAAAAATAAGCTTTATTTGTAATCACTTTTATATTTCAACAGATTTCGATTTTTTATTAAATTTTTGATCCAAAAGTATTAGAAAACTAAAATTGGCTGTAGTTTCTAAAATAACGCTCCAATCGCAAAAATAAGCTTTATTTGTAATCACTTTTATATTTCAACAGATTTCGATTTTTTATTAAATTTTTGATCCAAAAGTATTAGAAAACTAAAATTGGCTGTAGTTTCTAAAATAACGCTCCAATCGCAAAAATAAGCTTTATTTGTAATCACTTTTATATTTCAACAGATTTCGATTTTTTATAAATTTTTGATCCAAAAGTATTAGAAAACTAAAATTGGCTGTAGTTTCTAAAATAACGCTCCAATCGCAAAAATAAGCTTTATTTGTAATCACTTTTATATTTCAACAGATTTCGATTTTTTATAAATTTTTGATCCAAAAGTATTAGAAAACTAAAATTGGCTGTAGTTTCTAAAATAACGCTCCAATCGCAAAAATAAGCTTTATTTGTAATCACTTTTATATTTCACCAGATTTCGATTTTTTATAAAATTTTTGATCCAAAAGTATTAGAAAACTAAAATTGGCTGTAGTTTCTAAAATAACGCTCCAATCGCAAAAATAAGCTTTATTTGTAATCACTTTTATATTTCAACAGATTTCGATTTTTTATAAAATTTTTGATCCAAAAGTATTAGAAAACTAAAATTGGCTGTAGTTTCTAAAATAACGCTCCAATCGCAAAAATAAGCTTTATTTGTAATCACTTTTATATTTCAACAGATTTCGATTTTTTATAAATTTTTGATCCAAAAGTATTAGAAAACTAAAATTGGCTGTAGTTTCTAAAATAACGCTCCAATCGCAAAAATAAGCTTTATTTGTAATCACTTTTATATTTCACCAGATTTCGATTTTTATAAAATTTTTGATCCAAAAGTATTAGAAAACTAAAATTGGCTGTAGTTTCTAAAATAACGCTCCAATCGCAAAAATAAGCTTTATTTGTAATCACTTTTATATTTCAACAGATTTCGATTTTTTATAAAATTTTTGATCCAAAAGTATTAGAAAACTAAAATTGGCTGTAGTTTCTAAAATAACGCTCCAATCGCAAAAATAAGCTTTATTTGTAATCACTTTTATATTTCAACAGATTTCGATTTTTTATAAATTTTTGATCCAAAAGTATTAGAAAACTAAAATTGGCTGTAGTTTCTAAAATAACGCTCCAATCGCAAAAATAAGCTTTATTTGTAATCACTTTTATATTTCAACAGATTTCGATTTTTTATAAATTTTTGATCCAAAAGTATTAGAAAACTAAAATTGGCTGTAGTTTCTAAAATAACGCTCCAATCGCAAAAATAAGCTTTATTTGTAATCACTTTTATATTTCAACAGATTTCGATTTTTTATAAATTTTTGATCCAAAAGTATTAGAAAACTAAAATTGGCTGTAGTTTCTAAAATAACGCTCCAATCGCAAAAATAAGCTTTATTTGTAATCACTTTTATATTTCAACAGATTTCGATTTTTTATAAAATTTTTGATCCAAAAGTATTAGAAAACTAAAATTGGCTGTAGTTTCTAAAATAACGCTCCAATCGCAAAAATAAGCTTTATTTGTAATCACTTTTATATTTCAACAGATTTCGATTTTTTATAAATTTTTGATCCAAAAGTATTAGAAAACTAAAATTGGCTGTAGTTTCTAAAATAACGCTCCAATCGCAAAAATAAGCTTTATTTGTAATCACTTTTATATTTCAACAGATTTCGATTTTTTATTAAATTTTTGATCCAAAAGTATTAGAAAACTAAAATTGGCTGTAGTTTCTAAAATAACGCTCCAATCGCAAAAATAAGCTTTATTTGTAATCACTTTTATATTTCAACAGATTTCGATTTTTTATTAAATTTTTGATCCAAAAGTATTAGAAAACTAAAATTGGCTGTAGTTTCTAAAATAACGCTCCAATCGCAAAAATAAGCTTTATTTGTAATCACTTTTATATTTCAACAGATTTCGATTTTTTATTAAATTTTTGATCCAAAAGTATTAGAAAACTAAAATTGGCTGTAGTTTCTAAAATAACGCTCCAATCGCAAAAATAAGCTTTATTTGTAATCACTTTTATATTTCAACAGATTTCGATTTTTTATAAAATTTTTGATCCAAAAGTATTAGAAAACTAAAATTGGCTGTAGTTTCTAAAATAACGCTCCAATCGCAAAAATAAGCTTTATTTGTAATCACTTTTATATTTCAACAGATTTCGATTTTTTATAAAATTTTTGATCCAAAAGTATTAGAAAACTAAAATTGGCTGTAGTTTCTAAAATAACGCTCCAATCGCAAAAATAAGCTTTATTTGTAATCACTTTTATATTTCAACAGATTTCGATTTTTTATTAAATTTTTGATCCAAAAGTATTAGAAAACTAAAATTGGCTGTAGTTTCTAAAATAACGCTCCAATCGCAAAAATAAGCTTTATTTGTAATCACTTTTATATTTCAACAGATTTCGATTTTTATTAAAATTTTTGATCCAAAAGTATTAGAAAACTAAAATTGGCTGTAGTTTCTAAAATAACGCTCCAATCGCAAAAATAAGCTTTATTTGTAATCACTTTTATATTTCAACAGATTTCGATTTTTTATTAAATTTTTGATCCAAAAGTATTAGAAAACTAAAATTGGCTGTAGTTTCTAAAATAACGCTCCAATCGCAAAAATAAGCTTTATTTGTAATCACTTTTATATTTCAACAGATTTCGATTTTTTATTAAATTTTTGATCCAAAAGTATTAGAAAACTAAATTGGCTGTAGTTTCTAAAATAACGCTCCAATCGCAAAAATAAGCTTTATTTGTAATCACTTTTATATTTCAACAGATTTCGATTTTTTATAAATTTTTGATCCAAAAGTATTAGAAAACTAAAATTGGCTGTAGTTTCTAAAATAACGCTCCAATCGCAAAAATAAGCTTTATTTGTAATCACTTTTATATTTCAACAGATTTCGATTTTTTATTAAATTTTTGATCCAAAAGTATTAGAAAACTAAAATTGGCTGTAGTTTCTAAAATAACGCTCCAATCGCAAAAATAAGCTTTATTTGTAATCACTTTTATATTTCAACAGATTTCGATTTTTTATTAAATTTTTGATCCAAAAGTATTAGAAAACTAAAATTGGCTGTAGTTTCTAAAATAACGCTCCAATCGCAAAAATAAGCTTTATTTGTAATCACTTTTATATTTCAACAGATTTCGATTTTTTATTAAATTTTTGATCGAAAAGTATTAGAAAACTAAAATTGGCTGTAGTTTCTAAAATAACGCTCCAATCGCAAAAATAAGCTTTATTTGTAATCACTTTTATATTTCAACAGATTTCGATTTTTTATTAAATTTTTGATCCAAAAGTATTAGAAAACTAAAATTGGCTGTAGTTTCTAAAATAACGCTCCAATTCGCAAAAATAAGCTTATTTTGTAATCACTTTATATTCAACAGATTTTTCGATTTTTATTAAATTTTTGATCGAAAAATTTATAGAAAACTTAAATTGGCTGTAGTTTCTAAAATAACGCTCCAATCGCAAAAATAAGCTTTATTTGTAATCACTTTTATATTCAACAGATTTCGATTTTTATTAATTTTGATCAAAAGTATTAGAAACTAAAATTGGCTGTAGTTTCTAAAATAACGCTCCAATCGCAAAATAAGCTTTATTTGTAATCACTTTTATATTTCAACAGATTTCGATTTTTTATTAAATTTTGATCAAAAAGTATTAGAAAACTAAAATGCTGTAGTTCTAAATAACGCTCCAATCGCAAAAATTAAGCTTTATTTGTAATCACTTTTATATTTCCAACAGATTTTGAATTTTTTATTTAAATTTTTGATCTAAAAGTATTAGAAAACTAAAAATTGGCTGCAGTTTCTAAAATAACGCTTTCGCAAAAATAGCTTTATTTTAATCACTTTTAGTTTTCTAAAATAACGCTTTAAAATTTTTTCAAAAATAGAAAACTAAAATTTGTAATCTAAAATTTCGCTTTCATTAAAAAATTTATTTGTTTATAAACTAAAATTGGCTGTAGTTTCTAAAATAACGTCCAATCTAAAATTGGCTTATTTCTAAATAACGCTCCAATCAAAAATAAGCTTTTGTTTTATATTTCGATTTTTTTATTTTTTTGATCCAAAAGTATTAAAAACTAAAATTGGCTGTAGTTTCTAAAATAACGCTCCAATCGCAAAAATAAGCTTTATTTGTAATCACTTTTATATTTCAACAGATTTCGATTTTTTATTAAATTTTTGATCCAAAAGTATTAAAAACTAAAATTGGCTGTAGTTTCTAAAATAACGCTCCAATCGCAAAAATAAGCTTTATTTGTAATCACTTTTATATTTCAACAGATTTCGATTTTTTATTAAATTTTTGATCCAAAAGTATTAGAAAACTAAAATTGGCTGTAGTTTCTAAAATAACGCTCCAATCGCAAAAATAAGCTTTATTTGTAATCACTTTTATATTTCAACAGATTTTGATTTTTTATTAAATTTTTGATCAAAAAGTATTAGAAAACTAAAATTGGCTGTAGTTTCTAAAATAACGCTCCAATCGCAAAAATAAGCTTTATTTGTAATCACTTTTATATTTCAACAGATTTCGATTTTATATTAAATTTTTGATCGAAAAATTTTAGAAAACTTAAATTGGCTGTAGTTTCTAAAATAACGCTCCAATCGCAAAAATAAGCTTTATTTGTAATCACTTTTATATTTCAACAGATTTCGATTTTTTATTAAATTTTTGATCCAAAAGTATTAGAAAACTAAAATTGGCTGTAGTTTCTAAAATAACGCTCCAATCGCAAAAATAAGCTTTATTTGTAATCACTTTTATATTTCAACAGATTTGATTTTTTATTAAATTTTTGATCAAAAAGTATTAGAAAACTAAAATTTCTAAAATAACGCTCCAATCGCAAAAATAAGCTTTATTTGTAATCACTTTTATATTTCAACAGATTTCGATTTTATATTAAATTTTTGATCAAAAAGTATTAGAAAATTAAATTGGCTGTAGTTTCTAAAATAACGCTCCAATCGCAAAAATAAGCTTTATTTGTAATCACTTTTATATTACAACAGATTCGATTTTTATTAAATTTTTGATCGAAAAATTTTAGAAAACTTAAATGGCTGTAGTTTCTAAAATAACGTTCCAATCGCAAAAATAAGCTTTATTTGTAATCACTTTTATATTTCAACAGATTTCGATTTTTTGTAAAATTTTTGATCCAAAAGTAGAAGAAAACTAAAATTGGCTGTAGTTTCTAAAATAACGCTTCAATCGCAAAAAGAAGCTGTATTTGTAATCACTCTTTAATTTCACTGGATTTCGATTTTTAATACATTTTTGACCCAAAATTATAGGAAAACTAAAATTGGCTCTAATTTCTAAAGAACACGCTTCAATCGCTATAGGAACTTATATTTATTTTCTAGATTTTCATTTCTATGGCGATATTTCTTTAAATGATATAATAAATTAAAATTGGCTGTACTTTTTTGATTGACGGAAGGACCTTAATTTGTTATCAGTTTTATAAAGATTGAGATATTTAACGTTTTGAATAAAAGCAGCTTTGAGGATTTGCTTCTGATGGTACTAATTCCACATTATCGCTCTTGTGCCACTCAAGATCTTGTTTACTAAAGTGACATGATGCCCAAATAGACTTGGGTTAAAAGTTTTAGTGAAATTCGTGTGTTAAGAATTTCTCGATTTCACTCCTTGTATTAATTGAAATTTATTTTTGTTTTAAGGATATGGAAACTAGAATCTTTTATTTTTTGGTGTAATATGAATAACAATTTTAAAATGCCTAAAGTTTCCTTAATAACACTGTTATGAAGAAAAGGAGCTTATTTTGTGATCAATTTAAAATTTTTTGGTTGAATTCCTTGTTTTATTTTAATTCGTTAAAAATAAAGCTTATTTATATCTTTTACCCATAGTTGCCAGATGAATTTGGACAAAAATCGTTAAATTAGAAGGGGAAAAAACGTCAAATTTGCATTTCGAAATCGTCAAAAAATCGTCAACATAAAAAGTGACTTATAAATATACTTGTTATTCTAAAAAGAGATGAAATTTTAACGACTTCTTACAAAAGCTTAAAGAGTTTTGAATGTTAAGGCTTTTGAATAACTTCCAATGCGATCCGCATATAATTCAGAAATCAATATTCTTTTTTGCTAAAATGAAAAAAAGGGGGTTCATCTTCATTCCATAGGGTTCAGATACGAGAAATGACTAGTTTAGGCATCTTAATAAACTTATTGTAGATACTGTCTAAAACTTCTTGAGGGAACAAAATGATGAAGTATAATTGATAAATTCTCCCTTTACCACAGTCAATTAGATTAATAAATATTCGCACCGCATTGAAGTTTATTTTCCAAAATATGTTTCATTTTTATTCATTTAATATTCTCTGAAAAGAATGCGATTAACTGACCAAAGTCCATCAAAATATCTGGGTAATTTTTATTGAATTCAGAATATTAAAGCGGACTGAAAATTTATTCCGAGTTTTGGTGATGAATTATATACAAACATTGAACAAAAACAAGTAAAAATGTTATAGTCTGCCAAGCCTGACTGTTTAATACCTACACCATATTGTTGTTTGTAAATGTCTGCTACGAGAAATTTATGAACGACCCTCGTATAATTTACTTTCCTAATAATTTTTATGTGTGCATTACATTACAATGATACTAACATTTATGTGAAATTTAAGCGTTTTAAAGGAATTTTTTCTGTAGGGTTATATGGGAACTAGAAAATATTATGGACCGACTCTCGTTTAAATTTATCTCTTATTTGACTAAATTTTTTGCAATGCCCATGTATATGTATGTGCGATATATTAGTTTCAAAGTGATATATGGAAGGGTGTTTGTATGGGACCTATAAGAAATAATGAACCGATCCTCGAATAATTAGACACGTTGTTTTAGAATATAATACGATTTAGTTTTGCAAAATTTGGTTAAAATCGTTTAATATTTAGGAATTTTATGAGCTAAAAACTCCATTCTAGGTGGTCATTTGTATGGGACCTATATAAAATAATGGACCGATCAATTTCAATAGGCATCGTCCTTGGGCAATAATAATAGTGCGTACAAAATTTCGTTAGGATTAAAACTGCGACCTGTACTTTACGAACAAACTTTACATAGACAGCCAGATGGAAAGACGGTCGGGCGGACCACTTCCTGTGTCTGAATCTGAGTCGAACGGTATGTTTAAAAAGTAGGACAATTTGTTCTGCCCATTACAAACATTGGGACAAACGCATAATACCAAACCCCCCCAAATATATTGGTGTAGAGTATAAAAATAAATTCAATTTTTTTGCTTGTGAAAGTCGTCAAATTTGTGACATAAATCGTCAAATTGTCAAAAGGCCATTTTAAACTCATAAAATCGTGAAATGTGGCAACAATGTTCTTACCATTCTCTTTTTTGTGAGAAAATAACGGTATTCCACCCGTTATTTTCTCTTTTGTTTCTTTTTTCGCTCTCTTGAAATAAAACACAGTGTTTGATACGCTGTTTTCTTGTTGTTTTTGTTTTTCTTTACATATAGTTTTTATTTTTGTTTGTTGTTGTTGTTTTAATTTTCTTTTGTTTTTGTTTTCTTTTTGGTTAATTTCGAATTTTTCTTAATTTTATTTTTAAGTTTTTTGTTAAGTTTGTTGTTGTTTTTTTTCTGGATGCGTAATGTGTATGTGTGTGTTTTTTGTTTTGATTTTTGTGTGTGTTAGTATATTTTACATTTGTTGTTGTGTTAAGTTGTAGTAGAAGTAGTAGTTTTTTGTTTTGTTATTTTGTTTGCAATTTCTTTCCACAATAATGTTGTTGTTCTTGTTGTTGTTTAAACAGAAGGAATGATTTTTTTGTTGTTGTTTTTTTTATTATTAGATGAAATTACATTTTTTTGTTTGTTTATTTGTTTTTTTTAGTGAGTAAATGATTTTTGTTCTCATTTAGTAATTTTACTCTTTTTGTTGTTGTTTTTTTTCTGGTTTTAGGTTTTTTTAAGAGAAACTACATTTTATGTTTGTTGTTTGTTTTTTTTGTAATTATTACCATATTTTTATCTTGTTTTTAAGGTATTTTTTTCATAGTTGTTTGTTGTTTTTTTTTGTTTTTGTTGTTAACTTATACTAAAAATTTGTTGGTTTTTTGTTGTTGTAAGGATTTAAATTTTTTGTTGTATTTTTTTTAATATATGAAAATTAAAATATATAATATAATTTTTTTATATATGAGAAAATATAGTATGTTTTTTGTTTTTGTTGGTTAAGTTTTGAATTAAATAAAAATCCCTAAATCTTTTAACGAATTTAAATGTGTAGACATCCAATCATTCTTTTTTTTTCTTAACGACTTAAAAAACTAAGATGTTATTTAGTTCTTTTTTTGGAAAAAGGTGTGGAGGTTCTAAAATTCTTTGTTTTATTTCGAAAGAAAATTTGCAGACAACTGCATTGTAATTTGAAAAATTAAATATTATAGACTTATAAACTAATTTTGGTTTTGGGTATTCAATTTTATGAAATTACCTTACAATTGCCCAACAAGGAATTTTAT
Source organism: Cochliomyia hominivorax (assembly GCA_004302925.2). Taxonomy (NCBI): domain Eukaryota; kingdom Metazoa; phylum Arthropoda; class Insecta; order Diptera; family Calliphoridae; genus Cochliomyia; species Cochliomyia hominivorax. The sequence continues at coordinate 93,692,541 of PYHX02000467.1, read as the reverse complement.
ATCCTCCCAAAGTTTTGCCTTTAGGGCAAAAAGCTTTTATGGTTTCTAACACGGAAATAACGATTAAACATCATTACACTATGAGCCCCTTAACTCGTTAAAAGACATTAGCGATTTTTTTAGTTTGTTGTTGTTGTTTTGTTTTTGTTTTAAGTGTTTATGGTATTCTGAAATTATTTTAGGTCTTGCTATTACATTTCCGTGTTAGCTTCTTCTTTTTTTTAAATTTCCATTTTCAAAAAAAAAGAGCATTAACAAGACATACAAAATAATTTCAGAACGTTTTAAATATTTTTTCTCTTTTTTTCCAAATTTAAGAGAGAGAGGATTTTTTGTTTTAAATTAATTTTCTTTTAAGAGTGAATTAATGTTTTTTTTAAATGAAAATTTTTGTTTAGAGGTTTTTTGTTGTTGTTTTTTCTTTAATTGTATTTTGTTTGTTTAAAAGCAAATTTAGTTTTTGTTTAAAGAAATTTGTTTTTTTTTTTTTTTGCTTTAAATTTGTTTTTGAAAAAATATTTTGTTTTTAAAGTTTTTTGTTTAGTTTGCGATTTTATGGTTTTTTTCTTAAAGAACACAAATGTAATTTGCAGCAAAAACATTTGTTTTTAAAAACATTTTTTTTTTAATTTAAATACAGTTTTGAAGAAAATTATTAATAAATGCACAATCCCATTTTCAAAATTTTTTAAAATTCGAATCGTTACAAACAAACCCATGTTTTTCAAATTTAATTTTTCTTATTTTTTTCTTTAACGTCTCTAATTAGTGAATTTAGCTTCTTCTCTATACATTTCTTAACAATTTTCATGCAGAAACTGTATCTTGTTTTAGAGTTAAATCCGTGATTTTTGAAATTTTTCTTTTTGTTTCCGTTTTTTTTTTAGTTTAATATTCTTTTCTAGTTTTTTTTGTTGTTTCTTAATATTATTCTTAGTTTGTTGTTTTTTTTTTCAATAAAAGGTACATTTTTTAGGTTTTATTTTGGTAAAATCAATTTTCTTTCAATTTTTCTAGTCTTCAGTTCATTTTTTTAATTTTGTCATTTTTTGATAAATTTTTTACTTTCAATTTTTTTTGTCAAATTTTGGGTTTTTTGGTCATTTTTTGGTTTTTGATTTCAACAGTTTTTAGGAATGAAAATCTTTTGAAAAACATAAATAATTTGAAAAAGTTTAAATATACAGAATTAAATTCCTTTGAACTAGATTTTCACAAACCTAAAGTTTTAATGAAACAAAATTCGAATAAACTGAAATTTCTAGAAACATAAGTTTAAATAAACTTAGTTCAAGTTCAAATAAACTTAGTTCAAGTTCCTATGAACTTTTTGAAATTCAAGTTTAAGATTAAGTTTATAATCTAAAGTTTAAAATAAACTAAAGTTTAATTAAACTACAATTAAAGAAAAACTTTCACTTAAAAAAACTTAAGTTTAAAATAAACTAAAGTTTAATTAAACTACAGTTTAAAATAAATTTACGCTTAAATAAACTTAAGTTTAAAATAAACTTAAGTTTAAAATAAACTAAAGTTCAATTAAACTAAAGTTTAAAATAAATTTACACTTAAATAAACTTAAGTTTAAAATAAACTAAAGTTTAATCAAACTACAGTTTAAAAGAAAATTACGCTTAAATAAGCTTAAGTTTAAAATAAACTAAGGTTTATATTTTAGTTATAACCAGTTTTTAAATTTATTTTGAAGTATCAATTTTTAAGTTCTTTTTTTCAGAAATTATTTATGTTTTTCAAAATATTTTTTTAAATTCATTATTTTGTTGTTGTGTTTTTTAATATTTGTAAAAAAAAAATTAACAATATTTTAAAAACATTTAAATATGTTGATATTTTTTTAATAAAAATTAAAATTTTATATAAAAGTGTTCGTTTTGGAAATGTTTTCAAGGCTTAGTTTCTCAGTACAAGGTTAAGTAACAATAAAACTGAAACCGAGCCTAACATCTTGAGAACTTAATTATGTAATTTCAATAATTTCTTTCCTGACAAAAATTTTAAACTTTAACTATTTAAATATTCTTATAATATATTTTTTAAATTTGTTGGAATCTTGTTTAGTTTAACTTTAAAGTTAAATTATTAAATTAAATTTTAAAGTAATCACAAAAGTTAAAAAAAATGAAATTTAAGTTTCTTATAAAAATTAACTTAAACTTACAATTAAAAATTTACAAAAAAATGGATTTTTAGGAAATTAAGTTAAACTTAAGTTTAGATTAAGTTTTAATAGATAAACTTAGTTTTGAAGAGAGAAAAAAGAACTTAAGTTTCAGTTATATAAATGAAACTAAAGTTTAATTAAACTCAAGTTTCTTAAACCAAGTTTAACTAACATTTATTTAATCTTAAACTCAATTCCCCTTAATTTCCTTATTCTTAAACTTTGAATCTAATTTGTGATTTTTTATAGAAATTTTTTAAATTGAATTTTTCAAAACTTAGATTTTGTAATCTTGAATTATCTACATTTTACATACACTTAGATAAATAAATTATAAAGTAAAAGGATTTTAGTTTTTTTGTTGTTTTTTTGCAGTTTTTTCTTATTCAAATTAGAGCAAATTTGAATTAAGGCGTTAATAAATATTTTAATAAAAAAATATTTGAAAAAAAATGTAAAAAAATTATTCTGAAATATTTTAAGAGAAAAATTATGGATGTTGTTGTTTTTTGTAGTTGTAATTGTTGTTGTTATATGATAACTTTTGTTTATGTATGTAAAAAACGTAAAAATTTATTAAAACCTTAAATCAAACGCTCACTGTACCATATTCAGAAATCGGTATTATTTGTTGGAATTTCTGATTCGGAATCTCCTTCAGCTGTTGTGGGTGGTAAGGCCAAGGCCATTTGTTGGGTGGTTAAAGCCATACTTGGCTCGGTGTTACGTCTCTTCATTTTGTTTTTAACACGTTTTAACATGGTGGCCTTTATTTTCATATTTTATTTTTATTTATTTTTTCAAATTTTAACCGTCCGGTACAAATTTGTTTTTTTAAATTAATAATTTAATTTTTTTATTTAATTTTATATTTTTTGTTTATATGTTGTTGTAGTTTTTGTTGTTGTTGTTGTTGAGTGTATGTGTTATATTTTCAAATTTTGTTTTTTGTCAATCCACGTTTTTTTGTTTTGTTTAATTTTTTAATTTTTGTAAAAAAGAGAAAAAAGAGAATTTATAAAAAAATAAATTAAAAAATTTGGTTTTGCTTCTTTTTTTTGTTTTTGGTCTAAAGTTAATATAAAATATTGTTTTTATCGGAATTTTTTTATAAAAAATGTTTGGTGTGCAAGAAATTTTGTTAAAAATGTAAATTTAAATAATTTAAAAAATGTTAGTAATAATTATTAAAAAAAAATTAATCAATAATAAAAAAATATAAAGCTTTAAACATTTTTAAAGCCAAAAAATATTTTTTTAAATAATTAAAAAAATTAAATATTTTTTTTTAATAAAATTATTATTTTTTTTAATTTTCTACAATTTTCGGTTTTATTTATTTTTTTATAATTAAATATTTAAATTTAAGCTTTTTTGTTATTAAATCAATTTTTGGTGCTTTTTACTAATTTTTAACTAACTCTACTAATTTTCTAAATTTTTGCTTAGAACTCAAAAAAAGTTTAAGATTCACTAAAAATAATGCAATTTGAAATAAAATTAAAAAGCTTTAAAGTGCTTTAAAGTTAATTTTTGGAAATTAATAAATATGAAAAACTTAGTTAAGAGTTAGTTTATGGAAGTTAGAAAAAGCTTTTCAAATAGTTTTATACTTTCAATAAGCTTTCTAGAGGGAAAAATATTTTAGTTAAGCTTTTAAACTAAAAGCTTTTTGTTTTGATGGAAAATAAAGTACATAATGTTTCAATTAAATCTACTTTAATATAATAAAAATTATTTTTTTTAGAAAATAAAAAATTAAAAATAAGTTTGAAAAAATATACAAAAAAAAGTTTAAAATTTTAAAATTTAATTTAAACTTAAAAAATATTGTTTTTTTTTATCAAATATTTTTAACATAGAAAACCTTTAAAGCTTTTCGATAGTAATAAAAGAATTATAACTTTAATAGAAATATGTAATCAATTTTAGCATTTTTTATTTTTCAAACTTAATTTCATCAAACATTTTTTTTAATTTTCCATAAAATAGCTTCAAAGCTTTGTGAAAATTAATAAAGTGAAAATAGTAAATTCAATTAAAATTTTTAATATTTTTGAGTTGAAATTTAAAATAAAATGTTTTTTATTGTTTTTTTTTTTTTTTTTTTTTGAATCTTTTAAAAGCTTTTGCTGAGATTAACAAGCTTCAATATAGAATATAAAGAAAACATAAAAAAATATACTAAAGCTTAAAAGCTCTCCTAAGAATTTAGGTTTCACAAAATATTTTAAATAAAAAGATTTTTTCAATTAAAGTTTTTCCACGAGAATAAAATGCTTCGATATAAAAAGAAAATCATTAAAGAAAATACAAAAGCTTTTTTCAGAATAAAAATTCAATTCTAATTGAATCTAATTTTTTTTCTTTGCGTTTAATACAGAAATGATTATTTTGCGTCGAAGCTGAATTCTTTCTTCAAATGTTTTGTATTAAAGTGGTAATTTTTGAATAAAAGCTTTTAAAAGAAAATATCTTTATAAAAAGCCTTTGCTATTACTTTAATTGAAAATTTTCCAATTTTAAAGAAAAAAGCTTTAAAACTTAACTTTAAAGAAGTTTTTCACAATGCGATTATATATTATGATAAAGCTTTTCTTCTTTTTTGTTTTAATTCTTTTTGAGGAATTTTTTAAATTTTTAAATCTGTTACAAATGAAAATCTTATTTTTTCACAATTAAAATAAATTTTAATAAAAAGTAGACTGTTGTCTAAAAAAGAAAATAAAAAATTTATGCTGTTTTGTTAAAAAAAGAAAAGCTTTGGTAAATATTTTAGAATTTAAGTTTAAACTTTTAGCTTAATTTTTATTGTCTTTAAAAGCTAGAAAACCTAAAAATTCTGATAATTTTATAAGAATTTTCTAAAAAAAAATATATATTTTTTCACTTTTTTCAGAAAATAAGTTTAGTTGAAGTTCATTTTTTTGAAGTCTGAAAACTTTAAAGTTTTTCAATATTTGTTTTTTATTTCTCGAAACTTTTTTAGTGTTTTTTCTTAAACCGGTTTTTACTTAAAATATATTTCATAAAAGCTTTAAAAAATCTAAAAATTAAACCAAAGCTTTTTAAACTTTTTTCCAATACCTTTTACTCATCAGTTTTGTGAACGATAAATTTAAAAAAATCAAAATTAAGCTTTAAGCTAGGTTTAACTTTAAATATTTCATGCTGTAAAGCTCCTTTACATATTTTTTTCTTTTTAAAGAATTTTTTCTATTTAAAGAAGAAACTTTATAAAATGAAATAAAATAAATTTTAGAAAAGCTTTAAGAAAAATAATAATATTAATAAATAATATTAATAAATAAATTAAAGCTTTTTACTTAGCTTAATTAAGCTTTTTAATATATTTTTTGATTATTATAGAAAATAGATTATTATAGAAAATTTTTCTATTTTTGGGGAAATTTTTTTAAACGTGATAAAACAGATTTTAAAAAGCTTTTTAAGTATTGAAGGTTTAAGCAAAAGTTTAATATTTTGGAATAAAAATAAAAATAAAAATTTATTATTAAAATTAATGCTTAACATTTTCCAATAAATATTTAATTGAAATTGTATTTTTTATTCTGGTTAAAAAAGTTTAAAAAGTTTTATTTAAAAATTTAAGCTTAAAGCTTATTGAAAGTATAAATATGTTTAGAAAATGGATCACAAATTTTAAGAGTCAGTTTCAGTTAGAATTAAGAGTAGAACAAAATGAGTTATTAAATTTAAATTTCAAATTAATTAAAATCAATTTAATAAAAAAGTTTTAAAATTTTTAAAAAAGGAAAAAATTAATTATTTATAATTTCATAAATAAATTAAAACAAAATTGTAGCAAATTATAAAAAATTGTGTGAGTGTGTTGGTGTGTGGATTTTTAAATTAATAAAAAAAAATTAAAAAATTATTGTTTAAAAAAACGGTGGGTGTGTTTTTTTCATTTTTATTCCTTTCGTCCTTAAGGTATTTAATTTAGGTGGTTCTAAGTGTTTGGTTAAATTTTTCACGAAAGTGTTGGTTTTTAGAAAATTATTATTATTTTTTAATAAAAAATAAATTATTTTAATTCAAATTAGTTTTTTTCTATTTTTGTTCTTTTTGTTAAAATTAAAAATTTATTTTCTTTTGTTTTTGTTGTTTTTACATTTTACATGGTTTTTATTTTTGTAGATTATTTCAAATAATTAAACATTAATAAATGCTTTTGTTTTTGTTGTTAATTTTTTATAATTTTTTATATATTTTTCTTTTTTTCTTTTATTTTTTGTAAGATATAGAGTTTTTGCCATAAATAACTATAATTCTTTTTTTCTGTTTTTAAGTTGTTTGTATTATTTTTTGGGTGTTCAAAGTCATTCTCTTCTAGATAAAATCTGTTTTTGTGTTATAAGGTTTTTGCTATTTTTTCAGTGTATAATTTTTGTCAGTTTCAACATTAAATCAGTAGAGTTAAAAAAAAAAAATTTTATAAAAAACAGGAGAAAAGAAAACTTGAACCGGACGGACGTGATCTCTATGTAGTGTTAGGATTTTGATTATCTTTATCTTTATCACGTTCATTTGCATTATCCGGTAATTGTTGTTGTTGCTGCTGCTGTTGCTGTTGTTGCTGTAGCTGTTGTGCTTGCTGTGGCAATTGCTGTTGCGTTAGCTGTGCTACTGCTCCAGTGGCATTTGTTTGGGCCGCAGCTATTTGCAAAGCTGTGGATGAGGATGAGGTAGCCGCAGCTGTTGTGGAAAGACTCAAGACAGCTGGTGATATATGGGGTTCAGTTAAACGTCTCTTACTTTTGACTCTCCTTAGCATAAGGGCCTAAACAACAATAGTTTTGTTTTTTTTTATTGTTTTTATTTAAACTTTTTAAATTTTTTTAATGTCTTCTTTAAATTTAGTTAACATTTGGTTTGGTCCAAACAAATTTTATTGGAAGGAAATTTTTTTCTTTCACCGATTGTACTTTAGTTGAAAATAATTTTAAATTGCTTGTTTTTTTTAATTGTTTTAAACACATAGAAAAATGTGATACCTACTTTTAGTTTTTATTTTTTCCCCATTTTGTGTTTTTTTACAAAATTAATTACAGATTAAAAAAAAATCTAACATTTCTTTGACATAGAATTTACAAAAAAGTCGGGAAAGCTTTTTTTTAATTTATATAACTAGACACATTGTGGATGATATGTGAGCAAATGGCAGATCCAAAGAGTGCGGAAATTTAGATACATTTCACTCACAAAATGGAAATTATTAATAAGGAATCTAGGACTCAATTCTATATTATTTTGATTTAAAAATACCTTTTAATTGCTTTCATTTCATTGCGATCGTAAAGCAAGAAATCTCTGTGGTCTAAGTTTTTTATGTCAATTTTGTTATCTCTTTGACTGAAATCATTGTATAGTGGACATTAAATATAATGATAGTAGAGGAGTATGGCGTTAAAACCTTGACAAGTGGACCCCATAGGGGTTTAAAGGGCTGAGTTATAGCGCTGTAAAATTAGGTACCTCAAACAAAGATATAAGACTTAATAATAATAAAAAATAATACATTTTACAGTTTTCGAGTTATTTGCATTAAAATTTTAAATTTGAGTGAATTTTTTCGTTTGGTCAACAAATATTTATTAAGTCAAAAAATAATGAAGCAAATCTCTTCTCAGATCAAAATAAAAAATTCGAAAATTCCAAAAATTATGATTTTTTTTACCAAAAAGAGTGTCAACACTAATTTACATCAAAAAAAATTTTTTTTTTTGAAATTATGAAATTTGCCTTCTCGAAATCCAACCATTTTGTTGATTTTAATGTATACGTTCTAAAATCCCAAAGCCATAATTTAAAAATCAAATCAAGTTTTGGAAATTTTGAAATTTTTATAATTATCTGCTAAGAGCTTTTTCGATACCAAAAATAAATGTTGATTCAAAAATACCAATTTTTGGATTTTTCTCACATTTTTTGAGAATAAAAAGAAATTTTAATAATTTTTTTTACAAAATCGAGAACGCCGGGAACTATATTTCCCGAAATATGTCTTCATTAATAAATATTTTATTGCACATCAAATCCAAAATCATAAAAATTCACCAAAATTTTGTTTGTTCCAATATGGCCCTACAGAGTCAATTTTGCTCTACTGTGCATAGGACCAAATATATGAATCAGAACTAACCAAACTTATTTATTGCATTAAAATATACCTTAATAAAGAAATATTTACAACCCAAATTTATTGAGACCATAATTCGAATATTTCTTAACATTCAACACTTGAGGTTAGCGAATAAAAATGGTATACAGTCTATGTAAATATGTTGTTGGTCCCATAAGTAAATAAATCTAGTTTAAGTTAAAGAAAAATTAATGCTACCATTAGAAGATCCGATCACGTCGAAATGAGTTGGTCCCTTGTACAGGTTAACGTTAATTATTTCTAAAATTTTAGACAAGAATGTTAAAAACTTTAGATCTTAATTAGAGAGATTAAATCATTCAGATAAAGGACTTGAAGAGTTTATCCTTTTTTGGGGTCTTAAATTTTTACTGTACAACTAAAAATTATTCAAATTTAGATTTATAATTCTTATTAGAATCTTAAAGATGTGGATCTTCCAAATCGAGATTATTTTATATCATCCACCCCAATATAAACATTAGGTAGATAACATTAAGTCCATTATTTACAAAAAGGTTTATAAGATGGAGATATTAAATAAACAAATTCCTATGACTTCAGCACATTGTTAAGAATAATGAAGGAGGCAAATGAAGTAGGAGGGCGACAAAGGACTGAGACTAAAAGAAATCTTAACACTAGATTTGCCCCTTCAGTTTTTAAATATATCAAAAATGTAACAGAAATCTAAACCATTAAACCGATCGGCAAAATAATTTGTTTCCTTTTCTGTTCAGATTTTCCTTAAAATGGAATTTAGAATTCAATTTTTAATAAATACAGACCATAGTTGGCCTTCAATAGGAGGCATGCTAAATTTTTGGTGTCTGTTATTACTGGACACTGCATCATTCGGGGCTCATGCTAGGAGGAAGGGTTTAGCACATAAGTATTTCTCTTGCAGTTGTCGTAACGAATTTGTAGAGGAGACAGTTGTTCACCTGCGATGTTGCTGTTCAGTACTTGGAGATCTTAGAAGTACCGTATTTGGAACCCATACTCTCGAGCAAGGAGATCTTGTTAAAGTTTATCTAAAATCGCTATTTTCTTTCATTGCAGATCACTAAGATGTCTATTGGACACTGCCCAATTACCTAACTAACTCAGTTTTGAAGTCTTATATGTGAACTTCCATACATACAAACGTATATTAATATATATTTTTATACCCTTCGCCAAGAGGGAATCATAAGGATCCGATAAAGTATATATATAATCTTGCACAACAATAACAGACAGATTTAAATGAAATTTCGCCTACGTCCCACACTTCAAGTGGTGAAGAGAGTATATTAACTTTGCCAATCCGTGTGTAGCACAAAATCTGAGTCGATTTAGCTATGTTATCTGTCTGTCTGTTGTTGGCACGTTCACATTTACAAAAATTTAGAGAGCTCAATAAAATTTGGCATAAATATTCACTATAGTCCTGAGAAGTTTACTATTTAAAACCAGTTCAGTATATCAAAAGATATAGACCGATATCTGATGCAATGAATTTCCGTAAAATTGTCTACTATAAGTTTTTAAATCGGAATGAAATTTTGCCATAATATTAAATTATGTGTTCCAAAAATGATCAAAATCGGTTATATTATATCTGCGGAACCTAATGTATTAACTTCACACAAATTTTTGGTAGGGGATATTGAAGATTTGGTATAGTCGAATATAGCGTGATCTTAATTGTTTATTTTTAATTTTCTTTGTACCAATTCTTCCAGCATACTCATTCATAAATCGAAAATAAATATTTTACTCCGATATTTTCTATATATTAATATATAATACCCATATAATGTCCATATACTTTTAATGAAAATCATATAACTTTTGAAATTTAAATTCGATTAACAAAATCTGACCCGATATGAAAAATCTAAATATTATTTTTTCATGTGTGATGCCCATAATTTGTACACCGATATTTCAATTAATCATAGAGACCTACCAATGTGTCTGGTTATATAAATCAGTTTCTTAACATTTTTTTAATTATTATTTTTTTAATATTAAAAAAACAAGTGGAAATATTTAAAACATTAAAATACACGATTGCAATTTAAGAAAAACATTACATCAATGTGTTGAATTCTTTGTTTATCTGTATTGTTTTTTATATTTTATCGTTTAGTATTATTATTTTTTTAATTCAAAATTATGTAGATTTGTAAACGAATTTAAAAAAATAATAAAAAACTAAAATTAAACTCATTATTGAAATTAAAAATAATTAATAAATAAAAATGGAATAAAAACTTAAATCAGAAAAAAGCATTATAAACAAGTGTTAGAAAACAAAACCAACAGAAAAAGTTTGGTTTGAAAAACAGTGTTGGTTAATTATGAAACAAACAAATTAAAAACAATTGGAAACACTTTCAACTAATTTTAAGCAAAAAGCCAAATAATTTTTTTTTTTTTTTGGAAAAAATATATCAGTTCATATTTTTTCTTTTTGTTCGGGAAGTAAGAACATGCAAAATACATGCATTAATTCAGTATCTTTTTTTTTTGGTTTTTGATTTTTAAAATTGAGAATCAGAATTTAAAATTTAATTAAAAGAAAACAAAAATAAAACTCACCCTTAAAGCAGATTTTAAAACCACAATATCACCGGAACATTGTACCCATGGTTCACCATCCACTTGTACGGGTAAATCAGAATGTAAATGCATTTTTATGTGGCCACCCTGGAAAATGAATAATTAATTTTTTTTTTAATTGAATTAAAATTAAAATTTCTGCAATAACCCACCTGAGCTATGCGATTAGCATAACGTATACCCGATTGTATTTGACCCAAATGTACCACACCGGTGACACCCACAATTTCTAAAAGCCCATCATAGTGATTGGGTGGCGAAAAACGATCATCCTTATCAGGTCCCCAAGGATTAGCACCACTTCCCCAACTTTTTATTAAAAAAAAATAAATAAATAAACCAAAATTATTATTTTCAAATAAAATTTCCCCTTTAAATAAAAAAATCTCACCTTAAAATATTCAATATTATAATACCCTCACAGGGTGGCAACTCTACCACTTTACCATCCACCTCCAAACGCATCTCCTTTTGCAAATCCTTTGTACATTTCTTTGTCATCATTTTACGTAAACCCATTTTCACATAAACTCCCTTATTGTGAAGACGTGAATTGAATTTGAAAGGATTTTCCATACGGGCATTATGAAAATCTAAACATAGATCCGCATCGAGTCCAATACCAAAGTAATTATTCATAACAAATATTTGTGTGTTGTCCTCATTTTTCGTGCCCTCACATTCATCGTCTCCAGCTCCTGTGTTTTATTAGTGAATTTTGGAGAATAAAAATTTAAAAAAATATTATAATTATTTTTGGACGTTATTTGGGGTTTGTTAATGGGAAAAGAGGTTTGTTAGGAGAAAAGTAATTAGTTTGATATTATAAATATTATAAAAAAGACATTTTTTACAATATTATTTTTGCGATGAATAGAAAATATACAGACGATTTCTTAAAGGAAATTTCATTAATTACGCCATGAGGAAAAATATTTCTATATTAACTCCCCCTGGAGGAATTAATCAAGTTATTGTCTTTTCCATAATTGTTATTCATTTTGCGCTATTAATTCTTTATGTGTAACAAAATTTGTCCCACTCTTTATAATCGGAAATTAATGCTTCCTCTATTGCTGTATAATTCCCTGTTAAGGATTTATTACTTCTGTCAAAATAAAATTTATTCTTCTACAAAGTTATTGAAGATTAAAAACAAATCTTGTAAACCAAACATCCGCTTGCTCTCTTCTCTTAAAAGTTCCCGAAACATTTGCCCTTCTTTATTTCAGTCGGAAATTTATCTCATTTCCTGTTACAGCGAGTGTTAAAAAATTAATCCCAATCAGTGAAAAAAGTAGGACAGATACGACCATGCGAATAGATAATCTCCATATAACGTATTTCCAAAATTTGACATTTTCCTGAGAAAGAATTATACTAGAAAAATTTAGAACGTGTCGGGAGGAGTAGAAAATATACCCTCCATTTAAAACTAATATTTGGAGAACTATTAAGGTGAAAGTCTACCAATTTGGGAAAATCTATGTTGCATTAAATTATAAAATATATATCGCTTTTAGGATTTTCTGTACAGCAACGGAACTTGGATGGCTTTCCATATAACGTTTCCGAATCCGAAAGTGGATCCTTATGAAATGTTCAATGACACCATAATAGAGTAGATCACGAACACGACTTTTATTATCGAAAATCTGAGATCAAGGTAGATATGTCCCAGTAAAATCTTTATACTCTTTATGAATCTGTGTCAGATCTTCGTAGATAAAAGTTCTCTCTAAAGTGATAATCTGAATTTGTTGTATTCTTTGCTAAAGCTTCTTAGACTTAGTTTTTGGTAAAATGAAAAATTTTGCCGACCGTTACACTTTTTAAAATTTACATTCTTCTTAAGTTCACAATTTTAGCGCTATTTTAAGTTCCAAATCTGATTCCAAAGAAGTGGATCCTGATTTCCCTTTCAAACTACTTGTACCGATTAAATTTGGTTGTTACCGTTTGCATTAGATCTTTAAGATCTTCGTTACACAATGAAAGTTTTATCGAAGAATGGGAGACTTAGAAAAAATATGTTTTTAACTTTTTACATAGGCGATACTGAACCTAAAGGACCAGAACCCAAAACCCTTCGTGATGATCTTTAGACAATCTTTTTATTTTTTCTTGTAAGATGAGGCCAAAAATATTTATATATTTCCTAAATTTCTAAATCATTTTAATTTAAAGTCCTTAATGGAATTGCCTAAACATACACTGAACCAAATGTCGTAGGTAATATTAACGAAAAATTTTCGTAGAACTTTAACGAAAAAAATGTGTTAAACAAACATATTTTTATTTTAATTAACAGAATTTTTCTTCAAATTAAAGAATTTTCTTCAAATGCACTGAAAAAAATTCAATCGTTTTTTTTTGTAAAAGATTTTAATTAAATAAAATTTCATTAAAAAATTTAACTAAAAATATGTTATTTAATACTCACAGTCATATTATAAAACGCTAAATATTTTATTATTTAAATATTTCTATATAATAATTTATTGCAAAGTTCAAGTAAAAAATTTTTATTGAAAATTAACCGCTATTTTTAATTATTAACTAATATATCTAAACTAGCTTTACCAGTGTGCTTTGCTCACCAAATTCGCACATCTTTTCTTCTCAGTCAAAGAAATATCAATTTTGTATTAAAAAATTTATGGAAAATTCTCGCTGAGTACATCGAAATCAATTTTGTTTGAGTGGTAATCTCCCCCTGTTCTTCGTCTTACATTTTCCAGTAAAACAGTTGAAGTCATTGGCAAATGGAAAATTCTTGCTGTTAGGTTTTAGATTTCTGTAATATTTTGTTGTATGAAAGTACTTCTTCCGCGGTCATATCGGATATTCCACTTAATTGTTTAAAATAATTTATGCACAGTTCAGTAAAATATTCATTATATAAGAATTTGCTTTTTACCAAATGAATTAATTTGAATTCAAATTCAGTTAACAATTCAAATTTTCGTTATGACATTTTCTTTTGAAATTACGAAAATATAAAAATTTTTGTTATGATGAATAAAGTGTTGGCTGAAATAACCTATTTTACTTATTTTACACTATTTTCATGCATTGCATTTTTTGTCAGTGTACAAAGATTCTAGATTCTTTATGTGAAGTTAAGGGCTTATTCAATTTTATGATAGAGTGAAATTTACTATGTGATCATACATAAAAGCTAATTTCTGCAGATTTAAAAAAAGGTTGAAATTCCAAGAGCCACTGATTCTATAGCAAATAAGACATTAATTGTTTCATATTTGCGTTGAGATTACCCGGCATCTTAATTACCCACAAATAAAGCCATATTGGATCTATGAGGATCTTGTCTATGTTCCATAAAAACGCAACAATTCTATTTAATGTATAAAAACGATTTGACTTGGGATTTGATTACTTGGGACTATCGATACATAAAGCAAACATCTCAGAAATGTTTGGGCCTTTTTGAAAAATCGTCTGTATATTTTTAATATATATTTTTTTAAATATATATTTTTTTAAATAATGTAGTTACAGTGAATTATATGATTGATAATGATTATAGATTTTTTCTTTATAGTAAAAAAATTGGTGTAGCATGCAATAGTTTAATGAGATTTTTTAAAGAAATTTATTGAAATTTGTTGTTTTTAGAAAAATTGCCAGAAATTTTTAAAAAAATTTATCATTCAAATCAAACGGACGGAGTTTTATTGCAACGGACCTTAACACTATTTACATGTTATTGATGTTACAAAAAAATATAAAGTTAGATTTTTTTAAAAATATAAATCAGTTAAATTTTTTAGAAAAACTGATTTTAGATTCTAATATTTTTTCAAATTAAATTAAAAATAATAATAATAATAATCATGCAATAATGTTGAAAGCAAAACATCTATGATCACATCAAAACTAGCAGCATAACCATCCATTGATTGTTTCTTATTAATTATTTCTTGTCTAGACCAATTACCCGCTTTTTTATAAAATTTTAAAATTTTCTTTATACTTATTTTTTGAGAATTTTAGTTTTAGATTTTAGTTTTAGTTACAACATCAAATTTTTTGTTTAAGAAAAACATTAAAAAAAAAGGTTTTGAGTTTGTTTTTGTACATGGATTTAATACAACAAAAGAAAGGAAGATGAGTTTATTATTTTTAAAAGGCAAGGAATTTGACTTGAAAAGGAATTCGGGGGCGGGAGAGATTTTTTGTTTAAATTTTAAGAGTGTTTTTTGGTTACTTTATGAAACGAAGTGACACATTAGGAAATTGAAAAACAAGTAAAGGAAATTTCATGCTTCTAAGAAGGGAAACGGAAACATTGACTTTATTTAATAAATCCCAATTTCTTTCCGTTTCCTTTTTTTTCAAAATATGAAATTTTTTAAAACTTGTTAGTGGATTTTGTTGTAGGTTTGTTTGTTGTTTTGGTTTTAGAACACAAAAGTATAACATTTAAATGAAAGTAAAATCCATATATAGAAAATAATAGAAAAGTATATATAAAAAATAGTAGTTTTGTATGTTTTTCAAAAAAAAAAAGAGAGAGAGAGAGGAAAATTTTGAGTAATCAAAAGACCTGATTTTTCACTCGATGTAATGGCCGGTTCTTGATGATGCTGATCTGTTTGTTGCGATAGATGTGCTTGATGAGCCTTCTTCTTCTTACCGGTTGTATTGGTTGGAACCTTCATGGTTTGCTCCTCGGGTTTCTCTTCCGGATGGAATACTACAGTCCAGCGATCTAAGCGTATATCCTCAGCATCAATAACTTCACGCAAATAGCTAAGAGGATCCTGGTCACCAGTATAGCCAGAACCCCAGCATAAAACACGTGCCAAATCGTTACCTTTTTTGGAGAGAAAACAAATTTTTTAGAATTTTAAAATAAATAAAACAATAAAAGTACAAACCAGTTCCTAGCGGCAATATAGCACAAGGAGGACTTGAACATTCGGAATCTTGTCCAACATTATCAAGACATTGTAATACCCAACCCACAGTACCATCGCCACCACAAACCAAGATTTTATAATGTGGAATATGACGAAATACATATAATCTAGAAAAAAAATTAACAAATTATTTGTTTATGAACAAATTTCGGGAATTCTGTTTTATATATTTACCCGGGTAATGGTCCTCCATTTTCTAAATTAAATACTTGAAAGGGATTTAATAATTTTCTAAAGTTGGATATCAATTCTAAACCCTGACAGCCACCAGATTTAACATTTACAAATACCAATAATGGATTGATATCAGCTGGCACCATGCTGGGTTCAATATTTGGCAATAACATGACCAACAAATCTTTACCATCCCAACGTACTTCACGTAAAATATAAAATGCACGAACCTAAAATTATAACCAAAATACTAAGAACTACAAGACTCTAAAATAAATAAAAAATTCCTTACAGCTTTTTGGGCATCCTCATAGGTCAATACCACCGAACCGTATTCATAATAAATTGGACCAATACTTGTAAATTTACTATCTTCATTCAAATATTTATTAAGGAAATCCTCATATTTACGCTGAGATTTGCCAGGATCTAAATTGCCTACGAACAAAGCAATATTGGGTCCATGAGGATCTTGACTGTGCTGCATATAAAAACGCATCAATTCCATTTGACGTATTGAGTCTTTGCCCATTTGTTTCATAATATTCAAAGGACGTTCAGTTATAGATAAAATGCGTTCAGTAACACCACTATCTAATAATACTTGGGAACATCTGGAACCAAAAACAACAACAACAACAATATATTAAAACTATAGATAAACCGCAGTCCAAAATACAGAAAATGTTTAGTGCAAACTATGGACAATCTATTGTCACGACTAAAGACAATCTTTTGTCTCGGCTATGGACAATCTATAGTCCAGACTATGGACAATCTATAGTCCAGACTATGGACAATCTATAGTCCAGCATATGGACAATCTATAGTCCAGACTATGGACAATCTATATCCAGACTTCGGACAATCTATAGTCCAGACTACGGACAATCTATAGTCCAGACTATGGACAATCTATATCCAGACTACGGACAATCTATAGTCCAGACTACGGACAATCTATAGTCCAGCATATGGACAATCTATAGTCCAGACTATGAATAATCTTCCGTATTTGTTTAGAAAACCCTCAAAATACCCACCTGTAATCATCGATTTGATTATCAGCTAAACCAAAACGATCAAGAGCATCACGTATCAAATCCTTAATAGTGGTCGTAGTATCGACAGGAACACTAACATAAGGCTCTTCGACAGAGCATTGTAATTTACCAGGATAAACGCGAACAAAGCCATTATCCCTATCATGAAACCTTAAGAATATAGCTGGTCGTTTACCCTCCAAATGATTTAAACTTAAAACAGGATTAGGATCTTGTAAAGGAGCATCTTCCATGCCAGCTGGTGCATATAAATCGGTTAAATAAAATGCCTAAACAAAAAACAATCTCAAATTAAAAATGGAAAAATTCATATTATATATCAATATCAATAGAAAGCTTACACTTGGATCACGTGATATATGAAATGCTCTCAATGCAGTCGTTAGCAATTGTTCCAAAGTGTATGTACGAGGTACTATAATGACACGATATAGTTGACGTCTAAATGAATTATTGCCATCAAATACTTTAATGGCTTCTATTTATTTTAAATATACCAAAAAGAGTGTTAATATAAGTCTTTTATCGAGATAACTCACTTTAAATTTTTATAACCCACCTATGTCCTTTTCTTCACGTTCTTTTTCTTTTTTCTCTTTCTCTTTATCGGATTTATCCGATTTATGTCCTAATTGTGAATCTGGTCTATGATGAGTTGATGAACCACCACTACTGCAGCCAGCTGCACTACCACCTGGCACCACGGCCATGGCCTCTACTCTATCCACAGATTCTTCATCTTTAAAACGTGGCGTATCACCGCTGCTAAACTCTTCCGATATACTACGAGCTGTTGAAATATTAATGAGAATATCTTTTCAATTAGTTTGTGAAGGAAAAAAGCTTTTTCTTAAAAAAGCTTTTAAATATTTATTTTAGTTTATTTTTGTATTAGTTTTTTGCCAATTTTTTTGTTTTAGCATAAAAATCATTCATTTTTGTTAAATTTTGTTAGAAAAACATAGTTGAAAGGAAAGCAGGTCTTACAGAATTTGAAAAGCTTTTTATAGAGAGCTACGATTTACCATGAAGTCTTAGATTTTGGATTCAATTTCTCAAGTCTCTTTTAATTTTTCAAAGATCATAAACGTTTCCTGTTTGTTGTTCAGAAGCATAAGAATTTAATGCTTATAATTCGGAACTCTTCTTCCAGTTCTTGATCGTTTAAAAAGAAGTGAATTTGGTGTGCTTTTGATACTATTCTGAAGGACTAAATAAATTTATTTCAATAACAATAACAAAGTCTTGAAAGCTCCTTTGTATTACTTATTGAAAAGTTCTTATATTTTGAACTAGATAAACTTGGACTTTTTCATGGCAAAAAGATTTGTCGCTGGTTTCTCCCCCAATGAGATGGAACTTACTTTATATTCCGTAATACTAAATATGGTCAATAAACCTACATTAATGACAACGTCTAGAATATATAAGATTGAAACTACATCCGACACGGCGAAAGGCGTAGTCACCTAGTCTTTTCCGATGGCACAGATTTTAATAATCTTGAATTCTATTTTGTTGTACAATAAATCTTATCAATTGATCTGATCCAATGATAAGTTCTTCGATGAAGAACTCATTTTATAGATATTTTATAAATATAATTTCGCTTTGGCGAAAAAAAAACTCTATTATATTTCAACCGACTACCTTGACCTCTATAAATCGTTTCCACGACAAATGGATCTCAGTTTCGGAGTGATCCGAGTCAATCTCGGCCAAAGATTTTAAAACTAGTGAAATTTGTTTGCATTAGATTGTGAGTTTGGAATCACTTGCAAGAGGTGATAACTGATAAAACCGTTAGATCAATATTAAATAAAGATAATTCTTGTTATCAGCCATTAAATCTACTATACTTCTACTAGGACATGCCTATTTATACCCAAGAAATCTATGGTTATGTAGGAGTATTATTCATATTATTTATAATGTATATTTAAGACCGAAGTATTGAAGTTCCTTCGTCACATTCTTGCTGCCTGTATTCCAAAGCGTCTATAGTTCCTGCTTCACACGATTTTTGCAGGAGTTGACGGAATGAGGAGGTGGAAAAAATATTGCCCTGCGACTGCTGACTTGGACTATATATTTGTAGTTTTTCTTGCAATTGTGAATGGTTTCATGACGATCACTTCACTTCACTATTTCTGTGATATTGATTGCTGAACAAAATGCAGCACTCATCCAATTATCTTTTCAAATTCGACTCCATGACATCAGTCTAAGTAATCGTGGCTTTTCATGTATATGTGGTGGTTTAAAATCTACATATGATTATTTAGGCAGAAGGACAAAGTCTAGTCAATGTTTCTGGTAGCACCTATACGAATATGCGCTCCATAAATGTTATAAACGAGTTTTATATAAACTCATCATGTCAAGGCACCATATAGGACCCGTAAATCAAATAAGTATTAGATTTAAGATTTATATAACCAGATGTCGGTTGAAATGACGTTTATCGAAGCATCATAAGCTTTTTAATGTCTATAAAAACTTTATTCTTTCACAGCTGGATTTTTAAAGTCTGGTGGATTTATGAGCAGGAGATATAATATGAATGGGACCATTAGCTTTTGAGTTATAGGCAAACACACATTTTGAAGTCCCAGAGGGCTTATTGCTTATTAAAAATCGTAAAGGATTTATAAGTTCAAAATATTTATGAATGGGACCATTAGTTTTATGAGAAATATATCTTCTCTAGTCATTATATATAAGATTGACATGCGAGTGGTTAGCGATTTTAGGAAATTTTTTACGGAACCCAGTCAAATCATTTCCTATTATTGTGGATCTATTTGAACTCAATTATTTCGAAAATATTTTGTTAAAAATTTCAAATATTTTGATATTTTTAATGACCCTTTTAAGACCTTTAGCCTTTCCTTCATTTAGTATTAATTATTAGTTTCAAAATACACAATATTATTAATAAATTATTAATTATTAATTTATTAATTATTAATTATTAAATAGAAAAAATTCTTAACACTAAAACATGCAAATTGTGATTAAAGTTGATAAAATGATAATGGATTTTTAGTTTTTTTGGTTATTGAAATGATTAGTGGTGTCAAATGATTTGGACCTATAAAGCTGTTGATGGGAGTTACTGAATGTTAGTGAAAAAATATATATATGAGTGTATATATCCCTCTTTCTTCTTTTCGGTCTTTAACAACGAAGAGAGAGTTGAAAATATGATGGAACCAATAAAAAAAGTAATAAATGATTAATTTGCTGGTTAATTTTGAAAAAAATGTATTCAACAAAAATTAAATCAAATTACAAAACAAAAAAAAAAAAACAAATCAAAATTTTGCAAAACTTATAAAAAAGAGGAAACAAAATTGTTAATTAAAAAATTATAAAAAATTAACTGAATAAATTTAAATTAACAAAATCCAATTCCAAAAAAAATAAAATGCGGTTAATTTCTTTTTTGAAATATTTTCAATTTTTACAAAAAAATAACAAAAAAAAAGAACATTTTCAAAAAAAATATATTTTTTAAAAAACATTTTAGTTATGAAATTATAAATCACCTCTTCGCTTATGATGACGTGGTTTACGCCAACCCAAAGATAAACGTCTCATGCGTTTAAGTAATTTGCCAAAAACATGCTCATTATCACTGAGACGTGAGCGACTACGTGAACTTGTAGCATCACTTATATCACCACCAGCATCATCACTATGACCACCACCACCACCACCATACATTGTATGACGATTGGGTCTTAGGCGATTATCTAAAAATTGTGAATACTCCTTTAATACCTCCTTATCCTCATCATCTTCCTCATAGTCATCGTTATCATCGAGATCATCATTGTTGCGCCTTTGGCGCCGGCACTGGTATATATCGTAATTATCATCATAAGGCTGATAATTGCCATCCTCATCCTGTATGGTAATTTCAATATTTTGATACATAGTATCAAGACTATAGTTGCTATGAACATTTTTCGTATCCGTTTTACCGGCATTGGAACGTTTCGAACGACGTCTTTGAAAGAAACGGGCATATTTCTTATGACGTGGACTGGGTGAATGAGATTTTACACCAGGCTCTTGAAACGATTTACTGCGTCCCACCGGTGATAGTTGTGGTGCTATAGATTTTTTAACAGAGGCAGGTGGAGGTATGGGAGAAGCTGAAGAACAATCACTTGAATTGGGTGAGCTTATGGAGCCACCAACACCTATGCCAGCCGCATGTCTTTTGGGTGGACAGAGTATGGGTTTTGTGGCTTTCGATATAGCTCCAGTCTTTTGTGTAGTTGTTTTTGCAGCACCACCACTACTACTAGTACTACTTTGCACACCTAAGGCAGTGTTAATTGTCATTGGTGGGCGTTTCTTGGGCAAAGCCCCCACACCACCCTCTGACAATTTCAAATTGTGTGCATTTTTACTTCTATCTATGCTACTACGATTGTCTATAGATGTATTGCTATTACTACTATTATAACTTAAATTACTTATAAGATTCATACTCGAATCAATATCATCGGTTGTGGTCAATTCGCCGCCAGTATCAGAAGTTTCATAGAAACCTTCATGGAGCACCATATCACCCTCAACATCACCATGATAGTCACAATCACTGCCAGTCTCAGTCTGACGCAAACGATCTTCAACAACTTCTTCTCCCACACTCGTTCCTAAAGTTTGGGGTTTTGCTCCTGGCATACTTCCACCTTTACCGCCACCCGTTTTCTTTAGCTGTACATCACAATGATCATAATCATCACTAATATCACCACCACTTACATCACAAACACCCACATCCTCATCTTCATCATCGGTATTCGAGGAGAGATGTTTACGTCTTCCATGATATGGTATCTTACGTACTATATTCGTATAAAATAAATGCAAAGACGATGACGCCGAAGGAGATTTCATTATATTCCTAGTATTTTGGCACTTTTTATGTTTGGAATATGTGGTATTGGTGGTTTGGGTTAATTGTAAAGCACTATCATCATTGACATCCAATTCAGTCATATCATCTACATCATTTTGATTTTTTTGCTCTTCACCTTCCGGCTCACCTTGTTCCTCTTCTTCTACCTCACGTTCAGTACCTAAACCTTTTTCCATAACATCTGCCACAGCTGCCAATGTTGATGATGTCATTTCGCCTGCTATTGTTGTTGGTATGGGAGAGGGTGCATACGAAGAGGGTGAAGATGAAAGAAAAAAATTTTGTTTTGATTGTTCTAAACGTTGTCTTTGTAATAATAAAATTTCTCTTAAACTTAATTCGGGAGTACTGTCAGCACGTTTTCTCTCTTCAGTTAAAATAGACTGATCGTTATTAACGTCTTCTATTAATTCAGCAATTTCAATATTTTCAAATTCATCGGCTAATTTATTATATTTTTGGAAAAAAGTTTTAGGTTTTTTTTTGTTTGTTTGTTTGTTTATGCGCAAAAAGCAAAACAATCGTAAATTAGAGTTATACACACATAAAAAAATTAATAAAAAAAAAAAACATAAAAGGAAAAAAATTATATAATAAAAATTAAAATAATTAAGAAAAAAACTAAAGCAAATTGAAATAGATTTTTCTAAATAAGAAGTTAAATTACAATAGATTTTTAGAAAATTTACAGATTGATTTATAGATGAATTCATCTGTTGATCTTGCGAAAAAAAGTGGTTTTAAAATGGAACGCCCATTTTTAAGTACATTGCGATCAAATTGAAAGGTGAATTTTCAACTTAATTAGAAATTCCATTTGTTATACTTCATAATATCGCAACAGCTGTACAGAATCTCACAAAAAAGACTAAAATTTCATATATACCGAAAAGCAGTCAAAATGACTTCTTTGTAAAATATTAGCTAATGTAAAAAAATAAATCAATTTTTTAATATTGAAAGTGTTTCATTATAAATATGAACTATATTTTAACGCCTATAAGATCATAATGATAAACCTATAGCAAATGTAACTGAAATAATCAGCAAAAATAGCACAAATAGAGGGCGCTATTCTAGATATATAATTGAATTGAACTACAGCAAATCCATATAAAAGATCATAAGAAAAAATTTTCATTTGTTCTTAATATAATAAAAGTAATCTGAAGAAAATCGGCTCAAATTTGGACTTAGATCGGTCCAAAAATAAAATTATATTTTTTTGAATTCAAATATTTCTTTAGTTATAAGAGAAAAGCTATGTCAAGGTATTTTGTAGATCTGCATTAGCTGATAAACTAACGATTATGAGAACAATTTTAGAGTAAAATGTACTCGTTTCACTTAAAATTCCCTATACAAATTCGGTATTGAATTAAACGGAAATATCAATTTGAAGAATTCTCGAGGTATTGAGCAAAAAAAAATCGAGGTCTAATTGTAATTTGTGAAATACATCTAATCTGGCAACACTAAATGAACTAATCCATAGATTAGAATTGGAGAGTCAACTCTTTGTGTGTATTTCTTGACAGCTGTCAGTGTAGTTCTAAGGAAAAGATATTTAAATGTCTAAATATTAAGTGAATTTCTAGAATCTGCAAACTTTTTTTAAAACCAAAATAAAAATAAAAGTAAAATTTCGTAAATTAAATCTTTAATAAATTATAGAAAATTAATAATTATTAAAAAATAAATATATTTTTTTAAATATGTAAATGTGTAAAATATGATTGTTTTATTCTTACAAATGATTCGTTCTTATTATGATCTGGAATATGCTTGAAATGATTTAAGATTTATGATTGATGTTGGGACTTTTTGATTGAAATGAATTTTTAATAAAAATTAACGCATAAAGTGTTTTTTTGATGAAAAATGGAATGTAAATGAAATTTATGAGATAAAGTGATTTTCTTTTTCTTTTAAATTATTTTCACAGCGATTTTATTTCTACAACATCAAAATTTACACCGAAAAAAAATTAAAAAAAGACATCGAACATTCTAAAAAAATTATGGATTCGTTTTCAATTATTTTATAATTTTTTTTAAAGAAAATTAAAAGAAATTATTATTTTTTTAAGAAATTATTTTCTTTTTTAATTATTTTCAATTAAAGAAAATTAATGATTTTAATTTTTGTATTCTTTTGCTGTTTATTATAACATTAAAATGTTTTAACATCAATTTATTTGTATTTTTTAATTGTTTTTAATTAAAAAAAGGCTTTTTGCTAAAAAAAAGACATAACTCTAAAATATTGTACTTACGGCACGAATATTCACGAACTAAATTTGATTCGGATTCGGTTTTTCTAACACCCATAATCTCTTTAATTGGCACCTCGGTACGTGGAATTGAAACACAATGCGGAGGTAAATAAATCGGTTGTAAACAACCGAAAGTACAT
This sequence comes from Cochliomyia hominivorax, assembly GCA_004302925.2. Lineage (NCBI taxonomy): Eukaryota > Metazoa > Arthropoda > Insecta > Diptera > Calliphoridae > Cochliomyia > Cochliomyia hominivorax. Next base: position 93,668,045 of record PYHX02000467.1, on the reverse strand, counting down.
TCGGTTGGCAGGTACATGCGACATCCAGCGTGTGTGGTCAAACCACACCATTCGCAACGATAACCTTTTTGATAAACAAATTAAAGATTTTTAATATAAAATTGATATATATTTTTTTGTATTAGATATTCAGTTATACCTGTTAGACACTCGGAGGACCAACAGGTCTTTTTGCAATAAACACATTTTGAATTTGATGGTAGATTGCCTTCTCGCCAGTGATGCTGAAAAATTTATAAATACAAATCGATTAAATTGAAAATCAAAAATTAAAGTTTCAGATTTTCTGAATAGAAAATCTGAACCGATATGGCTAAGACAGACTTATTGAATTTTGAGAAAAAATAATAATTTTAAACATTTTATGACAATTTAATTATTTTTAAAACTTACTTGATGTTTAACATTTAATAACTCTTTGCCGGGTACATAGGTGGCATTTTCGGTACAATCGGGTACAGCAAAATCTTGGCACTCAAGATGCGCATAATATTCACAAACTGTTTAAATAAAAGAAAATATAAAATAATTAAATATTTTTAAATTTCCCTTTAAATGGGGAACGATCAGAAGACGGAAGAAGAATGAGGAGTGAGTGCGAAAAAATCTTAACACATATAAAATTCAGTATTTTGAAAACTGCACACAGAAATATTACGTAAAGACGTTTAATTTTAACTAAATGAAAGAATTTATTCAATTTAAAATCAACTATGTTCAATGTTGATTTTGCTTCATGTTATTTCTGTGTGTGTTAATCCTAGAGTTATGAATTCGGATTTATTTAATTGATATTGTGTTATAGAACGAAAAAATGGTGGATTATTTTTTCAAAGTCTAAAAGAAAATGGAGCTCTGATTTAATCTACTTTTTCACTAGATATTTTAGGAACTGTTTTAAAGTCGTCTTTTTTAGTGGATATATCATCATATACATTTGTTCTATCTTGTCAAATTACTACCCGTACGATTTTCATCCATAGCTTCCTTAAAAAGCCCCTCAAAAGTAATTGTCAGTATCAATAATTAATTGCACATTTAAGCACAAAATGGAAAACCAAATCAAACGAGGATCATTCTTATTTTCTTATAATATTTATCGTTATTACTTACCTATGCAATGTACGGATGGGGTTTCATCTAAACGCTTGCGACATACTGTGCAAAATTTCTTCTTATGTGTTGTTGGTTCCGACCAACAATGCGCAACAGGATTCTGTTGTCAAAATTGATATTTTTATATTAAATAATAATAAATAATTAAAAATAAATCTAATATGTAAATGAAGTTGAATAATTACCTTAATAATACATGGTGCAATGCCAGAACAAGGAGTTACAACATTTGTGACACATCTTTCGTGTATAATAAAATTGCAGACTGAAAATAAAAAAAGGAAAAAGAAAAAGATTAGATAAAATTTAAATTCGTATTCAGTATAATTGTTGCTACTTCACTCACATAAAAACAGATGTATAGAAATATGGGTGGGCACCTTTTCTCTATCCTGCAAATATCTAATTCTTTGTCTCTTAAGACTAAAAGAGTAACTAAACAAGCAGATATGAATGCTATAATTGCAGTAGTAAATGTAATGAAGCACAGTGTTTCAAGTAGATTTTTTTTAAATAATTCAATAACTTTTAAACCGTCAAAGATATTTTAATGAAATTTTACATATTTAGATTCTTATTTGGTCAGTGGCGTACCCTCGGTACCTCGGTTATAATCATAAAAATCGCAAAAACTTAATTTATGAGTGGAGTCAAAAAATACTCCCTATACAGTTCCTTTAAAAATGCGGTCACATGCGTTGGTTATTTCCTATAGTTTGAGAGATATTCAAGTCGAAGAATTGCTTTCAAATTACTTTTAAGTCTTTTTAAGTTAGCAGTCTTAACACAGATCATACTATTTTAAAATTCAAAAAAATATTGAAGTAAAACCATATAAATATGTGAATCCATTAAAAAATTATTAATCTGAAACTGGAACTTTGAAAATTATAGATTTTTTTCCAAAAAAGATGACAACATTTATACACTGAAAAAATATTTTTATTGTTTTATAAGGAAATCTTAATATGTAAATTTTATTGAACTTGGAACTAAACGTTAACCCACAAGTCCTACCCAAAAACAATAATGTTTAGTTCTATTTAATTCTCAAATCGCAAAGGTGTTATCAGCATTAAATTATTCTTAGTTAAGGTAAATACCCAGCAAGTGTTTTCTGGCGGGCGGGTCTTATAATGACAGGGTGATCAATTCAATAAAGAAGAAAATTTTTTAAATATGTTTTTTACGAATTCGGATTTTAGATATTTTAATGTGGAAAATTGGGACTTGTTTAAATTGTCTGATTTAGGGAAAAGTGCATATATATCATATTTTAAAAAATCCATATTCGTTTCAATTTTATTAAAGTTGAAATATTAATTTTAATTAAAAAAAAAAAAAAAAACAGCGAAAATCCAAAATTTTGAATTCTTCATAAATTTTTATTATCAGATAACATTTTTCTTAATTTTCCTTTAAAATGGAATCTTAAAGATTTAACGTTTTCATAGATACCAAATACTTGAATAACAAGCTTTTTACTTTAGTTGGAAATCCGACCAAGGAAAATTTATTCCAATAAACCAATAAACGACATGCATTTTTTTATAAAAGAGACACTTGTGCACACTTACTGTCACCCTACGATTTCCACTCTGCCTCCCTAAGTTTTTGCTGCCTTCATACACCTGGCGACGATCAAGTGGTCGGCCGCATTAGGGTGTGTTATCTTAAAGAGAATTTAAGTGTTTTTCAAGCAGCAGGGACCAAATTTATTAAAGAGAATTGTGTATTAGTAACAAACTAAGAATACTTTCTCTATACATGTATTTTATATTGGAACACCAATGCGTATAAGTTATGTATGTAAACTAAAATTGATTAATATTACTCATACGTATAGAAGTTTTTTATTTTATTATAAAATTTATTTAAAATATAAATTAACAAAATTAATAAAAAATGTATGACTCAATTTATTTGTAATAATTTAGACGTTATTTTAAACAAAATTACATCCCTTAATTAACATCCTAAATATATATCAATATTTATCACTCCATATATATAAATATATATCTATATAAATAGTAAATTTTATGACATTGTAAACAAATTTATCTATATCTATAAAGTTCTTGTTGTTGTATATATAATAAATGTCCTTAAATAAATACAATTTTTTCCTTTTATTTTTTAATTCTAAAAATAAATTTTATTGTAAAAAAAGAAGAAAAAATACTAAATCCAACAACGGAAGTATCTTAAGCATTTTTCAAATTCTATAAAACTCATGTGTTTGTATAAGTGTATATGTATGTGTAAGTATCTTAAATACTTGTAAATATACCTTTTTCAAATCAATGTGACAACTAAATGCAGATACAAACAAAATGTTCAAATATCTTGAGAGAAACGAATAAAATCGATTAAAAATACTTAAAACATTTTGAAAATATAACAGAGAAAAATATTTTTTTTGATTTTGGTTTTACAAAAGGACACTATTAAAAAATTTAGGAAAATGTTTTCAATAACAATTTAAAGTGGAAACTTAAAGGAAACAGTTTTCTGGAAGAAGTCTGTGTTTAATGCTTAAAGTTTGTAAAGAAAAAAAGGATATGGAATATGAACCAAATGAAGACTATTGTTTCGAAGCTCCTTTAGTACAAAAAATACTATTTAAGACCTCATTTTCGAATCATAAGAATCTAAAGGAGTATTTAGTTAAGACAGTTCCGGTTAATACAGCTGTCACTGAGATTGATATTTATTCGCCAAGTCATAACGGTGCATAGATGTAAAAATGACTTATGACAGTCTATTCATCTGTCTGTCTTCTTATTCTTTACATTTTTTAAATAAATCTCCAACTTTTAATCAGCTGGATTAGAAAGGTATGGACGCAAAAATTATATGAAATACAAATATTTAAAATTATTTCTGATATTTAGAATGTTCAGAAAATCTGGGAGTTCTGATTCTTATTTAAAAGGTTTTCCTTAAATTTTAAAAAATTAAAAATAAACTCCATTTTTTGGTTTTTGGATTTGAGTCTATCGAGTCCACATTTATTGAAAGTCTGGACCATATGATAAGAAACACTTTAGAGAAACCAAAACTTAATTTTGTCTAAGATTCAATTTTTGGGAGTTGAGGACATATCTGTTAAAATCCAAAGAGCATTAATTTTGGATATATAATAAAAAACTGACTCGATTTTCTGAAAAACTTCAAATTCAAATAACTCGAAAATTATAAGAGATATACAACTATAAGAGAATAGCACCCTTTAACCTTACTAAGGCCCATAAGGTGGTAAAGTTTCTTTTCGATATGAAATAAGTAGAAAAAATATCGTATGATTAACATTTAAAAACAATAATGCCCAAAGTAACGTACTATGCACTTCTATATCCATGCCATAGAAGCCGATATGGAATCCTACTTTCGAATATTATAATTCTACACTCTATTGCTATCATTACGTTAAATTTCTTGTAAATTCATCATTTACAAAAAAAAATCGATTCTGATCCATTGTGGAAGTCAAGGGAGGCAGAAGTCAAAACATATACTCTTAATCCCGCTTTTAATATACGGTAGTAAAGCCTTTTTTATTAAGCATTTCTACAAGTGTTTGTCCCTTTTATTATGGCCTAAAAATCGGTGGTTCCATGACTGCACCTAGATTCCATATCGCATGTCGACGCATAATTTCTTATATCTCCATTAAATATAAATTAAAATATCAAATTATGCGAAGGGCATTTATAAATTGTGTTGATGGGTGTTACATAGGCTGTAATTCTTACTTCTTGAAGTTTGAGGTTAAATTTACATTTAAATTGTAACGTTTGTATTTCACATTAAAGAAAAATCATTTATCCCATAACTAATTAGATACATTTGGGCTTTAAAACATTGAAATAAAAAATACCCTAATGAGTCTAAACACATTTTTTCTTAAATATAAAACATAGGAACTCTTAATGAGTCATAACAGTAGCAATATTTTTGGCTAAAACTTTTTTTCTTCTGAACCGATTTTGATAACTTTTGGAATGTGAATTAAGTATATATAACGCAAAAATTATAGCAAAATTTTATTATAATTTGTCGATTTATAGTTAACAATTATATGAAAGTTCTTCCCTGGAATATAGAGGTTGTCTCAGATATCGATATAGATCCATATACTAAACCGATTTTGTTGGTTTTAAATAGAAAACATTTCAGGACCATAACAAACACTTAGGCCAAACTTTATCAGACTCTTTATATATTTGCGAATGAACGCGCCAACAACAGAGAGGCGGGCATAGCTAAATCGATTCAAATTTTGATATACTTTATGGATTCTTAGATGATTCCTTTTTGATGTTACATACGGAGTGACATAGTTAATATGTTCTCATCACAACTTGTGGTCGTGGGGATATAATAATAAAAATTCTACATTTTATAAAATGTAGCCAAAATCAAATAAAAAAATAAAAAAAAAACCATCACCATTTAACATCATAATCATTCAACCAGCCAAATTAACAAACTCAATTCATGTAGCAACAAAAAAACACCTTCTTGCACTCTGTATTTTAGCTAAAATATTTTTTATGTGATTGCATTTACAATATCACAAATATACATATATACATACATTCATAGATACATATATACATACATACAAACATACATTCATAGATACATATATACACTTCCAATAAAATCTGTTGCAAAAAAAGAAACTATATTAACGAAACCTCGAGCATAGAAAATCCGAGAAATGTATGACAAAGGTGTGGAGAGAGAAGGGGGAAAATAAAAAATAACATTTTGCTAACATGAATGAGTTCATTCATGACGTCAGTAAAGAGCTCGAAAACATCAGGTCAGCGGCCTAGTTTTTTTATTCTTGTGCTTTTTTTTGCAAGAAAAAATACATATACACACATACAGTTTTATATACCTATACATGTATATCTAAATATATGGATCTATGTGTGTATAAAATAAAAAGGGAGTTTTACTTTTTTTGAAATAAATAAATCAAAAGAATTGCAATTTATAAATAATTTAAATGCAACTTTTATATAAATTTTCATATAAATAATGAATACATATAAACATTTTAAAATATTTATATGTATTTAACACTGGTGACATACAAATGCGAATTTATTCCATTACAGGGATAAAATGCTGATAATAAAAAGAGTTATAGCTTTTTATCTTAATATTAGTGGCAGCAATAGTACCTTTTGGTATTTAGAGAATTATTAGGGCATTCAATTTATTTGGAAAATATTATGCTTTATTATATACAGAGGCTAAACTGCAGTCTTATCCAGAGACTAAAGTATTGCCTCGTTAAATATCGTTCTTAGTAGTTTATTCTATGAAGCTTTGCCTTGCCGTAAGGCTAAACTATAGTCTCATCTAGAGACTCAGTTTCTTTTAGAGACTTAACTATAGTTTCGATTAGAGACTAAAATATAGATCTATTTAAAGCCTAAGCTATGATCTCTTTCAGGCACTAAAATAACCTAGTCTCGTCTAGTAGTCTCATTTAGAGACTAAGCTTCTGCCACGATTACATACTAAACTATAATCTTATTTAAGGACTAAACTATTGTCTATTTTAGACATTAAAGTAGACGATACTATTAACAATAGATCGCCTAAAAACTTAACTATAGTCTTATCTAGAGTCTCATTTAGAGACTAAATTATAGTCTCGTTAAATTTTGTCTTAAGACTCTTGTCTAGAGACTAAACCCAAGAAACTAAACTATAGTTTCGTCAAAAGAAGAACTATAGTCTCTAAACAATTTTCCTAGGAAGACGTTTCGTCTTGTTTTAAATTTTAATCAAACAAACATTTAACATGTTTCTTTCACTGATATATTTTTGTATTTTATTATTAACTATGCAGCAGTCATTTTGACTGTTTTAAGGTATACATACATTTCACTCCTTCTGGTGTAAAATCACAAATTGAAACGTATTATAGAAAATCAATAATATTTCAGAGTTTAGAGAGAAAATAAAATTTAAGAATTTTTAACAGAGTTTTTTCCACTTTGATGTAAAACCATTTGTACAACAAACGTATACTTAATATTGCTCAATAATATAACTCATACGCCTTATTTTATATGAATGTTTTTAATAATTATCGAATAATAAAATACAACATCTTTCCGGACATAAACACATTGAAATTGCTAAAGAATACTATATTTCACCTTTTACGATTTATAAAAAGGATAACGGTTTCTTCGGTATTCTCATTAATTATTACTTCTTCTTCTTCTTCTTTTGCAACAAAAAACTTATTAAGAGGTGAATAACTTTATCTATGAAGTACAACCAGTTTAGAGGTAAAAAAAAACTTGGTTTTGGTGTGAAATTTTGTTTAGAGTTGAAATTTGCTTTAGAGGTGAATAATTTTTAAAAGTGATTAATGGTGAATTGTTTGGTTTAAGGTGAAAACTTGTTTAACAGATTTTTCGACATTCTCAATGAGTCTTGTTTAGAAAGGTTTAAGTTTTTAAACGATTTGCTTGAGATGAAAAACTTATTAAAAGGTGAATAACTTTTTTTCAGTTTACAGATAAACAGAAACTTATTTTCTGGTGAAAAAATTGTTTAGAAGTGATTAACTAATTTAGAGGAAAAACCACTTTTCGTGTTGTAAACTCGGTAAATGGTGACGTTTGTTTGTCTTACGGTGACAAACTTGTTTAATGTTGTAAAACTCCGTTAATGGTGAAAAATTTAAAGGACTTGTTTTATAGTCAAAAACTTCTTTCTAGAAAAAAATGTATTTAATGGTGAAAAACTTGTTGAGCAGTAAAAAAATAATTTTGTGGTGAAAAACTACTATTGTGGTGAAAAAATTGTTTTGTGTTGAAATTTGTTTGAGATAAAATTTATTTTTCATAGAAGAGGAAAAATGTTAAATCTAGAACTTTTTTGTGTACTCAATTTTCTCTCAGTGTATAAAAGGAAAATTAAGAAATTATCACTAAACTTTTGCCCTTTTCATCTTGATGGTAACAAGAGCCATCAATAAAATTTCTTATATAAACACACACATTTAACCCATGACAGAATTTTGACTCATTTATTCGTTCATTGCAGTCAAAAGATTTTTGCATCACAAGTACTTGTAAGACAACAGCAACAACATTATAATCATTAGTAGTCATCACTATTATCAAACAACGACATCAACATCCTCATCGTCATCATCATTATGATAATTATTGTCAATATTAATGACTTTAACAACATCTTAATCATTATCATCATCATCAATACAAACTAAAAGCGTCATCGTCTCTATCATCATCAGTAACATCATCGTCATAAGCAACATTTTACTGTTCATTAGTTGTTGTTTTTTTTTATTTTTTTTATTTTAGTTTTTTTTAACATTTTATTAAGCTTGTCTGACATTTTGTTTTTGACGACCCAACTACAACAATATAAAATTCATACAATGACAGTTAGAGAGACATATTGAAACTTACAGAGAGAGAGGGAGAGAGTGTGCGAGTGAGGTGAAAAGGTAATGATTGTTATTTTTTAGGAAACAAAAAAGAAACAACAACAACATCATTATCATCTAAGAACTTTTATAAATTCTATTGTTTTATTCTTTTTTGTTAGTTTTTTTATTTGAAAATGTTTAGTTTTAGTTTGTCTGTGTGTGTATTTAATGTATAATCTAACTGACATTTCTTTCTTGTGTGTGTAAATATTGTAGAGTTGTTGATGTTAAAGTGTGTATGTCTTATTCTATTATTTGTAGGTAAAAGAGATGAGAGTGAGAGTGTGTTAGTTGTTGATAAATGTTACATCTATTCATTTTAATGAATTCATGTTAGTATTTGTAAAACTATTTTTAGATTTTAGTTTGTTTTTTTCTTCATGTATTTGTTTTAGAATAAAAAAGGGGAAGTTTTATATATCATTAGACAGATGTAAAGATTATATGTACAAAAATTTCGTAGGATTTTTTTTTTTCGAAAATTCTTTTTTTTAATTTCTCTTTTAAAAATATTTTCTTCATTTCTTTATAACATAAAACATATCTGAAAACATCGTATGAAATTTTTGGATACCCTATAGCATGAAAAAGTCGGTCTTAAATTAAAATTTATAATTTTTGAATTTAAATACATCTTTCACTATAAGAGATAACCTACTCACAGAACAAGATCTACACTATCAGAATTCAGTTATAACCTATAAAATCGTTTTAAATATTTTTATGACTCGAGTTGTCCAATTTTGGATACCCGTGGACCTGCTTTTGTTAGATCTTAATTCAAAACTTAAACTGCTCTGCTATTTATTTCCATTTCATTGTTTTTTCGTCCTATTTAAGTCTCTGTAGCTGGGTTTTTGGTTCAGCTAAACAGATGATTGGTCCGTTGTAGCCGCTTTTGTTAGATTTTAACTCAAAACTTAAACTGCTCTGCTATTTATTTCCATTTCATTGTTTTTTCGTCCTATTTAAGTCTCTGTAGCTGGGTTTTTGGTTCAGCTGAAATGATGATTGGTCCGTTGTAGCCTACAAACAACGTCCTCCTTGTTAGTGGTGTTGCACCTTGTCAATCGTTAAGATTCCTTCCATTTTCTTGGCTTGGCAACACTTCCTGCCCTTCCTGTGATGTAGTCCTGCTTCTACTCTTCTTTACAGGATGTGAGGATGATCATCTCTTGTTTCTGGTATAGTGGTGGGCAATCTTGCTAATTATTGACTTTCCAACCTTTTTCTCTCTTTCTAAATTTTCCGGGGGCGGGAGGAATTTTTGTTTTGGATTTTTATTAATTTATAATTCGAAAAACCATAATGAAAATATTGTTTGTTATTTTGTCCTCCACCAGGGTTCGAACTTAGAATGCTCAGCTTAAATATAAAACCTTTAGAGCACTACCCCACGTAGCCAAAAAAAATTATAATCTACACATGGTTTTTGTAACTGATCACAAGTTTAACTTCATTTTGCTTCATCATTATAAAACTTTGCAAAACTTTATGAATAAAAAGCCTGAAATTAATTTTTAATTTTCTAAAAACAAAACTATTAAATGCTAAAATATCTTTTAGATTTTCATGTAATTAAATTATTAATATATTTAATTTTCGTTATAATCCCCACAATTTGTATCCGTTTTTGAAATTGCAATGAATGAAACTCCCCTTCAAAATTTTTTCAAAATTGATGCATAATTTAATATAAAGATTTTTCTTCTTGTTCTTATTATTGTTGTTTTAAATACATATATAATATATATGTGTGTGTGTTTGTATGCACATGATCTTGGAAAATGTCAATGAATTGCTAGGTCATCCTTTTTTTGTGTTATCACAACACAAATACAAACAAACGAAACAAAAAAATAATACAACACAAAATAAATGTGTTTAGTGTTGTTTGTGTTTGTTTGTGTGAGTTTTTTATGTGTGCATTTTTTTCCTTTTTTTGTACACAACTACTTCTTTCTCTTTTTGTTATAGACTAAACCACGTTAACACATACAAACACACATTCATAACAAGTACTAGGATACCACACCTGTTTATAGAAATTCTCATACAAAAATTTTGTTATTTTTATTCTATACTTAGACACAGACACACACACATATACACATAGATATTATTTTTTCTATATATTTTTTTCTTTTTTGTTATATATTTTTTCAATTTTTAAACATAAAATCATGTCATTGTATTGTGTTAGTCGTTTTGGGACAAAATTCTTGTGTCTATGTGTGTGTTTAAGTGCTTGTATGTATATAGTACAACCTATTTTTAGTTTAGTTGACATTTTGTTATACCTAGTAACACCTATTGTTATAAAATAGAAGACAATAATAAAACTCTCTTCCTTTCCTTTCCTTCTATACCCTCCGCCATCACAAGTGTTCAAGAGGTTAAATTAATTTTGTCACTCCGTGTGTAACACTAAGAATAAATCTTCTCAAACTCTCCATAATGTATACATATTCTTGCATAAAAACAAAATCTGAATCGATTTAGCTATGCCCATTTGTCTGTCTGTCCGTCTGTCTTAATGAAATTTGGCCTGAGTATTTTTTATAGTCCTGAGAAGTTTCTTATTTAAAACCAACAAAATCGATTTAATATATTAAAATATATAGACCGATATCTGAGGTAACCTCTAAATTCAAACAAAGAACTTTTGTATGTGTGAGTGTGTGTGTGAACGAAACATAACGTATTTACTTCACACACATTTGTGGTGGATGGTATTTAAAATTCGTCATGGCCGAATACATAACTTAACTTTAACAAACACAACATATTTTTGAAAAAAAAAATATTAAAAAAAAACTAAAAAACAAAATGGAGAATATTGTTCAACAAAATTTAAAATTCATATTGACATTATTTCATTGTTGTAAAAATAATTGAAAATAAAATGTTAAACAAAATTATGGAATATTTAAATTATTAAATTTGAAAACAGATTTTGTTGTTAATCTTTACATATAAATGAATTTTGTAATGTTTACCAAGGCGTATGAGGTATATTTCAATAGTTTTCATAATAAAAATATTAATCATACGTAAGTTAATTGAAAAGAGTTATTGTTCTCAAAATTAAATAAAGAATTAAGAAAAAAATTTTAAATTTTTTAAGAAAAACAAGTGAAATATCTTTTGGATCCAAAAAATACTGAAATGATCACTCTGTCTTTATAAGGCCCGTCCGGCAGAAAATACTTATATGGTGTTTACCTTACATATGTAATAAGGATAATTTAAAAATGATTCCACCTTTGCGATTTGAGAACTCAACAAACGAATTTGAATTTTCTTTTTACATTGACTACTTTTTGGAAACGTCTTGTAGGGATATCTTTACCAAGGTCGATCTTAAATTATTTAAATGAATTTCGGTTAATATTTCTTTAAAAAACAAGAAAGAATGTTAAAGTCGGTCAAGTCCGACTATATATATACACCCTACAACAATGTTGATTATAAATTAAAGTTACGAAAAAATAATGAACGACCCTCGTATAATTTTATTTTCTAATTTATTCTTAAATGTGCAGTACATTATTGTCATACTAACATTTGTGTAAAATTTATGCATTTAAAGTGAATTTTCTTGGAGTTAAAGGACAGCCACAAGAAATTATGGACCAATCTTCGTAAAATTTTGTACATCGATTTTGCATATATTTTTACTTAATTTGACCAATTTTTATTATTGCAAAAGTAACTTATATGTCAGAAAAGCAATCAACCGGCATTATTTGACACATCAGTTTAGAAAATCATAAGACTTATTTCTATAAAATTTTGAACTCCCTTTATTTTTGAAACTTTAATGAGTTAAAACCTTAAAAATATTAATAATATATTCTAAATTTCATCAAGATATTTCAAAAATTGCGACCTGTAGAGTTTTTATATAAACAGCATGTCGGACAGACAGACGGACGTATATAGTTAAATTGACTCAAAATATGATTCTGAGTCGAAGAGTACACAAAAGATGGGTGTAACGCCATTACAAACATTAGCACAACGCTTAATGCCCCCACCACATATGGTGGTGTAGGGTATTGTTATAAATCTCAGAACATAAAATCTTTGTATTTGTGAATAAATGTTGCCAACTTTTTGACACACAAACTTAAAAAGACAAAAAAATCATTTTTTCCACTCTGAAACTATAAGAGATAACCTGTCTATACACATTTCTTTAACCAAAATCCATAAATGAATTTTTGGTGAATTTTTAAAAATTCGACGTATCAGAAATGACCAACTATGAAGGGATAGCAATTACGCCCCTGACCAAAAATGGACTTGTAATCCACGAAATTAACTTGAAGACACCTGAGATCTAATTAAGTGAAATTTTACTTGTAGTAAAAATGAAAAATCTTTTTTCATTATTGAAAATAAATAAATTTTCAGTAAAAAATTGGTTTCTTCTTGAAATAAAATCGTTTTCAGTGATTTTTTATAATTTTCCATGATAATTGTAAGAGACAAAGTCCTGTCTCTCCGTCCAATAATCCGTCTGTCGCAATTTTAAAAATATTTGGATGAAAATTGGAACATATAAATTTTTAGGCCAAGAACGATTCCTATGGATTTTTGTAATGAAAGGTTTTTTGAATAATGTCGTTCACAGTGAAAGTGATTTTTTTATCAATGCTCTTTAAAACAGTGAAAGTGATTGTTCTCTTTGAATATGAGAGTCTTTTTTAGAGTTCACATGGTGGGGAACTGATAATTTGAATTTTAGATGAATCGCGAATTTATGTTCAGCACCACCTTTAAGAAATTTTGATGGGCCATAATAAATAATATAAATAAAATACATTTGAGTAGAAACAACATTATTAGTAAATGTTATTTCATAATTTCAGTCACTGTTGTAACCAGTGATTTATAAATCATAGTAATTAAATCACACTCGTGAAAATATACCTCATCTCTAGTTTAATATAAGAGGTCCTCACGCAATGGGCGTCAATTCCACAAGCCAAATTATTAAAAAAAAATATTTACATTTAAAAAATTTTTATGGTGAAAAAATATTGATTTTTATAAAATATCGAATTTTATTGATTTTTTGATAAAAAAGAAATAATTTTTCATAAAAGATTTTTTTAATTTTTTAATAAAAAATTATTTTTATTGGAAAATCATTAATAAACATTTCATTTTTAATATAAAAACTATGTTTGATGAAAATTAGTGTCTTTTTTATAGAAAATCAAGATCTTACAAAAAATTTAAGTTTCATAAAGAAATTGATTTTTAGTGAATTTTTTTAAAAAACTTAATTTAGCTTCAACAAATAAAATTAAGTTTAATTTAATGAGAAACTAATTTAAAAACCATTTTTAAAGAAAACACAACTTAATCACACTAAATCGCAGTGTTGCCAATATTTTCAAAAATTTCGAAAATTTTATTTGTTTTAATTAAATGCAATTTTAAGGTTATAATTTCATTATTTTTATAAACAATAAATACAAACAATTGAAAATTAAAAATTAATAAATAAAAAACAACAACAAAGACATATATCGAAAAGTGATGATGAACATGATTTGATGTTGATGTTTAAATTAAAAAAGACTAAAATAAAAGAAACAAAAAAGAAAATGGAAGAAAATAATGGAAAATTAAAGAAAAATATTAAGAAAATAAAATTAACGAATTGAAAAATTTACTACATAAAATGTATATTTTTTTAATTTTATAAAGAGGATACGGAAGACGTTGTTATATTATCAACGGAAGTTGGGGAAAAAACTATTATAAATTAAATTGAAATCTTAGTTTCCAATGAAATTTTAAAATAAAAAATCGGTTAAATTTTTTATTTAAAATCTGATAAGTATATGTTGACAAAAATGACTACAAAAATATTCCTGAAATATGAACTTAAAAAAGTACTAAAAATTGATTTCAAACAATAAAATTATTTCCCCGTCATTGTGATAAAAACCGCTAATATCACAAATTCTCTATTTCCCCACTTTCTATATATACACTTTTCCCTATGGAGCACAGTGATCTCTAAATGCTTTTGTTTTAAATATTTCTGTAAATTTAAAACTTTTGCATAATGTTGCTGAAGAGGAACAAGTTTAAATGAATTTTTAATAGATTGTATCAACTATTTTATGTCTTTGGAAAGGTAAAAACTTGAAAAAATATAATATATTGACAAGAAACTCATGAAATGAATTTTTAAATAAAACTTTTAATTTTGATGTAATTTTGCGAAAACATTTTTAAAATTTGACCTTAAATAAAATCTATATACAAAAGCTATTAATATTAAATTTCAGTATAATATAGACGTAATTATCTTTAATACCGGATTAGAAACAAATTTCCAATTTTTTTTTATTTTTTTTTATTATTTATTTTTTATTTTTTTATTTTATTTTTTTATTTTTTTTTTTTTGAAAATGTCAAAAATTTCAATTCAGGTCAAGCTGGTTTCAAAAATGTACTTTTTCAGAAAACTGGTTTCTTTGTCTTTATAAAAGGTTTGTTCCACCAAATAATTTTTAAGTATAAAGCAAACCTGTTTTAGTATATAATCGAAGTACTGTTCTAAAAATTTAGGTTTAACTTCTTTTTTCTGATCAAAAAACTAAAGAAAAGATCTTAGATTTGGTAGATATATATTTACGTTACGTAATCTTTCAGAATTAGAAATAAAAAATTATAGTCCCAAAAGGGATATACGTTTTTTTGCACAAAATTACTTTCAATTGAACCAAGAAATAAACTTTAAAAAATCATGTTCGAAAAAAATCACAAATTTAAATTCTGTACAAATATCTCTTAAACTATAGGAAATATCCCATAACTGTAATTATGAATATTTTATAGAATCTATGCATTTTTTATTTAAATTATATCAGATTCGGAAACTTAAGAAAAAAAATGTTCAAAAATGCTTTTGATTTGGTCCTAATATCTCTTAAACTATAATAGATAACCCACAGATGTAAATAAATTTTTGTAGAGAATTGTATGCCACTATTTATGTGGGCATTTTTTCGATCAAATGGTAAAAAATTGGTGATTTTTTTCATAACCCAGGTGATCAATATTAAGGGTTCCCTCTAAGCCTCTTGTACCCAATAAAAATATGAACTGCCCCAAATCAATTGCAAAACACCTCAAAAATGCTCTTTTCAAATTTTATCAGTTCCACAACTATAGAATAATTTCCACAAAAAAAGCGCTTTAAGACCACTGTGCACCTACATCTATAAACTTTATTTAAGTGTGTGTATAAGTGGAAGAATAAAAGCGAAACATTTATAGCTGCTTAATAAACAAATAAATAATCATAAAAAAAAACTTAAGTCATTTTTAAAATGAAAATAAAATTGAAATTAAAAATTAAAAACGAAATAAAAACGTTTTAGTTTATTTAAGAAAATTTACACCTGCCCCCCACCCCCTCTAACACAATAGTTTGTTTGCAGTTGTGTTTAGTCAAACACATACACACACAACATAATCACATCATCAATTCGTTTCGTATCTCACAAAATACACAACGTCCGATTATGGCGTTCGCCAACGAACAACAAAAACATATAGAATTGGATGTCAGCAGCGTGCGCATAGTCAAGGATATAAAATGCGTAAATTGTGTGTGTGTGTATCTATGTACAAACAAATGTGCATACACAAATCACTAACATCATTATTATGATGACAATGATCATTATGATGTTAATGATGATCATCACCATCTTCAATAAACGCCATATCAACACTATCATCGTCATCATTTGTTTTTGTTTTATACATATGTTATTTGTCATAAATAAACTAAAGGCAAACAATTGTAGCAACAACAACAACAATAATGAAAAAAGTTTAAACAAATTTTTATTTAATTTGATTATTTAGTTTTAGTTTTGTTTTTTTATTTACATAAAGAAAATAGTTTTTTCTGTGATTTTTCCAATGGTTTTATAGTTTTTTGTTATTTTGAGAAAAAGTTCATTGATTTAGAAGATAGAAAAAAACACTAGAGACCCGATTTACGTCGTTGATGGGAAGCGGAGAAACGCAACGCAAACTGAATTAACATTTTCTATATAAATACGCTGAAATTTAATTTAATGGGGAAGAAAGTCGAAAATAAATATAATAAAACAAGTTAAACCAACTGTTGCTGGTTTCAAAATCCTCAGAATAACCGTTACTATCAGAACCAGTATTTTAAGGAAAGAAATTTATTTTTTAAATTACGTCCTTGATAAGTGTCATTTTTCGCTTATTTTGATCATGTATCCAATTTGAAAGAAGGGACTACATCTTAACTACTAAGGAATTTCTTGTTTAGATTGCAGTGTTTTATTTTCCACTCTCTCTGTTGCAAATTGTTTTTACTGCTGTATGTTGTAGTCCAGAAACTCTTTTTATATTAACATTCTTTTTCCACGATTTATAACGTTTTATTGCGTATTACTTTTATTTAAAACTTAGTACTGCAGTAAAAAGATTCAACAATGCTGCAGTAAAAAGATTCAACAATTTCAAGCGACGAATATCAGAATCAAAATGACGCATCTCGGTTTCAGAACGTACAAGTGTAACGTACAGGTGACGATCTGTATAACATACAGGTGATGATCAGTGTTATCAATAATGCTAAAAATTGTAATCTACAATGCTGCAGTAAAAAAATGCAACAGTTTCAAGCGACGAATATTAGAATCAAAATGACGCATCTCGATTTTAGAACGTACAAGTGTAATGTACAGGTGACGATCAGTGTAACATACAGGTGACGATCAGTGTTATAAATGATGCCAAAAATTCTGCAGTAAAAAATATAAAAGTTTGAAATTGCAACGACGCAAGTTGATTTTTTCAGTTCTTAAAAAACGACTACGCAAATCGGGGCAACGGAAATCGAGGCTCTAGTGTATTTAAAAGTAAATTTTTTTAATATGTGAATGTGTTAATTTTGTGCGGTTTTACAATTATTGTAAAAGTCTCATATAAATGGTTTTTGTACCCTCCACCACCATGATTTTGAAAACCTCCCTTTAAAATCTTTATTTAAAAAATTATTTTTCAAATATTCTAGTTGTCGATCTATTAAGGTACAGTTGTTTAGAACGATTTCTTTCGAGAGAGCCATTATTTGGAAGGCGACACACAACCACCCAGAGCAATCCTATAATTCTCCAAATCAACAGGAGATATCTCCCACGGTACGAAAGTTTCAGTATTATTTTGAAAAAATCGATTTGGATTCGTTCCAGAAATGTAAGGCAAATAAAAAGTTTTGACTAAAGAAAGCTTACTTTATGCTAGATTTTTAGCCAAGGTATAAACGTCTTATACAAGTATTTGATATCTATGAAAAAGTTAGAATTTGAAGATTTACAAGTTTTAAAGAAAAACTGTTAAGAATGTCATTTGATTGATAGTCAGATCCATATTAAACAGTTCGGAACAAAAGTGTTGTTGGGATTAATAAATACATAGCGGAAATCAACTACATATTTTTACAAAATTTTTGGGACATTTTTGAAACCTGAAAACTCTTTAAAATTCACTTTCTGCCTGCCCGTCCATCTGGCTGTTCAAGACAAATTTTTGATCAAGAACAAAAGTAGAAATTTTGAAAATATCTTAAGGAAATTTGCCTCTTATCATTATTTTAGCCTAAAGACAAATCTCATTTAAATTGATTATGATCGGTACATTATTTCGTATAGGCCCCATAAAAATGTCCCTCTAAAATGAGATTTTTAACTCATAGAAATCCTAAATATAAAACGATTTTTAATATAAATTACTGAAACAATATGCCAAATTTAAAAGAAACGGTTTATTATTAAAAATGGCTCCCATAAAAGGCCCACTACCGAATATTACTTAAGAGAGTATAAATCTTCGATATATTTACATTTGCTTAAAAAAAGTAATCGATGTTCGAAACTAAACGAGAATCGGTCCATAATTTCCTGTAGCTCTCATTTAACTCTCTCTCCAGGAAAAAAAGACATTTTACAACTTTTGAATCTCTTAGTATCATTATAATATATAATATTAGAAGTCAGAAAAAAATATACGAGGTTCGTATAACATTTTTCGTAATACTATTTATAAGTAACAATATGGTTCTTTGACGGATTAAACCGACATTTTCAAATAAGAGAATCAATTTATAATTTTTCATATCGATCTTAAACTCTCGTTAATAAAATCTCGTTTAAAAAAAGTTTATTTTTATCATTTTATTCAATCAATTTAACAATAATTCACCATTTCAGAAAAAAAATCTAAAGAAATCACATTTTAAAATTAAACAGAAAATTTGAATGATTTATAATGAGTTAATTGATAAGTGTCCTAGAAAAATGTGTGAATGTGTATGTTTACAATTTTAAACCATTTTCTTTTTTAATTTATAAATAAAATACGCACAATTTAAATATTTATTTATAACTTTCCAAAACCAAATACAAATGAAATAAATAAATTTTGTTTCAATTCATTTTTTTTATTTTAAATTTTATTTATATTCAAAACAGACGTCATGTCTGTTTCCATACGAACTCATTTAATTCGGGGGGATCAGTATTTTTTTTAATTTCGCTTTTTTTTTTTTTTTTTTTGTTCATCATGATCATTTAATTGTTTTGACACCACCCCCTCTTTATAATGTCAACGACTGTTAGTAAAATAAAGAAAATAATGATCTAGACGAAATTTTGCTTAAAAAAAAAATTAATAAAATTCAAAAGAGTGAGATAGAAAAATTCCTAACATACATACAAAGTCATAAAAATAAAACCACCAAACTTACGGTTTTAATATTTTCTATTTTATTGAAATCAGTTTTATTCACTGATGAAGAAAACCTTCCATTAACGTTTTTATCACTTTTTTCTGTCACAGATAGTGCATCTCCGTTTAAAATCTATCACGCCTCTGTACAACTTTTTATGCTCTTCCATTCTCATTTAACAAGAGCCCAATATTTCTCCACTGGCCTTTACTTCGGGCAGTTTGGAGGATTTGCTTCTCATGGTACAAATATCATATTATCGTTCTTGTACTAATCATGCCAGATCAAGCTTAAAATAAATGGACACATTTTGAAGTCTTTATAAACATTCCTTGATGGAAATTTCGGAAGTTAAAGAACCCATTGTAACAAATGATTGGCTTCCTTTGCCGCAACTAGATGGAAAAACTTACATGGTGACCGTATAACTACAACAAATACAACATTACAAAAAAAAAACAGGAAATTTTGTTTTTGGAATTTGTGTTGTAAATGTCAAAAAATGTTTACGAAACAATTTAAAAAAAATCAATAAAAAACAAGTAAGTAGTAATGGTCAGTCAAACGCGACTATTTAAAACCCTACACCACATTGTTGGCTTAAAGCATTATAAACTAACGAAATTTGATGAACCACCCACGTATAAAGGAAGTTTTTCATTTATACTTAAGAGAGCAGTATATTATAATGGTACTATTCTAAAAAAAATTTTAATGTGGACATTATACAGAAGCTACAACTAATTAAGGACCGACCCTCGTAAAATTTCACACATTAATTTTTCTTATAGTTATTTAAATTTAACCAATTCCTATTACAATACCAACGTATATATGAGATTTAAGTCCTTCAAAGATATATTTTGAAGTGGGGGGGTAGATTGGTTGTATGGAACCTATAAGATATAATGGACCGATTCTCATATAATTTGACACATCGTCTTAGAAATTCATAAAAATAGTATGTGCCAAATTTCGTTTTATATTTAGGACTTTTGTGACTTTAAATCCTCATTCCAGGGGGAACATTTATAGGACTCGCCCTTAGGCCAAATTAATGAAACTTGCCAAATGTCATTAAGTTAAATCGATTGAGAAAGTGATCTTGAGTTGAACGGTGTACTTATACTAATATACGCATAATACCCCAATCACCTATGGTGGTGTAGGGAATAAAAAAACTTTGTTAGAAACATAATAAGAGAGAGACAGAGAGAGAGAGAGATAACACAAAATAATCAGCTGAGCTTTTACTGTCACCGTGTGAGAATTTTTCCACCATGGCTGCAATTACATATTGCTTGCTTTACCAACACCTATTTGGGAAATTTTGACTGCTTTTACAACTTTTAGGTCTTCGTTTCATCAACATTCCCTCATTTTCATAACATAAAATTTTTGAACAGAAAATTCCGAAAAATATGTCAGAACATATGTCTCATTGTCCATTAAGTAAGAATATTGCAGTAAGAATATTTTTTTCACTATAATTTATGTGCTCTGATTTTGGCCTCCAAATTTCTAGCAGCGTTCCTGTCAGGAACTTTTTGAGCCTTGTTTGTTTTTTAAACAGCATTCGTACAAAATAGTCCGAGCAATGAGCTAACTGTACCGCTTTCCTATCGGATGTGTTAGGGCCTCTTTTAAAACTGCTTTCTTTTTTTTGGCCTTAGAAACATCATCTTTAAATTTAACCAGATTTTCTATCAAGGGATAAGTTCTCTGGGTGCTCTTTATTTACATTGGAAACAGTTTGACAGCAGATCTTTCACGGGTTCGCCAACTGTTTTGTAGGGCCAAGTTGGGCTTTGTTGAAAATATTCCATAATTTAAGAACGCACTTTCTTCTGGTCACTCATAAATAATTATTCGATCTCACTCCTTATTTCTTTTTTTATTTTTTCTTTTTTTTTATTAAAGAAAAACAATTTATAAATGTTCAAAAATTGTGGGCAGTTGAACGAAAAAAAAGAGGTTAATTGGGGAGATTGTGGTTTGAGTTAAATTTAATTCATAATTAATTTTAACTTTTTATTTTTAAATATTTTATTTTTCTTTAAATAATTTTATTATTTATTTATTTATTTATTTTTTTTGCATAAAATTTTTCTTTGTGTGTGAGTGTGTGTGTTTTCTGTGTTTCTGTATAAATTATTGAGTTTGTTTTTTTTACTACGCATGACTTTTAGGTGCGTTTTTATTAATTTTTATGTAAACTGATTTCATTCGAAATTTTATTATTTTAAAGTTTTTTTAGTTAAAGTTTTTTAACTTTAATAAAGAAGAAAGTTTTGTTGGCAG
Organism: Cochliomyia hominivorax; assembly: GCA_004302925.2. NCBI lineage: Eukaryota > Metazoa > Arthropoda > Insecta > Diptera > Calliphoridae > Cochliomyia > Cochliomyia hominivorax. The sequence goes on along the minus strand of PYHX02000467.1, from coordinate 93,646,320 downwards.
AAATTTTTTAAAAATCTAAGAAATAATTTTTCGAATTCGAATTTTGAGAAATAAATATCAGACTATAAATTTTTTTAATTATGGTCCAATTTGTTTTGATTTTTAATAAGGAAAATATTTAATATTCTGTATGATTTCTGTTGAGTTAGCATTATTGATAAAACCAATAAACCGATTTATAATATAACCAAATCGTTTTTTTCCGATAGGAATTCTACAACTTTTGAACCGTTTCAGGAATCTTAAAGAAATTTTATACACTTTGAATCGGCATAATCGGTAACTCTACAAATTTATCCATCCCATATTCAGAGATAAAATATGTTTGCAGTAACCATAAACAAGAAGAAACATACTATTGTTATTAGGTATTCTTCATTCGCTTTGTGTTTTTGCAATAATAGCAATAGTTATTGTTATTACCACTAAAAATATTGTTACCACAACTAAAATTATTGTTATCGCTCACAAAAATAATGTTATCAACACCATTTATATTTTAATACATTTCTCATTTTATACATATACATTATTTGAAATATTTTCGTCATATAATTTTATTTATATTTTTTTATTTATAAGTAATAAGAATATTAATTCAAATATATAATATTTTTTTTGTTAACACAAATAAAAAAGTATATTTATTCACATTCAGTTATCAGTAAACTGAAAATAATATTTTGTCCTAATAAAAATAATTTAATTAATAAAATTTTATAACGGACTGTTTAATAACAATAAATTTTATAAAAATAATTTTTTATAAAATTATTTTATAAAAAAAATTATTACAGTAACGAATTTGTTATCAAAATAAAATTTTAAATTCAACAATTAACATGTTGGTGATAACAATAAATGTTTGCCGCGAATATATTTATGTTTGCGATGAACATATTGCGAAGTGACGTTTCTCTGTGTGCAGGATTAATTTTTTATGTATTCTAATTCGCTACATGAATATTTTTTTTAAGGATTGAGGTAAAAGATATCTTATATATAGACAGTCTTTATAAAACTCTGTAAAATTATGTTTGTATCTGTAAATTATCTCTTATAGTTTGCAGCCTTAAAAAATATTGATGTCATAATCATATAATTGTCATTAACAAGTTTTATTGATCTGCAATTGGAACTTTTAAAAAAATATATATTTTTCGTGTATGATATTTTTTTCAATTTGGCAGCATTTATTCACTGTTATTTCACCAGTTTTCCGTCCTGAAGTTCAAATTTGTTTATCTTTGTATACAGAAATATTAAAGAAAATACCTGTAAATTAAATTTGGATTGATTTGGGCTAAAAGTCTGTCTACAAATAAAAAGAAAAAATAACTTCATTTTTTCTTGCAAAATCTCGAATTGCTGAAATCTGATTATTTCGACAGGGTGATTATTTCTCTTTATAAGAATTGAGATTTAAGGTATTTTCTTATTGAAAAGTGGGAATCAAATCAAATTTATCATATTTCAAATATAAAACCTTATTAATGTCAATTTTATAAAAATTTAAATAAAAATTTCATTTTTCAGAAAATCAGCAAAAATTCCAAATTTAAAGTTCTTTAAAAATTCTTGACATCAAATAACATTTCACTTCATTTTGCTTTAAAAATTGTAAATCTACATTTCTAACGTTTATAAAGATATGAAATATTTGTGTAAGAACTTTATATCTTGACTAAAAATCCAGTCTAAACTAGATTTCCACTAGTAAATTTTAGCTATTTTCCATACAAGTAAAACAAACAAAGAAACAAACATGTGCAAAATGAATAAATTTGACTTGGTGGGATTTTCACTCAACACCTCAAATCTGACCTTGTGAAATTTTCTTTCAAAAGTTACAGAATTATTTTCAAAAAAAATCGATGTGGACTCAAGAGGCGATTTTGATTTCATTCTACAATAAATTTGCTTCAAAGTATTTCAAAAATCCTCTACCACCCACCCTGTACTGAAGCTTATTTCAAAAATAATAAAAAGAAAATAAATCCATAAATTCAATTAGATTCTTAATTTCCTTGTAGTCATAAATTTTACAAATTAAATAATAAATTAATAACACTCATACGCTACGTTGCACAATATTTTATTTAATTTTATTTCGCATTTTTCACATTTCTATTTCAATATTGTAGACATTCTTTTTCTTATTTCTATATAACTGTTATAAACTTGAATACCAAAGGGAATATGAAAATAATGAAGGGAATTAAAGTTATAAATATTTACATAGATTCCATCAAAGGGACATAGTACATAACCTACAATAACACAGGTGTGGTATTATGCATTTTATAATGATGTTTGTAACGCCCAGGAAATAAATAACATTACAACCACCTTAAAATACACTGATTGTGTTACAATTACTTCCTGATATGATTTTACAATGTCCGTCCGTCTGATCGGCTAGCTGACTAGCTCTTCATGTAACATTGTGAACTCTTTAGTGTTCTCAAATTTTGGGCATATTTCGATGGAATGGATGAAGTTTTGGGATAAGGAGAAAAACCTATCAAAACATCCTCCCGGAATAGAATTTAAGCTTATAAAACTTATAGATAAGAAAGTGTTTGAATTAAATTTGGCACAAACAATTTCTGAAATTTGCAAATGTATGTGGTAAAATACATGAAGTTCGATCCACAAAATTATTTCCGAAAGTGGCTCCTATACAAAACCACTTCCGAAAATTACTTTAATGTATATAAATCTTCAAAAAAATACAATATTCCATTAATTTAAGATCACTGAAAAAAAAAAACTGTAGAAATTTTGCGAAAATCGGTTCATAAATTCTCAGAGCCCTAACAAAACCCCAATTTTCGAAATATGAGTATTATGATAATATTAAAAATAATATATGTAATGTTAACATAAATCATGAAAACAAATTCTAGAAGAGTCGGTCCATGGAATTGATGAAAGAAAAATTTGCAAAATATTTTCCGTTCATCAAATGAAATTAACTTTCAAGTTAATTTCAAATTGAATTGAATTCTTTAAATAATTATTGAAGTATATGGTATCACTAAAAAGGTTATTTCCTGAAAAATAGTTTTATGTATGCAAAATAATACTAAAATTACATTAAAAAAAATATCCAAAATTAAAATTTGTGATCTTAAATGTAGTTTTGTGAAAAATTTTAATATTTGATCTTAAATAAGGTCAATATAAAGAAAGCTATAAAAAAAGGAAAATTGGTTATAATATGGAGAAATAGTCCTTAATTCAGGACTGTTAAAGAATGGCCCAAAACACCTACAATTCCAATCCGGTCAAAATTTATTGCAAAATTTTTTTTTCCAAATCCAAAGCTTAAAAAAATTGGTCTCAAGTTTTACTCTTGTCAAAATATCTCTTAAACTAAAAGAAATATCCCGTACGATTAAGCATTTTCCCTATAAAGAATTATAAGACCCCTAATAAGTTCAAAAATTTAGAAAAAAAACAAATGTTCAAAATTGTTACAAATTAAAAATGGTTTATATACCCAAGGTGATACATTTAAGGGGTCCAACCACCTTCATCTGGATCCACTTACAACTTGAGCTTTTTAAAATCAATTGGAAAACACTCAGAGAAGAACTGGGTAGAAGTTCTTTAAAAAATATTCACTAAATCTCAAGTTACAGAATTATTTCCAAAAAGCACTAACTAAATTTTTTCTTATTGAATTAATTCATTTACATTTTTTTAAACGGAAATTTTTCAAATCGAGAAAAAAACTATTATTAAAAATTATTTAAAGCAAAAATAATTTTTTTCAATTTTTTCTTTCTGATATTGAAGGGTCGTAAGTGCGTCATTGTTGGCCATCAAATATCACTAATAATAAGAAAAAAATCATAAAAATTGTTTTATTTTTCTGTAAAATTGTTAAATGGTCATACAAACAAACATAAACACACACATACACACGCACACAAACATACCAGCAAACACTTACAAAACATTTATATTATTACTATAAAAACATATATAAACATTTTTATATTTTAATAAGTTTAAATGTATAATAATATGTGTTTTACACATTGTGTATATATATGTGTGTACATGTATGTATAAGTATATGTAAATGTGTATTTATTTAAACACATTTAAAATAATGATGATGATGAATAAAACATGCTGCGATGTCAGTTTGGCTTTTACTTCCTGCAGCCAATTTGGCTTCCATTTATGACGCCTAAAAAGTGATCAGGAAATCCTAAACATATGTTATAAAATATATACGATAAATATATATTTTAATATATATGTAATATCTAGCTACATGATATAATTGTATTTATGGATTCACTGAAATATTTCGGAAATAAAGAAAATATGAAAAGAAACTTTATATATAATTTTTTATATAGATCCTAAATCCCTAAAATATATTTCTGAGATTTTTTGTTAACCTTAAATATCGGTCTATAATTTTTAATCTTCTAATTTAAATTTCTCAAGATGACAACAAACAAACGGGGGATTTTTTTTTAGGATCACAAAATTTTTCAGATGCGATAAAATCAGGGGTATAAGATAAGTCCTTATTAATTTACACATGGAATGACAAAACTTATATACCGTCGATCTTCAATTGTTGTGTTGGAGGGTGTCCAAGTCCAATTCTTAAAATACAAAAATTAACTTTTTTCTAAAACCAACTCAGATCCGGAAAAATGCTTCAAAATCTCTGAATTACACAAATTCTTAGTGGGTTCATGAGACAGGAGTAGATCCCCAAAAATGATGACCTCGAATATTGAATTTTAACAAAGTTTCTTGTACAAAACTCTTATCTCTATATGAGTTTTATGAAAAATTAAAAGTTTTAAAATACAAGAAATATTTTTTTAAATTAAAAAAAAGTGGAAACATTTTTCTCTTTAAAATCATTATTTTTCTTTAAACCACATTTTTTATAATTCTGAAAGAATTCTTAACGTAAATACATTTGGAGCAAATCTAAGAAGATTGGAGGCAACAATAATCTCTTCAGATTCCTTTTTTCCTTTTTTTTAGAAAAAAGTGTTAAAATTAAAAAGGGTACCTTAATTACATGCCCCATTATGTTTTCTAAATACTGAAAAATCTTGGAATGGACCAACATCTATTGAAATGACATAAAATGAAAGTAATTTTTTCAAATAAGTTTTCACCGAATTTCGGGAATTTCAGAATAAAAAAGGTTAAAAAGGAAGTCGGGCTTGCAATGGAAGCTTATTTAGGAATGTAAAAAACACATTTGTGCAAAATTCTGTTAAATTTTGTTTATATTTATAGACCTTTCATGAGTTAAAAACTCATTCCGAAGGGACATTTTTATATGACCCACATGAAATAATAGACCGAAATTCACCAATTTCAATAAGTTTCATTCTTAGACCAACATCATGCTAAATGCGAAATTTAATTAAGATATCTTCAAAACAAATTCCTGTAATTTGATCACATACTTTGTATGAACAGCCTGATGGACGGAAACGACATCGAGTGGAGCGGTATACTTAGCAGTTATGGTAGCACTTTTTTTCTTCCCACCACAAAGCCTTAATAGCCAAATCACCTATGGTGGTGAAGGGTACAAAAATCTGTCAATAGTCCTATATTAAGGACAGCTTTTATTTATATAGTTACAGCTATTTATTATGTACATATCTCCCATTTGCTACAAAGTCGTCATAACTAAAAAAAAAAACGAAATTTTTGGACTTAGAATCACTAGTGTACATTCATATTTCAGAGCGCAATCAATGGTTTATTAGTTATATAATATAATAACTCACATTTCCAGTTTTCATGTGTGAACTCCAAGAAATATGTTTCTGTCAAAAAAAAAGAAAAATACACTTCCTGAGAAAAATTATGAAATGAGCGCTAAATTTCCAATGTTCCATTTTTTAACAATTTTAGTGTTCCATCTAGAGCGTTCAATAAAATAAGCCCCACTTTTCATGGATCATTTAACATTTAATAAAATTAATTTTATTTCAAAAAAATAATTATTTTTATCTTTATCTTTTTTGCATTTTTTCTTTTTAATTTATAACGATTTTGCTGTATTTATTATTATTACTACATTAATTTAAAAAAAAATGAGAACAAATGACATATAAAAATATTTGTATATAAAATGAAATAAATTTTATATGTATGAATACTTAATACATACAAAGAGTTATGTGTTTCAGCAACATCAAAGTTGTTGCTAAAATGTTGCAATGACATTTTTCATGTCATTCTTTCATTCATTCCACATTTACAATCGCGTGTTGTTCACACAAATACAAACATATTGATCATATTTTTTATTTTTATATATTTGAAAAAAATTATTTATAAATATAACAAGTAAGAATGTTATATTTGGCTATGCCGAATCTTTAATACCCTCCACCACAAATTCGTGTGAGGTAAATACGTTATGTACGTTTAAGCTCACATAACACTCACAAACGCTTGCTTTATAGAAACGTTTTTTCTTAAGTATAAACTTTATGAGTCATAATGTTATGTTAATATTTTTTTAGCTATAATTTTTTTCTACTGAACCGATTTCGATCATTTTTGGAATGGTAATGAAGTTAAACATATGTTAATGTTATAGCAAGATCTTGCTTTAATTTATAAATTAACTATTTTATGAAAGTTTCTTGCTTGAACTAAGAGCTTGCATCCGATATCGGTCTATATCATTTAATATACAAAATCGATTTTGCTGATTTTAAATAGGAAACTTCTCAGGACTTCATTGAGCTCTGTCAATTATTGTGCATGTGAGTGTGGCAACAACAGACAGGCGGTCAGACAGACGATCAGACAAATGCACACAGATTTTAATTGGATGCAAAATGACAAAATGAATATATCCTCTTCATCACTTCTGATGGTGGAGGGTATAAATATCGTATATTTGTTTGTATATATGTATGCATGTATGTAAGTATGTATGTAAGTATGTATGTATGTATGTATGTATGTATGTATGTATGTATGTATGTATGTATGTTGTATATATGTATGTATGTATGTATGTATGTATGTATGTATGTATGTATGTATGTATGTATGTATGTATAATTGTAATTACATTGTTCATATAAATAAATCATTCTGTTTTATTTCTGGTTTGCAAATTATAAAAATAAAATGAAATAACGAATGATGAAAAAATAAATTTAAACAAAAAAAAAAGTATTTTATTTAATACGTGATATTTTTGTTGTTTTTTAATTTAAATTGTTTTGTTGTTGGAGGTGGTAAATTGTATTTAATTGTAATTAATAGAGTGACCAAACATAATTATAATTTAAAAACGAAAAATATTTATTGAGCGATTTTTGGGACAAATGGGGGCATTAAATGCTTAAATATTATTTGAAGGGTAAAATCGAGATTTGCCATTTAAGATCTCTAATCCACTTCGATTCCCTTTAAAATTTTTTCCATACAAAATTTGTGGAAAACTACTCAAGCGAAGAGAAGTGTTTTATAAAATTGGATCCTTAAATTTTAGTATTAAATCAATTTCTGAGTGTAATTTTGATTAGAATTTTGCTAATTTTGTAACTTTGAACCGTTGGAGAATTACAAAAATTTTACGGGTCCTCAGCTGTACAGGGGGGCAACAAATACCCATGTTCATTATTTAAAAATGGCTAAATTTGGCAAAGTTTTAAAATTTATTACACAAGTATTTGGTTTGGGGTGTAATGCACTTATACTGACTGATGTTTGTAAAATACGGCAAAAATGGTGTTTAAACATACCGTTCGACTTAAAAATACTTCCATAATCGACTTCGTCGATTTCTATAACTCGCAATTTTTGTGATATCTTAATGATTCATTATCATTATTCGATTCATTATTTCCCATACAAATGTTCTCAGAGAATGAGATTTTAAACTCACAAAAGTTCTTAATATAAAGCAGTTTTAACGAAATTTTGCAAAAAAAAAAGATGTGCAGAATTATGCGAAGGGAATGAATCTCATTGGTATTATAATACTAATTGGAGAAATCAAGATAAATATAAGCTGAAATCAATGTGTCAAATTATGCAGGGGGTCGGTCCATTGCTTATCCTAGGTCCCACACAAACAACTTTCCAATTCTCAATCTCAGATATACATTGGTATTGTAATTAAGATAAATATTAGCTAAAATCGTTATACGAAATTATACGAGGATCAGTTTCAAAATATAACTTCCCAGAAAAATTCTATTTAAAAGGCATAAATTTCACATAAACGTAATTGTAATTATGTCATTATTGTCCTTTAAAAAGAAAAATCCATCATAAAATTCATTACCAAAAATATTTATCGCTGTCATCTATTTATCATTTTTCACCTCAAAATTTTAAATGTCAAACGAAAATATTCAAATATTTTTTGTAATTTTTTAAAAACCACTAAATATGTATTTCTTATTCATCACTTGTATAATGAGTGTATTTTAATTCATTTCTTTTATTTTCTATAATATATTTTGACATTTGACATTTCGAAAAAAACACAAAATTGCAAAAAATACGATAAAATAAAATGAACAATTTTCAAAATTCATTGTACAATTTGTATAATTTTGTACGTAAGAGAGAAGAGAAACAAAATACAATAAAAACGAAATAAATAAATAAATAAACCAAAATTCAAAATAGTTTAATAACATTTTTATTAAAAATGAAAATTATTTTTAGAAAAATTATTTTCGTACTAAAACTGACAATCATACAAAAAAGTACTTATTACAATCGTATAATAAAATAAAAGTACCCAAATACAAATAATTATTAAAAAAATAAAATACAACATTTATAAATTGAATTCTTTTAACACGATTTAATTTAAATTAATAATTAAAATTTTCAATAACAAAAATTTGTTATTTTTAAGAAAAATAAGACCGACTGTATTATACCCTATACCAAGTCGCAAACATGGAACGAACCTCATAGAATTTGATTCTATATTTTGCTTTTAATTATTATAATTCTTACACACAGAGATTTATACTTTTAATGCCATTTTCGGAACTGAGGGTTATAGAAGGCCGATAGGAAATTTTTGATTCCAACAATGCCCAAAATATTTCCAATTCAGGAATTAGTTTATAATTAGTTTTTGATCAAATTTAATGAATATTTCGGTTTATTTCACTCAACATGGCGTAACATATGAGGGGCCAACAACAACTACACGTAATTGAAAACAAGACACTCCCAACCTCTTGGCTTTGAAAGGCCTAAGATATAAATGACTTTACTTTGATCTTACTTGACATACTCCATCAGATTTTGGTCTTGGATTTGGTCCGTTTTCATTAATTTTAAATTTGATCCTCTTCAAAGAAAAACTCAAGAAAATAAATTATTAAATTAAGGAAATTCTGATAGGTCTAGTTGGTAAAGGGTTTCCTGTTGTATTTGTTATAACAGCTGCAGTTATAGCAGACAACCCACACATGTAAGCGTATTTCTTGTAGAGAATTATAAGGGTTTTTGTGAATTTTTGTTAATCAAATCATAAATTAACACCCAAGGTGACCAACTTTGCAAGTCCACATCCCGATCCCATGTCACAAGAGTGTCCATGTGAAATTTCGTTCAAAATATTAAATGGTTCCAAAGTTTTGGGACTACTGGCACATGTTTCCTATGATCCACTCCAGGACCGGAAATTATGCCAGTTCTTTAGATGATAATTTTCAGATTTAATTTAGTTTTTTTTTTAATTCATTTTAATTATTTCAGTTCTAGTATAATGCAGTCTGGTATATATCGTTGCCTAGAACCTCTATGTGTGATGTAGTGATATGCAGTTTTGCTAATTTTTCATTCTCTTTAATTGTCTTAGAAGTTGAGGTTTTCACAAGTTGGATTCGAACCTGCAGTGCTTGAAATATTTTTATTTAGACAAGCACTTTAACCACTACATACGTCGCCCTGGCCCTTTTAAAGAAAAAAAGTAACACAAAAAATAAAGGCAAAATGTTTTACATTTTTGTTGGTCTCACTCCTTATTGTATTCAAATGCACTAGTAAATTGAAATTAGAAATTTTGAAATTAAAAACATAAACAAATAATTAAAAAATACTTTTAAACATTAATCCAACCAAAACAATAATGTCAATTCGAAGTCACACCTTATCGTCAATTTATTTGCCCAACTAAATTTAACATCTCTATATATTTGCGATCGGATTGTTGAAATCGTTGATAGTTGAATTCAGAATACATTTCGTGCATTTTATAATTTTTTTGGTAAAACTGTCCTTAGTTTTCACTGAATTGAGTCGGTGGAAACTTCTGGGCCTAATAGGCTAGAAATTGTGATTGTTTCCAACAGTGTGGCAAAAAAGACGCCCAGCACGACTCTTCGTTGTTGCTAGATATATATTTTTATAAGATCCAATAGTCACAAAACTGAAGGCATCAGAAAATCGACTATTTTTTAATGGAATCACCCTTAATATCGACGAATAATTAACATAACAAAATTAAGACCTCTCAACGGATAAAATATTAAAAAAATGTACACTAATTCTAAAATTGTTAAGTACAACCAGTTCCAGGTTATCTCTCAATTAAGCCTGCTTATTTAAATACACCTCTCTATAGTTATCTTCAGAAGACAATCAGACTTAAGACTGTTAATAAGTAATTTAAGACTCACCTTCACATATGTATCCTTGTCCAATTAAACCGAACCACAATATATCGGAGCAATGATGACAATACGTAGGCTTATGGAAATTCTTCTTTACGAATGTGTGACCACCATCCGCCATTTTGAGTACCAACAGGTCCATCAAAGAATCGTTTATTGGATCGTTGTTGTCAAAATGAATATTTTTATAATGACAATTATGTTGGTGCTGTTGTTGTTGTTGTTGTTGCTGTTGTAGATGCAATCCTTGTAATTGTTGTAAATTCCAACAATGATGAAACTGTTGTTGTTGCTGCTGTTGTGTTTGTAATGTTGCGAATATAACAACAACAATTATTAACAAATACAATAAAAATATTTGTTTCGAATTTTGAGACAACGATCCAATAAGACAAATGGAAAGAGTAGGTTGTTCTTGCAGTTTTAGTTGTTTTTGCCGTTGATGCTGATGCTGTTGTTGTTTTAATTTTTGTTTTTGCAGTTTCAGTTGTTTTTGTTGTTGGATTTTTAGTTGTTGTTTAGTAATATCGGCCGTTTTTAATATTTTTTCAAATTGATTTCTCAATCTAGAATTTTAGTCGTTTTAATGATTTTTCCGTCTCTTTGCAAAAGAGAGAATGTGAAAGAGAGAGAGAGATTTGTAACGGAAAAAAATTAATTTGAATTTTTTGATTTCTTCTTCTTCTTTTACAATAAAAATTTAATTTCTTTGGTAACAAGGAACAATTTTACTATATTTTTAACAACTCTTGTTGATGTTGTTGTTGCGTTATTTGTGTTTGTATTTGACTATAATGTTGTTGTTGTTGCTGTTGTTGTTGTATATCAAAGGTGGGATTAGTTAATTTAATTTGTTTTAAAATAGTAATTAAATTACAGTATAAAACCCAACGACGACGTTTATGTTGTTGTTGTTGTGTTTTTTTCAAGAATTTTTGAAGACAAACTTTTTGTGATTTTTGTTGCTGTTGCTGTTGTTGTTGTATTTGTATTTGTTGTAGTTGTTGTTTAAGCTCATAAATATCTTCTTTAATATTTATATAAATTTCTTTTCTATTTTCTTCCTTTTTATCTTCAGCTTTAATTTTAATTTCCTGTTTTTTAGTTTTATTTTTGTTTTTGTTGTTTTTATTATTAAAAATCCTTAGATGTCGACGTAGTTCCGGTGTTACAGATAATTGATAAATTAACGAACATGTCATCAATGACGGCATTTTTCATTTTTATATTTTTAACTTAAACTTTATCCAGACATTGATGCTCTGGAAGAATTTCATTTGCTCGAGATTTTCTATTATTAACTTTTTCTTCTTCTTTTTTCATAAATATTAATTTTATTTTTATTTAATTTAAGACGTTTATTTCAATTTTATAATTTTTGGAGGTTTAAGTTACATTTTATTAATAATTTTTTTTCTTTTTAATTTTTGTTCTTAAACATTTTTGTGTATTTTAATTTTTTTGGGTTTTTAAATTAATTCTATTTCGAGAAAAAGAGGGAAATTTTATTAATTTTTAGCAAATAAAAGTTCATTCTAGTGGCAAAAATAAAAATTATATAAAAAAATTCTTTAATAACGTATTTTTTGAGCTGTCGTCAATTGTAAATTTAAGATTTCCTTAGATGTTGCAGTGTCCAAATATTAAAAACAAACTTCGAAAATTTTCGAACATAACTTCGAAATTATTAACTTTGAACAGAATTAGCAAAGCCCATATTTCTATTTAAAATTATTTAAAAACCAGTGAAGCTTAATAATTTTGGAAAATTTTTCGAACATAAATTTTAGTATACAAATATTAAACAAAATTGTTATAAATTTTAAAATTGTTTTCATGAGTTCGAATTATAAAAGTTAAATCCAACCAAAATTTTAATAATTTCGAACATGAGTTTAAATGTTGAAAATTAAAACATAAAATCTTTTTTATATTGGACATTTTCGAACTTAAAAAAATAAAATAATTATGGATAAAAAAATATATTGTTCAACTTTATTTTCGCCTTTTTTAATTTGCGAATATTTGTAATTAATTCTATAAATTTCATAATTTCAAATTTCGAAATCATTATTAAATTTAAAAATTATCGAATGACTTAATTCAGTATTTGAAAATTTGTTAACTTACTTACAAATTTTGAAAGGTGTTCGAAAAATACTAAATAAAATTTATTAATAAAAAGTGTATTTTTATAATAATTCGAATTTTTAAAAATCTGAATTTTGAATTTCAATTTTCAATGGCATTCTGAAAACAATTTTAGTAAATAATTTTTAAAATTTAACTTTCGCTCCACAAAGAAAAAATGTTTGTGTAAATTGAAGAAATACAAATCACTTAAATTTAGAATTTCGAAAATAAATTGGAATATTCAAAAATATTTATAATTGATTAAATTAAATGATATTCGAAAATAAATTCTATATTTTTTCAAGTAAATTATGAGATTTCAAAAATTTTCGAAAATGATAAAGTTTTTCGGTTTCCGTTTTGATAAATGAAATAATTTTGAAATTGAAATTTGAAAATAAATTTGATAAATTTGAAAAAATGTAATAAAATTGAAATGATTTTAATAGTTCTGAACCAGAACTGAACTAGAACTGGACTGGAACGGAACGAAAACTGAACTAGAACTGGTCCAAAACTGAACTAGAACTGGACTAGAACTGAACTTAGATTTCTTCAAAAACAATTTTTTTTAATTCCAATAAATTTTCAGAATTTCCATGTTTTCTCCATTCATTGTTCTATAAAAGTTTTGAAAATTTTTAAGAAAAAATAAGAGATTAAAATTAGAAAATAAAAAAATAATAAATCTCAATTTTATCCATAAGATAAAAATTTTGGAAAAAAATATTTTTTTCAAAATTTTTCAATATTCTTCTCTAAATAAAGAAATTCCAATTTTTTTATTTATCTTTTATATATTTTTTGAATCTTTCATTTTTTGAAACTTTTTCTTTTCATCTTTTTATAGATTTTCCTATTTTCTTATATTCAATTTTTCCAAAAGAAAAAAAACTAAAATAAATAAATCTATTGTATACGCCGCACCCCTAAAGAAGCACCAAAAAGAAAATAACGAAAAAAAGTTTACACACACTTTTTTTGAAGTACAACATGTGCAAGAAGAAAAATACTATTTAGAAGTCACACACACATACATAAACATATACTAAAACACTTTACAGCCACTCAGAAGTTTTTCATTTTCTTTTTTTTTTTCGATCAAATAAAATTAATTTGAGGAGTTTTTTTTTTGGATTTTTTTGATTATTTTGGAATGATGGGAATTATAGCACTATAACCATAAAACGTGTTATGTTTGTTGTTGTTGCTTCTGTGTTTTTTTTTTGCTATTTAAATGTATGAAAAAATATGAGTACAAATATGTGAGTGTACTAAACTCATCGTAAATAAGTACTTAAAAGAAAGTACTAACACACGTACTCACTTGTACAAAAAGAAAAAACCAGAGAATAAAATGAACGAGTTTTCCAGTTCAGAATCGAATTCAAGAAAAAGTTTTTCTTTTTTATTGTAAAATTAATGCTATAAAAATGATATTCCTAATACACACACACACATACACATACAAAAATAAATATGTTGCTGCAATTGAGTAACAAATTCAATAAGAAATATAACGGAAAAAAAACGTCAAATGAAAAGTGAGAGTTTAATGAAAAGGGAAAATTTTAGTTCCGAAAATGCTACACTTACAGACACATAAAAATATGAAAAACTTCTCTCTAACTCGTACTCTCTCTCTCTCTCGGTCTTACTTTTCGTGAGTACGGAGCATATTTGTTAATAACGAGAGAGTGAATAATATTTAACAATTCATATACGTAAGAAAAATATCCCTTTTTTTTGTAGGAAAAATTTTTAAATAACAAAAATTCCTACATACTTTTCTTTTATATCTGAAACACACATACATTCTCACACACACACAAGCTTTCATATGTATTTTGTGGAAGGAAAAAAATGGAGAGCCAAGTTTATTTCTTCTTTTCGATTGGTAATAATCAAATAAAATACATTTGACTCTAGGTTAACAGTTTTTTGGTGGTTTCAAAAAATATATAATTTTAAATATTCAGCTTGACATTGAAAAGTTACAGTTCAATACTTAAAATTAATTCTTATTAGGAGTTTTCAAAAATATTCGAAATTTATTATCAACAATAAATTTTTTTATTACAAATTATAAACTCTTTACTGAAATTTTTAAAAATATTTTCAAAGTTTATTTGAGTAAATTATTTAAAATTATTATTCTTTTGTTGCAAGATTGTCATAACTAATCATATTATGTTTTTAGAAAACATTTCAATTAATAAAAATTGGAACTCTAAACATTTGTGGTAATTCCATCTGATATATGAAAAGTTTTTCACAAAACTTTTCCAGTAAAAAAAAATCATTCAATACATTTTCAGTCTATACTTTCATTTTTGAGTTATGTCATTTTTGCAATAAATGAGATTTCTATACATTAAACAACTTAAGAAATTTTAGTTTATAAAACGTCAACTTTTTTAAACGCTTCTTTTTTTAAGTATATAACTCTTATACTATTTGAAGGTATAAGTCCGTTATACTACCCGTAGCCTCACTTCTCTGTTCAATTTAAAAAAAATTGTATATATTTCGCAAATTTGATTGAAATTCTCTCTTTCACCATTTTTATTTTACTTGTCTTCAAGATTAAGGTTTGTGGCAAAAGAAAGTAAGAGTCTAATAGCTGCGCTCTTGTCTCAATACAATAATCGTATTGTAAGGAAATGTAGTGGAAAAAATGTGAATCCATTGCAATTCACACTGAGTGAAATGTCATCTTAAGATCTTATTGTCTCCTATCAAGAGGCACTGTCGTACTGTCTGGATAGTAGTGGATAAGTAGTACACATTACTTCAATTAGACGTTAAAGATAATGGAAAACACCAAATGAAGAAGTTTAAAAGATGGAAGAAATTATAATTGTGTCTTGATAAGAATATTTGAAAAACAAAAAAGCACTCTATGATTGTGCCATGAAGAAAAAATGTATAGCAGAACTTAACTACTCTCGCGTTTCATTAACTAAAGATTGACGATTTATCATTAAAGCTAATTACGATCAAAGAATGGAGAAGTTTACAAAAAAAAAAAAGGTCTTGATTAAAGTACGTTGAATGTAAAAAAGGCACATGAATCTTGTCTTTTTTGAAGAGTTACTGTCAGACCGCCAGGATAGCAAGAACACTATATCTACACTCATATTTCTTAGCTAAATATCATTAATTTGTCATGAAGAAGGTCGTACTAGTTCTATCTTGATAACTTCATTCCAGTTATGAAAAAGTGCTATGTAGAAAATCGTAACAGTACTGCTGTATCAATTAGAAGTTTATTTCACAAGAGAGAACAACCAGATAAAGTCGAACTGTTACAACAGCAACCATAACCATCAAATTCTCTAAAAAAATGAATTGGGAGAAAATAGAAATTGATTGGAATATCAACTATAAAACTGTATCATAACAGTTAAAATACCATTCTATAGAATGATCATTTAGCATTGTCCTGACCATTGAATATAGTTTAATTAACAGAATAGGATGCTGTCGAATCGTGCTTAAAAGGTAGGCCCAGCTTCTCATTATTGTCTTCAATGAAGTTCTAAAATTTCCAAGGTAATCAAAAGGTTGAACAATGTCTCTAAAAAATTTGTCAATAATAACATCAACATTTTAAAAATGTATCTCTTTTTTGTTCGAATTTGGGGATCATTCAATTAGAATTTAGAAAATAGGCTTCTTGTCATGCTGTGATACGCTGAATATAACTTCGTTTTCAGATTTTTTAAAATTGTCTTTAAAAAAGTCAATAACAATGACAATACAGGTACCAAATATTAGATAAAAAACATATCACTCATTTGTAGCAAGATCGTGCTAACCAAAAATTCTCAAATTTCGGTTTACATTCAGAGCTATTAAATAACTGGCGAACTGTTACTGTATTAACTTATGAACTTTTTATTCAGAATTTCATTTGAAAGGATTATGCCAATTAAATAATCATTAATTATTGCATAAATATTTCTGGTGCTCATTTATGATTGTGTAGTTTACATTACAATGTTCCATAAGCGTATTAAATATCAACCACATTAAAATTAAAAAAAATGTAATAAATAAGTCTCCCAAAAAAAAATTTTTTTGAGTTAAGACGTTCTTGCAGCAAATGATCAATGGAAATAATATTGATATATTTCAGAAGTTTTATGTTGAGAAAATCCTTAATATTACTTTTGTTGTTACTTTATCGAATAAGAAACTTTGTAATTTTAAACGTCATCCAATATATCGTTCATAAATGAATTCTAATTTTCGATCAAACTGCACTTTACTTTCATCTCTGGCAACGCTGTTAGAGCCCAAAATATATATCTTCCTTATTGAAATTTATGATTTTACAATTCTTCCTTCATAAAATTTCTTAAAACCACCGTTAAATTGTCTCTAGGTGTAAATTTTTATGTACTCCATTACTTTAGCTATATAAAGAATAGCAACAGAGTGTAAAAATACACATTTTATTTCACTAAAACTGTTGAATTACATACACACACACATACTTATTTTCACCAGTCTTTCTTTCACTTATCATGGCGTTTTTTGATATTTTTTTTATACATTTTTTCCAAAATTATTTCAAATAATATTTTATTATTTTATTAAAAAATTTGTTCACTTAAATATTTTAATAAAAATTTCTTTTTTTTATGAAGAAAAAAAATTTTTTTGATAATTTTCATTTTTTTCTCTATAAAATTGCGCAGGCGTTTTGAGAATTATTAAAATTTTTTATTGAGTTTACTTCATTTAACTCTACGATTATATCTATTCCTTAAACTCATACAAGTGTTAATTTTTTTCCCCAACTTTTTCATGTAAAATTTTTCTTCGTTAAAAAAAAAAAAAAAACTTTCCAAAAAGTTTTGAAAAATTAATGGAAAATTATGAAAATTTTCTAAGGACATAAACTTTTTCTAATATTTGCTAAAACAGTTGTAACTGAAACTACAAGAACACCAGTAATTTTAAATATTTTTTGGTTTAATTATAATAATTTTTTAGAAATTTCCCATTTTTTCTGAAATTGTTGTCATTAATTATATAATTCTTTCAAATTTCTTTTTAATTTCTTTAAAAAATTATTTAATTATTTTAATATTCCATAATTTCTTCTTTGCTAATAAATTCGTATAAAAAATCAATATCTCTTTTTTTATAGCTTTAACTGTGAGTTTGTAAAGTCAAGTCTCTATTTTCTTGGGAAAATACATAATAAGAAATAAAAATATATCTTCTAAAAGTATATATCTATCTCTTCTTCTTAGAACTCAATTACTTGTGTAATATTTACAATATGTATTCAGTTTTAAAATACATTCTTTCAAAATTAAATTATCCCCAAATTAGATAATAAAATTTCAAATTTGTCAGTTATTTTTAAAAATAGAAAAATCGATATGAATTTGAGACTTTACAAATGAAAACTATAAGATTTTCTTTAAAAAACTACTTTAATTCTTCATGGGGTAATAGTTTACCAAAAACTAGTTAATAAACTAAATATGGAAAAAAAAAAAAAAGTTGCTGCATAATCGTCATAACTCAAAAAATAATGTTTTCAGGAAACATTATAAAAAATCAATTAAGATATAAAAATTTGAAAATTTAAAATAAAAAATAATTTGTGGTCCCTTATTCAATTACTAAAAGATAATTAACTTCCGGCAAGAGGAAATGTTTCAAGTTATGAGCCAAAAATCATGAAATTTGGAATATAACCACTTGTGGTCTCCTGTCCAATAATTTAATTTAATTTTCTCATAAAAATACTATTTCGGAATTAAATATAAATTTTCATATTTTTTGAGTTATGACTTTTTTACAGCAAATGAGTAATATACATTTTCGCAACCTTACAAAACTATTCATTGTATTCCTTATTCTCTGAAATTATTTCAATATACCTTATATTATATGTCCAATGTTCGGCCATCTCTGTTAAATTTCTTTAACTCTAAGAAAAAAAGTCAAGGACATTTTTTTAATCCTCTTAAATAAATTTATTATAAAATTTACAAGGATAAAAACGAACAATTTTTTTCAAAAATCATTTTTTCATTTTGAAATTTCATAGTCCCATTTAAAGACAATTTTTTCCGATATGGAAAAATCTGAGTTTCAGGAGTGAATTATTATACTACTGTCGATGAAAGAAAAGCGAAATATTTTCTCTCTGAAATTAATGTATATGTGATATATTCGAACTCTGTAGTTTCGGTTTCGAAGCTTTTAGTTTTAGATAAATGAATTATATATTTTAATTAGATCTTATTTGGAGTAAAGATATAAATCTCTTAATATATCATATTAAGATCCATTAATTGGAAAAATAAATGGCCCAGCTTTAAGGTCAAACTTTTCCTTGCTTCAGTGGTTGGCAATAGATTATGGAAGTCTTTTACGAAACTGTTCTTTCCAATCAAAATGAAATTCGCAATTTTTTTCGATTCTTTCGATTCGATCCTTTCGATTGTTGTTTAAAAAATACAATGAAAACATTTCGTCCAGTTTGTTGTGGAGGAGCATGTTGAATGTTGCTCCTGAGAGTATGTGAAAAAAAGAGTCAACTTAGACCCATTATTTAGCCCATAAATTGCACATTTCATGAACTTCACTAATAGGACGTTTGAATAAATATTTAGTCTGACTTTAGTGTAAAACTTTGATAATTTTAAACATCTACAACATGTATCCTATGTTTAGGTTGAATCACCCATAATATCGCACAATAATAAATCGTTTGCATAAAAAAGGATCCTTTCTAGAAAAGTAATATTTCATATTGTATTTTTTGATTGGAAAAATAGTTTTAATTTAATTACCGAGTGTTAACATCGTCGACCGTTATTGGGTCCAAATATTACACAACATTCGAGCGTCAGTGATAAAACTTTTGAATAAATATTTACAAGGTTGAATTGAATCAAGAGCTAAGGCCTTTTTACCGATCCTTTTAAAAGTACAAAAGAAATACTGCTGAACATTTTATGATTTCAACCTTAAAGCAAACTCCTCACCTGAGGACAGAACACACAGTTGAGAAAATATGAGCGTTTTTATTCATTCATATACAAGGGGTCCATTATATTCAATATTTGACTGTTATGGAGATCTTCGGACAAAACACTCTATAGTTGTGATTGTCATCGAATTGTTATCGAAATTTTGATTAATTGTTCGAAACATATAATGTCATTAAAAAAATTTAACAATTATAGAAATACAGTATACACGTAAATACGTCGAAACTACCCTAAGTAGAACTTTGTTTTCAGTTTTTCAAATCGGTTCAGATTTTCTTTAAAATGGACTTTAAATAGAAAAATAATGATAAGACCGGTTTCAAGTTAAAAATCTCTTCAATTATTGAATAGATTAATATTTTTATAATCAACCATTTTCAGTTTCCCCCAAATCGGTTCAGATTTTCTTTAACATGTAGTTTTAAAACTAAAGCAATAATAATGACAATATGGGTATCAAATAATAGCTAAAAATCCCTTCAATTTATTAACATTATGAATCATTAACAGATTAATAAAATAAAATGGATTAAAGGATTCATATATTGAAAAGATAATTTTTAATGTTCATCCTGGAAGATATTTCATTTTCGTATATATTTTTAAAAATATTATTCCCATTATTTTCTATCGAATCAGTTTTATGTTCTTATCAGGGTAAAAGTTATTCTTTTCAAGTTTGTGTATAGGAAAGTAGTACTAGAATCATCGAATTCATTTATTATCGAAGAGTTTTAGATTTTATTTTTAGTATTTTCATTGACTTAAAATAGCACTAACTTAAGTTATCCAGTAAATTTTTATATTTCTTCTTTTTCCAATTATTTTATCGTTCAATTCTCTTTCTTTTTTCATTACTTTCTTTTATACTATTTCTTTATCCATTCCTTTTTTCCATTAATTTAAAAAAAATTCTATTCGTTATTTTTTTATCAAAAAGGAAAGAAAAAACAGGAAAACGAATCATCAATTAATATTAACATCAATTTTCACAAATAAACGTCAAAATGAAACTCGAACTGTCAAAATGTTTACTTTCTCCCATTTATTCCTGTTATTTTGTCTCTTTAAAACAAAACACTCTAAAATTGTAGGCCAACTTTCACTTGCCACTAAAAATTTCCCCAAAAAAAATCCAACTCAGGGAAATAAAATTTCCTTAAATGCTCCCTCAGTAAAAAGGAAAAAATACAACCGTGTGGATGGAGCGTGAGAGAAAGGAAAAGAGAGAGTGTAATGAAAGAGAAAAACTTTTTTTGACATTAAATATCTCTGCTCAAATAAATCGCAATAGATAGAGAATTTTTTTCAATTTTTTTTTTGCCACTGCTGATATGAATTTTTTCAATACACTTTTTTCTAATAAAATATTGACAATTTTTTTTTGTTAATTTTTTAAAAAGTTTTGGAAAAAAACTTAAGAAAAAAATTGTTTAAACTTTTTTTGGAAAAACAAATTTCAGTAGTTTTTTTTATTTAAAATTTTAACTCAATATTTTATTTAAGTTTAAATTTATAGGATTTTCTTTCTTTTTAGTATATATAACTTTTTTTCCTCTTTATAGGTTCTTTTTTTCAAGGGTTTATCACTTTCTGACACTGAGAATGGAAAATTTTTGATAACTTTCTTTTTTCTTTTTTTCATTGGTTTGATGACTTTTTTAATTCTTTTAATTAAATTTTTTATTCAATATTTTGTTTTCAATTCCACTAATAAATTTCTTTAATATTTTCTACTTTATTTCAATTTTTAATTCGTGAAATAGATATAGAAAAAATTTTTATGCACAAGTTGAGAAAAAAAAACTTTCCTTTGACTTATTGCTATACACATACATTCACACACATACACACTCACTCACGTACACACAACATATTATATAGAAGAAAAAAAATTATATTACTTTTTTCTCGTTTTCATATTAGAACCATTTTTTTCTTGTTTAAACATAAAAATTTTTCACTTAATTTTTCTTGTTAAATTTTTTCTTTAATCTTAATTTTAAATAATAAATTAAATAAATAATTTTTTTATGTTTCGTTTTAAACTACAACTTATTTTAATAGTTGTTACTTTTTTTCTATATAATTATATATTTTATATATATAAGTATATATATATATAATTTTTTTAAAAAGTTTTGTGCCCTGTCAAACGTATGCAGAGCACACCTACTGCTTTCCGTGGTGGTTCGACTAATTGTGACTCGTATGCGCTTAGAATCTGGCAAAAAATGTTCTCCTTACAAAAATTTTCCTGTATTCACTAAATAAACCCCCCCAAATATAATAAAATATAAATTTCTTTCCATATTGTTGTTGTAAAATAGCAACAATAAAAATTGGGAAATTTTTATTTAGATTTCTTGTGAGTTTTGTTCGTAGTGGGAAAAAGTTTGTCTATACGAGTTCTACTCGTATTTATAATACAATACAGTTGTACTCCATATAAAATAATTATCTCTTGTTTACATTCTCTCTCATTTTCCCTCTCTCTATTTTAAAATTTGTCTCTCTTAGCTTTCACTCTTAGTGATGTTAATTATTGTGGAATTTAATGTGATAAAAACAATTTCGTTTCTTTTTTCCCCAAAAATCTTTCATATGTATACACATACTTATGTATGTATGTGTATATTCTTATACTTATATATATATAAAATTTATTTTAAATATTAGAGAGTATTTATTTAACACAAAATAATTATAAATCTCATACATTTTCTTATTCTCACTCTCCCTCTCTCTCTCTCTCTGGTTTTTTAATTTCCCTTTTAAAAAGTTTTTGTTCGTATTTCTGAGTGTATGTGTGTGTGTATGATTACTACTACTAGTCGTATACTTACTTCGTTTATCCTTTATTATTAACATTATTTTTGGCATTTTCCTTTGAAGCTTTTCCTTCTTTTTTTGACACATAACACAAAGTGTGTATTTGTGTTTTGCTATTTTCTTTTTTGTTTCCTTTCGTTTTGTCTCTTTTGGAAAATAAATCAACAATTTTTACATATCTTTACTAATGGATATGTAAAGGAGTTGCCAGCTGGAAAATGTTTAGTATTGTTTGTTTATCTATGTGTGAGTGTATTTATCCTTTATATAACATTTGAACGTAACTTTTAG
The DNA here is from genome assembly GCA_004302925.2 of Cochliomyia hominivorax. NCBI lineage: Eukaryota > Metazoa > Arthropoda > Insecta > Diptera > Calliphoridae > Cochliomyia > Cochliomyia hominivorax. Next base: position 93,623,360 of record PYHX02000467.1, on the reverse strand, counting down.
AAATATTTTTATAACTGTTATTTTCTGATTATCTTGATATTAATTTTTCTTAAATATTTATTTTCATTTCAGATTTTCAGTCTTAAATAGTCAACCATATAATTCGTTACGAAATCATAGCAAATAATGGTAAGAAAAGTTAAAAGAAAACTAACTGAATTAAACAAATTTGCCCGACTTCAACAAATATTGTCAGAAAAATTGGAAATTCGCTTAATTTTAAAAATGTTCAATATAATACACTGTATTAACTAAGTCAATTAAAAGTCGATCCACAAACGATCATATTATATCTTGGACGTCAGGATATAAACATGATCATTTATGGAACAAATAGACAACAAAACAAATAAAATTTTACAATTAGATAAAACAGTTTTTTCATATCGGTTCAGATTTCCTTTGGCCGAACTAGTAATACCTTACACCATGAAACAGACTTGAAAAACTTATAAGCGACCATTTTGAATTTGATTTTAAGAATTCTATCGTGTGCTATTTGAGGTGATTTTCGAAGTGGAAGCTATATGAGGACTATAGGAAATTAGGAAGCGCTTCTTGTATTATGGGTTTGTGCATCCATAATACCCCAATCCTATTGGCTGACTATGTAAAACGTAGTGAGCACTCTACAGGTAGCAATTTTGAGATAACTTGATATAATTCAGTACATATTATTTTTTTGGCTCAATTAAAATTCGTCATATTCAATTCAATATTTCAGGTAGCTCACATGCAAATATTTTTGAGATCACAAAATTCCTAAAATATAAAGCAATTTGAACAAAATTCAAAACAATTAAGTCTTATATTATTTCTAAATCTATGAGAGATCGGTCCATTACTTATCATTTTAATGTGTTTTCATTCTTAATCATAAATCAGAAAATAAAATTATACGAGGGTCGTTCATAAATTTTTCGTAACTGTCATTAACAAACAACAATGTGGTGTAGGGTATTAAATAGTTGGGCTTGACCGAGTATAACATTTTTACTTATATAAGATATGTGTAAAGTTTAATTAAACTATTTTAGCATATGTTACTTGTATGAGCTTCAATAGTTCATGTCGGGTTTACTCAGACGAATTTGAAAAGTCTCAAAATAATATTATAATGCATTATTTTATTAAAGATATCGTCAAAATTGCGGAACGTGTGTCAAATTACTTTTTTATTTATAGAGATGAGGTATCGCTCTAGAGGAGCTTATGTGGTCAGGAGTCTAGCCCATGGCTCTCTAAAATTAGTCACCACGGTTACGTTGATTTATTTAATATAGATAGTCCTTTGTAAATCTATTAAAAAAATAAATTCCATTATAGATCCAAAATACTTTCATCTCACCGATTTTAAATTAGTGAATTCTGCTGGTAAATACTTTCAAAAACTTCGTCTTATTGTTTAAGAGATATTTAGCTTAAATTTTAAAAAATTTTTCTTTTTGGCCGACTTCGGCGATATTTTTGTTTTTGCTATATCAAGTCCAAGTTTTATTATATATTTTTCAAATAACTTTTATTTTAGTAAAAACTAATGATAAAATTTTGTTAGAAAAAATTTGAAATAACTTCATGGAATGTTAAGTTATAAACCTTGAAATTTGAAAATAAACAATAAATTGTTATTTATACCAAGAAAGGTAAATACTGCAAACTGCCCGGAGCTAAGGCCAGTAGAGAAAGGCTTTTATTAAAAGAGATTTGAGGAATACATAAAAGATGTCTAAAAATGTGGAAGATTTTAAATGGAGATGGACTATTTGTTCGAGAAAAGTGACAGAAAGCACTATAAAAACGTTAATAGAAGGTTTACCGAAAAAGGTTCAAAATTTGATTTAATTTTATTTATTTTTTTCTTGTAAATTGTTATAAGAAAATTAAAACTGTAAATTAAGTGGTTGCGCTTTTATCAACATATATGTATGTAAACAATTTTTATATCTCACAATTTTAATAAATCCGCATTAATAATTACGAACTGCAATGTTTTAGTTCCTATTTTAGGTATGTACATCGGTATATGTAGTCATATTATACATGAGTGTTACGAAAATTATATATATTTTTCAATAATATATCATTAATGATAATAACACTTAGCATGTTTACAGTCTCAATTTTTAGTTAAGAATTTAACTTCATTTAATTTTTCATATGAAATAGAACTCCCATTTTTCTAATAGCCCAATTTGTAAATTATTTTTGATGGAGGGTCTTTAAGATTCGACATTGCCAAATACTTACTTTTTATTATTTATTTATGATCTCAACGTTCATATAATTAATCGAATAAAAATTCGTTCATATAATTAATCGAATAAAAATTTGTGAAATAATACAGATTTAATTTCTTTTATTTTTAATTGAGCAAATTATTTTGTGTTGTTTTTTTATTTATAATTTTATGCACTCTATTTTAATAAAAATAATAAAATTTTAACTTTTTTTAAACTAAAACTAAAAGACTTTTTACTGTATTATAATTATTTTTTCTTTTTAATTTTAATTTTTTTTTTTTTTTTTTTTTTTTTGCAATCAAATATTTTTTGTGCAAAAAGTACAGAAAACAAAGAAATTTGCTTAAAATAGATAAAACTTTTATTTAAAAATCAAAACAAAACTAAAATCATTTAGAGTTTTTTTTTTGAAGAAAAACTTAAAGATATAATTAAGGCCATTTTTAAAAATAAAATATTAATACTAGATAAAGATTTTGTTTTTTTGTTCACCTATAAAGATTAATACAAGAATATAAGATATTTTATTATTATTTTTAATTAAAACTTTGTTTGAATATATTTATTACTAAAGTTAATGAAAAATTGTGATAATTGTCTTTTTTTTCATGATTTCTATTTTTTATATAATTTTTGGAATTAAGGACAGCAGTTACTTTGTTACAGTACAGTTTAAGTAAATTTTTGTTTAAAATGACGTTAATGAAATGTTTTGTATTTGAAGAAAATAATGAAGACAAAACATTTTATTTATCCAAGACCATGATCATCAAAGAAACCCTGAGGAGTTTCATCCTAAAATGATATAAAGAGAAAAAAGAAACAAAAAGAAATGCACAAATTGTTTAGATAAAAAGAAATTAAGTGATTAAAAGGGAGACGAAAATAATGTAGTTTTTTTAGTAAAATTAATTAAACATTTAATTGTTTTGCAATTCAAGTTATTAGTTAACATAATTAGGGTATTATTGACCTTTGCCAATTGCAACCTTAACCACACCATAGTGCAATAAACATTTAGTGTTTTTATACCCTACACTACCATAGGTGATTTAAGTATACCGTTTGACTGAGAATCACTTTCTTAGTCGATTTAACGATATCTTTCCGTCTGTCCATGGAAATGTTGTGAACAATCTACAGGTCGCAGTTGTTGGATATTGTGATGAAAATTGGTACAATTTTTTTTTTGGCCCAAGGACGAAGCCTATTGAAATTGGCTATGTTCTGTACATTTTTTAGGTAACTCCCATACAAATGTCCTCCCGGAATGAGGTTTTAGCTCATAAAAGTCCTATATGAAAAGCGATTTAAAAGAATTTTGGGAAAATAAGTATTATGATGCTCTAAAACGATATATTCATTGCTTTTCATAGGTCCCAAACAAATGTTAGTTTCACAATAACATACTGCACACACTTAAGAATAAATCAAGAAATAAAATCATACGAGAGTCGTTCATTGGTTTTTCGTAAATACCACTTGTAACAAACATTGTACTATAGGGTATTACATAGTCGGGCTTAACCGACTATAACATTCAAAATTGCTTTTTTTTGTAAAGCCAGAAAATTAATCTTTAAGCCCACAGTGCAATTTGTAAGGTGCTTTAAAATAACATTCATGTTATTTTCCAGAATTGCAAAACAATTTAAGAAATTTCTTGTTTAAAACTTAAATGAAATACTTACATTTTATTTCTTAATTATTTTTTTTTTATAATTAATTTTTATTAATTAAATTAATATTATTTTTACAATATTTTTGATTTTCTTTGGACAAAACACAGTTTACATTAAAATTACACCTTTACACCCAGAGTTTAACTAAACAACGTTTAATACAAGTTTATTTTAAGTTTAACTAAAGCGTTTAAGCTTATTTTAAGCTTTAAAGCAAAAAAAACTATACAATAAAATTTAACACTAATTAAGGACACTCTAAAATAAACACTTACACAGACACACACACATATATATGTATATATGTATAAAGTTATGTAAAAAGAGTGAGAAAGAGACAGTTATAAGACACACACACACACAAAATACATTTTTTATTATTTAAAAATCTGCACCATTTTTTTATTTAAATTTAATTAAAATTCTAATTTTAAAATTTCTACCAATTTTGTGCGATAAATAAGAAAGACAATCATTGAAACCAGGATTTTTTGTTGGATTTATTTTTTCTTTAATTAAATAAATATTTTTTTATTTATAATAACAACACCAGAAATATACAATTTTATTTAATTAAATCTATTAACTATTTAATAGGTATTATTAAAATATATATAGAGATAAACTTTATTTTAGAAATAGTTAATTTAAAATATATTTTCTAAATTTTTTTCGTGTATATTAAACATTTAAATGGATGTTTTTTAATTATATTTTATTATTGCTTAATGTTTAAATTTTGAAATTTATTTTTAATTAATTTTTTCTATAAGGAATTTCTTTTTAAAGTTTTGCATGATTTTTTTTATGGAAGAAAAAAATTAAACTATAAAATTAAATAATAATTTGGCACAAGAGTTTAATTGTAAAAAGATTTATTAAATTTATAAATACTGACTGCTAAATAAAACAGAATTAAATCCTTTGACCACTACATACACTACTTTGTTGCAAAAAAATATACAATGAATTGTTTATTTAAAAGCAATTTAAGTGCTGGATAATGGGAGTTATTAAAACTTGAATAAACATATTACGTGAATAAAAACGATTCAAAACTGTTTGATATCACGGTATAACAATTATAATAAATATTCAGACATATGACAAAATTGATATATCGCCAAAAATGTAGACTACGAAGAATGTGTCTTCATATCAGGTCAGAGTTTGCTTTAAATAGACTTTAAAATTTGAAAGGATGTAAAACAGTTCCCTTTAAAATCCTTGAAAATTTCAGACAAAAACGATTCTCCTGTTAGACTCCTGGAAGGTTTAAAACAATATTTTTTATATTTCACAGGATTTTGATTTGATTAAATGTCCATAATTTATGATTTTCTTAATGAAATTATAAAATTTTCAGAAAATCGTCTGATTCGATAAGAAATTATTTTTTAAAATTTGTAGCAGAATTAATATTTGGGGAACTTAATTTAAATTTCAGATAATTTTGTCATGGTGTAAAGAATACAAGAGAATTTCAAAAATTAGAAGCCTCACAAATTTGAAAAGTCCAGAAATTAGAACCAACCACTCCAATACATTAAACGTTCGTTCTGAAATTAGAAACTATGGTTACTGACCATTTTTGTTCATTAAAGTCTGTACAGTAATATAAATGGTGTCCACATTTCCATCACATTTAAGTGCGTGAATATTTGAAATTAAAAAAAAAACGATGACTTTAAAGTGTAATAAGGTTTAAGACTGACTTAGCCGATATCTGCCTTTATTACTAAATCGAAAGTACTTTGAAGCGTCAAAAATATTTTAAATTTCTATGAAATTAATTAAAGAAATTAGAACTACACTTGGAACAAAGTGGTTCTAATTTCTAAGAGTCTACTGCACCTGATATAGTTTTATTTAATATTTTTTTAATTCATACATTTCGTAAAAGCATTTTTATACAGAAATTAATTTTAATGAATTTTGCAAAAATTTTTTTATACTGAAAAATTGCATTAAATTATAAAAAAACGTTTAAAACAATTCTTATAAAAGAGAAAAATTATCCTTAATCAACCTATATTTTAAATGACTATTTTTTATTAAAAAATGCAATTTTCCCTACCAAATAAATTTTTCAAAAAAAATTGGTAACAAAAAAATTTTTTTTCACTTAATTTTATTTTTATTATTAAAAAGCTATTTTCGCAAAGAAGGATTTTTCCAAAACTTTTCTTCAAAAAATATTTACAAAAATAGCCATTTCTTACTAAAATAAGTTTTTTATTAAAAAAGTTTAAAAAACTGTTTTCCACTAAAAAGAATTTTTTTCACTAAAAACGGATTTCTAGTAAAAAGAGATTTTTCAATATGTCCTTTATTCTAAAATGGCGATTTTGACTAAAAAGCGATTTTTTTTTATAAAAAAGATTTTTCACTTAAAATTGATGTTTTAAATTAAAAAGCGATTTTTCATTTTAGAAACTATTTTTCAATGCTGATGTTTCACAAAAAAATGGCAATTTTGAATAAAAATGGATTTTTCATAAAAAGCGATTTTTGATTAAAAATCGATATTTCACAAAATGGCAATTTTGACTAAAAATTAATTTTTCATTAAAAAGCGATTTTTGCCTAAAATCGATTTTTCATAAAAACAGTGACTTTTTTATTAAAATGAGTTTTTTTTACAAAAAAAAAAAATGATTTTTTCCTATATAATATTTTTTATGTATTTTACTATTTAAATATTTAAAATTTTTTAATTAAAAATCAATTAGTTATGTATCCCTAAAAAACGATTTTCAGAAAGATTTCAGAAGTATCTATTTTCTGGGAAATTAAAAAAAAATGTAAACATATTTTTCACAATCATTGTAATAAATAAAATTTTCGTGGAAATCTGATTAACCAGAATATGGCTATTTTTGAAAATTTAAGAAGAAGAAAAAAATTAGAATAGAATAGAATTTTTAATTAAAAATTAGAAAAAAATAATTTTGAAAAAATATAAAAAATCATTTTGAAGAAAAATTCTGAAAAAGTCTTCTATTTGGAAAATAATTTTAATGAAAATTACAAATTTAAAAACAGATTTAAATGAATTCCAGTTTTTTGAGGATCCATGCCGTTTTTCAGATAACAACATAAATAATCATTGGATTTTCAAATAAATGCATTTAAGTTAAAAAAAATATTAAATACTTTTAATCTGCATACTTTTCCAATTTCACATAATTTTAAATAGTTTTTGAGTTCAAAAATTATCGAACAATTAGCTGCCCTTGAAATATTTTATCCTTTTCAAATCCTTTCATTTTTATATACATTAATCACAAAAAAATAAATCCGGTGGCATTTAAATACTTTTTTTTATAAAAAATCATATGTATAAAAATTCCTTGATATTAACAAAAAATTATATTCCCTAAACAATGTCATGATAAAATTTTAACATTAATATGTGATTTAAAATATAAGTGTTATCATCAATTTTTAACTACAACAAGTGTATAAATAATTTTTGGCATAAATAGGAGGGACCAAGTTAATAATTCTAAACTACAAAATTTAGATTTTGTGTAAAAAAAAAAACTAATTAAAGTTCTTTTTTTCTTTTTAAACTAGCAATTTTGTGCATCTTTTACTTAGGTCACATTATTAATTTATTAATGTTTTCTTAAGTGTCTTTTTTAATATTTGGCCTTTTTAAATAAGTCCAATATCTCTTAAAGTGCCCTCTATAACGTCATCCTACGAAAGTATAGAAAGAAAAATAATATTGTGAAGTGTGAGTATAATAAAAAGTGTAGGAGATTTTAGATACAAAAGAAAATTTTAAAAAAAGTTAAAAAGAAAGTTAAATTTTGAAATATTGTTTTCGAGATGAGTTTAACGACAAATTAAGAAACAAAAGAAATAAGTGCTAGAGATTATAATTCAGAAATTAAGAACAAAATGAAAAATGCAATTAAAAGGAAATTATTGAGAAAAAACAACAACAAATACTCACTTTAATAATAACAAATTAGTTAAAGAGGAAAAAGAACTATTTAATTGTTAATATAGTCAATATTTAATGCCACAAGGATTAAACATAGAGTACAACTAGAGATTCAACTCTTTTTTTCGCTTCGCAAAAATCATACACTCTTCACATAAATTCAATAAGTTTTATGGGATCGTTTACAAACACATACATAAAGTTAGATTTTTTGACAGCTGTGGTAAAATAGTTGACATTTTAATTTATCATCGGAGATATATTCATCCAACTGTCACTCAGCATTTTTAAATATTGACTATATTATTAATCAGTTTCGATTTATCTATAAAATAAACTGATCTACAATTATTACACTTAAAGCTTAAATTTTACAGCTTTATCGTTATATATTTTTTTTTTTTCAAATTTTTTTAAACACTGAAAATTGGAAATACTTAAAAAAAGGATTTATTTTTAATTACAATATCAATAGATGATTTTTGATTGTCTTTCTTATTTTCAATGGGAATTTTGAAAATCTAAATAAAAAATTATTTAAAATTATTAACAAAACACACACATAAAATTAATACATATTAAAAGGAACATTTTAATATTTTATTTTTTTAAATATTTGATCAAAATCTAGTTTTTATACAAAATAATCTAAAACCTGGTTTTATGTACAGAATAAAAAAACAAAATGTTGTATTAGATTCGGATTTTAAATAAAACGGATATAAAATTGTTTAATCATATAACGGTATTTACGATTTGCGATTGAAATTGAAATCGTTTCAACATTTTTTTTACACCTGAAAAATGAATCGCAAAAAATTGTATTAAATGTGTACCTACAAAAAAATGTACAAAATCCATATAAAAATAAGTAATTGTAGACTTGTGTAAAAAACCGATTCTGAACTGATTCTACACTGGCAACTTTATATTGAAATCGGTCGACAAATGCAATTTCTTAGAAGTTTAGATTTTCCTGTATCATAAAAGTAAAAAATTAAATAAATGAATTTTAATTTTTTAAAATTTCTTATTTCGATTGTTTTAGTCGATTAAAAATCGAAAATAAATTAAACGATTAAAATTAATGACTAAAATTAAAATAAACGAAATAAAAATAGTAAAAATTTTAATTACGATTCAGTAGAGTTAATGTAAATTTTCATGTAAGAAATCGATATTTCTTAACAGAAAGAACCTTAAATTATATTTAATAATAAATTAAATAATGTTTCACTAAAATATTATTTCAATAAGACAAATATTACCAACGCTATAAGTGCTGTACCAATTGCATGTTTCTAAAAGTCGAATATTTTCTTAAAAGCCGATTTTATGTTAAAAATAATTTTTAAATAAAATTTTAATTTAGAAAAAACTCAAATTCATTTTTTAAATTTATCTTCCATTAAAAACGAGAATTTTTAATAAAAATCGAATTGTTATATAAAATTCCTTATTTTGAAAAATTCAATTCTAGGACCTGGTCTAAATTTGAATGTTTGATATGGACTTTTTTCAAAAAAAAAAAAAAAAAAAAAAAAAAAGATTTTTCTAAGAAACAGACTTTTTTCAAAACAGCGATTTTTCATAAAAAGTTCTAATATAAAAAAACAAGTCATCGATCAAAAATTCCATTTAAAACTCGAGTTTTCAATAAAAACTCATTTGTCACTAAAAATTTATTTATTTACTTATTTAGTTTTTAATTAAATTTTAATATTTTTTACTATTAAAAAAGAACTTTTTACGAAGAATGCGATTTTCATTTATAAACCAAATTTCTAAATTTTTTCAATATAACGAGTTTTCATTAAAAGTTTTAATTATTATTTTTTTTGAGAAATTTATTTTCAATTTAAAATTGAAGTTTTCGGTAAAAATTGATTTGTTATTAAAAAATTAATTTTCTTCAAAAATTCAAATTTAGGATTTTTTACTATTTTAAAGGACTTTTCACAAAGAATGAGATTTTTTCCAAAATAACGATTTTTCATTTAAAATCCTCAATCTTCATTAAAAAATATTTTTCCTAAAAAAGCTTATTTTTTTATTATAAAAAAATTATAATTCACAAAGAATAAATTTTTTACTGAGAAAGAGGATTTTCCTCATTTTATTCATTATGAGACCATTAAAAAAATAATTTTCATTAAAAGGGGTTTTCCTGAAATTTCTGTTTTTAAAAAAAATATTATTTTCTAAAATCCCAACTTTCACAAACAAAATATTCACTAAAAATCGATATTTTTAGAAAAATGAAACGTTTTCGTTAAAAATAATTCATTAAAAGATCAAAATCTCTCTAAAGTATTATAAGAATTTTGCTTAAAACCTAAAAAAATCATAAAAACTTAAAATGGGATTCTTCAATTAAAAAACGATTTTTCATTTAATATTTAATTAAATATTTCACAAAAAATTTTAATTTTAGCTAAAAATTAAATTTTCATAAAAAGGCGATTTTTGACAATAATGAGTTTTTATAAAAGACGATTTTTTTCATTTGTATACTGTTTAAGTATAAAAATGTTTAGTTAAAAAGCAATTAAAAAATCTGATTCTCAAAAAGATTTGGAAAATTAAAATAAAGTAATTTTGTCTGTAAACCAATTTTTCGAATTCATTGTTATAAATAAACTTTTTAATTGAAATCTGAATATGTCTGTTTGCGGAAATTTAAGAAGAAAAAAATTATTTTTCGTTTAAATATTATTTAAACATTTTTTTTTTTTTTTTAACTAAAAATCTCTACTTTTGTGAAAATTCCAATTTTGTTAAAATGAATTTAAAAAATAGAAGCGATTTTTAATTAAAAATTAGAAATAAAAAATACTTTTTTTTGAAAAATGTTGAAAAGTTTTATAAAAAAATTAATAGTTTTATTAAATAAAGAATATAAAAATATAATTTTTAAGAAAAATTCGGAAAAAGTGTTCTTTTTAGAAAATAATTTTCATGAAAATGACGTTTCAAAACAATACTTTTTGAAAATGTTATTTATTATTTTATGTTCCCGATTAAAAATTTTGTTTAAGACATAAATTTTGAATTCTAATACAACATTTTATTTTTCTAATTAAATATCTCGCCTAAAGCTTAAACTAACTAGCAAAAATATATGATTTCGTCTATAATTTACTCGGTTTATGGTTCATTTAAAAATATCAATTAAGCTTTAATAATTAGCAATAAGTTTGTTGTTATATTTTTATTTAAAATATTAAAATATATTGTTTTTATAATTTTTTTTAAATAAATTACATATAAATAAAATTGTTACTAAAAACTATTTTTTTATGGAAAAAATATACACTTAACAAAATTTAATTTAAATACTCATTGAAGTCCTGTTGTGGTATAAATTTTGGTAGAGACGTTATTTATTTTTAGGTTATTAATATTTATTGTTAACATCATATTATTTGTAGGTGTAGTGGTAGTACGAGTAGTAGTAGTAGTAGAAGAGGAAATGTTTGTTGGGTAAGCATTAATAAGAAAACGAACATGGATGGGTTAACATTACGATTATTAATCGTTTATTTATACATTTTAATGTTGGATAATTTATTTGGTATTTTTAGTTTTTTTTTAAGTTCAACTTTTTCAAAATTTAATAAAACACAAACAACAATAACAAGTCACACAAAATTATATAAAAGGAATCTTTAAAGGGGGGAAACATTTTTTTGTTATTAATAAAACTCCATTATTAAATATTATTAGTGAACAAAAAGAAACATGCTTCTCAGGGACTCTATATTTTTGTAGGAGATGTGCTATAAAATTATTTTTTATTTATTAAAATTTGTTTATTACACTGACACATATTGCTATAAACACATATACACCCAATTGCATTTTGTTAAGATAAATTGTGATTTAATTGTTAATGTTCAAAGGAACTTTTCTTATTGACCAGAAAATTAAAGTTTTTCATGATCACAACTCTTTTTTTTAACTAAGAAATTGGAATTATACAAAGTTTTTCTAAGAAGTAATGCGAGGTTATGGAACTAATTAAGCTTAAAATTTGGAATCTTTTATTATTTTACTCCAAACGGACAAGTTCACAGGTAGAGGATATAATTGTCTAACTCACTTGTATATGGATTTAGTGACATCATACATTATATGTGATTCCAGTAACACAATTTTCTCCCTTATTTTTAATTAATTTCCTTGTCCGCCTTAAGGCAGGCATGAAAAATTATGTACAGACCTTCGTAAATAAATAATTTATGGTACTCACATATATGAGAGATTTATAACTTTTGAAATGATTTTCGCAAGAGGTGGTTTTAGGAGGGCTATAGGAAAAATTATGGAGCGATCCCCTTAATACTTTAATACTTTGCTGTCTTGTTCTAAAACATGTAAAGTTTTAGTTCAAACATTTTTCTAACATTTATACGCTAAAAAGTGAATTTCAGAATTGGGTCCGCCTGGAAGCACCGGAAATTTGTAAACTGATCTTCTCGAAATTTAGCATGCGTGTGAAATTTAAAACATCCATATTTGTGAGTTTTATTAACTTTAAACGTTTTGTATGGGATTTCAATAGGCATCCTCCTTGTCCTAAAAGACTAATTTGTCTGAATTATCATCAAGATACAGAAGACTCTCAGAAATTAGAACCAATTTGTTTTAGATAAAGAAATGTAAAATATTATTGACTCCGAAGTCGTATACATAAATAAGAGGAAAGTGTAGACACCAGTTTTCCCTTTTTCTATTTATATCACCAAAAATCAAAAATCAATTTAGGAGTTTAATGAATAATAAAAATTTCCAAAAATTATATCCACAGATTCTAGTTTTTATAGCATTTAATGTATTGAAATTGTTGGTTCTAATTTCTGTCCTGGATAAAAAAATGATCAATGAGGGACTGCAACAGTAGAATTATGTTAAAGGTGTGTCTCACCAGAAACAGTTGCTATATGAAGGAATCTAATATTGTCGCGTGCACTTTGGGGCATACAATTAAACTACAACAACTGCAATATAGAAAAAATGTCATTTTAATTCGTTATTAAGTTAATAAAGAATTGAAGAAAATGAATTAACTTTAATTATTTTTACTCCATTTCCTGCAAACCATTTAAGAAACTGATGTCGTCTTAAAGCAAAATATATCTGGGTATATAAAATTATTTAGATTTTTAATTTCTTGATTTTTGTGACCTTTAATTGAAAGGTTTATTATAGAAATAACAAGTGTCATGTTCAATATTATATACTAAACTAAGTTCTTGCTATTTTTCTTTATATGAAAACGCCATTTCAATGTTTGGAGTTCATCCGAAGTACTTCAATAATCTTATTTTATAACACATCTCTTACGGTATAACTTTCTGGTAGAATTATCTTTAGCAGTGCACATTATTATAATTAATAACTATAAAAACAATTACACAGCACAACATTTCGTAAGACTAAGAAAAAACATAAATCATGCAAAACTTTCAAAAATAATAAACCTTATAATATTTTAAAGAAATAATATAATAACTAGACAACATATGACTATAAAATATAATTTTACTATTTCATCTATTAATTTTATTTTAATTATAAAATGGCATAACAATAATATAAATTTTAAAAAGACAATAAATAAACAGGACGGCATTAGTTAAGACAAAATTGTTGGCTTTTTTTTAGTTATGGCAAAATGGCAAGTGAAATAAAATATTTACTATTTTCATTAAACATTTTTTTAACAAAATTGACAAGTTATAATTTACAAAAGTTATAATTTAAAATATTAATCGCCCATTTGCTGCAATGTTGTCATAACTCAAAATTTGTAAGTTTCGACTTATCATCACAAAGTAAATCATGTATTTTAATATCTGGCGAATTTTTGTGAATGAACCATTCATTTATCAGATTGAATTTCAATAAAAATATACAGTTCTGAACAAAACTATAGGCACAGCAAGAGTATTTTTCATTAATCCTTATTTTTAGCGGTTTAAAAACTTTTAACATGAAAAAAATGTGTTTGGAATTACTATAATGCATTTAAAACCATACTGACTAAATTTTACGGAACACAAATATTGCGCACACCTAATAAAAACATATTTTACACTACATTTATGGATTTTTTCAGTACTTAAGGGACAAGCGTTTTTGCTTTATTACTTCATCCAAACGCTTTGTCATTAAATGGACTAAATTTCCGCGCATTTTCCTTTAAAATATTTAAATAAACGGTTTTATTCAAAATGCTGACTATGAAAACCAGTTCACCGACACCTGCAGATGTTGGCTTCCTAAACATAGTAATTCGGCCACCAACTCTTGTGCATGTTCTAAACGCTTAATTTAATTTAATGAAGAGATTAGTGGTTAACGTCTGACAAGTAGAGCATTATAGCCAGCTTGATGCAGCACTCTACGAACAATAATGTGGTGAATATTTTTATTATAATCCTCTTCAACTTCAGCAGCAACTATGGTAGATGTTTTTTAGGATTGTCTTTAACTTTGGAAACAGTTCACTCCTCTTCTATTTGACCTATCTGGGCATACAACTTGCCTTGTATCCGCAGGTGCAGTGTTATTTTTCGCTAGTTTCTTCTTGTTTTGCGATCATTATTGGTTTTATAGCGTTTTTTGAATTTATATAAACAAATTGTCTCTTAAACCGATTAGCGACTCAGCGTGCCAATAAGTTTATTCCGCAAATCGATGGCCTTTCTTTAACAAATGATTCTATTCAAAGTATGTTTTTCTATTCTAAAATTACCAGCAATAAAGAGTTAAGTTTAAATTGCTTCCAAGAAATAAGTTTCTGTCAAAAAAAATGAAAAATTCGTCTACTGAAAAAATATATTTGTTGAATTATGATGACCTTGCAGCAAATGAGCGATATTATAAAATAAAACCAATAAAATATTTTATAATTTATAAAAAACAAAAAAACTAGAGCTTCGCTTTAGGCAATTTAAATATTTTCTTTATCATGCAATAATTAAATTATTGAAAATTCTTTTTTATTTCTTTTAGTAAAACTTTATCTAAAATTCTTTAATTAAAAGCTAAACGCATATTTTTTAAATAAATTTAATAAATAATTTAAATTAATTTAAGGTATAAAAGAATTCTTCTTGCTTTTAAAACAAAAAATTAAACAAAAAAAGCAAAACATTAATAAAAATTATTAAACATAAATCATACAAATTTTATATTTAAATCCATTTTTAGTAAGTTTTTTTTTTTCAAAAAAGGTAAAAGAAAATTATAAAAATTTTATAAATTGATTAATATTTTTTTTAATTATTTAAATAAATTATTGTTTAAATAAAAATGTCATAAATAATGTTTAAGCATTGGATGCATTAAAACGAAAACTCAAAAATTAATAAATAATAATTTAAAAAAAAATTGCTATTTTAATTAAAAAATAATAATAAAAGTATTATAATGGATGCTTTGCTTTTTTCTCAAATTTATGTTTAATTTAGGATGCATATTAATAATTATTATGTTTATTTTTTATATATATTTTAATTATGTTTAATTTATAAATCAAACATATCTGGTGTACTAACCTCTTGCAATAGATCCTGTGAGGCAATTGCCTTTAATACATTCTTTTTAGAGGTTTCCTGTATTTCACCACCAATTAATAATTCATCTAATATGAAATAAGCTTTTTCAAAATTAAAAATAATATCCAATTCACAGACCTGCAAACAAATTGAAATAAATTAATTAAAGGACGACTCTGCTTGATTCATAAATATCGTAATTAAATGGCATTAAACTTAAAATATAATAAAAATTTAAATTGGAATAATATTTATAATAAAATTCTGGTCCGGTTTTAAAACCTCAATTGTCAGGATTTGAGTTCGAATAAGTATTCTATATTCAAATGAAATTTTTTCATAGAAGGGATTTTCCAGAGTGTGATCATTTGCTGCAAGTTATTCATAACTCAACACGAAGTTTTATTTTTTTGTTTAACGTTTTTCTTGGATGATTAATTCCCAAAAAAATAAAAAACATTATTTACTATGTTCTACTCATGTTTAGTCGAAGCTTGCGAGTTATGACAACCTTGCAGCAAATGGACAGTATGTTAATAAAAATGAAACCGCTAAACTTACTGTTTTACATTCTTTATTTTTTATTGTTATTACAATTAACAAAAATAATATATTTTTATAGTTTTCATGGTTTTTCGGTAACCCTTCTATGAATGTATTTATAGTTCTTTCTATTACTTTGCTTGAACAGGTAGTCCATCTCCATTAAACATCTACCAGATATTTGTACACTATTTTTTTTTGTCCCACTTGTTTATCACTTGATTTTTGCCCTATATTGCCCTACCGCTCTGAATATTGTCAGTGCTGCCTAGCCATCCGCATAGACAGTTATATATGTTCCATGTTCAGTTCTCAGAATTTATTATTCCCAAATTGTGTAGTTCTCGGATTTTGAATTTCTACTAAAGCGGTTCTAAAGCTTCCATTCTAATGTGGTAGACAGTGCCCTTTACATCCAAATTGAAAACTGAACTTCTTATCTAAATAAGTAGTTTACTTTTAATTGAATTTTATATATAAAATTGTGTTAAAAAATATTTTTTATGGAAAAAAAATAATGAAAATTTTTATTTTTCGCTTAAAAATGCATTTTTCCAATTTTTTTTACCGATAATTGTATATTTACGAAAACTTCTATTTTTCAGTAAAATTTTCATTTTCGCCAAAAACTGCAATTTTTTATAAAATTGAATTGTTCATAAAAATTGCATTTTTCACCAAAAATTGCATTTTTCACCAAAAAAATGCATTTTTCACCAAAAATTACATTTTTCACCAAAAATTTCGTTTTTCACCAAAAATTTAATTTTTCACCAAAAATTCAATTTTTCACCAAAAATTTAATTTTTCACCAAAAATTTCATTTTTCACCAAAAATTTCATTTTTCACCATAAATTGTATTTTCAGCAAAAATTATATTTTTTAACAAAAATTGCAATTTTCACCGAAATTGCATTTTTTTTACCAAAAATTGCATTTTTCACAAAAATTTAATTTTTAACAAAAGTTGCAATTTTCACCGAAATTGCATTTTTTACCAAAAATTGCATTTTTCAAAAATTGTATTTTTTACTGCATTTTCCAAAAAAAATATATATATATATATAAATATTTTTAACCAAAAATTGAAATTTTTCATAAAAATTCTCAGTAACATTAAATTTTCAAAAGAATATTTTAAATATCCTCAATACTTACACTTCCAAAATATTTGTCCAATAACTCCACATAACGATGAATAATTTCCAAAGTTAACAATTCATTATCATTCTGCTCGATAGCACAACAAAAATACAAACTGGCATAACTGGAAAAATAAATGAAATTAAAATAAATTTTCATATTTCCCGTCTCACTTCCGTCTTAGAAAATACTCATCTCCAAACTCACCGTTTATAAACAATTTTACAATCTTTCCATTCCAAAAAGGAGCACATTTTTGGTTTCCGTGCCAATATGGTGGTAACCAATTCACGGGTTATCTTCTTCTTAACTTTATCCGGATAAGCATTATACCATTTTTGTAAACGTAATTTGCCCTGGCGGCTAAATAACAACATAAATAGCATCTGAAATGAAAATTTATGATAAAAAAATTAAACTACAATTACAAACGAAAGCACCCACTGTCGAATTGGTAGCAAAGAAAAAACTTAACAATATTGGGGCGCGTCATCAATTTTTTTACAAATAATTGTATATTTTTAAAAATTTTACAATTTTTCTATTCTTACCATTTTGCTATATTAAATTTTATGTTTTTAACACTTTTCAAAAAGATTTTATTAATTTTTTAAATTATTATTTATAAAAAAACCATAAGAATGTAAGAAAATTTTCACTTGTTAATACACAGAAAAAAATTGTTAAATGAATTATATAGATAATGTAAGAAGAAGAAAAAGCATTTAACTGCAGATGTAGTCATGGTTATTCTAAAAACAGGGTTGTTATTATTGATCAGAGATGAAAAAATTGTTAAAAAAATTGGAAGAAAAACTTTGTTCAATATATAAGAACCTGAAGTTTCAATATACAAATACATTTATCTCATTTTATAGTTAAAGTTACTAACAATATGGATATCATTTAAAAGATTTTAAAAAGAACTATTTAATGAAATATAGAGACCGCCGTAACAAATTAAAATTTATCGTTTTATTGTTAATATATATAAACATGTGAAAGACCTACAGAGACGAAAGTAATTTTTATTATTTTATTATAAATTAAATAATTTCCAATGACATAAAAACTAAATCACTAAATATACAGTATTAATTTTTTATTTGATTGGAATTTGGAGAATTTGCCTACCTTAAAGATACCGTTTTAATAACTGATTGGGTTCTTTTGTCGCAAATGCATATTTTCTTGCCATATCAAGAACTTTTTGGGAAATTTTACTTTTGGTTCCTTCACTATTCTTCAACATTATCTTTTGATCAGGAAGTTGCGAAAAATCTGCAAGAATATGTTTTGTCATCCATCATGTAGAAAGAATATTTTTTTGACTTTTATTTTCGTACTTTCTTTTTGGCCTTCAATTTTAACAGCTATCTGTCTTTAATCCTGCACTAACTTCAACTCTTCGTACCAAATAGTCCAAACACTGAGCTTACCGGGCTGCTTTCCTTCCGAATGTGTTGAAAGCTCTTTTCAAAAGGCTTTCTTTTTTTGGAGTCAACCAGGTTTTCCTCTCGGTACTGTTTAATAAAATTGGAAACAGTTTGACAACAGACTTTTGAATGCTTGGCAAACTTTTTGTTGATTTTTATAAAAAATAATTAATAACTTTAGTACGCTCTTCTTTCTGATCAAATAATACTTGGGTTAAAAGTTTTAATGAACAACGTGTGTTAAGAATTGTTCGACCTCATTCCTTATTGGTCATAAAATGTTTCTTGTCCCATATCTTTAGAATTTAAGGTGTTAAAAATATAAAACGGTCATTAAATGAAAGCTTGGAGTGTTGTCTACTAGTTTAATTATATTAATATGCTTTCAGATATTGATACATTTGATAAAAATAGAAATTGATTTTGCCTCCGAATGGATTATGTTTACGTCTTCTATATATATTATTGGAGAAGTCTCTTCAGGACGTTTTACATGATATCCATAACGATATAAAATGGATCTACAGGTCACAACTCAAAAATTATCAAAGAGCGGAAAATTTTTGTGTTGCTATTTCTACCCCATGTAGTACTTATGTTTAAAAGAAAAGTATTAAAAAATTGAAATTGAAAAATTTTAAATATTTTATACTTGATTTGAGCGTTCATTAATTTCCCATAATAATTTCCAACCCTGCTATCTCCCACTATGTCATCCTTAATGAACACCACCATCAACATCTATTAGTCAACTGTCAAATGTCAGTTTTTCTCCTTAAGTGCGGTGTGTTAAACACGTCTCTTTTTGGTAGCTTCGAAGGAATTCTTTTAGAAAAATATACAGGAATTTCTTAATTAACATCCTTTAAACGAATTAAATAATTGCGAATATTAAGAGCTGAAAATGTCACTAAAATTGACAGCCAATGTTAATAATCCACCGATCAGTAAGTTCAAATAAAATTCATTCAAGATTCTGTAAATTTTTAGGTTATTTAGCTTGTTGGCATTTGTTAAAGGGTTGGCAGAGTTCCGAAAATATATATATTTCATCATATTTAGTCTATATTTCATTTGATTAAAGGGAATATGTTTTTTATTGTCTTATAATTGCAGGTGGTTTGGCAACAGCACATTTAATTAATGATACGGTGCCAGTGGAAATTGTTTGGGGTAATGAGACTTCCCTGTTGTATCCAGATGGCAGACACATGACATGCTACTCAAACAATGATGTATTGCGTGCTTTGGCTAGAGCAGCACCGGCCTATAAGTTATATGGTGAAACTGCCATTGAACGTACACAAATCGATCATTGGTTATCGTTTTCGCTAACCTGTGACGATGATATATCTTGGGCCATGACTTTCCTAGATAAGTCTATTGCACCAGTTACTTATTTAGTGGCCAATAAGTTAACCATCGCAGATTTTGCTTTGTACAACGAAATGCATTCACGCTATGAAGTGTTGGCTGCTAAGGGTATTCCCCAGCATGTTCAGCGGTGGTACAATTTGATTAGCGCCCAACCACTTATTCAGAAGGTTTTACAATCTTTGCCAGATGAAGCAAAAATTTCTGCTAAACAAGTTAATCGTGCTAAGAATTCTAAGGAAGCCTCACCTGCCGTTAGTTCGAAATCTGGAGAACGTAAGCAAGAGGGTAAATTTGTTGATTTACCCGGTGCTGAGATGGGCAAAGTTGTGGTACGTTTCCCTCCCGAGGCTTCCGGATATTTGCATATTGGTCATGCCAAAGCTGCTCTTTTGAATCAATACTATGCTCAAGCCTTTAATGGCAAACTCATTATGCGTTTTGATGACACAAATCCAGCTAAGGAGACAGTAGAATTTGAAAATGTTATTTTGGGTGATTTGGAATTGTTGAACATTAAACCTGATGTATTTACGCACACTTCCAATTACTTTGATTTAATGTTATCATATTGTGAACAATTGATAAATGAGGGTAAAGCTTATGTGGATGATACACCACCAGAACAAATGAAGGCAGAACGTGAGCAAAGAATTGAATCTAAAAATCGTTCAAATGGTGAGTGCGAAATTTTACAAAAATTTTAAAAACTGTTTCTAACTTAAATATGTACATTTCAGACGTGGCTAAAAACATGTCCATGTGGAAGGAAATGTTGAATGGCACTGAATACGGTCAAAAATGTTGTGTTCGAGCTAAAATTGATATGTCATCACCAAATGGTTGTATGCGTGATCCCACCATTTATAGATGTAAAAATGAACCACATCCTAGAACTGGTACAAAATATAAGTAAGATATTTAATTATACTTCTTATTAATAATTTATTTATTCTTAACTGAATTTTTATTATCTTTTCTGTATAGAGTCTACCCTACATATGATTTTGCTTGTCCCATCGTAGATGCCATTGAAAATGTTACACATACCTTGCGTACTATGGAATATCACGATCGTGATGATCAATTTTATTGGTTTATTGATGCTTTAAAATTACGTAAACCCTACATTTGGGAATATAGTCGTTTGAATATGACAAATACTGTACTATCGAAACGTAAGCTAACCTGGTTTGTTGAATCTGGTTTAGTAGATGGTTGGGATGATCCTCGTTTCCCCACTGTACGTGGCATTGTGAGACGTGGTATGACTGTTGAAGGTTTAAAGGAATTCATCATTGCACAAGGATCCAGTAAATCGGTAGTGTTTATGAATTGGGATAAAATATGGGCTTTTAATAAGAAAGTTATTGATCCCATTGCTCCACGTTATACTGCCTTGGAATATGATAACTGTGTTTTGGTAAATGTAGCTGGAGCAAAGAAAGAGAAAATTGAAGTTCCTATTCATCCTAAAAATGAGTCTTTGGGTAAAAAGACCGTTACTTTAGGTCCTAAAATCTATATTGATTATGTAGATGCTGAAGCATTGAAAGAGAATGAAAATGCCACCTTCATCAATTGGGGTAATCTGATGATTAAAAAAATTAACAAAGATTCAAGCGGCAAAATTACCAGCGTTGATGCTGCTTTGAATTTAGAGAACAAAGATTTTAAGAAAACACTTAAACTCACCTGGTTGGCCGTGGAAGATAATGCAGAAGATTATCCACCCACTTATTGTGTTTATTTCGATAATATTATTAGTAAAGCTGTTTTGGGTAAAGATGAAGATTTTAAACAATATATTGGTCACAAAACACGCGAAGAACAACAAATGTTGGGTGATCCTGAATTGAAAAAATGTAAAAAAGGTGATATTATCCAATTACAACGTCGTGGTTTCTTCAAAGTTGATAATGCTTATGCTCCACCCAGTGAATTTTCAAATGTTCCTTCACCTGTTATTCTCTTCTCTATTCCTGATGGTCATACTAAGGATATGCCCTCATCTGGCTTAAAAATCAATACTGCCACTAATCAAGATGCCAACAAAGCGGTAAGTTTTTTTATATATTTCTAAAAATAATAGTTCTCTCGAAGGAACATTTGAGAGAACAAATTTTCATAAAAGTGTTATATTACAGACTAATTCAATAATCCCACTGTTCAAAATCGGCCATATAAAATTTAACAGAACGTTAATGTGATTTTTTACAATTTCGCATTTTGGGTAAAAATAAACTTCATTATTTTGCACTGATATTCATTAATATTAACATAAAAATATTCTAGTTTGTTCCTAGAACTTTAAGCTTCTATTTTATGTTTACATCTCTTTGTAAAAAGTAAGCATCGTGTTTGGAAATGACAGGCAGATTTGGTTTATTCTTTACTTGGGTAGAATTGAATTTGATACAGGTTGATTCTCGTTTTATAACTAGTGTATTCAGAAAAGCGACATTTTCAGAGTCATTCGAAAAATGAGCTTTTTAAAAACACCACTTTCAAATAGGTTTTTATGTAAAAAACTGGTTAACCAGTTTTTGTTTCATTATTATAAATTTATAGAAAAATATTATTAATTAAAAGAAATTTAGAGTTTAACCATTAAAAACAT
Organism: Cochliomyia hominivorax; assembly: GCA_004302925.2. Lineage (NCBI taxonomy): Eukaryota > Metazoa > Arthropoda > Insecta > Diptera > Calliphoridae > Cochliomyia > Cochliomyia hominivorax. The sequence continues at coordinate 93,600,801 of PYHX02000467.1, read as the reverse complement.
ATACCGTGTAATAGCCTGATTCCATTATAAACAAATTGTGTGTTTGTTCATATATATTTCATCAAATAATCTTCGCACTGTATAGTGCCCTTAATGGGTAGGGTATAGATTCTTTTGTCACTGTTTTTCGATATCGATATTCGGTAATTAAAATAATATGTCCAGATAACATGGTTTTATTTAAATCCTTTATTTTTCCTTTGGAGAAACACTTTATTTAATTTCTGAATATGTCTAAATTATAGGTCTTCTTTTTACCTAAAAACGTAAATTGCTAAATAAAAAATCTTGCGAAATATCATTTAATTATTTTTATTGACGAGACAGACGGACATAACAAAATCGATTCAGAATATTATGTCTAAAAATGTATACACATGGAATGAAAAAGTTTATATAGTGCCATAGCGGAACATACAAAAATGAAGCTAAATATTTTAATGAAAAGCTTAACAGTGTCTTCATTTTAAAACCGATTAACCGACTAAAAACCCGACATGTCGAATAATGTTAAAATAGAAATTATTCGAAACCGATCGTTTTTTTTTTAATGCAATAAACCGGTTAACCGATTTTCGGTTTTGGTAAACCTTGGAAATATTACGAATACCTTAATTCTGTACACTTTTAGAGAAATTAGCATACATTCGGAACGTTTATTTTATGACCAATTTCAAATTGGGTCATGATGAACATTTTTTGAATCTATTCTTGATCGTACAGTAAGATTCCCTTGAACACCTTTAAACGTTACGAACTGCAATGAAATTGAGATATTGTCACCAAAAACACAATTTTATATATATATGACACATAAATTTATAATATTTTATTTTTGGTAATATTTTTAAAATCGAATTTTACGTCTGCGATTAGAATCAAAAACATTTGATCTCATGAATAAGGCACACAACAAGACTAAGAAAAAAAATCTTATATACTTTAAAAAGTACCGTTAAGATATCTCTTAATAAAAAACGTCAACTGTACTTTTGGATGAGAACGACAATAAGGAAAAATTGAGAATAAATTAAATGCGTTTATAGGAATATGCATATGTGTATTGCGAAAAACAACTTAATAATTTACGAATCTTCATTTTGATTTTAATATCATATTTGGGACAAGTAAGATTATTCAATGTTGAATTTTTTCACAAATTTAGTTCAAGTATTATTTTAATTTTAAATCTGGCTACACTATTTTGATACATAAACAAAAACTCTCTTTTTCTTTCACCAATAATTGAACTCCAACTCTATCTCTTTAAAACTCTCCCCTTTTTCTCTCTATAAATCGTTGATACTCTATTTGTTTACTCACACGTGTAAAACATTAAACAACAATCAAAAACAATCCACATTATCAATCTCTTCAATATGTTACCATTCTGTCTACAACTTTCATTTGTTTAACACAACATTAATTTCAGCACGGAGTAAGTTCAATCTAGGGAGTCGACTAAAACTTTTTTTAAACAAATCATAGAAAAAAACTTAACATAAGCAGACAAATAATGAAACTAAAAGAAGATTGTTCAAATATACGCTGTCAACAGCGGTTACATTTGTATTCAACATAAATAAGACACTACTAACTCATTTACTTAACCAAACAACGACAGTCCATGAGGGAATATGCTGACGTATACACTTGATATTATTGCATATTTGAAAATATCAATCTTTAACAATTAAACAAAATTTAAATAATTTTAGCCAACTTCGAATGGTGTACCAGCAAATGCTGCTGCAGATTTAGATCAAAAGATTACCAAACAAGGTGATATAGTACGTGATCTTAAAGCTAAAAAAGCTGATAAAGCACAAATTGATGCTGAAGTTAAGAAATTATTGGCTTTGAAAGCTGATTATAAAGCTTCTTGTGGGAAGGATTGGAAACCAGGGCAAACACCAGCCCCAGCTGCTGCTTCCGCTGTTTCATCAGGTGCTGATGCGAGTTCAGTAAATGAAAGTATTATTAAACAAGGTGACTTAATTAGAGATCTTAAAGCTAAAAAAGCTGCCAAAACTGAAATTGAACCACAAGTTAAAATTCTATTGGATTTAAAGGCCCAATTTAAAACTCTAACTGGTCAAGATTGGAAACCTGGTGTACAAGTGCCACAGACCAAATCAGAATCTCCTGCCCCATCTGCCATCAGTGGTAATTCTGCGGTGGAAGAAGTTTTGAAGAAAATTACCGATCAAGGTGATAAAGTTAGACAATTGAAATCTGCCAAAGCCGATAAGGCCTCCATAGATGCTGAAGTAAAAACTTTGTTAAGTTTGAAAGCTGAATATAAACAATTAACTGGTAGTGATTGGAAACCAGGTGCAGTAGCTCCTGTGGTTGTAAAACAAGAAAAGTGTCCAGATTTGCCCTCAGCCTGCGCTGTTAGTGAATTATTGAATAAAATCTCAGCTCAAGGTGATAAAGTAAGACAATTGAAATCTAACAAAGCTGACAAAGCCACCATTGAACCAGAAGTAAAACTTTTATTAGCTCTTAAAGCTGACTACAAAAGTCTTACTGGTGAAGAGTGGAAACCTGGTTGTGTAGCACCTGCCAATACAGTAAAAACGGAAACTATTGATCTTACTGCCGGTGATTCAGATTCTGAAGTTGAAGGTGTTTTAGAAAAAATCAAAGTACAAGGAGATAAAATCCGTAAATTGAAATCCGAAAAGGCAGCAAAAGCTACCATTGATCCTGAAGTGCAAACATTATTGAAACTTAAGGCAGAATATAAAACTCTAACTGGTAAAGATTGGACTCCGGACGTCAAAATTGAAACCAAACCAACTGCAGTTAAACAAGAAGAAGAAAAAATGGCCTCAGCTCCAACAACTGAAAAAGATTTACTAACCAAGGAAATCAATGAGCAAGGAGAAAAAGTGCGTACAGCTAAAGCCAATAAGGCTCCCAAAGAGCTAATCGATGCTGAGGTGGCTAAATTATTGGCATTGAAAACCAAATATAAAGAAGTTACTGGTACTGATTTTCCTGTAGCTGGTCGCAGTGGTGGTAGTTCGAAAAAAACATCTGGCGAAAAGAAAGAAACCAAGCCAGCCAAACCAGTGAAAAAGGAACCTGAAGCTGCTACGGGTGCAGTGAAGAAACAAACCCGTTTAGGTTTAGAGGCTACCAAGGAAGATAATTTACCAGAATGGTATTCCCAAGTTATTACCAAGGGTGAACTTATTGAATACTATGATGTATCGGGTTGTTATATTTTGCGTCATTGGTCATTTGCAATTTGGAAATTCATTAAGAATTGGTTTGATGCTGAAATCACTAAGATGGGTGTTAAGGAATGTTATTTCCCCATATTTGTGTCCAAGGCAGCTTTGGAAAAAGAAAAGGATCACATTGCGGACTTTGCTCCCGAAGTAGCGTGGGTTACTAAATCTGGTGAATCCGATTTAGCTGAACCCATTGCCGTACGTCCTACCTCTGAGACCGTTATGTATCCTGCCTATGCCAAATGGATTCAATCATATCGTGATTTACCCATCCGCCTCAATCAATGGAACAATGTAGTACGTTGGGAATTTAAACATCCCCAGCCTTTCTTGCGTACCCGAGAATTCTTGTGGCAAGAAGGTCATACCGCCTTTGCCAGCAAGGAAGAAGCTGATAAGGAAGTTTTGGACATTTTGGATTTGTATGCTCAAGTTTATACAGATCTATTGGCTATACCAGTAGTAAAGGGTCGTAAAACCGAAAAAGAGAAATTTGCTGGTGGTGACTATACTACCACTGTCGAAGCTTATATCTCAGCCTCCGGTCGTGCAATTCAGGGAGCTACTAGTCATCATTTAGGTCAAAACTTTTCAAAAATGTTTGAAATTGTCTATGAAGATCCCGAGACACAACAGAAGCAATATGTTTACCAAAACTCCTGGGGTATTACTACACGTACCATTGGTGTTATGATTATGGTACACTCTGATAACCAGGGCATTGTTCTACCACCTCATGTAGCCTGCATCCAAGCCATTGTTGTTCCCTGTGGTATTACCGTTAACACTAAGGATAACGAAAGAGCAGAACTTTTGGATGCATGTCGTGCTCTGGAAAAACAATTATGTGCTAAGGGTATACGTTGCGAGGGCGATTATCGTGACAATTACTCTCCCGGCTGGAAATTCAACCACTGGGAATTAAAGGGTGTACCACTTCGTATTGAATTGGGTCCCAAGGATATGCAGGCAAAACAAATTGTTGCTGTACGCAGAGATACTGGTGAAAAACTGATTTTGGCAATGGAAAATGTAGAAACAAAGATTTCTCAACTATTGGAAACAATTCATGATAGTTTGTTGGCTAAGGCTAAAGCGGATTTGGATAGCCATACAAAATTGACCAAGAACTGGGCCGATTTCTGCAAATTCTTAGACCAAAAGAATATTCTTCTATCACCCTTCTGTGGTTCGACAAGTTGTGAGGATAAGATTAAGGCTGACAGTGCACGGTAAATTTGTGAAAATCGTTTCCGTTTTTAGGATTTTAATATAATTATTTATTTTGCATTTTAGCGATGAAGATGCTGAGCCTGGTGCTCCATCTATGGGTGCTAAATCTTTATGCATACCATTCGATCAACCTGCTTCACTTACTGCTGTCGATAAATGTATTCACCCTGGCTGCACGAATGCCCCTAAATACTATACTTTGTTCGGGCGCAGTTACTAAAACGATATTTCTTCTGGCTGACAAAGAATTTTATAATCTACGAGATTTATCTAAATATAATTTAAAATATATTAATATGTTCGTTTTCTGTAATGTTCACTTATAAATTTTGAAACTAATTATGTTTTTTATTTTTAAAATAAAGAAACTAATGTTTTCACTAAAATCTCAAAATTTAGCTTCACTGGGAATTCTGAGAAGGGTTTATTTCCATCTTTAAATAAATCATCTCAAATTTTAAAGCTTTTTTATTTTATTTTTATTTTTTATTAATAAAATCCATTTCTACTCCGATTATTTAAAGTTGCTGTATTTTATTGTAAAATACCTTTCCGTAAGATCTTCATTCTTAACAATTTACTTTCACTACAAATTCTTAAACTAATAACAGGAATACAAACAATAACACTTCTACTCCGGATCATTTTATTTCTTACTAACTGTACTAGCTTCCACAGCGGCTTTTTCATCCTCTTTGACATCATCATTCAGGGCGGCCATATTTAAACCACCTTCATCTTCTTCGTCATCATCACCACTGCTTCCGGATTTATTGTAGACTGAGGGATATTGTGTAAAACAATCTTGCATAGTACGAAATGCTTCATAACAATTGGAACCTTTGGGTTCAGCTTCACTGTAATGGAAACATGAAAACGCTTCACGGAATTCGACACCACATGGCCCTGTAGCCATACCACCCAAACACGGACAACTCCAATTAATCTCACCCTCTTTTGTTATTAAACCCTGGGACGGTTCAGGAGGAGGCAGTTCTATAGAGGGTGGTGTAGCATGATCTTCTTTGGTGGCAAATATTACCGTATCTTTGCCAAATGTTTGCTTTAAACTGAAAGCCATTTCTGTTTTCTTTTTATTCCAAATCCAAAGGTTGTTTAGAAGATTTTAATATTTGAAAATGGCAAGGTATGTCTTGGAAACGTCCAATTAATGTAATGGCAGCTTTTGTTTTTGTTGTAAATGCTTGTGGAACTTTTAAAATGCCGCGTTTACGGTTAACGTCAAATTTCACAAGTTCCAATTCTGTTTGACCACCAATCTCTCCAAAAAATTCAGTCAAAGATGATTCTATGCTACCCTGAAAGTAAGCCGATGTAATTACAGCTGAAGAGTCTTCCCTAAGTTTTCTGAATGACAAGGCATCAGCATTGTTTTTTTTTTTTTTTTTTTTTTTTTTTTTTTTTGTGAATGACAATTCCATGTGGGAAAAAAAATTTCATCATTAGTTTAAAAGCATTCACGTCGATTATTTAAATTAACTTACAATTCTACATCCAAATAATAAAAATTGTTCATAATTTAGTTGCTTTTAAGCAACTTGTTTCTGTTTTAATTTATAAAAAATTGAAGAAAACAATAGTTTAAAAAAATTTATGTAAGGTTTTGTTAGGTTAAGTTTTTTTCACTTGTCATAATGGGATTTGATGAAGTTTATGTTTTTAATATTGCCAACCAATTGTAAGAGATTTAGGTTGGCAGTGCGAAATATAAATATAGTAAAAAACGATAATTTTAAATAATAGTAGATAGACTTTAAAATCCTTTTACATTGAGGATTTGCATGAGCTTATGACTATGAAATATTTGACCGAACATGGCCGATTTCAATAGGCTTCGCCCTTGAACCAAAATAATATGTATTAAATTTCTTCAAAATGTATATGTTACAAACATCAGCACAAACACATAATACCCAAAACCACCTTCGATAGTGTAGGGTATAATAATAAATAATTCTAGACGTCCATGTTATTAATTTTAAAAATAATATTGTTTTTACAATATTATGGGAGGCCTTCATAAAAAATATCAAAATAAAGGGACATAACATATAGATATAGTTACAATATAGATGTAGTTTTTAACCTTGTATATGTACTTATGTCATGCTGTTAAATAAGGAATAAAAAAGTTATGTTATAAGAATAACACCGATCGAAACGATCAGCACCCATGAGACCTTGTGATCTATTATGATCCCATTTTACCTTCTCTTTTCTTTCCACACACTCTAGCCGACTTATCGAAGGTAAAAAAATATCCATGGATATTAAATTAAGGATTTCTCTTCAATAATAGGACAGGGCAATTACATAAAAAATGAAAACTGTTCTCAACAGCTTCCCGTACTATCTGCATGTAGTATCTTGTAAGTTACGCAATCTTGCCGTATGCTTACTAAGGTTATAGAGATTTGTAACCATCCTCATTAATTCCTCTTCATTCCATCAAGAGAATAATGATACTTAAAATTTTTCTACTTTATGTTATATCATTATTGAAGGGTTAAGAACTTTATTTAACAGCTGCTGACTGCCTTAGTAACTAGAGATTTTATAACAGCTAAACTATGAATAAACTAATAAAAAAATAATTTTGGCTTCATTACCCTTTCCTGTTAAGTAGTATGCAGCCTACGGTATTAATTGAGATCCCTATGCTATTGAATTCTAATTTTTTTATATATTATGAAAGCCCTCTCTGATAGTTTCCGAATTATGGTAAGCAAAAGTTCAGACTTACAGATTCATTTATCTCATTCGAAGCTATTAAAACCTTAAATTTTTAAATTTTCATTTATGTAATTTTATATCTTCGGTGTTGAATGGATTAAGGGTAAAAATGGATGTCAAATGAAAGCTTCAAGTGTTGCCTACAAGTTTCATTATGAATGAGAATACCCTTATATCGTCGCCTTTTTTCACTTATTGGAAGTTTTGTAAAAAAAGTCATGGTAAAAAATTAAAAAAGTGACTTTTGTTCGCACGTTATGATAAAACTCCTTTTATATTCCAATGGAATGGAACTATTTAAAAAAACGGGATCAGAATAATTTTTGTTGAAATATCTAACACTGGTAACACTATTTATTTATTATCACTTCACTGTTATCGATAACCTCGAATGAAGTATGTTCAGTGTTTCATGTTATCTCAATAGAGTATGTTTACTCATTTTATTATTGTGAAATATTTAGAAAACGTCATAAGCGGGAGTTTTGACATAATTAAATAAAAAATATTTACGATCAAAAAATTCTCTTCTTGAAATTATAATAAAATTGCAATGAGTTTGCAAGAAAAAGAAAGATCTCTGGCCACCGCCACTACAACGGACTGTGAAGAAGATGAAGATTTTGGGCCTCTGCCCATAACAAAATTAGAAGTTAATGGAATAACTAGCAATGATATACAACGTTTAAAGGCCGCTGGTTATCACACGGTGGAGTCAGTTGCTTTTGCGCCCAAAAAGGAATTATTAAATATTAAAGGATTTTCCGATAATAAAGTGGACAAGTTATTAGCACATGCATCCAGTTTAGTGCCCATGGGTTTTACAACGGCCTTATATTGTTATCAAAAACGTTCAGAAATTATTATGTTAACCACTGGTTCTAAGGAATTGGATAAATTGTTAGGAGGTGGCATCGAAACTGGTTCTGTTACAGAATTATTTGGTGAATTTCGTTCGGGTAAGACACAATTATGTCACACATTGGCGGTAACCTGCCAACTGCCCATAAGTCAAAATGGTGGTGAAGGTAAATGTCTGTACATAGATACTGAAGGAACATTTCGACCAGAACGTTTAGTTTCCATAGCAGATCGTTATAACTTGGTGAAAGATGATGTTCTGGATAATGTCGCATGTGCTAGAGCCTTCAATTCAGATCATCAAACGCAGCTGTTAATGCAAGGAGCTGCCATGATGGCCGAATCAAGGTAAGTTATTTTTTCTACTCAACAAATAGTATTAAATATTTTAGTTGCCGCATTAGATATGCTCTTATCATAGTGGATAGTGCAACTGCCTTATATCGTACTGATTATGCTGGACGTGGTGAATTGGCTGCTCGTCAAATGCATTTAGCACGTTTTATGCGTTTGTTATTACGTTTGGCAGATGAATTTGGTGTTGCTGTTGTCATTACCAATCAAGTGGTGGCTCAGGTTGATAGTGGTGCCATGTTTCAGGCTGATGCGAAAAAACCTATTGGAGGTAATATCATTGCCCATGCCTCAACGACTCGATTATCCCTGCGTAAAGGTCGTGGTGAAACTCGAATATGTAAAATCTACGATTCACCTTGTTTACCCGAATCTGAAGCCATGTTTTCCATACAACCCGATGGTATTGGTGATGCTAAAGAATAATTTTTAAAAAATATTTGTGTAAAATTATAATTTTAGCTTTAAGTTTAATTGTAGTCTAACATTTAGTTTGTTTAAATATAAATATTTTTTTTATTTATAAATTAATGACCAAGAAAAGTGAGTGCTTTTTTATACGAAAAATAGTCGTAAGTTTGATACGCAGGTGTAAAGAATAAAATCTCTATAAAAAAGCTTTTATGTTAAGGTTACAGTTTCAGAGTTATCAAGTACTTCATTATATCTTGAAAGCTTAAAGTATGCCTTTTTTAAGATATTGACACTTGTAAAAAAGTCATGACAAAAAATTATAAAATGTATTTTGTCTCAGCATGTTTTAATAATATTAAGGAGTGAGATCGAAAAATTCTTAATATTAATGTTAATAAACATGAAATTTCTAAACGTATAGTTTTAACTTTTTTAATGTGATGAATTTTTGAACTCTTTTCGGAAACCCTTCCATTAACGTTTTTATAGTGCTTTCTGTCACTTTCCTCAAACACTAAGTTCATTTCCATTTAAAATCTTCAACACTTTTGAACTTTTTGAGCCCTTCATTTTTTTTAACAAGAACCCAAAATTTCTCCACTTTGCTTTGTTTACAATAGTATAGGAGCCCGTGGTAACAAATGATTGATTTCTTTTGCCGCAACTGTTTTGACTGATTTTGGGTTCTAAACTTTCCCTAACATTCCCGCGATCATCAGCAATTTATAATTTTTTACCAGAAAGTAGCGAAAAATCTGTTAAAACATACGTTTCGTTATCTATTATGCAGTAAGAAAAGAATATTTTTTTAGAAACTTGACTTCAATTTCCGTGTTGGTCCCTTAAATTTTTAGCAACGTTTCTGTCGAAAATTTTATTTTTTTTAAACCTTCATTACCAAATAACCTGAGCACTGAACTAACCGGTCTGCTTTTCTTCTGGATGTGTTTGAAGCTCTTTTGAAAAAAGCTTTCTATTTGTTTGGCTTGAGAACATCAACAAGTTTAATAACATTGGAAAAAATTTTACGTAAGACCTTTCGATGCTTTTCCAACTCTTCATAAGAGCAAGTTGGTTTTTGTTGAAAATAGTTAATACTTTTAGTACACCATTTTTTCGTTTCATTGACGTTAAACATAACAACTGTCATGTTTTACAAATATCACTTGAAAATAATCATTAAATAATACTTGGGTTAAAAGCTTTAATTAAAAAGGTGTGTTGATAATATTTCGATCTCACTCCTTACGCCTTTTTATATCATTAAAAATGTTTCTCCAAGACCTTTAACATTATCTGCAAGTTAAAAGTTTGGGATCCTAATCACGATAATCATTAGAGTACGGAAAAAATAGGTTACTTATATTTTATCCCAAATAGTTCTAAGTGAACTTTAATAAATAAAATTAAGAATTCGATAGCGCACAGATCGTAATTTGTTTTCAGAGAAATTATATTTTTATAATCTAACGAAATGTGAAAATTCATTAAAAATTTTCTCTGTTATCGGTTAATCCCTGAATATATAGATTATACTACTCACCCTATTTTTTTGTTAATTTGCATTGACAACTTCACACCTCAAATGTTTATTTCTATTTTGGATACACAAAAATAAACAAAACATTAATATTTGGATAACTAAATATTATATTTTAAATTAAACTTAAATATATCACTCGAAATGGAGAATATACCCAAAGAATTGGAAGAAACTCAATTAAATCTTCAAGTCATTATTGATCCCGAAACAAAATGTCTCACAATGAGAACAACAAATGAAGAAGAAATTCTAGAAAATAGCGATAAACCTTTGCCTCCAGATATCCTACCAAATGATCCATTGCTGCAAATCTCTAAAAGAGACCATTCACAAGAAGCTGATGATGAGATAAATTTTGAAAATATGAGTGAAATGGAAAAGTTAATTTACGAAGAACGTATTCGTCTTCTTAATCTCAAACGACCTAAAAAATCCAGCACCGCAAACGACGACACAGAAACACAAGATTCAATTGATACAACAGAAAACAATATTTCAACCAGATCATCCAGATCCAGACAAAGACAAAAAGCGAAAATAAAAATGCGAAAATTACGTGAAAGAGAAACATCGGAAGAACGAGAATTCACTAGATTTCGCCAACGTATTATAACAACAAAAATTCGTCTACTACAAAGATTACGAAATTTTGAAAACGAATCGTTCTTGCAGGAAATGAAAAAACGTAACACTGAGAGAGTTATACAAAAACGTTTAGATAGGAAACTAAAAGAAACTCCCGAACAAAGAGAACAACGTAAACGTTTAATAAATTATAAAAGTCGTTTAGCCTTTTTACGTCGTAAAGCCTTTAAAACTCCAGAAGAATTATTAGCGGATAAGGAAAGACGTATTAGATATAATAAAAATTCTTTGTCACGTTTAACGGAAGAGGAGCGACGAGCCAGAGAAATAGCAACAAGACAAAAAGCAAAAGAAAATCGTATAAAAAATAAAAAGGAATGGAAAAATGTATCTTTGATTGCAAAAGGTGTACAGCCGGTAGAAGTAGAAAGTGTTGAGAATCCAAATGTTGATAAATCAGAACTAATGGAAAATTTATGATAATTTATTAAAAAATACATTTTTAAAAAACAATATTTTTAACATATTTTAAACATATATTTTGTTGCGTCCAATACCTGTAGTGATTAATATGGTATAAAAGTGGTGTAAGTAATAATGTTTATTTTTTACCATTTGGCAATTTGACCCTGAAGATGTCGTTTTTTGTTAGCTGAAAGGAATTGGAAGAAAGAAAGAAAGTAAAGATATATATTGAGAGCAAAAGAACAGAGGAAAAACTATGAAAATGACGAAGCAGTTCACAATTTCTTCTAATATTGATAACAGTTTGTCATTCTATTATAGGGTGGAACCATCCGGAGTTACATATGAAAACAGATCTACTTCCCATAAAATCGGTTGTTATATCAATCAGGGATTGCTGTGAATTACAGCCAAAGAAGTGTAAGTTCCTGAAATCAGAACAGTGGCAAAAAGTACTAGCATACGATTCCACCTACTCATCAATTCTATAACTTCTGCGGAATTTTCGTATACAAATTTAATATAGATTTTATGAAATTTTTAAATGTTTTGACATATTTCTCATTAAATTTCGATATCGGGAATTTTCTCCATTAAAATTAATATCGAAAATCTTCCCATAAAAATTTGATATCGAAAAATTTGTTATAAAAATTTTCTCTAAAAAATTAATACTGAAAATTTTCTCCTAAAACACGATTTTGAATTTTTAATATTTTTTTCTTAAATTTAATATTTTTTTCTTAAAAGTTTGATATCGCAATTTTTTCTAAAATTTTAATATGCTTTTTTTCATAAAAATTAAATAACGAAATCTTTTTCCCAAAAATTGCGATTTCGAAATATTATAATGACAATTTTCCCTGAAAATTTATTGTAGAATTTTTTTGTTTCCAAAATTTGATAACCAAAATTTTTCCCAAAATATTGAATACAATAGCTTCTCATACATTCAAACTATGGTTCCAATTTTTTGACGTTTATGCAAGGATTGAGATCAAAAAAATCTTAACACACATATATGTTAATAACAACGAAACCACTAAACTTTATTTTTTATTTCTTTTATTTAATTAAAACCATTATTACAAATAACAAAAAAGAAATATTTTTAGAGTTTTAATCATCTTCTTTACCATAGTGAATGATGTCAAGTCAGGAAAAAATAAGTAATCACTTTATTTAGTATCGAAATTTATGATTTTTAATAAAAAAATTGGGTTTTTCTTGAAGAAAACTAAAATTGATTCTAGTGACGTTGATTTGCAATCAATTTTATTTAGTACCGAAGTTCATGACTTTTTGTCTAGTTGCTTAAATATGAAGCCTTTCCTTGATGTAAACTTCAGTACTTATAGGGCCAAACAAATTGGCTTCTTTCGCCGCAACTACACACTGTTTGCCATACTAAGAACTTTTTGGGAAATTTTAATTACAAACATAGCAAAGATTATGAAAGAAGATTCAATTTAATAAATAAAATTAAAATCGTAATGATGGCGCCTCTACTAGTTCACCTGTTTCACTAAAGTGTTATAATAGGACCAAAAATCGATTTAACCGATTTCAACCTTTATCTCTCATTTATAATAAAAATTTTCATAAATTAGAACCACTTTTGGAAAAAAGTAGTTCTAAGTTTTCTCATAATAATTCTAAATTAAACATTTTTCCTGGGAAAAAGGTATCATTTGATATCAATTTTTATTTTTATTGAAATTTGATATTAAATTTTTTTCCCCAAAAATAAGTTTATAAATTTTTCTTACGCAAATTTTTAATTATCATAATACCTCGATATTGTTTTTGTTTTTTTTTTTTTTGTTGAGTTATTTATTTTCATAGGATTTGTTAATTAAATATAATTATAATTATTTTGTTTTTATTTTAATATAAGTTGTAATGTATGTGTACAGAACGCATATGCATAATTAATATTGAAATATTCTTATATGAACATATTTTATAGTTGATTTTAATTTAAATGTTTAAATATTTTCAAGAAAATGTCGGTGTCACAATTATGTTTTATGTTCTAAAAATATCGTAATTATTTCAAAATTCCTAATTGGCCTCTACAGCTTTATCTGTGTTTGTGGGATTGTCAACTGGTGTGGCTTCTTCTAATGTTTAATAACATTGGAAAAAATTTTACGTAAGACCTTTCGATGCTTTTCCAACTCTTCATAAGAGCAAGTTGGTTTTTGTTGAAAATAGTTAATACTTTTAGTACACCATTTTTTCGTTTCATTGACGTTAAACATAACAACTGTCATGTTTTACAAATATCACTTGAAAATAATCATTAAATAATACTTGGGTTAAAAGCTTTAATTAAAAAGGTGTGTTGATAATATTTCGATCTCACTCCTTACGCCTTTTTATATCATTAAAAATGTTTCTCCAAGACCTTTAACATTATCTGCAAGTTAAAAGTTTGGGATCCTAATCACGATAATCATTAGAGTACGGAAAAAATAGGTTACTTATATTTTATCCCAAATAGTTCTAAGTGAACTTTAATAAATAAAATTAAGAATTCGATAGCGCACAGATCGTAATTTGTTTTCAGAGAAATTATATTTTTATAATCTAACGAAATGTGAAAATTCATTAAAAATTTTCTCTGTTATCGGTTAATCCCTGAATATATAGATTATACTACTCACCCTATTTTTTTGTTAATTTGCATTGACAACTTCACACCTCAAATGTTTATTTCTATTTTGGATACACAAAAATAAACAAAACATTAATATTTGGATAACTAAATATTATATTTTAAATTAAACTTAAATATATCACTCGAAATGGAGAATATACCCAAAGAATTGGAAGAAACTCAATTAAATCTTCAAGTCATTATTGATCCCGAAACAAAATGTCTCACAATGAGAACAACAAATGAAGAAGAAATTCTAGAAAATAGCGATAAACCTTTGCCTCCAGATATCCTACCAAATGATCCATTGCTGCAAATCTCTAAAAGAGACCATTCACAAGAAGCTGATGATGAGATAAATTTTGAAAATATGAGTGAAATGGAAAAGTTAATTTACGAAGAACGTATTCGTCTTCTTAATCTCAAACGACCTAAAAAATCCAGCACCGCAAACGACGACACAGAAACACAAGATTCAATTGATACAACAGAAAACAATATTTCAACCAGATCATCCAGATCCAGACAAAGACAAAAAGCGAAAATAAAATGCGAAAATTACGTGAAAGAGAAACATCGGAAGAACGAGAATTCTTTATATTGCTTTAAAATTTCCAACAACGATCGAATCGGCACGTTTCAAAAAAACTCACGAAAGAGTTGTATGAAATCTCTTTCCACAAGAGGGCATCGAATCATTACTGGTAAAACGATCTTTTGCCTCACGATGTATTTTCGATTTCGAAGGATTGATAACTATACGATTCTTTGCATCGATTTAAACATTTCAAAGCTTTAAGTTCCTCCGCCTCTTTTAGAGCTTCTTCTTCCCACAAACGTTTGGCCTCAGGTGAATCGAACAAGGCTGGTTTTTGATAATCTAGTTTAATGCCAATGCATTTAGTTGGAGGTATAAAAGCCAATAAAAGATTGTTTTGCACTTCCGATTTACTAGATGATTTAACAGTCGGTGTAACAGTAGCCATTGTTTAGCATTAGCATTACCAGAATTTTTTTTAGCCGTTTTAGGTTTAGGATCGGGAGTGGAAATTCCTAAGAAATATAAAATTTTATAATTTATAAGAATATATTTAAAGTTAGAGTAATGACTTACCCTCAGGAGATACTTTTTTCTTAGCTGGTGGTGCATTCATCGAATTTGATGAATCACCTACATCATCCATATAACGTTTTACTTTAATTTTACGTCCACTACGGCTTACAGGTTCTCCAGACTCTGTAGCAATCGGAGTTGAGTGGTTACTGTCTCTTTCTTTTCTTTCTTCTCCTCCTTTTCAACTTTAACATCCTTAACCTTTTTTTCTGCGACAACTTCTTCCTCACCTTCTTCCTTTGGCTCGATTAATTCTGAATCATTCACAGTGGTGTTGTTTAAAACACTTTCATCCATGGTATTTTCAAATGCTTCCTCAGCTTGTGATACATCAGGAGCGGCAGCAACATCTTCTGATGCTGCCGTTGGTAAATCAATAGGTGCTGAATCTTCACCATTCGAAGCAGCTTCTATTTGATCAATTGCTTCACGGAAATTATTACGTTTCATATTTCTATCCGTTGCAAATTTCTCTTTGTTTTCCGTATATATGGAAGAGATCCTCCACCTTAATATTAGCTGTCTCACCGGTTCCATAAAAGTATACATTATACTTTTTGTTGTTGTATTTTGTAATTTTTGCTGGCCACGCTGGGTACCCTTTGACTTTGGCAAAAACTAAATCACCGATATTAAATTGTTTCTTTTCTTTAACCATTTTTGAGTTAATTTATTGAAAATGCAAGAAAAATAAGATTTAATTGATTTAATTTCGTTCCAAGTTTCCACTGTCTCCTCGTTGCAGGACAACTACGTAGCGTACAAAATGCGGCGCTTCAAAACACACAAAGTAGTGATGCCAGATACTTTGTTTAGACATTTTTAATGGTTGGCAACGGATATGAATATTCAATGAATTTGCCACAGTGTAATAAATACTGCTGATTGTCAAATTCTATTTGTATATTGCACAATAATGTTTAATATGCAATGTGTCGAATATCATTGCATATTTGAAATATAATAAATTGTAGGACGGAACATGGCAAAAAGTACTAGCATACGATTCCACCTACTCATCAATTCTATAACTTCTGCGGAATTTTCGTATACAAATTTAATATAGATTTTATGAAATTTTTTAAATGTTTTGACATATTTCTCATTAAATTTCGATATCGGGAATTTTCTCCATTAAAATTAATATCGAAAATCTTCCCATAAAAATTTGATATCGAAAAATTTGTTATAAAAATTTTCTCTAAAAAATTAATACTGAAAATTTTCTCCTAAAACACGATTTTGAATTTTTAATATTTTTTCTTAAATTTAATATTTTTTCTTAAAAGTTTGATATCGCAATTTTTTCTAAAATTTTAATATGCTTTTTTTCATAAAAATTAAATAACGAAATCTTTTTCCCAAAAATTGCGATTTCGAAATATTATAATGACAATTTTCCCTGAAAATTTATTGTAGAATTTTTTTGTTTCCAAAATTTGATAACCAAAATTTTTCCCAAAATATTGAATACAATAGCTTCTCATACATTCAAACTATGGTTCCAATTTTTTGACGTTTATGCAAGGATTGAGATCAAAAAAATCTTAACACACATATATGTTAATAACAACGAAACCACTAAACTTTATTTTTTATTTCTTTTATTTAATTAAAACCATTATTACAAATAACAAAAAAGAAATATTTTTAGAGTTTTAATCATCTTCTTTACCATAGTGAATGATGTCAAGTCAGGAAAAAATAAGTAATCACTTTATTTAGTATCGAAATTTATGATTTTTAATAAAAAAATTGGGTTTTTCTTGAAGAAAACTAAAATTGATTCTAGTGACGTTGATTTGCAATCAATTTTATTTAGTACCGAAGTTCATGACTTTTTGTCTAGTTGCTTAAATATGAAGCCTTTCCTTGATGTAAACTTCAGTACTTATAGGGCCAAACAAATTGGCTTCTTTCGCCGCAACTACACACTGTTTGCCATACTAAGAACTTTTTGGGAAATTTTAATTACAAACATAGCAAAGATTATGAAAGAAGATTCAATTTAATAAATAAAATTAAAATCGTAATGATGGCGCCTCTACTAGTTCACCTGTTTCACTAAAGTGTTATAATAGGACCAAAAATCGATTTAACCGATTTCAACCTTTATCTCTCATTTATAATAAAAATTTTCATAAATTAGAACCACTTTTGGAAAAAAGTAGTTCTAAGTTTTCTCATAATAATTCTAAATTAAACATTTTTCCTGGGAAAAAGGTATCATTTGATATCAATTTTTATTTTTATTGAAATTTGATATTAAATTTTTTTCCCCAAAAATAAGTTTATAAATTTTTCTTACGCAAATTTTTAATTATCATAATACCTCGATATTGTTTTTGTTTTTTTTTTTTTTGTTGAGTTATTTATTTTCATAGGATTTGTTAATTAAATATAATTATAATTATTTTGTTTTTATTTTAATATAAGTTGTAATGTATGTGTACAGAACGCATATGCATAATTAATATTGAAATATTCTTATATGAACATATTTTATAGTTGATTTTAATTTAAATGTTTAAATATTTTCAAGAAAATGTCGGTGTCACAATTATGTTTTATGTTCTAAAAATATCGTAATTATTTCAAATCAAAAACAAACTAAAAATAATAAAAGAACTTCTCATGGAGAAAGTAATAGAAAGGTGCAAAAAAATGGAAAACTGAAAAATGATTGTTTAACGAGTGTTACGTTATAATTAGCGTAAAAATATTAAAATATCTGTGTTAAATTTCTAAAGTAATTTACAATAAAGGGACTGTAAAATATTTATAAGTTTTTGCAAAAAATAAAAATAAATTCAAATGATCTTAAAAAAGGAAAAAAATAAAATAAAACATTTAGGTTATTTTATGTAGTAGCAGTAATAATTATAATGTTTGCCTTTTTGTTTAGTAAAACCCTATTATTGTTTACAAACTAATAACTAAATATTTTAAAACTAACAAAAATTGCCTTCCTAATTGGCCTCTACAGCTTTATCTGTGTTTGTGGGATTGTCAACTGGTGTGGCTTCTTCTAATGTGGCTTGTTCTTCTATATTTTCTGTTGGGTCTGCATCAGTTTCCATTGGTTGAACTGTGGCCAAATCATTATTATCAGTTGTATCATTTTTATCTTCCTCCTCAGCACCACTTTCTTTGGCCTGTGCATCATCTTTTTTATTTTTAGCATCATCAGTTTCCATATTGTTATCCTTATTGGATTTTGTGTATTTATTCGATAAGGCTTTGTAGATCTTTTCAGTTAATATCAAACGATGCTGATCGTGTATATGTTTTGTATTCTCTTTGTAGGCCTGAACTTGATTACAAAATTCTTCCCAAAAGTGTGTGGAAGTATTGGGACCAAAGATTTTCTTAAAATTATTATAAATCATAACAGCTTCGTAGCGTATAACTTCAGCTTTAGCTTTAAAAGCATTTTCCTCTTCTTCAGTTAATTTCCATTGTTTTAAATTACCAATATAACGTCTTAGACGACGTATACTGTCAACACAATCAGGATTACGTAAAAGCATTAACTTGGTCAACTGAAATTCTTTATATTGCTTTAAAATTTCCAAACAACGATCGACATCGGCACGTTTCAAACCCAAACACTCACGTAATTGTTGTGAGAGTTGTATGAAATCTCTTTCCACAAGCAGGGCATCTTCTTGTTCAATCATTTCACTGGTAAAACGATCTTTTGCCTCACGATGTATTTTCGATTTCGAAGGATTGATAACTATACGATCTCTTACTGCATCGATTTTTATAGAACCCATTTCAAGCTTAGCTTTAAGTTCCTCCGCCTCTTTCAGAGCTTCTTCTTCCCACAAACGTTTGGCCTCAGGTGAATCGAACAAGGCTGGTTTTTGATAATCTAGTTTAATGCCAATGCATTTAGTTGGAGGTATAAAAGCCAATAAAAGATTGTTTTGCACTTCCGATTTACTAGATGATTTAACAGTCGGTGTAACAGTAGCCATTGGTTTAGCATTAGCATTACCAGAATTTTTTTTAGCCGTTTTAGGTTTAGGATCGGGAGTGGAAATTCCTAAGAAATATAAAATTTTATAATTTATAAGAATATATTTAAAGTTAGAGTAATGACTTACCCTCAGGAGATACTTTTTTCTTAGCTGGTGGTGCATTCATCGAATTTGATGAATCACCTACATCATCCATATAACGTTTTACTTTAATTTTACGTCCACTACGGCTTACAGGTTCTCCAGACTCTGTAGCAATCGGAGTTGATGTGGCTACTGTCTCTTTCTTTTCTTTCTTCTCCTCCTTTTCAACTTTAACATCCTTAACCTTTTTTTCTGCGACAACTTCTTCCTCACCTTCTTCCTTTGGCTCGATTAATTCTGAATCATTAACAGTGGTGTTGTTTAAAACACTTTCATCCATGGTATTTTCAAATGCTTCCTCAGCTTGTGATACATCAGGAGCGGCAGCAACATCTTCTGATGCTGCCGTTGGTAAATCAATAGGTGCTGAATCTTCACCATTCGAAGCAGCTTCTATTTGATCAATTGCTTCACGGAAGTTATTACGTTTCATATTTCTATCCGTTGCAAATTTCTCTTTGTTTTCCGTATAATGGAAGAGATCCTCCACCTTAATATTAGCTGTCTCACCGGTTCCATAAAAGTATACATTATACTTTTTGTTGTTGTATTTTGTAATTTTTGCTGGCCACGCTGGGTACCCTTTGACTTTGGCAAAAACTAAATCACCGATATTAAATTGTTTCTTTTCTTTAACCATTTTTGAGTTAATTTATTGAAAATGCAAGAAAAATAAGATTTAATTGATTTAATTTCGTTCCAAGTTTCCACTGTCTCCTCGTTGCAGGACAACTTTTTCTTTACGTAGCGTACAAAATGCGGCGCTTCAAAACACACAAAGTAGTGATGCCAGATACTTTGTTTAGACATTTTAATGGTTGGCAACGTGATATGAATATTCAATGAATTTGCCACAGTGTAATAAATACTGCTGATTGTCAAATTCTATTTGTATATTGCACAATAATGTTTAATATGCAATGTGTCGAATATCATTGCATATTTGAAATATACATAAATTGTAGGACGGATAGGGTTGTGAAGAAAAAAAGAGTCCCCATAAATGGCTTACATTAATTCTCTATTATATGTAGAGGAATTATAGCAAGAGTTAAAATAAATAATCACCTTCTTAATGAATTGCAGTAGCGAATATTAATTGGCGATATAAAGAACTTTTACAGCAAGAATTTTTAAATTGAGTTTCAATCATTTTCCTGTGGAACAGTTTTACTTAAGAAAATTCATGGTATGTAAGTTCAGGGCAAAAAGTACACATAAAAGTACCAAATATTAGATTTAAAAATTTCCAAATCTTTTTATTGAACGCTTTACGGGGAAAATTTTAAATGAAACTCAAAGAAAATATTAGTAATCGATTATCAGAAGAATTATTATAGTGAACATCTTCCAATTTGGCCAAATCTATAAATATCAACTAATTAATTTTTTCTGAATCTAATTGGAGGAGAATTTATGTACAGCAAATCACACAAATTTTTTAATTTTACATTTTTAATATAAATTGTTTGGTTAGAAATTAATCAAAGATTCTATGAATATATATTATCGCTGAAAAATTCATATATATTTTAGTAAAATGCCAATTTTCTATAACAAAACTTAAAATCGCTTAATTTTTTTTATTTAATTTTTACAAAGTTTGTCAGCAGATACAAACTAGGGCACAGGGAGTGGTATTATTTCTAAATTTATTGTGGTCGAAAGTATTAAAGATCCGGTATAGCCAAATATAGCATTCTGACTTGTTTGTCTAATAAGAATTTGAATTTAAATTTAAAATATTTACAAAAAATCTGATTTTTTCAATTGGTTTAGAAATAAAATTAAAAAAGGTATTTAATCATTTCACCAACGATTGTTGGCTAGATAAAAATTATAGAAATAAATCCTTTTAAGCCCTTTAAAACAAAAATCCCTTCATTTTTCTATAAAATCTCAAAAATTCAAACTAATTTTAAATTTTAACTGAGATTTTCAACTTAGTAACACTTTTGCTTTGACATCTGTTTAGAGCTCTAACCAAACTTGGTAACACTACTTCAAAGGAGCAGTGCTACCAACTTTTTCTGTTTTTCATTTATTTTTTGTTTCGTACGTTTCTC
Organism: Cochliomyia hominivorax; assembly: GCA_004302925.2. Taxonomy (NCBI): domain Eukaryota; kingdom Metazoa; phylum Arthropoda; class Insecta; order Diptera; family Calliphoridae; genus Cochliomyia; species Cochliomyia hominivorax. Next base: position 93,579,375 of record PYHX02000467.1, on the reverse strand, counting down.
TTTTAGTTCTTATTTCGTGTAACATTTTCGTGAAACCTAAATGTTGATGTGTAAAGAAATCTTAATTAATTGAGGAAAGAAATCTATTGAAAATCTTAAAAATCAACAAAATGATTTGAAAATTTTCAGATAATGTCTTTTAAACAGAAAATCAAAAAAGTACTAAGAAAAACTAGTGTAAAAAACACAAAAAAGAAAAAGTGAAATCTGCTTGCAGAAGTGAATTAAAAAAATACGACAAGGACTTTTGACGCGTTTTTTTTTTTGTGAGTGACCCCATTACAATAAAAACAAAGTGAAACGAAATAGAAACGGTCTAAAAAAATAAATAAATAAAAATATTAAAGTGTGAGCAAATAAAAATTTATTAAAAAATTTTATTAAAAAAACGTGAAAATTTATGTTGAAAAGGAAGTACAATTAGCAGCAGCCGCCAGTGTAGTGAGTGTTGAATTTATTGTGCTTTCTTGGGAAAAATTATAATAATTAAAACAAAAAATAAGAAGAAATAAAGAAAAAAGTTTAAACAAATCCACCAATCAAACAACCAACCAGAGAACACCAATTACCAAATCGTATAATTCCACATACTAAAATTAAACTTTTGTGTGCGTTTTTATTTCGTGAGTGTCTCTTTTTAGTTTCAGTTTATTTTTTTATTATTTTCCCCCAAATATTTTCAGTGTCGTCACTTTGCATGTGATTAAGTAATAATCAGTTTTTTTCTTGTTGCTCTCTTTGTTGTTTATTTTCTCATTTTATCAAATACAAAATTTATTTATTTTTGTATATCAAAATGAAACAGTAAAATTTAAAATAAAATAAATATTAATTGTTTAAATTATAAAAAAATTATTAATTAATTAAACAGGAAAACAAAAGTAGAAAGTTTAAAAAAGTTCATTTACAATTTGTGGAGAGTGAAAGAGAAAGAAATATTTAAAAAATGCAGTTTTTTGTTGTTGTAAAAGTGTTAACAACAGCAAAAACATAATAACATAAGACATTTATTACAGTGTGTATATTTGAGTGTTTGTGTACAAGAGTGTGGAAAAAGGAATTGAAAAAAAACAACATTAGAAAAATCTAATTAATTTTCAAGTTTATCTAAAAGAAAATTTGTCAAATCATTTTATTTCAAGTGGTTTTTATACCCTACACCACCGCAAGCAAGTGTTTGGGGTATTATGCGTTTGTGATGATGTTTGTAACATAAAGGAAAAATGGTGTTACACCCACATTTAAGTTTACCGTTCGAATTATTATCTTTCAGGGTTGTCAGATTTTCTTTTTCCTATATCGTCAAAAAATTAATTTAAAATCGCCAAAAATAAATATTATTAATTTCCAAAATAAGATTCGCCAAATCATTTATTTCAGTTTAAATCTAAAATTAGTCTACAATAATAAGAAATATTTCAGTTGTTTCCGCATAAATGTGTGGATAATAACTAAATTTGTTAGGAGGAAGTCTAGTTTAGTTTAAATTTTCAGATAAATCCTTAATTCCTTATTTCTATCTATAAAAACGTTAGAACGTGAAGGTTTGCATTTTTTAAAGAATTAATAGTGACATTAATGTCAAAAATTTATGAACAAATAAAAATTTCGAATTTTGTTGTTTCATTTTTGAAAAATAAAATCAATATTTGAATTTTAATAAAAGGCGATAACAAAAGATAAATGAATCAGGTAATAAAAATCTATTTCTCAATTTCATCCGAATTTATATAAAATAAAAAAATTTTGCAGTTCACAATCATAAGAAAGTTTTTTCGGTGAATGATTTTTGCCTTTTATTTAATTTCAAATATTCGTTTTTTTAAGTTCAAATCCATCAAATCCTCAGTTCTAACGATGTGGAGTTAGGATATCTCTCATGATTCACAAATTACAAAATTTTAATAAAAAATTCCCAAACAAATCATTAAGTAGTCTGTAAATCGCCATTTCGGTAATTGAACATTTTGTTCGCTAAAGCTTATAAAAAATTGAGAAAGCTTGTCTGTCCGGCTAGCTGTCCATGTAAAGATTATAACACTCCACAGGTCGCAATTGTTCAGATATCTTGATGAAATTTGTTGTATATAAGTATTTTGGCCCAAGGCCTATTTGGTTTATTGAATTTGGTCATATTTTGCCCAAAGTATCAGGTACCTCCCAAAGAAATTTTTCTCCCGGAATGAGGTTTTAATCTCATAATACCGTAAATATAAAGTCATTTTCATAAAATTTGGCAAAAATAATTCTTATGATATTCTAAATCGATATGATAAATTATACGAGGGACGGTTCCATGCTTTTCATAGGTCCTATACAATCCCTCTTTCAAATATCACTTTGAAGGGCATAAATCCTACATATACGCTGATGTTGTAATAACAATTGATGAAATTAAGATAAATTTAAGAGAATCGGTCCGTAATTTTTTGTAGCTCACATATAAGACCTCCTGAAAAACAATAAATCAAAAAGTCATAACAACTATTTTAAAACATATTGTGGTGTAGGGTATTAGATAATCGGCCTTGACCGACTATAACATTTTTACTATTTAATATTCTTTTATAAATTTAATATTCTTTTGTAAATTTTAAAGTGTTTTTAATTTTTCTCATTTCTAAAAAAATAATAATAATAAAAAAGATCTCGAATAAAAATAAATTTTTTTTGAAGAAGAAATAAAATATTATCGTGTTTCTAAATTATTAAAAAATTTTTCCAACAAATAATTAAAAATAAAAAAGTGTATGTTTTTTCACAATATTTAAAAATAAATAAAATTGAATGTAAAAGTTTAATAGAAAAAAATGGTGGCAATTTCGAAAATAATGGATACCACAAGTTCTAATAACAATAACAATAACAATAACAATTTTAATAAAAACAATAACCCGGATACAACTTTAAATAATAAACAAATAGATTCTTCATCAACAACAATGAATAAATCAGCTGTTGAGAAAGCAACAACAACGACAACATCAACGCCTCCTCCAGCAAATAAGTGCGCCAATAATTCAACAACCTCCTCGAATGCCGTCGCTTTAACAGCCAGCGGTAAACCTAAAGAGAAAAGACGGTATGTTATATATTGTTTTTCTTTGTATCTTATTTTTATGTTATTTGTGTTTCTTTCCTCTTCATCTTCCTGTTCTTCATAGCAACAGGTTAAAAGGAAAGTTCGAGATATTTTATCTTTAAATTAAAACAAAAAATGCAGGAGAAAGATAATTTTTTTTTTGAAATTCTTTATTTTTGCTTAATCGTAACTTTGTGTATTAATTATGTTTTGATATTTAAACATGTTATTCTCTCTCTATCATGACTTATAAAAAATAAATTAAAACAAATGCACTAAAGGGCGTCAAACTATCTGGCAAACTGACTGGCAAAAAAGCAAAAATGAATTTAAAGATATTAAAAAAACAATTAGTTTGTAGACTCTCAGAAATTAGAATCATTTTCTGTTCTACTTTTCTGAAAGTTCTTTTTTCTGGACATTTTCACTTTTTTAAGTTATTGAAAATATCGAAATACTATTGATGCCATTTTTTGTTGTAGCTGTTGTTCTACTTTTCTGAAAGTTTTTTTTCTGGACATTTTCACTTTTTTAAGTTATTGAAAATATCGAAATACTATTGATGCCATTTTTCATATTAATAGACGTTGATTCTTCTATTTGTGACATTGTTTGGAGTAATATGCCAAAAAGAGATTTTTTGCTTCATCTTGATTAGAGACTTTCTAAATAGTTTATTGTATTAAAATGGATAGTTTTAATATCTGGGACGTTGTAATTTGTGAGATTCTATTGTCTTGATCAAAATGCATAAAAAACTAATTTAAAGCCAAAATATGTACTTTTCGGTTTTTTTTTTGTATTTCTTCGTCAAAATTGTTCTAACGAATTGCTCTATTAGGTCGAAGGGAGAAAGGTGTTAAAAAGGTTAAGACCGAGCCGATCTCAAAAATTTTGGTATAATCATTCAGTTTTAATGCAATTAAGAATGTTAATCTCATGACTTATGAACCGATTCTAATAAAGCTTGGTAAATGCATTGCAATTGACCCTTTTTGGCTTTTTTGCATTTTGTTCATAAAATTATTTGAAAGTATTTGAAACGGTTCCTTAATAAATTTTACGTAATTGTTACATAATTACCGTTTTTGTGAGTAAATCTGTACAAATTCGAGTAGAATTACAATTAAAAATATTTAACTTGTTGGCTTTGCGTTATATGTGCTCAAGCTCAACTTTTCTTGCATATTGGATATCTTGCATGAAAGAAAATAAATATGATACACATATTCCAAACCATTTAGATTAGATAAATATTATATACATAATCCAAAACCTCTCATTGACAAAAGAGGCACCATGTGAATATAGTGGACATCCTTGTTTCACATCAGCATTTCTTTGAAAAAGAATTCTTGCCTTACAGTAGTTGTTATGAAGAAAATAAAGAGTTCAACCCCTCGTACACAGCTATGATGATTTGTTTTATCTTCTAAGGTACTCCTTTACTTCTCAATGCATTTCATATGACAGCTCGCTTGATGGTGCTGAAAACATTCTAGAAATCTATGAATAGTAAGTACAAGTGTGTACCGACTTCTAAAATTATGAAGAATATATTTTTCTTTATCAAAATTGAGAGCTTCCCTTTATCTCGATTTTCTTCTACAAAAAAAAATTTTTCTAAATTTAAGTTTATCAAAATTTGTATACAAATTAATTAATATTTTGACTAAAACTTTAAAATTGAATTTTTAAGTAAACAGAAAATTAAAAAATGATTATTAACATTCTAGAAAAAAATTTTATAGATCTCAAATGTTCTTATGGTGATCTAATAACTTAAAAATAATCTTTTTTATTGTGTAAACTAATTCTTGACAGACTGCATTTGAGAAAAGTTCTGATTTCAGATTTGCAATAAGAAATTTTTTTAGAAATTTGCGTACGTGAGAAAAAGGGCATAGAATTTTGGTTAATCTATAAAAAAATAACATAATTTCCAGTTAATCTATGCTCCTGAAAATTAATTCTAGGAAAACGCATAAATTTTAATGTATTTATTTTAATACCAAGAAATATTTTATTATAATTCTTTATAATCTTTAATTTAAAAAGAAATAAAAATGATTAAGTTTTTTTTTTTTAAAGTGACACAAAAAAATAATTTAAAATTCAGTCTAAAGTTTACAAAGTTTTATAATTCAATGACTTTTTGAAAAGATAATGAATTTTGTTTTTGTTTTTTTACCAGGAGTAAAGAAAAATTTTACAAAATACAAAAAATTAACCAAAAAACAGAATAAACAAGAAGAAATAAATTAAAAATAAATAATTATTAAATAAAATTTAGATTAAGCTTATCTTAATTTTTATGACACACAAACAAATAAAAATTCTGAATTTTCACTATTTAGAAAAACAATTTCATAAGCCAAAAATTAAAAAAAAAAAACAACAAAGAAAAATAAAAGCAAAACAAAATTCACATTGACCGTAACCTTGTCTTTCCTAAAAAAAATATTTAATAGAAATACTAGAAAACAAAAAAAAAAAATATAGTAGAATGGAGTAGAAATATATAGAAAACAAATATGTTATAGAAAAATATTCGGAAGTGTTAAGAAATCACCAACACAATTACAATAAAATGATATAAATTACAGTCAAGGGAAAAAGTATACATACACTCTAATAATATGTGTTTTTAGAATATTAGAGGCAAAAATAATATAAAAAATATAACAAGAAAAAAACTTGAAAAACAATATAATATAGAAATTATTCGGAAAAACAGAGTATGACAAGACCTCAAAACAATTTATGTAAATAATTATGGAAAATCGAAAGAAATGCATATTTTAGTTAGAAAGATTGTAGTAAAATTTCGAAAAGAACATAATATTTTGGAGAAATTGGTGAGATAAAGAAAAAAAACTGTCATTAGAAATTATAATAACACCGGTAGTATCGAAACTATAAACCTAAGAACCTTTCGAAACGTAATGTTTCCAGTATTATGAATTTAGTCAAGTAGTATCGAAAAATAAACATTCTGAAAAAGGCAGAAGATGTTGAAAATTGTTACAACAAGATTGTTACTTCACGAATAATAATAAACGTTTTACAAGCCATTAATATTTAATTTGTTATTATTTTTTTAATAAAGTAAATAAACTTCTTTTTTATTTTTTAAATAAAGTCACTTTTCTATGCTATAAATATTAATTAATTAATTATTTTAAATTTTATTTTTTAAATTCTAAAAAATTCCTTAATTATAAGGTGTATGTAAACTTTTTTCTTTGACTGTATTTCGCCAAAGCAAATAAAGAATTTAAAAGTCATAAATAATAAAAATTTGGTAAAAAATTAACTATTCTCTATTTAGTTTTCTATCAATTTTTATCTATTGAATTTCTTTTGTAAATTAATGTTTTTGAATTTATTTTTTATTTTTTTTAATTTATCTTTTTTATTTTGTTTATTACTTTTTATTAAGTAATAAATAAATTTCCATTCAAGATCTCTCTGTTTTTCACTCTCTCTTCTCTCTTTTATTCATTTATGCCATTTTCAAATGCAATTGCAACTGTGTTTGTGTGTTTTTGTTATTATTTTTTTATATCACAAGTGGTAAAGTGGGTATATAAACTTTGCCATTCCGTGTGTAACGCCCTCAGACCCCATAAAGTATATTCTTGCAAAAAAACAAAATCTGAATCGATGAGTACAAGTTAAAGTCTTGAGGAGTTTCCTATTTTAAACCAGCAAAATCTTTTCATAATGTTAAAAGATATAGACCGATATCTGCTGCAACCTCTAAGTTCAAGCAAAAAAATTTCGTAGAATTATAAATTATAAAATTTTAAATTATAAAATTATAAATCGACAAATTAGAATGAAATTTTACATTAATATTAGGACTTTATAATTATATAAAAAAATTATAAAAATCGGTTCAGTATAAAGAAATTATTGCTAGAAAAATATAACTGATAAAGTCTTACTGTGGCATTTAAGAAAAACGGTTATTTATTGTATAAGTTTGTAAGTGCATGTGTGAGTATGTATGTACGAAACGCATGTCTGGTGAAGGGTATTAAAGATTCGGCATAGCTGAATATAGCATTATTATTTGGTCTAGTTCATTTCCGTAATGTTGTTGTTGCTACAGATGTGCAAAACGTGCGCTATATTTTTGTTGTTTTTTTTATAAATTAATTTTTCCATTAGAAAGCAAATGAAATAAAAAAATCTTATCTAATCGTTAGAAATATAAATTTAAGTTTTTTTTTCTAAAATTTCTATATTATTTAATCTTTTTTTCATTAACTCATTTTGTTTTTATTTTAATGGGAACAATTTGGAATTGACACATGAAGAAAGTTTATTTTTCTTTTGTTTATGTTTTCTTTGATTTTCGTAAGCTGTTTTTGCTGTTTCCTTTTTTTACAGCTTTCGTTGTTATTTGAAGTGTTTGTTTTTTAAGGGTTTTTGTTTTGATGTCATATTTCGTCGGCATTTTTTCCCTGGATTCTGTTGCTTTTGTAAGTTTTCAGCTTTTATTTTCATTGTTTTTCTTTGATTCTCTTTGCAACCCTCTTTGTATGTCATTAGTTTTTTTCATTCAGTTTACTTTAAAAGTTCACTGACCCCCTCTCTGCAAGATGAGTAAATTTGAAAGTTAATTTTTTGTTCAGAACAGGGATGGAAAATGTAAAATAGTTTAAATGTAAAAAAATAAAGTAAGAATTAAAATTTATTTCTTTTTCTTATTAAGAAAACATTTTCTGAATTATCGGGTCACCAATTTTCTTCGGAATAGTTTCAATTCCGAAGTAATCAGATCGATTTTGCTTAAGCTTCTTTAGATTCTATACGATTTTGGTTCTGCAAAAAAAAAATTACTAAAAGAACAGTTCCAGTTATAAAACTGTAAATAAAATTCAAAATAATTTGAAATAAATAAAATTTATTTAAATATTTTAATATTTATTTTATTTATTTTCCAAAAAAAAAATTATAGTTGTATTTGTAACTTATAAAATGACAATTCCAGTGAACTGAACGTGGTTTCATTACGACAAAAGTTTTCATTTTACTTTTTCTAAAGAATCAGAATATGGAATTAATATCACTTATGATCGAAATGGAATTCTGTGATATGTTTGTGTATTTCATAAATACTTGTAACTTTATTTACTTCATATAAGTAGGGAGATCGAAAAATCCTTAACATACATATATGTTAATAAAAACGAAACCACTAATCTTACAGTTTTTTTTCTTTTATTTGATTGAAATTATTATTAGAATTTGAAAAAAATGTATTTTTTAAAGTTGAGTTGTGTGATGAAATGTTGAACCTTTTTCTGAAACGTTTTATAGGGCTTTCTGTCACTTTGCTCGAGTAGGTTGTACATCTCTGTTTTTGGGTTCTTCAATTCTCTTTTAATACCTCTCCAGGCAATTGGCACCACTAAAGGTTTTGTTTAGAACAGTGACAGCATGTAATGTCAGGCCAAAAATAAGTGAACACATTATGAGGTCTTTTGAATTGAAGTAGCACTTTTTGTAAAAATTCCTTGAGGTTAATTTCGGTATTAAGTTGGCTTTTTGTCGCAACTGCAAAGTGCTTGCAGTTCCAAAAACTTTTTGGAAATTTTTTCCTCTTTTGAGTCCTAAACTTTTTGCAACATTCCCTCGAGCATCAGCAACACAAAATTTTTTACCATTAAGTTGCGAAAAAACTGGGAGAACATATTATGTCAGACACTAAACATAATAATTTTGACATGTTTTACAAAAGGTAGCTTCATCATATACAATAAATCAAATATTACTTGTATCCAAGGTTTTAATTAAAAACGTGATGTTTAAGAATTTTTCGATCTCACTCCTTATTCCAAATTATATTAAAATTCGTTCTTTGGTTATAAATTTCTGAATCAATATCGAAAATCTAGGCGATGCTCAGTAATCGTTTAACATATCTCAAATACAGTTAAAGTTGGCCAAAACTTCTCATTGCTGAACTTCCTCTGAAACTGAACACAGAAACTAGAAAATTCTAAATAAACATTTATAATTAATTTAATCCCTGAGATTAATATAACCCTAAAAAAATACTTTCCAAAATTATTACAATGGGTTTCAATTGGAACCCATTAAATATCCTCCAAATGAGTCGTCAATGTAAAATTTTTCTTGTTTTTTTATATGACTTGGTTTTGGTCTTCCATTCGAGATTACCATTTTGGGATCAGTTTGACACACGATTTTTGACATATTTCTCAGAGAAAGTAATATTGTGAAAATAAGTATTATACCAATATTACTTTAACTTTTTATTACTACATTAAAAGAATGTAAATTATCTAGGATTTTCCATCCCTGTATAAGAACTAATTGAATACATTTCTTATGGCAAAAAGATGTATGAGATTTCACATACCGATATATATGTGTGAGTTTGTGGTACATCGTTTGTTTATTTGTGTTAAATTTACATTTTGTCTTAAACGCGCAAATGTATGCATGTGGTTTTGTGAAAACCGATTTTTCAAAATACATAATTTTTGGTATTTCAATTGTGTTAGTGAATATGTAACACAAATATATATTGGGTGGTAGAAAAAGTAACTGAATTTATTTGTATTTCTGATTATTTTAATTAAAAATACATTTCAAAAAAATTTTTATAGATTTTCTAATATTTATCCACAGTAGAATTTTTAAATCAAAATTAGTGTCGATTTTTGTATGTCGGTCTGTCCATATGTTATTGGCCCTCTTACATTATGTCTGATAAGTTTCCAGTATAAAACTTGAAATTTTTTCAGTAAATTGAAGGATATAGACTGATATCTGAGGAAAAACTATGTTATCATAAAATTTATCTGTACATCACTAATTACTTATTGAAAATGTGTCAAATTATGTCTGATTCTTTTCAAACAAATGTAAGATCGAACATTTGTACCCACAATCAGTCGCTTCAATTGTGTTATGTTGACAGATTATTAAAGCTCGAAATTTTATCAATAAAATATTTTCGCGATCAAATTATTTCAAATATGAGCTTTACTTTTTAATGCCTTCGCTATGTTCTGCAAGCCACGATTTCGTTTTTATATTTTGAAGTCTTTTATTTTATTTTGAACGATCAGGCAGAGCTATTTGTAACAAAAATTTCAGCAAAGTGTTGTGTAAATCTCATCGGGAAAATTAGATCTCTTAAATCGTTTTAACTGTACAGCTGCCGTTTTATTATCTGTAGTTATTTTAATTAATTTTTCAATAAAAATGTTATTTCAAATAAAACATTCCAAATGTGGCAAACTTCACTCATACTTTTTTCCTTAACTCATATGAAAATGCAGAATTTTAATTTTTAAGTTTCAGAATATTTACAATGACACGAATCAATTTGTTTTTAAAGTTTAAGTAAATGTCAATGCACACAAAATTTTGAAAATTTTGATTATTTGATTTTTGAAAATTTTAACATAAAAAATAACTCGTTTTAAAATTGGTTAGAAACAGGATTATTTTTTATACTTAATTTTCCATAATTAATTAATTTTTTCACAATAAAAATTTGATATTTTCCTTTAATCTGTACAATCCTAAGATCATATTAAAGCCTGGCCTACGTGACTTTGGAACATGTAACAATGAGCCGGTTTTATTTTGTGGTTAATTTTGTTTTAAATTTCTAAAAAAAACGTTTGATTTACAACAAATACAAAAATTACCTAAATGTGTATGTGTGTATGTATGTGTAACATTTAATTCTACTACTATTGAATTAATTTATTGTAATTAAAAGAAATTCCAATACATAGAAGTTTTTACCTGCATCCATAATAATAAATACCAAAAAAGGGGAAGAGAAGAGAAAGAATATAAAGAAATGCTTTTGGTATTTAATCTTTCTAAACAAGAAAATAAAACGAAACTATTGATATTGATGTCTGGTAACTAAGATCAAGTCAATGTATTTTGTTCGATGGCGACAATATTGTGGTCTTATGTGTTGCTTTTTTAATGAATTTTAATTGAATCGTTTGTTTGTCATCAATATGCTCTTTTATCAATCTTACAGATCGATTTTTCTTTACATCTTTTCTATATAAATTTGAAAATAAAAGTTTTATGATTTATAAATCTTCCCACGTAGCTTAAAGGGAAATTCTTTTTCTAAAGTAAATAGAGATTAAAAAATTTCTAGAGCATGTTATCGGTCTACATACAAGGGAACTAAGAGTTTTGAATATATATTTTTTCTTATTTTTTCTCAAATATAAATTATATTTTTACGCCCAATTAGTTGAACCTTTTCTAAAGTTCTGTTATAAAGGAATCAATCTGGAAGTCTGTTTTCATCTATAGATTCAGATTTGATCTATTTTCGGTTATTCAAAATATCAAAAATTTTCCTTTAACTGGAACTAATATTTATATATTTCTTATTAAATATACATCTGCAATAAATTCATATTTCTTTTTATTCACATATCATTTTCACTCTTTTCTACACATCTCTTCATTTTATAAAAAAAAAATCGATGAAACTCGACCTACTTTTCTTTAGATGCTATCAATTCTATATGGCAAAAAAAATGTCAGACAATCAGTAGCTATATAAAGCTTAATATGAGACAGACATTGTAGAGGCAAAAACATAATAATTACAAAAACAATAAAAAACAACTTTTTTCAAATAAATTTATTTGGGAGGGAAAATTTTAGCATTAAAAAATACAATAAATTTTAAATACAAATGGTGGGACTGAGATATTAAATATATCTCATATATCATGATAAAATGTTTAAAAGCGAAATTATTAATGGAATATTTTTGTTTTAGTAAGATATATTATCTTAATTGGGTCAACCATTTCCTGGACCTAATCGCATCAAAAGAACTTTGAAAAAGTCTGAAAATTCTATTAAATTGAAAACTATTGCAATGGATATCTCCTTTTAATGGAAATGGGTCTGAATATGTTCCAAATAATTTATTTCGTTTCTTAAGATTTCCTTTAAAAAATTATGACTCTGTAATAATTGAAGATTCCTGAAGGAATCATCGCATGAACTATTTGAACGTATGTTCTTCATTTGTTTTATTCATAAGTTTTTCTAAGAAGAAATATGACCTGCGCCATTGATAATCCCAAGACGATATCGCGCTTCTTATATTTCGATTTCTTTTCATGAAATATCACTTTGCAATAATTGAGTATCGTGAATTGGTTGGAGACAGGTTCCATTATTATATTTATTAGATTTTATTATCGCCTGTGCAATTAAGATGATACAGTATTGTTCGAAATGAAAGCAACTTTTTCCCAGTAAATATTCATTGTTTGATATGTTTTCTTAAAATAATTTAAAAAAGGTTTTTATTTAATTTTCTATCGTATAATAGAAATCAGCTGTTCAAAACTTAAGCAACTTTTAACATTTCATAAAAAATCTTACATTTCTTTTGATCTCAGTTTGAATCGATATAGGTCTTTGATGTTAGGCAGTCTGTTTGCTTCTGAAGCATTGTACTTAATACCTTCCTTGGAAAATGTTGTGTCAAATCCAAGACTTGGATCCCATTAGGTGATCCATTCTTATTCTGAAACATCCATCGATTTATTTTTCTTACACAAAATAGCGTAACATATGGAGGGGCTAAAATGTCCTGAAAATAAAACGGACCACGATCTTAATAAAAGAACCAAATACACTATCCGAAAAATAAATTAAAATCCCATTTTGCTAAAATAACTCGAAGCCTAAAAAATATTCTTTCTGTGATTATTTCAAGTCAAAATTTTGCTAATAAAATTACTAAGATCCTTTGCGGTATTCGAACTGATTTATCATAAAACTAGAACTGACCTGAATGTGCTGAAATTTTGACATCAAAATAGTTTCCATACAAATCAAAATATGAGACGATTTAGATATGTCAATCTGTATCGTTATCTGCTTACATTATTATGTCTATTAAGAAATTAAATTTTTTATAGCAAATTAAAGGATATAGACAAATATCTGATAAAATCTTTCATCAAAAATTTTAATGAATTTAAATTTAGCTCTATATTCATCATTATTAAAATCAGCTCAATAGAAAATATGTTATAGTCAGAGATATAACTAAAACGATGACTCAGTGAAGAGTCCTCCTCAAATTATTCGAATGATTTTAATTTTTCTTCTCTCGATTATTATTTTTTTAATCTGATTTAAGTTTAGCCAATCCAAAGTGATAAATCGAATATTTATTTAAAAATATTTTTCTAATTTTCCTCAATTTTCTGACAGATATAGTTTTATTTTTAGTATTTCTCTAGAGAACTGATCTACACTTCTCGCGATTTCTATCTAAACCGCTCCCCTAGGGGCCACACCAACAGTCAGACCGAATTTCTTAGGTACCAGAATTATGTTTTTTTTTCAAGCCGATTAAAGTTTATTTATTTATCTCATATAATTTAAATTTTGTCCCATTGTGCTACATTTTATTTTCTTAATTTATTTTCATTTTTTTTTTTCAAAAAACAACTTTATGTTGTTGTTAATTCAATTTAAAATTCATTATTGTTTCAAAACCAAAAAGAAAAGACTTAATAGTGGAGGCCTGTTATTGCTGCTGCTGCTTCTGTCTCCTCTGTTTGTTGTGTTTTATAAGTAAGTGTTTGGGTGTGCGTGTACGTATCTCAATAGTTTATGCCTCTGGCGGTTGGGTCATTGTACAAAATAAACCAACAAATGAAAATAAAAATAAAAAACAACTTTACAAAAAAAATGCATCCAAATGCATTTTTTGGAACGTGTTTGTGTGTATTCAACCATAAAAGCATCCAAAACAAATTTGAAATTTATAATAATTATTCCGTGTCTTCACTTTATATGTCAAATTAATATGGGTTAAATGAAATTTATGGATTTTCTACACTTTTTCTCCTTTTTCTTTTCAATGAAAAAATAATTTTAAAAGTTTTTTCGCTTATTTTTAAATCATTTTTGTTTTATTAACTTTCTTTTATAATTTCCATTTTTGTATTTGTGTTTTGTTTTCTATACAGAATTTTTTTTTGCACTGTCTACGGGCGAAGGTCCTCTTAATGTCGAAAGTGCACAAAAAGAGATTCCCCATGTCCTTATTTATGGACAAAGGTAGCAATTCGGATTTTATATTGTCTGGATATACAATCCTTTCTTGCTAATGGAGCAATAGAATTTCCTGTAACTTATGTTGAGGCACAAGGGCTTCATCTAAAAAAGACTAAGCAAATCCTGCCATATCAGAGGCTACTCATGCCTCGAAGGTAGTTTTCCCCCAGTATCTGTTGCAATAGCCCCTTGCACACTTTTGGTGACTTGGCACAAAGAGCCTCTACTAAAACCAGTCCAGTATGACAGTACCGATCAAGTTCTGTTATTTTAGGGATCACTGATGACCGTGCTATCAGATTTCAGTCTCTGATGAAATTGTTGTTTATGTTTTATTTTCCAGTTTCGGCACCAGACTTACTTCAACTATTAGATAACAATAGACGTATAGCTAATGTCCAAGAAGTGACTTATCTCCAAGAACGTCAAGCCGCTGGGGGGATGATTAGAGACAATGACGAGTGTTAAACGTAGTTGCCTGTTTTCGTTGATCAAACCTGAAGTTGCTTTTCAGAATTTTTGAATTTAATCAGATGCATTTAACTCCACCAAAGTAGCAATTCAAAATATGTGACTTCCCTTTGTTAGGAGCGGACCCTATCTAAACTCCTACCGATTTTTGGGGCACCCGATTGAAAATGCAACTTCACAACGAGTTCAAAGATATACACTTTTGCTGGATTTGAATCTAAATCATAGACGCCTAGGCAATCCTTAAACGACTGCACTAATAATCAGACTGGAACCGAAGTTTCAGGGCCATATGTCTTCCGGGGTACCAGAATTAAATGATTAGAGACAATATATTCAAATACAGTATTGTGTATCGTAAAATGACAATAGAAGAGGCAATTAGACCAGTCGTGTTAAAATGTCTAGTTGGGAACTTAGTTAAGTGAATTGTGGTGTCACTGTAGAATGATAATACGAGGCATGCGCTTAATACTTTTCCTTTTCCTAACTTCTATCAAAAGCAAAATGTTTTCATCTGATCTAGTTAAGGATAATTATGACAATTTTTTGCAAGTTTGATGTAAATTACTAACCAGGAAAAGGAACTGTCTGAAAATACTACTAAATTCAAAAAGGCCACAAAAATAAAAATCTGTAATCGAAAGTAACTTTAGGCATTTCAATAGGATCAGCAATAAAAAGAGCAATCAATATTCCAGAATTTTTTTTCATTTGTTAACATTTTTTCAAACTCACTCCTCTAAACACTCTACCAAAATATGATGTGATTTGTTTTAATTTTATTTGAACCATTTGAAGCTCTCAAATCTAATCTAGATTAATTTATTATAGGAACTTTATATTTCCAGCTCTAAATATATATATTTTTCTAAAATTTTGAAAAAAAATATTTAAAAGAAAAAAACAACAACAATTTCAGACTCGTGCACACAAATACATGTGTGAGAATGTGGTGGGCATAAGTGAGCCTAAAATACAGTGACTGTTGAAACGTGTTTGATCTTTATTTTAGAAATTGTTATTATTTTCGTTTTTTGTTTTCTTTCACGTGTGAATCATGTGAAAATAATAATTTCAATAATTTATTTTTTATTATGATTTTTTATTTTGTTTATTTAACTTCAGGAAAAAATATTTGTTTTTTTTTAATTAAAAATATTTTATACAAAACATATGAAATGTTGTTGTTTTATTAAAATTTTTGTTTTTTTTTAATTCTAAGAATTTTGATAATTTTTTTTCTATTTTTTTGTTCTTAAGAGGGTTAAAATGACGGATTAAATTATATTTTATAGACTGAAGACGAGTTTATTTGAAGGTAATTAGGTGCTAAAAAGCTATTTTATTGGATTTTAACAGTTTTAAAGATTAAATAAAATTTTGAAATTGTTTAAGAATGAATTAAATTGATAAAATTAATATTGAATTTTGAATAATAATTTAAGTAAACAAATTTAATTTAAATAAACAAATTAAAATTTTATCTTAAATACCCATATTGAGAGTACACAGATAGAGTATTCGAAATTGCTATAATTTTTCATTAAAACACTTAGAATTTTCAATTTTTACGTTTTTTAGCTCATAATTGTGGAACAAATAAGTTATACGTTCAAAAAGTGTTAAAATTTTAAAAAATTGTCCATGGAAAACGCATTTTCTATGACTTAAAAAATTTGCCTTAAGGTAATGTAGAATTTCACACGTTGCACAGTGGTACCAATACATTTTGTTTGATTAATTATGAAAATTTTAAACTTTACATGGACATTGTTGAGGTGTTTCCCAATTGATTTAGAGAAGAACATGTTTCTAGCAGGGATTCTGGTCGGGAAGTGGTCCTTCAAAGTTGGTCACCTCGAGTATGACAATTTGTAATTTTCTTCAAAATACATTTACATATTCAGGTTATCGCTTATAGTTTAAGAGTTATTTAGACCAAAGTTAAATTTTGACCCATATTTTTTTTAATTGGCGTATTCCGTGCAAAATTCTAAATGATTTTTGTGTAAGAATCAAAAATCTATGTGCATTTAATAATAAACTTATATTATTTTGAAGTAGAAACGTAAATGCATATATAGAGCAAATCCGATTACATTAGGGGAAACAATTTAACCCGAATTGGAATTTTGAAATGAAAAAGTAAGAATGTTTTTATAAAAGTGCATTAATGTTATATTCAAATTTCATAAATATCTTAATTCTTATATAATTTATTTTATGTCAAATTTAATAAAGTTTTTTTTACAAGAGTTGAAAATGTCTTAAAAAAAATGTTGCATAACTTTGTAACCGTCAAACATATTTTAGTGAAATTTTACACAGTTATTTTTAAGGTATATTTGCAGTCCTTCTACCTCCTCTCGGGGCCGAGGGAAGGTCATTTTCTTCGAGATCACGGATATAACTTCGGATGCGATACTTTCGAGGGTACTTCTTTAGCCCTTATATTCTGAAAGTACTATATCCGTGACATTATTGATAAATAAAGGTCTTTTTTTAAAAATATCACACAACCATAGAATTCATCTTATAACCTCATTAATCGTCAATAAATATTTGACCAAGAAGAACTAAGTATAGTGATTACATTCGAGGCCTACCAAAGTCAAAGGGGTGTGAGTTTTCTAATCTCTTTTTCGGACAATGCAGTTGGTACTTTAGAAATTATAAATTGAAACAAAAGTGGACCGTTTTATTTTCAGTGATATTTTGGTCTTTAATATGTTACGCCATGTTGAATGAAAAATACCATTCCGATGCATATTTCAGCATGGCAATGACCCGAATCATTCATCATAGTGTAACCGAAGTCTTGGTTTTGCCAACACATTCTTCGAATATGAGTCCTATGATATTATAAAGTGATAGGTACCATACAGGCCTAATTCCAAATATCGCTTTAAAGGGCATAAATCCCATAAGGTTGTATTGTAATAATTGCTCAAATTGACATAAATATAAACTAAAATCGATTAATATTTTAAGCAAGAGGTATTTTTTTATTCATTGGGTAATAATCTTTTCTTCCTTTTTTTGGTTCCTATACAAAATATATATAAATTTCACAAATCGGTAAAAATCCAATTTTTTTATTTATATTATAATTGTTGAACATTTTCTTAAATGATTTTATATTTTTTAATTTATTTCTTTTGGAAAAATTTTAATACGTTAAATTTCCCTTTTTAGGTACTAAAGTAAATTTTAAATTATTTTACCTGAACATTTGACTAAAAATTCCCTCCATTTGAAATGACAGATTACAAAATGAAAAGTTTTTTGTCAAGTTAACCGTCAGTAATTTGGTACCAAAATATATTTTTCCCTACAAAAATACTGGTTTTATAGGGAATCTTATTGAAAAACCCCGTCATCGAACTTATGAGCAGGGATTTATAAAATTTTTTAAGTGTTAATAGTACTTTTTTATGCGTTAATAGTACTATAATTTATTATATTTTCATTTGAAATAGTGTTAAAATGGTAGCGACTTTTTCCTCCCTGCATATTTCATTATATTTCAAGTAGACCAGGAATGGAAAATTTCGCACATGATACATTTGTTTGACTTTCAATGCAATTTTAATATGAATTTTCATTTATAAATTTATCGTTTAGAAATTTATTTTTTCACACTTTTTTGCTAATTTTTTTAAAATTTCTTAAAAAAAAAATCATTTTTTGGTAAAATGGAAATTTATTTTGATGTCATAAAATGGCGCTCAACGAAATAAACTTTTTAAGTTAAAAAAAAATTTGTAGCAGACGGCCGGTGTTATTTTTGTTAATTTTTAAATAAACAAATTAAGTTGATATATTTAGATTTATATAGTGATCAACAAAAGTATATATTATTTGGAAATAAAAAGGTACAAAAATATCTTGTTGCTTTAAAAATACAATAACTCTTCTAAATTTCTTCATTTTTCATGTTTAAATGTTCATCTTTTATATTGGAATTTAAAAAGCTTTTCAAATCGCCCACATCTTCAAAAGACATAAAATTCAGTTTTATTTTTTGGCTCAAAAAATATTTTCTAACATAAATTTTTATTAAATAATAATTAAGAAAAACTCGATCATAAATAAGAAAAAAACTCGCTTTTTGAAATTATAATTTAAATCATAAAAATTATGGTTTCCAACTTCACTATCGCCTGATGTCAAACATAACTGGTATTAAAAGCCTAAACGAAGTGAAATAAATTTTTCATTTTTTCTTTTCAATTTTTATCAAAAAAATATAAAATTTACAATCTTTCAACTGAAAGCATTAAATTTTCTCGAAATCTAATTTTTTTTTATAAAAAACGACATAAATTATTTCATCATAAATTTATGCAAAAATCACTTTTTTATATGGAGATTTTATTGTTAAGACTTTTTCTTCACAATAAGGTTTTTATACCCTACAACACCGTAGGTGCTTGGGGTATTATACGTTTGTGGTGATGTTTGCAACATAGAGGTGTTACACACACTTTTAAGTATATCGCTCGACTCAAAATCACTTTCTTGGTCGATTTAACAATGTCCGTCCATCTGTCTATCCGGCTGACTGTCGCAATTTTTGAGACGTCTTGATAAAATTTGGATCGTATATATTTTTGCTCTTAGGACGAAGGCCTATTGAAACTGGTCATGTTCGGTAAAATATTTCAGGTAGCTCCCATAAAAATGTCCTCCCGTAATGAGGTTTTAAGTTCATAAATATCGTGAATATAAAGCGATTTCAACGAAATTCTATAAAAAGAAGTTCAATAGTATTTATGCAAAGGTCGTTCCATTACTTCTTAAAGATCCCATGCAAGCCCACCTCTAAATATCGCTTCGAAGAGCGTTGTATTGTAATAACAACTGGTCAATTAAGTTAAATATAATCTTAAATTGATGTTCCATATCATGGATCAGTTCATCATTTCTTCCGATATAACCATACCCCTTCCCCCGCCCGGAAAAATTCTTTGCATACGCATAAATTTCACATAAATGTTAGTATCGTAATAATGCACTTTACACTTAATCATAAAACAGAAAAGCAAAATATACGAGGGTCGTCCATAAAATTTTCGTAGCACTCATTTACATTCAAAAATGTGGTGTAGGGTATTGCATAATCAGGTTTGACCGACAGTAAAATTGTTTGTTTCGAAAATCTATTCGAAACTAGCAAATGGGTGAATGTTTGCGCTAAGAGAGGTGGTATGTATTCGTTATTTAATATGTTCGCACTCTCGTATTCTTATCTCTTCATGTGATATTTGAAATAAATTATAAAAAAAGTATTTTATTTTATTTTATTAAATATTATCATTTATTGTATTACAAACACATTAACATTGAGATTATTTTTGTTTTTATTTCAAAAAAATTTTAATGACCCAACGAAATTTTTTATGGGACGAAAGGGCTTAATGGGAATTTTTTTCCAGAGTACTATGGGCGGTAGATGATTACATATATGTGCATCTCTAAATCTATTAGAGATATTTTCTAAAAAAATTTCACTTTTAATGCAGAAGTGGATGGCCGATTTAGGGGATCTGATAGTTCTCATATTAAATTGATATATGAAATAATGAAGAACATAAATTAAAATAATCATTTATACTTCAATATCTTTATCAATCGGTTTTCGGCAATTTTAGATTAATTCGATTCCAAATGATAAAATCTATATTATTTTTCATCGAAAAAACAGCAATTGGTGATTTTCTATATCAAATAGATCTGGGGTGATTGGATGCAAGGACAGTGTTAATCGCAATATAAGATTACTGATCAAATTTAAATTTTTAGTGAAAATTTAAATTTTTATTGAAAATTTAAATTTTTAATGAAAATTTAAATTTTTAGTGAAAATTTAAATTTTTAGTGAAAATTTAAATTTTTAGTGAAAATTTAAATTTTTAGTGAAAATTTAAATTTTCATTAAAAATTTAAATTTTCAATAAAAATTTAAATTTTCACTAAAAATTTAAATTTTTACTAAAAATTTAAATTTTTACTAAAAATTTAAATTTTTACTAAATATTTAAATTTTTACTAAAAATTTAAATTTTCACTAAAAATTTAAATTTTCACTAAAAATTTAAATTTTCACTAAAAATTTAAATTTTCACTAAAAATTTAAATTTTCACTAAAAATTTAAATTTTCACTAAAAATTTAAATTTTCACTAAAAATTTAAATTTTCACTAAAAATTTAAATTTTCACTAAAAATTTAAATTTTCACTAAAAATTTAAATTTTCACTAAAAATTTAAATTTTCACTAAAAATTTAAATTTTCACTAAAAATTTAAATTTTCACTAAAAATTTAAATTTTCACTAAAAATTTAAATTTTCACTAAAAATTTAAATTTTCACTAAAAATTTAAATTTTCACTAAAAATTTAAATTTTCACTAAAAATTTAAATTTTCACTAAAAATTTAAATTTTCACTAAAAATTTAAATTTTCACTAAAAATTTAAATTTTCACTAAAAATTTAAATTTTCACTAAAAATTTAAATTTTCACTAAAAATTTAAATTTTCACTAAAAATTTAAATTTTCACTAAAAATTTAAATTTTCACTAAAAATTTAAATTTTCACTAAAAATTTAAATTTTCACTAAAAATTTAAATTTTCACTAAAAATTTAAATTTTCACTAAAAATTTAAATTTTCACTAAAAATTTAAATTTTCACTAAAAATTTAAATTTTCACTAAAAATTTAAATTTTCACTAAAAATTTAAATTTTCACTAAAAATTTAAATTTTCACTAAAAATTTAAATTTTCACTAAAAATTTAAATTTTCACTAAAAATTTAAATTTTCACTAAAAATTTAAATTTTCACTAAAAATTTAAATTTTCACTAAAAATTTAAATTTTCACTAAAATTTAAATTTTCACTAAAATTTAAATTTTCACTAAAAATTTAAATTTTCACTAAAATTTAAATTTTCACTAAAAATTTAAATTTTCACTTAAAATTTAAATTTTCACTTAAAATTTAAATTTTCACTTAAAATTTAAATTTTCACTTAAAATTTAAATTTTCACTTAAAATTTAAATTTTCACTAAAAATTTAAATTTTCACTAAAAACTTAAATTTTCACTAAAAATTTAAATTTTCACTTACAATTAAAATTTTCAAAATTTTTTTTAAATTAAGATTTTACTTATAATTTGAAAATTGACTTAATTTTACTATAAGTTATTTTTTTTTTCAATAAAAGTTTTTTCGGCCCAATTAAAACTTATCTTCAGAAACAAAAAAAGAATTTATTTCAGTGAAAACGAACTTAGGCAGATATGTATATGGAGGTCCTAGGGAGTTACCAAATTTTCGATTAATTTACTCTCACCAAAAATGTGAGGAACCATAAGATATAATTTTAGAGGTTGTATAAAATGATATGTTCTGGGGAGGAGGTATCTCCTGAATTTCTCTTGGTGGAAACAAATTGGATCATAAAAAACTTATATTAATTATCGATAACATATTCTCAATTATTTTGCTGGGTTACAAAGGGTGAAGAGTGACTTGTCATAAGTAAGCTTTAGCTTGTCAGACGACCTGATAAAATTATCTCATACTAAAATAGTTTAATTCATTGTGAATCAGTTATCGGCATAGGTAAATCTATTAAAATACCCTTCATGGAACAAATTGAAGTAGAAATCCCAAAGATCTAATCACTTTGCTTTCTATTTTGCCCTTAATATACTTTTAGATACATTTTTTTAAGTTGAAGACAAAAAAGTTAGAAAAATATTCTTCAGAATTTTATTACGTATGTTAGATCCTTTACTTTTCGAGAGAACGACGATGTCTTGAAGAATCCAAGACCTAAGGGCACAGTAGTAGGACATTTCCAAGTTCGTCGTATATGCCAAATTTCTCAAAATTTTTATACACATTTGTTTCTGACATTCTAATGAGCTTAATTATCTTATCTGTATCGTTTTTGGCGTTATTAGCTCTTTAAGGTTTTAACTGATAAAAAAGTGAACATTTTTAACTTTTCTTGGTTTTTTATTCTTGTTCTCTATGTGTTTTCTTGTTCGAAATAACAGCATTTAACTGGTTAAGGAAAATATCTTTATTTCACACATTGAATTTGACCAATATAATCTCACCGATATCAACATTCAGAACTCATTTTCTTTCTTTTCGAAATTATTGTTTATTTTTGAAAGCGCTTTGGACTCGAGTTGTTGCTTTTTTTCAAATGGGATTTATTTTGTTAATATTATTGTTGTTTCTAGTAATATTTTTTTATTTATTGATTAATTAAGTAATTTTTTATTTCACTTTTTTTACGAAAGAAATTTTGCTCATTTGAAATCTGTAGTATCGTTGCGAATGGACGTCTATACGGGTCTTACGGAAGTAATTTGATCGGTATTGTAAAATAGTTTCGAAACGTTATTACACACAGATTTCAAAAGGGAATTAATAAACGAGCCAAGAGTAAAAAAGCACAAAATTTCGGAAAACGCGAAATAAAGAGAGAATAACGAATAACAAATGAGATTAAAGCTTATCAAGTGGATAGAAGAATAATTCAAATTAAAAAGAAATTATTGAGAAAATAACAAAAATTATATTGAAATTATTTTGTAAAGAAAGAAATAATAATTTAAACATGTTTAATTCATATTGTGATTGGGATTATAATTCCTTTGTTCCTTCTTACGATCAAAGTGAATTCTATGATGAAGTTTATAGTGATTTTGATATAAATTCCCCCTCTTCCGAAGGGGGATATTGTGGTGAAAATTTTGCAAATAATAATAATAATAATTGTAATAATGTTTGTGTTAATGGTGGTGGTGGTGGAGGTAATGGCATGGGTTGTGGTGAATTACCATCCCTACCACAACAGCAACAACAATATGCCACTACCGCTAATCAGTTTTATGAAACGTCATCATTACCCATGACCAATAATATCGCTACAATTAATGAGGAATGTGTTAATTTAACAAATAACAACAATAATATAAATTATAACAACAATAACAATAATAGTAATGATAATTCCAATAATTTTATACCAAATAATCAATATAATGATTATCAAAATAATAACAATAACAATTATATAAATCCTTATTCTTATAATCAAAATGAAAATCAAAATAACCAACAACAATATCAATATCAACCCCAACAACAACAGCAACCACAACAATTTGTTTATCGATCAACAAATTTTATTAATAATAATAACAACAATAATTTTATCAATATACCAATACAACAAACAAAACAATTACAATTACAATATCAAAATCGGGAACAACAACAACAGCAACAACAACTTGTTTTATATAATTCCTCTTCTTTGATACCATCATTACCACAACAACCTGTTGTAACGTCACAATACAATTTTCAACCTCCTCCTTCTCTTCTTCGTTCGCGTATGTTAAATAATTACTATAATCATTATCATCCTCAAACGCTGCAACAACATCAGCAATATCAACAGCAGCAACAACAGTCATCTATGGTTGCTGTTGCTCATATCACACCATCTATACCCTGTCAAGGTAATCAACCTTGGACTTATGCGTATTGTTATGGTTATGGTCCGTACAGTAATCAAGAGCCCTGTCAATTCACTCAAATTGTTGATATTGAAGATTTTATGTAAGTTTTTCATTATTTTTATCTAGTTTTTTCTTCTGTCTTTGTTTACTAGAATAGATTATGCGTTTTAGTTAATTGCTGCAATTATTTAGTATGATTTCCGTAATAAGAAGTATAATGAACTTTGAGGTTTAGAGGAATTTTTCTAAATATTTTAAACGTAAAGCAGTTTGATTGGAAATTTATTCCATATAAATATTCAACAACTTATGTTCCAAAGAATCTTGGAATCGATTTCGAATATATTCGAGAGATTTTCTTTAATTTTTTTTACTTACTTTGAATGAGACTGAAAAACCTGCTGAGAAGATTTCATATTTTTTAAAGTCTTTGAAATGTATTTCAGATCTGTTTCAGACTGTTTTTAAATATTTTAATATCTTTTCATGGATTTAGTTTCGATTAACTCATAGGACTTTTTTGATTCAAAAATTTTGATAAAGTATTGGTACCACTTCCTAATGATCTCTTAAAAATATCTCAAACATTTAAGACTATTTTGTACTATATTTGCTCCTATTCTTGGTTACTAAATTTAGATTTTCTACCAAATATGTTTGGATTTGTTTTTAATAAACCATACAATTTTTTGAGTTTCTCAATACCAGATAGAATATATTTCCTGGATTATCTGTTATCTGTTATGTGTTATGTGAAAGTATTCGACTTATTGTTCCAAAGATAATAAATCTATTTATATGGGTCAAGTTCTTTAATAATCTTATGAGACATTTACCAATGTAGTATGTTCTTTATAAACATTTTTTTAATAGAAAATTTGTGTTTCTATTTATAGAACATTTTCGATAAATTTCCTATTTATAGAACATTTTCGATAAATTTTCTATTTGAAGAATATGTTCGATAAATTTCCTATTTATAGAAAATTTTCGATAAATTTCCAATTTATAAAACATTTTCGATAAATTTCCTATTTGTAGAACATTTTCTATAAATTTTTTATTTATATCATATTTTCGATAAATTTCCCATTTATAGAACATTTTCTATAAATTTCTTATTTATAGAACATTTTCGATAAATTTCCTATTTATAAAACATTTTCGATAAATTTCCTATTTGAAGAACATGTTCGATAAATTTCTATTTATAGAACAATTTCGATAAATTTCCTATTTATAGAACAATTTCGATAAATTTCTTATTTATAGAACAATTTCGATAAATTTCCTATTTATAGAACATTTTCGATAAATTTCCTATTTATAGGAAAATATCGATAAATTTCCTACTTATAGAAAATTTTCGATAAGTTTCCTATAAATTTCCTATTTATAGAAAATTTTCGATAAATTTCCTATTTGTAGAACATTTTCTATAAATTTCGTATTTATATCACATTTTCGATAAATTTCCCATTTATAGAACATTTTCTATAAATTTCTTATTTATAGAACATTTTCGATAAATTTGCTATTTATAGAACATTTTCGATTAATTTCCTATTTGTAAAACATTTTAGATAAATTTCCTATTTATAGAACATTTTCGATAAATTTCCTATTTATAGAACATTTTCGATAAATTTCCTATTTAAAGAACATTTTCGATAAGTTTCCTATTTATAGGACATTTTCGATAAACTTCCCATTTATAGAACATTTTTGAGAAACTTCCCATTTATAAAAATTTTCGATAAATTTCCAATTTTTTATTATTTTAATGTTTGTAGAAAAAATCTGATAATTTTTTTTTATTTATGGAACATTTTCAATAAATTTTGTATTTATAAAAAATTTCGATAAATTTCTTATTCATGAAAATTTTTATGAACCGGTTATTGTTTTTTACTTCCTCGGTTGTGCACCAGTTCTCTTTCCAATAGATTAATGTTAGATTTCATAAAATAATGCAATTCGAATATTAAAAATAGTTTAAAACCAGTTTATTTTTTCGAAATCATTTCAAATTCGATTTAAAAAAGTTGTTCTTTTGTTCCTCACTTGATTTCGGAATAGAAGAATAACCTTATTATTTGGTTTCTTTTATTCTAAAACTTTAATACTACGATTTTTAAATTAAGTTCTATTTTTTATTTTCTACTTTTTTTAAATTGCGTTTTATTTAATTATTTATGCATATAAAAATTATAATTCAAATCATGACATTGCATTTTAGAAGAAAATCTAGTTTTAAACGTTACCATCAATTTTCAAAAATATTATTTTTATGTCTTAAATTTTAAATATTAAAAAAAAAACTAAATATAGATTGATTTCACTGATAATTATTAAAATTTAATTATTTAAATCTCAGTTTCACTTAAATCTCGAATTTTCAAATTCTACAATTCTTCACATCGATTTTCAAGGGTTTTTGACATTAAATAATTAATTAATATTCTCGAAATACAATTTTAAACAATAAAAATCACAATAACAACAAAAACATTGCAATTCAATTTATAGAAAAATTAAATGCAATTCATTTTGAATTTTAATTAATAAATGATTTATTACATTTTTATACAAAAAAATAATAATATAAATCGAAGGAGAAAATAATGATAATTTGAATAATCGTTTCCTTATTATTCGTTCGTTATAATAAAATTATTCGTTTTTGGAGATTAAAAATTTTTTCAATTCTAAACATATAAAAAACATTCAGAGAGAAGAAAATAAGATTTTCTTTATTTTTCTTTGATTTATAGAATTATTATGGATTATTTATTGTGGTCATAGTTGAGGGGCTGGTATCATTCATTCACACACTCACACACACGCAGAAGCCCACAATCTGTACACAATAATAAATCATTAAATTGAAATAAAATGTACTGATTTCAAGTCAATGAACTTCATTATTTTTATTCAGTTACACAATTACAAATTCTAAAATAAAAATTTTTGATAATTTGAGATTTCTTTATATAAACTTTATAATTTCTCCATTTGGTAGTGTTACCAGATAAAGGAATTTAATAACACTTGAGCACCGACTTGCGTTGTTAATGGAAACCGGATAAAAGCGATGCAAATCGAATCAACTTTTTCTACATAAATGCAAAGAAATTTAATTTATTGCAGAAAATATTCAAAACACTTTATAATAAATAAATCTTACATTAATTAAAAAAGTTGATATCGACATTTCTTCGAAAATTTTTCAATTGAAAATAATTTTATCGAAAAGTAAATTTGTCCGCAATATTTCAAAATTTTTCGTTTAACGACTTTTCAAAATTTCTATTTTCAGATTTAGTTTTAACAGAATTTAAAAAATTATAATTTGTTTTATCGTAAACATTGTGTGAACATTTTTTCAGAAGTTTTTAATGGATTATTTTTTCACTTTAAATTTTTTTTATCGATTTTTTTTTATCGAAATTTTTTTCACTTTCAATATTCGGAAATATTCTTGACTATATTTTTAAATATGGAATATATTTTTCTGGTAGAAAAAGAAAATTTCCGATAAATATCGATTTAAAGAAAATTTTCCGATAAAATTTAATCCGATTTAGAAGAAATTTTCCGATAAATATCCGATTTAGAAAAATTCGATAAATATTGATTAGAGAAAATTTTCCGATAAATATCCGATTTAGAGAAAATTTTCCGATAAATATCCGATTTAAAGAAAATTTTTCGATAAATATCCGATT
Source organism: Cochliomyia hominivorax (assembly GCA_004302925.2). NCBI lineage: Eukaryota > Metazoa > Arthropoda > Insecta > Diptera > Calliphoridae > Cochliomyia > Cochliomyia hominivorax. Next base: position 93,551,411 of record PYHX02000467.1, on the reverse strand, counting down.
TAAAGACAATTTTCGATAAATCTCCGATTTAAAGAACATTTTCGATAAACCTCCGATTTAAAGAACATTTTCGATAAACCTCCGATTTAAAGAAAATTTTCGATAAATCTCCGATTTAAAGAAAATTTTCCGATAAATATCCGATTTAAAGAAAATTTTCGATAAATCTCCGATTTAGAGAAAAATTCGATAATTCTCCGATTTAAAGAAAATTTTTCGATAAATCTCCGATTTAAAGAAAATTTTCCGATAAATATCCGATTTAAAGAAAATTTTCGATAAAACTCCGATTTAAAGAAAATTTTCGATAAATAACCGATTAAGAGAAAATTTTCGATAAATATCCGATTAAGAGAAAATTTTCGATAAATCTCCGATTTAAAGAAAATTTTCGATAAATCTTCGATTTAAAGAAAATTTTCGATAAATCTCTGATTTAAAGAAAATTTTCCGATAAATATCCGATTTAGAGAAAATTTTCGATAAATCTACGACTTAAAGAAAATTTTCGATAAATCTCCGATTTAAAGAAAATTTTCGATAAATATCCGATTTAAAGAAAATTTTCGATAAATATCCGATTTAAAGAAAATTTTCGATAAATATCCGATTTAAAGAAAATTTTCGATAAATCTCCGATTTAAAAAAAATTCGATAAATCTCCGAATTAGAGACAATTTTCCTTTTGTTGAAATTTATAGAAAAATTCGACTAAAATTGGTTAATTTTTTTGGAAATTACAAAAACTCAAAATCTTTGGTACTTTTTTGGATAAAATTAACATTAAATTTCATGACTAAATTTTATTTTAAATATTGACTAACAAATATTATTGTTTTGTTTTAATTCAATTCTTATTAATTTTGACAAGAAACAGTTGCATTTTAGGGTTTTTGGAAATTTCCTTCAAAATTCCGAAAAAAAGTGACAACGACCTGTTAAATCCCCATTAATGAGTAAACAAAGCCACAAGTGTTATTTGTATATTTCCATACAATTTTTTTTGTTATTAATTATGTTAAAATAAATAATAAAATCTACTTCCTTTCCAAATATGTTTATTAGATAAACAGTGTGTGGCATAATAATAGAAACACTGAGAAATTCCCAAAAGCAAATAAAACATTTATTTCTATAAAAAATTATTAAAAAATAACAAAAGGAAAAATGTGTCTTTTTTAAAATTTTATTTACTTGAAATTATTTTTTACAACTCTACTGTTCATTTCATGCTAAACACCTTTTTGTTTTATTTAATAAACCAGAAGCTCATAGGGAATTAAACAAAATCAAGTAAGAATACTATATTCGGTTATACCGAATGTTCAATACCCTTCACCACAAATGCGTGTGAAATAAATACATTATTTCGTACATACACTGTGTGCGTACATCTTCACTTACATATACACTCACAGTTCATCTTAAATTTTTAATACAGGATCACTTAATGAGTTATAAAATTAGTTATATTTTTGGCTTGAACGGATATCGGTTTATATCTCTTAAGAGTTCTGTCAATTATTGCGGATGTGAGATTGTTAACAACAGACAGACGGACAGACAGAAGGACAGAAATTGCAAAATCGACTAATTAATTTGATGCAAGAAATGAATAAGTTATCGTATGGTATACGGTATGGTATTCGATGATTTTTTCTTAGCGCTACACACGGAATGAGAAAGTTAATATACCATTTGTGGTGGTGTAGGGTATAAAAAAACAAGTTTATATCTTGATAAAGATTGAGAAAACAAAATATCAAAGAGACCTATTAAAGTATCCGCCAAATTTATAGGGGGGGAGAGTGTAAACATTAAATCCTACTTTGGAATTCAAGCAAAAAAAGAAAAAACTTAAATAAACGTACGAATGCGAACGAACGGTATAAACACAGAAACAAACAAAAACTGAAAAGCGATTAATCAAAATGTAGCACAATCTAATAACACTTTTGTACTATTTTTGTCTGATAATTCCAAGAATTAATTTATACGTGCGAATTTTTATGTTGTTTTTTTGTTGTTTCGATATTTTTTCAACATGTTCGTTGGTTGGGTTTATTTGTTGTATGTCTGTTCATTGTTTTTGTTTTTTATGACAACCAAAATGTTGAGTTGGAATTGGAAAAAAAATTTATTTAGCCCATCAAAATAGATAAAATAGAAAGAAAATAAAAAGGTAAAAATAGTATTAAAATGGATTTAAAAATAATTTTTAATAATTTTGTAAATTGTCATTGAAGTGACCTTCAGAGAAATTTGTGAAATGGGAATTTAAAAAAGCCCAAAACTAAAATTAAAAAATTCAATTATTCCTCTTTTATACATTTTTATACCCTCCACCAGCAAATGTAGGGAGGAGGGTCATTTCATGTTTAACATTAAGAAGGAATAATCTCATAATGTATATTTATTCTTGAATAAAATTAAAATCTGAATCGATTTAGTTATTTCCGTCAGTCCGTCTGTCTGCTGTTGGCACTCTCACATCTATAATAAATGCCAGAGCATTTGTGGTGGAGGATATTAAAGGTTCGCCATAGCCGAATATATCATTCTTACATGTTATAAATTACATTTATAATTATTTACTATTTTTACTTGAATTTCTAAACATAAATATTTATGTATGTTTTTTCTTTCCTCTTTCCTCTTTTCTTTTACATGAAAAATATCTTCATAAAATCTTTAAACATTTAAACAATTGTCTGTTAAAAAAAAAACATAAATAAACAATTAAGCAAATAAACAGTTTATTTTGAAAACTATAACAACAACAACAATAATAATAACAATATTATTACTAAAAAGGTAAACAAAATATGAAAATAAAAATAAAATAAAAAACCTAAAATTTATTTGTAGCCTTGTCCATTAACCGATGGAACCTGTTGTTGGCAATATTAAGAATAACAACAATAAACGTAAACATAGTGTTACCATATTTGTCAGAAAGCGAAAACGCTAATTTTTTTATTAGAAATCACTATGCACGAGAGCCGATATAAAATTATAGGAAATTTTCGATAGCTGTCATTCTCAAAGAAAATTTTCCAAAAATTTCTTTAATGACAACAATTTTGATAAATCTCATGTTTAATTCTCTATGAAATTTTTTATAAAGAGGAAATTTCCTATAAATAGAAAATTTATCAAAAATTCAAAATTTTATAAAATTTTATAAATAGAAAATTTATCGAAAATTTCCTATAAATAGTAAATTTATGTAAAATTTCCTATAAATAGAAAATTTATCGAAAATTTCCTATAAATAGAAAATTTATCGAAAATTTCTATAAATAGAAATTTATCGAAAATTTCTATAAATAGAAATTTATCGAAAATTTCCTATAAATAGAACATTTATCGAAAATTTCCTATAAATAGAACATTTATCGAAAATTTCCTATAAATAGAATATTTATCGAAAATTTCCTATAAATAGAACATTTATCGAAATTTTCCTATAAATAGAACATTTATCGAAATTTTCTTATAAATAGAACATTTATGGAAAATTTTCTATAAGTAGAACATTTATGGAAAATTTCCTATTAATAGAACATTTATCGAAACTTTCCTATAAATAGAAAATTTATCGAAAATTTCCTATAAATAGAACATTTATCGAAAATTTCCTATAAATAGAACATTTATCGAAAATTTCCTATAAATAGAAAATTTATAGAAAATTTCCAATAAATAGAAAATTTATCGAAAATTTCCTATAAATAGAAAATTTATCGAAAACTTCCTATATATAGAAAATTTATCGAAATTTTCTTATAAATAGAAAATTTATCGAAATTTTCTTATAAATAGAAAATTTATCGAAAATTTCCTGTAAATAGATAATTTATCGAAAATTTCATGTAAATAGAAAAATTATTGAAAATTTCCTAAATGTAGGAAATTCTTTCGAAAATCTATCGATAACTTTTAAATATTTAAATATAAAATTAAATATAAAATTAACGAAATTTATAGGAAATTTATCGAAAACCGTCCCTGCGCTGTTTCAACAAAATTGCCTATGTAAAGTTTTCTTTATTTCTTCCAAAACACGTTGGGAAGTTTGTTTACTTTGAGACGACATATTACAACTTTAGCAAAACTATACATAAGCGAATAAATTTTTAAAAAATATTGAAAAATTACGGAATTATGTTCCGTCAAAAAACTGTATGGTTACAGTTTTTTGTCTTTACTAAAAATTTTCAAAAATTTACATAAGAACTTTTGCCGGCGCAGTGGCTAAAAATAGGAAATTTCTATAAACAGAATTTATGAAACAAGAAACAGTAAAAGGAAAATTATGGCAAATTTTTACTCTAATCAGTCTTAAAAACTTAAAAATATGGATTCGCGTTCATTGAAATAAAAACAAGTATTGTACAGAAATTAAAAATTTTTTGCTAAAATGTAGGATCTGTAAATCACAGCCAATAGAGACGCAAAATGACATATCATACCATATCTTGAAGTCTTCTTTGGACTAACATAACTGGGAAAAATCGGTCAATTGACGTTAATAGTTTTCAAGTTTTAGCTAATTTACATCAATAAAATAACAAAATGTGTTAGATTTATCGAGAATATGTTATGCCCACGATTACAAATATTTTGATCTAAACTTTTGGTTGCCTCAACTTCCATAAGTCAATTATTAAACGTCTTTAAAATTGTGCAAATCGATAAAGACAAGAAATATATTTTTGATCTACGAATTAATTACCTGCTTCAATAATAACATCATAAATTATTATTAATCTATTAAAGTGATATTAATACTGATGGAAACGACAAAGAATTAATTTCTAATCGATCACGACGAATGCTAATAAATGACAGCTGAACATGTTGATTTAACATGGCAACAGACGACGACAACGTTTTTATTTTGCAAAATATTCTTTGTTTAATGTTTTCATCGACAGTTAAACAAAAATTAGATTCTAAAAGATTTATATTTTTGTATTGAGAAAAATTTAAAGTATTGACAGTTTTTGAAGTTCTAATATTAATTTGCAAAAGTAAATAAATTAAAAAAAATATATATTTTTGCTCAAAAATTTCTTGACTAATTTAAAGTGAAAAATGAAATTTTAGAAAACAGTATCGAATTGCTGGTTTATAATAATTAGAAATCCATTAAAATATGATCAGTAACTATAAATTAATCGGCACTATATTCGCTATGAAAAAATGATACTTTAAGATTGTGTTAAGGTGCGCTTATTGCACAAAAACTCTCTTCTCGAAAGAAGTTTTACGAATCGGGACGTGTATTAAAAAAATCCATGCAACCGGTATTTTGCCAAATCCTTCTGACCCTGTCCGTTATAAGATTTTTCAATAAACCCGTTTTATAGCAAAGTGACAAAATTTTGATAGTCTAGGAGAAATAGTTCTTTGGATATTCGTTAATTAATAATTGGTATATACAGGGTCCGCTCTTCCGTTTTATTTGTATGACGGCTTCTACGAACCATTTTCTCACATAAAACTGTTTTGCAGGAAAATTACAGGGACTAAATTTGATAAATTGTTGCTGCAAAAATTGTATGATCCTATCCGACTTAATTTTTTTCCTCCCCATGATTACTTCCTTGAGAAAATAATTTGGACAAAATTTTAAAATTCCCGTTGTAAGAGTTTTTGTATGGGTGGTGTCCCTCCCCCTGGTTCTATAAGTCGCACATTTTGTATAGTGATACAGTTCCTCGATGTTTTGAAAGTTCTCACTGTTATAGTTTTTTTTTTAGAAATTCTATAATCAATATTTCCTTTGTAGGAGTGTTACCGCTCCCCCTGGCCATATCGGTATATTTTTTAGCTTATGTTACTTTCGTGTATATTGGGATCTTTCTCTGCAAATTTCATTGAAAGCTTAAAAAACTCTGAATAGTGATCATCGATCTCTAAAAACAAGAGACAATAATTTTCAAATTCTCCACTTCTAATGTCCGTGGTTCAAGCTCTTGGCAACAACATTTTCTCTTCATAAATTTATATCTTCTTTTGAAATGAGTCTTGTACACAAGAAATAAATAAAATAATTAAAAAATTCCCATTATAAATATTTTTTAAATTTGTTATTATGATTTTTTTAATTTAAAAAAATTTCATTCAAATTTCAGTTGATAACTTCGTTTGATATTTCAAATTTCTTTGTTTCAGAAAAATATTGATATATAAATTTCTTATGTAGTAAAGTAATAAATTATTAAAGTTCTAATCAATGGAAATAAATTTAAAAAATAAATTCTTTTATATAAAATTAATTGGCATTTTGAAAACCATTTTTTAAGAAGGAATTAATTATTATTGAACTTTCAATATAAATTAAACGATATCAAAAAATACAATAAACTGTTAAAAGAACTTTAATTTTTGAACCGATTTTGATTATTGTTAATAGCCGTATTATCTTCAGGACGAAGTCTATTAAAGTAAAATAAAATAACTGGTCTATAATTTCACTTAGTAACTTTACAAATGTGTAGGCCATGAGGAGTGAGAACGAAAAATTTAGGAAACTACTAAACTTAAAATTTACAAAAAAAGGAACAAAAATACAACAAAAAAATATAATCACTAGTGATGATGAAATTTGGAACTCTCCGATTAACATTTTATATAATACTTTCTGGCACTTTGCTCGAACAGGTAGTCCATCTCTGTTTAAAATCTTCCACACTTTTGGACACCCTCTTTGTGCTCATCAATTTTCTTTTAACAAGAGCCCAATATCTCTCTACTGGCCCTTGCTTATCTTGGTACAAATACCATATTATTGTTCTTGTACCACTCAAGGGCTTGTTTACCATAGTGACGGGATGCCAAGTCAGGCCAAAAAAAGTGGGTATATTATGAAGCACTAAGAATTAAAGAAACTTTTTTTGCTTGGATACCAATAACTTTTTGAAAATGTTGAATACTTTGGGTTCTAAATTTATCTTCAACATTCCCTAGAGCATCAGCAACATAAAATTTTTGACCAGAAGTTGCGAAAAATCTACCGAACATACGTTTCCTTTCCTTTATGCTGCAATAATGCTTTTTTAAGTTGGGTTCAATTTTCGTGCTCTGTTCATGGCCTAAATATTAGTTTGAGTATTGAGACAACTGGTCTGCTTTCTTATCGGATGTGCTGGGAGCTCTTTTGAAAAGACTTTCTTTTTTTTTTTGATCAAAACGGATACGTTTTAAAAAGGCAACTTGAGCAAGAAAGTCAAATAATAATGAATTTTAATGAAAAGCGTGTATTAAGAATTTTGCGATCTCATTCCTTAATTCCAGTTTATCGAAAATTTTTATAAAATTTTCATTAATAGAAAATTTTCATTATATCAAATTTATTTGTAGCACCAAGAAACACCCATCCTGAAACGAATTTTATTGCTCTCATTTAATATATCGAACTCAATGAAATTTTACTAATGATGATACGAAATACAAGGATGACATAAAACATCATTGTAATTTTCCATACAAGAGAACAATTTTTATAGTAAAATATGAATGTAATTTCAATGATTTATATGTATATGTTAACACATATTATGAGTTATCACTGGCGTGGCAAATCGATCACTAGGGAGGAGCTAAGCCGACTTAAGCAATAAGCAGATTTTCTGATATTTTCATTAAATAAAATTTTAGTCTTTTCATCAAAAATGTGAAATTTAAATATTATCAATCCCTCCCTCCAGTTATATTTTCTTTCGACGTCTATGTGTTTTAGTATTATCGTCATTTATTCAGATGCAAATAACACAATAGTTTAGAATTCTCAGAATTTCTAGAGCGGTTTCTATTATGAATTAAAAAATGTGTGTGTGTTTTAATTCATTTTTATTGAAAGAGACTTGGGTTAGACAGGTCCAAGGAAAGTGTAGTTGTTTATAAAATAAAAATTGCAATAGAATATTAAATATTAATAACGTAAAATAATAAATCATACTTTACCATATATTATATACATATAATATATAAATTAATTAAAAACTTTTCATTTAACATTAATTATTTGTAATCAACTGATGTTTTGAGTGACATAAATTATAAAGAGAGATTAAATTATTTTTTTCAAAATGTCCGAAAAGGTTAAGAACTTTTTTAAATAAGAATGACAGATAAATTTAAACGAAAATATGTCATGACAAAAATTAAACAGTAACAGTTTTTTTCATTTAAACATTCCGGAAATTTATTTAAAATATTTGGGGGGAGGGGACTACTTTCATTCCATTAAGTAGATAATATATATATATATTTTATTGATTTTTGACAAGGTGTTTCTCTTTAAAGCAGTGTTGCCAGTTGTCAGTCCCTCTTTCTACATTTCCCTCAATATATCGTAGAATTTCATTCCGAAATTGAATTTTCTTTTGTACCTTTTTTGGAATTGAAATTTGTTTGTAATTATAATTTATTCAAATTAATTTATATCAATATTTTTACTAAACAAGTAAGAACGCTACATTCGGCTATGTCACATCTTCAATACGCTCCACCACAATAGCAAATATATTATGTTTTGAGCATACATTGTGTACTTACATACACCCTCACTAGTACACTGACAAACGCCTGGAATATATCTTGCAAATATTTTTTATAGTGGAAGTGGCTTAGAAGAGTCTTCCAGAAGTTGAAATTCATCGCGGATGATAACTCAAAAGTATCGTAAAAATCATTTTTCGTCGTGAATCCGCGTTTAGGCCATTGAATGAATTATTAGTTTTCAGATGTAAAATGTGTGCCGATTAGAGCATTATTAGTCGTTTTTATTGTCATGATTGCCAAGTAACATTACCTATTGTTTAAACCCAGAGAGATAGTAAAATATAAAATGAGAGCACGGTAATATGAGAGAAAACGAACACAGGAAGTTTGTTTTTGCATTTTTTTCGAACCACGAAAATCTGTCACCGCATCTATATTTCGAAATCCCTAAATTGGTGAAAAAATACATCTGGCTACACTACTTTCAAGGTTATTTTGTTTTGAATAGGGATATTGTATTGAGGGAATTAATTTTGGATCCACTTAGTTGTATTGCCAATGTAAAATGTATTTTATTACAGCCTCCACCATCACAAGTGGGAAAAGAGGGTATATTAACCTTGTCAATATGTGTGTAACGCTTAGAAGGAAGCATCTCAGACTCCATATTGTATATATTCTTGAATTAAATCTGAGTCTGTCTGTCTGTCTGTCTGTCTGTCTGTTTGTTGTTGGCTCGCTCAAATCCACAAAAATTGACAGATCCTATTGTGGCCTAATATTACACTATAGTCCTGAGAAGTTTCCTATTTAAAAATCGGTTCAATATTGTATAGACCGATATCTTATGCAACCTCTAAGTTCGAGCGATGAACTTATAAGTCATTAAATTGGAAAAAAATTTGACATAATAATTAGTTATGTAAACTGCATTACTATTCCAAAACTTATCAAAATCGGTTCAGTAAAAAAAGTTATAGTCAAAAATGTGACTCATTAAGTGTTCTGTGTTATATTTTAAAAAAGCTTTATATATTGTATACCTTTGTGAGTGTATGAGTGTATATGTATATCTACGGAACCTTAACGTATTAAATTCATACGAATTTGTGGTGGAGGGTCTTGAAGATGCGGCGTAGCCGAATGTGGCATTCGGCTGTGCTAATAATAAAATTTGTTTAAATAAATATTAAATTCCTTTCATATTAATATTTAAATGTTCAAATAAACACATTTTTTAATCGAAATGTTCCTTTCAAATTTATTTTTAAAATTTTTACAGTGATTTTGTTTTTTGCTTATTTGGGTCGTTGTCCTCAAATGACTAAGAATTTTATTTTCAAATATTTTAACAAACTAATTATAAACAAATTATTTATTTTCGTTCAAGACATTTTTTTAAATGCCTCTGAACTATCACAAGTTTTATTTTTTATATATATTTTTTTTATAAAAATAATTTATTATTTAATAAAATTTCCTCATCACATGGCATTTTGCACGTTTCCTTCTTTGTAAACTGAAAACTAAAAAAAAAAACTATAAAATTAATTTTCAAAAATTTCATGTGTAAAAATATCATGTGAATTTTTATAAAAAAAAAATTATTTTCACGAGTTCATTTTGTCTTTTAAATGAAAATTATATTCACATGATTTTCTTTTTTATATTTTATGTGATTTTCTTTTCTGCCAAAAACAAATCAGATGGCAAATTTTTGTTTCCTCTTTAAATTTATATTTTGCCTTTTTTAAACATATTTTGTTTTAAACTTTAACTTTTAAATTAAAATTAATATTTTTAAAATTTACAAAATTTTTATTTGTGAAAATAATTTTGAATCTTTCAATAGTTAGTGAAAAATTGCGAACGAGATAAAAATATCGAAGTTGATGGCGAGAGTGAAAATAAAGTTTTAAAAAATTATTTTTCAAAAATGTTTCAAAACGATTTTTTGTAAAAATATCCTTCTCCACCAGAAAATTTTTAATTACAATTAACACGATTTGTAAAAGGAAATATTTAAAAATAATGTAAGCAACGATATAATTATTATATATAGAACCGATTTAAAAATTAAAATAAAAAATATCCTCAAACAAATACGAACCTAAATAAGTTCTGAACTATAAAGTGAACTGAAAATAGAACAAGAACATCTGGACAAAAAAAGTGAACTATTGAGCTCAATTAGAATCTAAACAAATACTTCAAGCGGTAGCTAAAATGGTTCCTTAATTATATTTCCATTAAAAACGTGAACTATAACCAAATAAACTAGTCCTTGAAATAGAAACTTAAGTAAAACCTTATCAATAACCAGAAACAAATTCTAAATTTAGAACCTGGACTAGACGCTGATCTAGAACTTGATTAGATTCCAACTAAATCCTTAACTAGAACATGAACAATTTCCGAAAATAAAATCACACAAAAAACGGAATAACATTCTGAACTAAAAGGTTAATTACTGTAAAGCCCGTAAGAGAAAATGAATTAGAATCTGTACTAGAAACAGAGCTATATTACACCCTTAACTGGAACCCTGAACCCAAACAAGAACTTGACTTAGAACTATAACGGGAATCTGAACAAAAAGCTGGACAAAGCTGAACTTGAATCGAATTATAACTAAATTATAACCTACAAACTTAAGCTAAAACCTAAACTAGAACCTGAATAAAACTGGGCTAGAACTGGAGTTAGAATCTGAACTACCAGGACAGATATAGAACATAAAATCTGGAAAACAAATCTAAACCAGAACCTAAAAATGGACTTAATTAGAACTAATTTTTCAACTTGAAGTTGAATTAAAATTAGAAAATGAATTAAAATCTTTACTGAATCTTTATCCAGAACCTGAACTTGAACTAACTCGACAAATTAGAAGTAGAACTGAACCCGATCTAAACTAGAATCAGAACAAAAATCAGAACTAGAATCAGAATTAGAACTGAACTAGAACTGAACTAGAACTGAACGAGAACTGAACTGAACTAGAATCAGAACTAGAACTGAATTAGAACTGAACTAGAACTGAACTGAACTAGAATCAGAACTAGAATCAGAACTAGAATCAGAACTAGAATCAGAACTGGAATCAGAACTAGAATCAAAACTAGAACAGGACTATTCAGAACTAGAACTGAATTAGAACTAAACTAGAACCAAACTAGAACTGAACTAGAATCAGAACTAGAACTGAATTAGAATTAAACTAGAACCAAACTAGAACTGAACTAGAACTGAACTAGAACTTAATTAGAACTGAACTAGAGCTAAACTAGAAGCAGAACAAAAAACAGAACTAGATTCTTAATTAGAATTGAATTGAATTGAACTGAAGAAAAGTGCATTTTCAATATTAAGTGTTTTGGAAATTATTTGAATATTTAAAATATTTTTGAACTCAGAAGGAAGTTCAAATTATTAAAATTTTCAATAAACTCGATTTCATCTCAACTTGTTTTGTATTGCAAAATCTTATTTTTTTTTTTTAATTAAAAAGTTTTTTTTGTTGTGTGTTAAAAATTTATTTTCTACAATTTTTTTTCTTAAATTTATTTATTGTTGTTTTTTATTTGAAAAAAAAAAAAATGTTGTTAAAAATTTATTATGCCATTCATGTTTGAAGTTTATTTAATTTATTTGTTTTTAAAAATGGTATTTATTGTTGTTGTTTTTTACTTATTTCCATTATTATACATTTTAATTAATTTGTTGAATTATTATTATATACAAATTTATTTATTTATTTATTTAGTTATTTATTTTTAAAGTTAAATCGTATTTAAAATGAACCTTTTAGATTTATAAACGTTGTTTTTTTAAAGATATTTTCCATTTAATTTTTTTTATATAAAATACGTAAATAATTTAAACTTTTAAAACAAAATAATTATTGTTTACAAAATTAGCCTTGAACTAATTTTGTTATGTTTATTGCAATAAATAAACTATTTTAAGTAATTTTAAATAAATTACTAATAAAAATAGTAATTAAACCTTAAAAACTAATAAAAATATTTTTAATAGAATTTAGTTTTCTATATGAGATATTAAAAAAAAAAACAAATTTACATTTATCTTACATCCTCCACCATCAAAAGTGTTGAAGAGGGTATATTAACTTTGTCATTCCATGTGTAACGCTAAGAAGGAGTCATCTTAAACCCCCTTAATGTATAGACATTCCTTTACCAAGTCTGTTTATTTATTGTTTCTATTTTGTATACATCTGTGAGTATATGTGACTGTGTGTATGTATGAAATATAATAATTTACTTTACAAGCATTTATGGTGGAGGGTATTAAAGATTCATATAAAGGCACAGCAGAATATGATATTCTTACTTATTTATTATTTAACTTTATTACAAACACACACACAAACGCTCATATGCACATACATAGTTGAAATCAAAATATTGTAATTAAAGCGAACTCAAGTATTTAATTTTCGAATATCTTGAATTTCAAACCACAAAATATTCACTCATTTTATTGATAATTCGCCAAATGGCAACAAAATTCACAAAGCGAATTGAAAGATAATTTTTTGTTTGTTTTTCAAACAATTTCGTATTTTAATATTTATGTTTGTGTGAATGTGTTTGTATGTAGTTTTATGCAGTAACTAATAAATTTGTTAGTTAAAGAGAAGGTTAATTTAATTTGTTTTTATTTTTTTATAATAAAAAAACCTTAAATGCAAAATATTATTAAGAGAAAAAAACTAATTAAAAACCTTGATTAATTATAAAACTCAGAGATTAATTTAAACACCTGTCACTTCCTTAATTTATGAAAATATAGAGGAAGTTTGCTTGGGGGGGGAGGGGGGTGGATAGAAAGAAAGGAAAAGGAATGGGCTTCCAACATAATTTTAACTGTATTTAGATTCACTTTCAGCGGTGAAACTGGATATTTAAAGTTTTTCTTTTAGTATGATTCAGAACTTGAATCAAACCTGTAATCTGAACTGAACTCCGAATCAGAATCAGAACTTGAGTCAAAACTAAAATAAACATTAGAATCAGAACTAGAATTAGAACTAGAATTAGAACTTGAATCAGAACTAGAATCAGAACTAGAGTTAGAACTAGAATTAGAACCAGAATCAGGACTAGAATCAGCACTAGAATTAGAAGTATTAGGAGAACTAAAATTAAAAAATGGAATTCGACTTAGAACCAGAACTAGAGTTGGAACAAGAATCAGTAATGGGAATAGATTAAGAACCAGAACTAAAATTAGAACTAGAGCTCCCAACACATCTGGTAGTAGAGCAGCTCGATTGGCTCAGTGTTCTGACTATTTGTTACGAAAATTAAATGCTAATTCTGGTTTCAAAACATGTAATGTTCAAAAAGTTCTTGACAGGTGCGCTATATAAAATTAAGAGAGAGAAATCAAGTTTTCTATGTTTTGACAATTTTTTTTCGCAAATCGGTTCAAATCGCTTTAAAGATTATTTATAAAGCCCACAATATTACGAAAAGTATTTTATGGACCGCTTTAACCAACTATTACTGCCTTATTTTTTTAATATTTTGTTTAAGAACCACTGTCTTCTCTACACACAGACCGAGCAGAGATTATCATAAAATCTGATTCGGCAATGAGCCAATTTGCAAAAACAAAATGTAAAGAAACGGTTTTCTGTTGAAAATTAATAATAAAATAGTCAGAACGCTATACTCGCCTATGCCGAATCTTCAACACCCTCCACCACGAATGCGTTTAATTTAAATACGTTATTTATCGTACATAAATTAAGACAGGAACACTTAATGAATCATAAAATATACTATATAACTTTTATATATATAACTATATATATAACTATAACTTTTTTTATACTGAACCGATTTAGATTTTTAATTTTTGAAATGATAATGAAGTACACACAATATAATATTATGACAAAATTTCATACTTATTTGCTGATTTATAATTGACAATTTTACGAAAATTTTTTTGCTTTGACTTAGAGGTTGATTCAAATATCGGTCTATATGTTTTATTATACTGAACAGATTTTGTTGGTTTTAAATAGAAAACTTTTCGGGAATATAACAAATATTCAGGCCAAATTTTTCATTGAGTTCTGTCACTTATTGTGGATGTGAGCGTGACAACAAAAATCGTCTAAGATTATGGTTTGATGCATGAATATATATACATAATGGATTTTGATTTGATGCAAGAACATGTATACATTATGGGGCCTGAGATTATTCCTTCTCAGTGTTACACAAGAAATGATAAAGTTAATATACCCTCTTGATCACTTATGGTGATGGAGGTTATAAAAACATAGACAGACTGACTGACTAAATGACTAAACTGACCAAAAACACCAAATTTTTATTTACCACAATATTATGTGTGTTATGAATATAAAACTCACACAATAATTAATCATTTTCTTTTAATATTTTGTTGTTGTTTCACATACAAATTTGGAAGCTGCTGCACGCGCCATAATTTTTAATAATTTTTATCATAAAAAATATTCTCAAATCAGCATTTAACCGAAATAATAAAAGTTTTGAAATGAAATCAGAGAGATATTCGGTTTATGCTTGATGTGAATGTCCTAAATTTTAAATGGAAATTTTTTTAAGTGTTTAAATGATTAAATTGATTAATAACAGTTATTAATTTGACATTAAAATTATTAATTTTTTTAATAAGAATTAAAAGAGTTTGAAAATGGATTTTGAATTTAGTATTTTGTTATTGAAGTTTATGAATACATTCCTTTGCTTTTCTGTGTATTTAAAATATTTTGCTTTTCTTGTCAAAAGTTATCAGAATCAACAAAAAAAAAAAGCGCAAAAAATTTATATCGTTTAAGACACATCGATTAAAGCATGCAATTTTTTATTATTTATTTGTTGTAATTTTTTTCTCTGTTTATTTATTTTTGTTTTTTCCCCCCATTTGAGTACTTGATTGAATTGTAAGCGTTTTAATAACATGCAACAATTCTCAAATTTCAACAGAAAAAAATACGAGTTGAAAAAATGTTGTTTTTTTTCCAACACCAAATAGAGCCACACTTTTGAAATAGCTTGATTAAAATTATAGGTTTTCACAATCACCGAATATTCGGTTAAAAGATTTGATAAAATAAATTGATTGATGAATTCGGTGGGACAAATTGAAAAATTTCAAATTTTAATTGTAATTGATAACATTTTCTTTAACTGTATTTTCCACTTAGAAACCAGTGCAAAACTTAATCACAATGGACCTTTAGATCACCGAGTGAAGGTGTGCATTAATGCACACAACCCTTCCCTACCTACCATATTCGGTTAAGGTTCTTTACATATTTCTCATTGTGACTTTTCGTTGGTTTTCTCGATTTCGATTTACCGAAAAGTTACAATATTTTTTGTTTATATGTAAAAAAATCAGAGAAAGATTTACTCATAAAATGAAATCATTACGCCATCACCCCGAGACACTATTTGGTCAATTGTAATCCCTTCCCAGATTTCTACATGAACTGTAATAAGAAAAAAGGAAGTGATTTCAACAGATTTGAGTCAGAGAAAGAATAATGAAAGTGAATTAGAAAATAGAAGCTGAGTAGTACGAATAAGATGAGACCTACCTTTTCGAAATCTTTCTTTTCAATATTTTTAATTTGCGAACCCTTCAAGGTTGTTTTAGTCATAATGATCAACCAGTTCTTTAAACAATCGACTGTCTAACCCATTCTGCTGCGAAGTTTTTCCTATTTCAACTAAGTAATATATTTTTAGATATTTGTGGCATCCTGTCACTATTGCAAACAAGCCCTTGAGTGGTACAAAAATAATGTGATATTTGTACCAAGAAAGGTAAATTCTTTAAACTATCAGGAGCCACGGCCAGTGGAGAGATGTTGGGCTCTTGTTAAAAGAGAATTGAAGAGCACAACAAAGTTTTCAAAACGGAGATGGACTTCCGGTTTGAGCAAAGTAACGAAAAGCACTATAAAATCCTTAATGGAAGAGTTTCCAAAATCAGTTCAAAATTTCATCTTTATTGAAGAAAACTATAAAAATATATGTTTTTTTGTAAATTATTATTAAAAAATGTAAGTTTAGGTGATTTCGTTTTTATAAACATATATGTATGTTAAGAATTTTTCGATCTCAGTTCCTATATAGATTTTTCAAATCACATTTATCCCGATAAGAGACACAAATTCTCCAAAGTGACAGAAAGTCCCATTGTTCATAGTGATTAAAATTGAAGGTGTCTCATTTTTCTTTAGGGTTAATATTTCCAAGTTGTTGTTTTTATATGTTTAGATTTCGGTTTCACTTTTTACTTTGATCTCAAGATTAATATCGGCTTTTAAAATCATCCTTAATTCACACAGATTGGCGGTCGTTATTAAATCGAAACATAAAGTTGTTCAATTGAGATTCATTAAAATATTCTACCAAAATTGTATTTATCTTTACTTTCTATAAATTACATCCCCCTATAAACTTTCCCCTTATTCCTCCTTTCATCTTTCTGGTATTCACTTCTTTATTAAGTGGACCTCCAGTGATAGCAATGTGGGTCATTGTATTTAAAACCATAATTAAATGCTGTAAAATCCCCAACAGCAATTTACATTTTGCATACGTGATTTTTTAAAAGTAAAATTCGGTAGGTCCTCTAAATTTTCTCTGCTTTAACAGTGAAATCTTGCCTCTACAGACGGAAAATTGCAAAAAGCAAAATTCATTTTTAAGAAAAAATGTTCAAAACCATTTAAAATTTTTCACTGTGAACTCGAATTACATGACAACAACAACAACAGCAACCAACAATTTATTATAAATTTATTCAATAAATTTTGTTGTGTTTATACCCTACAGCACCTTACGTAGTGGTGGTTTTATGCGTTCATTTTGATGTTTGTAATATACGGGAAAGAATTGGTGTTATAACCACCTTTAAAAATACCGCTCAACTCAGAATCTCTTTCTAGGTCAATTTAAGAATGTCTGTCCGGTTAGCCTAAGGACGAAGCCTCTTGAACCTTCCGGAATAGGTTTTAAACTTATAAATTTCTTATATATAAAGTGATGATTGTAATGAAATTTGGTAAAAGTAAGTTTTTTGATATTCTAAAACGATGTACCCAATTATACGAGGATCGGTTCATTATTTCTCATAGGTTCCATACAAACTTTCTTCTAAATATCACTTTGAAGGGCACATATACGTTGATTTTGTAAAAATGAGTCGTTTACGTATGATAACTGGATTATGTATGGTAACTGGTGTCAGTTGCCATTTTGACAGTTCGGCAACCGAAAATAACAAATAAAAAAGTAAACACATACATGTACTATGTGTGGGAGAATTTAAGATTGAATTTAAACGAGTTTATCCTTCAACAGCAATACAACCAAAATATTTACTATTTGTCAACTGTAATTGACAACTGCAGTTGCCATCTATAATATAATTTTGGCAACTGAAGTTCGGTTGCTATATGTAATCGACCCATAAGAATTGGTTAAAATAATATAAATATACGAAGGTCGGTCCATATTTTGAACTCCAGAAAAACATTATTTTATTTATTTAGCGTAAAAATAATGTCCTGCACACATAAGAATAAATTAGTAAATAAAATTATACGAGGGTCGAACATTGATTTTTCATAACTTTATAATCAATATTGTGGTGTAGAGTAGTATATAGTTGGGCTTGACCGACTATAAAATTCTTACTTGTTTTAAATTTTCTTTTGATCGTATGTAAAAAGCGTGATTATGGGCCTACGTGATCATGGTTCTTTCCAGTCAATTATGACGTAGGAATGCATTTGCTTTATTTTTATTGTTGTTGTTGTTGTGTTTTTTGCATCTTCATCATGTTAAATAATAATATTCTCACTTTCGTTTTAGTTTTGAATAAAAAAAATAGCAAACTGAATGCTAAATAAGGAACAACAGAACAGATCCAAAAGAAAAAAATTGCAATTGTTTTCGAATTGTTATGTAAATTTTTGAAATTTATATTCTACACAAGATTTTATATTCTGAACATTTAAAGTGTTTTTTTATGAGAATCATAAAACTTTGACAATAAAATTTTATTTTGATTTGTAGAATAATTCTTTTGGACATAAATTCTACAATTCAGAATTGAATACTAATTTTGAATACGAATTTTATTAAAAAGAAACAAGAAAAATATTTCTGATATTTACTAACATCTTCTCTTTTTTCTTACGTCTAATTACAGGAACAATGAAAAACGTAAAGAACGTTCTCGAGATGCTGCCAGATGTCGTCGATCTCGGGAAACCGAAATCTTTACCGAATTGGCACAGGTTTTGCCCTTGAAAAAAGAAGATGTTCAACAGCTTGATAAAGCTTCTGTCATGCGTATAGCTATAGCCTATTTAAAAGTGCGCGATATGTTGAAAATGTGTAAGTAATCGAAGAAGTCTCAAATATCAAACTTTTCCTTTTAATTAAAATTTGTATTTGTTTTTAGTTCCCAAAATCCAAGAACTTCTAAATGATTTACAACTCTCTGACAATGATAACAAACTTGAAGAACTTGAAACTTCAGCAGCTGGTTCAAGTGATGCTTCTGCTAATAATAGCAGTTTTGATTCTCATGATTCTTCCACACAATCTTCTCAAATATCCGAAGATTCGCAACAACAACAACCATTAGCTATAGCAACTAAAGAAACTGTAGCACCTGTAAATAATGGTCCATGTCCAGAAGATTTTAGTTTGATGCTTAAACAAACTTTAGATGGTTTTTTGTTGATTTTGTCCAATGATGGTGACATTACTTATGTAACCGCTAATATAAGCGATTACTTGGGTTTGTCAAAGGTAAGTGAATTTTAAAATTAATTCTATTAGTTATTAACTATTTGTTTCTATATTACAGATTGATATTTTGGGCCAACAAATTTGGGAATATGCCCATCAATGCGATCATGCTGAGCTTAAAGAAGCTCTCAATATCAAACGTAATGGTTTAACTGATAAAGTTAAAGATGAAAATTTATTAGAGGAGGGCATTTCTACCGATCATCGTGATTTATTTGTACGCTTAAAGTGTACCATCACTAGCCGTGGTCGTAGTATCAATATAAAAAGTGCTTCTTATAAGGTAAAGAGGTGTTTAAAAGGATACAAATTATTTTTATTGAAAATAGAAATATCGTATTACAAATTCAGAATCGCTTTAAAAAATTATTAAAAATTTTGAAATTAATTAATGTCGTTTATAAGAAGTTAAGAACTTCGATACGAAATTGATTTTTTTCAACATAGAAACATGTTGTTTATATTTGTAATGGAAAGTTTTCCTTAAATTTTTCAATCATTTATTAGATCCTTTTTCTTTTTTTCAAGTATTTTTCATTAATAATAAAATTATTAATCGAAGACTAATTGAATTTAGGTATCAATGGCCTTAGAAGCAATAAGTTTTAATGAGTTGAAGTACTTCTGTGTGCAATAGATCCTAACAACACCATCAATCGGAGACAAAAATAATCCGAAAAGACCCTGTTTTTCCAAAAATTGTGACATTTTAAAATTGATTCGTTGATCCCTAAAAAGATTATAATTAGTTCGAACCAAATCAGTAGGGGTATCGTCATACAATATTACTCTTTAGTATAGTCTTTTAGTCTCTTTAGTCTCGTTCAAACACTCGGCCAAAGATTGTCAACCCTGAAACAGCTGTATCAAACTAAATTTCTTTTCCCATGAAAGAATTATCGGATATTGCCGTGCTGTTACAACAACAACTACATTTAAGTCTCCTATTATTCTTTCTATAACTCAGCTTCCAGTGCTGTTTGACCTGACCATCCATGTAAAAAGTCTCTTTAAATATGTTTAAACTAGAATGGGAAACAGTAGTCCGAAAATTTATAATCGCCCATGTGATAGACACCAGTGCTGATATCTAAGGCGTGACATGGAAAAATTCTTAACACCTGATTTTTTGAATCAATTTACCTTTGTAAAACATATCACTTATTATGTTTAATGTCAAACAAATTAAAATAATTTTGATCTGATTAAAATGAGTGACCAGAAAAAAGTGCGGAATAAAATTATTAAATATCATTCCTATAATGGTCCCACAAAAAGTTGGTCAAGCATTCAAAGGTCTTCCCTTAAACCGTTTCCAATGTTATTAAAGAGTACCAGGAAAATCTGTCCGTTAATAGAAAATCTGCTTCAGGTAGAAAGGTTTTTAAAGCCCAAAAATTGAAATAATTTTCAAAAGAGCTCTCAACACATGCGGTAGAAAGTAGCCCGATTAGCTCAATGCTCGTACTATTTGATACGAAAAGTTAAAAGCGGATATGGCTCAGTTCTTGACAGGAACGCTGCTAAAAATTTAGACACGAAAAAAGGAGCAAGTAAATTTAAGTAATTTTTCTAAATATTTATGTATGATCTGTCAGATTGTCGCAACTTCTTGCTCAAATATTTTATGTTGCTGAATCAAAAGGTATATTGAAGAAATATTTATGACCCAAAAGCAGTCAAAATTTTTAAAATGTGCAGTTGCGGCAAAAAAGCCAATCATTTGTCAAAACAGACTCTTTTAATATCCACATTTACATCAAGGAATATTTCCAAAGTCTTCATAATGTGTCCACTTATTTTTGGCCTGATTTTTGACTTGGCATCCTGTCACTTTGGTAAACAAACCAATAATATGGTATTTGTACCAGGAGAGGCAAATCATCCAAACTGCCCACAGCTAAGGCCAGGGAATATTGGGGTCTTGTTAAAAGAGAATTGAAGAGCACAAAAAAGGTGTCCTAAAGTGTGGTAGATTTTAAACGAAGATGGGCAACCTGTTCGAGCAAAGTGACAGAAAGACTTATAAAAGCGTTAATTGAAAAGTTTTCGAAAATTGTTCAAAATTTCGTCATTATAAAATGTACAGATTTTTGTAAATTGTAGTAATAATTTCAATTAAATAAAAAATAAAACTGTTAGTTTAGTGGTTTCGTTTTTTATTAATATATATGTATGTTAAGAATTTTTCTACCTCACTCTTTAATTTAAAATTTTAGTGTCCGTTCAAATTTCAACCTCATTCTTTTCGAAAAGCTCAAAATAAATTTATTTACTACAAATACTTCTTTTTAATCGATTTTCGTTTAGATTTTAATTTCGAATATTATTTTTTTTTAATTTCAAAGAAATGGGATTTCGAATAAACAATATAAGTTTCGCCGAATATTTTTATTGGATATAAATGTTTTGAAATTTAAAAAAAGGAAAATAAATAAATAAATATTAATTTTCATTTTTAATATAATAAAATGTGGCTTTATTTTCTCGAATCAATATTTGAATTTTTTCTAAAAGATTTAAAATTTTGTATAAAATTAAATTATTTATTAATTAAAACTATTTAATTTTCTTTACAGGTCATACATATAACTGGACATTTGGTGGTAAATACTAAAGGTGATCGTGTCTTAGTGGCTATGGGTAGACCCATACCACATCCTTCTAACATTGAAGTACCTTTAGGTTCTTCAACCTTTTTGACTAAACATTCATTGGACATGAAATTTACTTATGTGGATGACAAGTTAGTTTACCTGAAATAAAAATTAAAAAAAAAAACATTTAAAATTATTTATTCTCGAATCTTTTTTGTAGAATGTACAATTTATTGGGTTATAAACCTGAAGATTTGCTGGATACATCTTTATTTAATTGTCATCATGGTATTGATACCGAAAGTCTAATGACAACTTTTAAAAATGGTAAGTGAGATTATCTCTCTCTTTTTTTAGTTCTCTTTAATTAAAATTTTCATTAAATTTTATTTCTTTTTGAAAAGAACTTTAATCAAAATCCATCTAATAGTTTTTGCACTTTTTAAATTATGCAATCAACTCAGACATTCTAATGCATTTATGTATGAGTTTTTTCTTTCTTAGTTTTTTTTTTATTTTTTATTTTTAATTTCTTTTAAATTAAACAAATTACAAAATAATGTTTTACTAATTACATTTTAAATTGTAACTAAAATGAGCTCTGGAACGATGCAAAGAGGAGAAACAAGTGTAAAAAGAGAACGAAAATATTACCAGGAAATTTGTAGTAATTTTCCACTTAATGTCTGTCTGTTTGTCTGTCTTTCGGTTTGTGTGTGCTCATCATTATTAAAACAAAGTTGACACTTTTTTGTTAAGTTGTTGTCGTTGTAGATTTTATTATTCTGCACTTTTTTCCTTGATTTTGTTTGCTGTTGTCATTGTTAATAATGACTCTGGTAATATTAACATTAACTTCCTCCCACAAATTTTTTCGCAAATAAACTCCTCTACGGTAACAATACAGTCTATTGTTTTTCCTGTGTTTTTATTTTTTGTGATTGTTGTGTGGTTGTTGTAATTTTCATTATTCTATTGCTGTACTCCTGCTGCTGTTAACTGCACTTAATTAGTTTTATCACACGCCACTGTGTATCATAAAAGCGTCTGTCTAAGTTTGTGTTTATGTGTGATTTTAGAAATTTACAGGAAAAATGCGTTTTATACTCATTCTTCCTTTGGCTTTAGTGATGTTTCTCTTTAGTGAAAATGTTTTTATTTTATTTTGTTTATTTAGGAGAAGATTTTTTTGTATAGAAATATAGTTTGAAGGAATTATTTCTTAAAATAAATTATAAAGGGTGGTGGAAATAAAGGGCTCAAAGTGTAAAATCTAGCTCCTGCAACAACTAAATTTAGCAATAATGAAAAATTCAAGAATCTATTCAAAGTTGGCATCAATGAAGTTGGGGCGAGTTTTTTGGATAGAACGAAAAGTCGAGGTTGACGGTTCGTCTGACATGCAAATGCAAATAATACTAATGCTTTTTTTTGCAGAACAAACTAGTCAATCTTAAATAGTTTTACTTAAAATTCATGCAGATATAGTTTGCTAATTATTTTTCAGATTGTGGATACATTTGAGAGTTATCTCCATTTTTCCCACAAGAAAAAATAATCCGCTTTTGTAGTTACGAATGAATCATAACATTTTCTATACCTTGTTTAAAGATAAGTTATATTTTAGTAAGGGAGTTCAGTAATGATCGTATCAAATGATAGTCAGAAGAGGTATAGTCTTTGTTATAAGGGGAGTTCAATTTCAATGTAGTTTGTGGTAGAAATGAAGCATTTAGGTCGATATTGCAAATCGTTCATAACATCTCTTAAATACAATTTATATCGCACCAGATGTCCTTGTTTTTGAATATATTTCAATGGAAATGTAGTAAAATGTTTTGAAAAATACTTGTTTAGTGGCTTCCAATGGTAATGCAAGCTCTACAGACAACTTGTGACTTTTTATGACTGGTTGTATAGAGCCAAATTTGAGATATATCAGAAGATAGTTAAGTCTTATCAATGATAAATCACCTAGATCGTTGTTTATATAGTTTCCTAGGAGTTGTTTCTTTTTTATTTTGGTTACTAGAGCTGGGCATTTACAAAGAAGTTAGAATACCGCCACGTTTTTATCCATATCCATAAAATAATGATTACAGATAACATGTGTGCAATGCTTTGTTGTCCATTTTCTCACGTCTTAATGCAAGTAGTGTGTGAGAATGGTTCCCCAGATAAACCTTAGTTAGAATATTCAGTGATTTCGTATTGGATAATTGAAATTCATAATCTTTTCTGCCAAACTCATCTGTTTGTTAATTATTAATATAGTCTCTGTGAGCAGGGACTCCAGCTTTGTCAGCTGCTCAGTCCATTTATAAATCAGCAATATAACCTCATTGCTCTTCCTCATTGTAGAGAACTTAAGTGACAGAAGTGACACTCGACTGTCGACGAAAATGACTTCGTTGCTATCAACATTTTGGATCTGAAGCGCCCCTCATGCGCTTAGATGGAAAGTAAATATTTCAAACTGGAAAACACTTCATTCGCACTTTACTCATTAAGAAATTCATATTTCGATTTTTTCTGAAAAGACAATATATCCAATTCAACTTGGAAATTTCGATGCAGATTCTTTCCGTGGGGTTACTCCTTTTTTACTCACTCCTGGAGACAGATTAAGCAAGTTCATGTATTTATTTAACAACCTTTATTGAGTTATGATACATATTCCCCACCTTTAAATGTTTTCAGCTGACCAGACCTCTTCTTGACTTCTGTGTAGTTGTTGTTGTAAAGGTTTGGATGTATTCCATAATAATACTTTCTATTTCGTGATACAACTATCGCTGGATGTAGAATATTTGCAGCATTATGATTCGAGTCATTCCGAAACGGAGATCTTTTGATTGGCACACTCATTCGATTACAAGTTCTATTTATTTTTAACTTGTAAACCAACTTTAAATCAAAATTGTTGATTTAATTCAAAATAATAATAATAATAATTTTTATTTATTTTTTTATTATGCATTCAAGTTCTTTATTCTTTATTAGACTCTTTTCTAACATCATTCTAATCTAGCAATTCTTTTATAATCCCAAACAAATAAATCACTTTATTTATTTCTCCACTTTATTTTCATCTTTTATTATTGCTGCTTTTTAACTAGTAATTTTATTATCATCTTCTTTTATCTACGAAAACATTCATCTTCACACTTAATTTTATTCGTGTTCAGCTCTAACAGGATGTTGAGGATAATTAGTTTTTTTTTCTTTTCTTATAAATTTAATGAATTTGACCAGCATGGAAGATAATGAAAGGAGGAGAGGATGTTGTTTAATAGTTGTCTATAAAGTTGTTCACTTATTTTTTTTTAATATAAACGTAAAACTTATTAACAACATTATGAAACTATCAGTCGTATCTTTTTTTGCAATAATAAAAGTTTTTTTTTAGTTTTTATTTTATTCTATAAAAATATTACTACAGATTTATTCTAAATGTTGTCCCTCTGTTTTATGTTTTAGTTAATAATTCAGAATTTTATTTGTATTTCATTATTAGTTGTTGTAGTTGTTAATTTTTATTGTATTTGAAATGATGCTTTAATATGCTTCACTTGTTCCTTTTCAGTTGATTTCAAGGAGTATTTGAAAAGATAATTAAATAGTGCTTTTTTAGTAATATTTCAAAGTTTAATGACACCTGCTGTCATTACAAAAAAATATAGAATTTAGAAATTTTTTTAAAAAACAAATTTTTTCAAACTTTCTATTTGATTCAAAAATAGTTCAATTGTTTTGCAGATGACAGATCTTTTAATAGAAATTGCAATAAATATTTTAGTTTAAACTTTGAAAATTTAAGGAGAAAGATCGAAAAATTCTTAACATACATATATGTTAATAAAAACTTACAGTTTTATTTAAAATATTTTTATTATAATAATTTCATCACTAAAGACTTAAAGTGATTAAATTTTGAACGTATTTTGAAAATGCTTCCATTAAAGTTTTTGTAGTCACATTGCTTGTACACATTTGGACACACTTGGACACATTTGTTGTATTCTTTAATTCTCTTTTAACTAGAACTCAATATCTCTCCGCTGGCCTTAGCTTCGGGCAGTTTGGATGATATACCTCTCTTGCTATAAATACCACATTATTGTTTTTGTACACACAGTGTCAAACTGCCAATTCAGACCAGAAATAAGTGGACCCATTATGAAGTCTTTCAAATGGAAGCAGACTTTTTTGTTAACATTCCTTGATGTAAATTTCAATACAAATAGTGCGCGTTGCAAGCATATTGCCATGAACTTTTTGGTAAACTTTGTCTAGTTTTGGGTCCTAAACTTTTCTTCAACATTCCCTCGAGCATCAGCAACATAAAATGTTTGACCATTTTGCAGAAAGAAATTTCCTAAAGTTTGTGATTTAATAAGAAATTTTCTAAATTTTCTGATTTTATAGGAAATTTTCTAAAATTTCTGATTTTATAGGAAATTTTCTAAAACTTCTGATTTTATAGGACATTTTCTAAAATTTCTGATTTTATATGAAATTTTCTAAAATGTGTGATTTTATAGGAAATTTTCTAAAATGTGTGATTTTATAGGAAATTTTCTAAAATTTGTGATTTTATAGGAAATTTTCTAAAATTTGTGATTTTATAGGAAATTTTCTAAAATTTGTGATTTTATAGAAAATTTTTTAAAATTTGTGATTTCATAGGAAATTTTCTAAAATTTGTGATTTTATAGGAAATTTTCTAAAATTTGTGATTTTATAGGAAATTTTCTAAAATTTGTGATTTTATAGGAAATTTTCTACAATTTGTGATTTTATATAATTTTCTAGAAAATTTTCTAAAATGTGTGATTTTATAGGAAATTTTCTAAAATTTCTGATTTTATAGGGAATTTTCTACAATTTCTAATTTTTTAGAAAATTTTCTAAAATTTGTGATTTTATAAGAAATTTTCTAAAATTTCTAATTTTTTAGAAAATTTTCTAAAATTTGTGATTTTATAAGAAATTTTCTAAAATTTGTGATTTTATAAGAAATTTTCTAAAATTTGTGATTTTATAAGAAATTTTCTAAAATTTCTGATTTTATAGAAAATTTTCTAAAATTTCTGATTTTATAGGAAATTTTCTACAATTTCTAGTTTTCTAGAAAATTTTCTAAAATTTGTGATTTTCTAGAAAATTTTCTAAAATTTGTGATTTTATAGGAAATTTTCTAAAATTTGTGATTTTATAGGAAATTTTCTAAAATTTGTGATTTTATAGGAAATTTTCTAAAATTTGTGATTTTATAGGAAATTTTCTAAAATTTGTGATTTTATAAGAAATTTTCTAAAATTTGTGATTTTATAGAAAATTTTCTAAAATTTGTGATTTTTTAGGAAATTTTCTAATATTTGTGATTTTATAGGAAATTTTCTACAATTTGTGATTTTATAGGAAATTTTATAAATTTTTTGTTTTATAGGAAATTTTCTGAAATTATAGGAAATTATTAAATTTTCGTGCCATGATTTTATACTTAAAATTTTTAGTATCGTTGTTGTTAGGGACTTTTCGAGTCTTGTATGTTTTTAAACTGCATTATCTATAACTTTTCGTGCCAAAGAGTCCGGGCACTATGCTAACCGGTCTGCTTTCCTGCCGGATGTGTTGAGAGCACTTTTGAAAATGCTTTTTATTTTTTTGAATTTAGAAACAACGGGCAAGTTCTCTCAATACTGATTAATAACATTGGATACAGCGCGACGGTAGACCATTAATTGCTTGGCCAACTTTTCGTAGAACCAAGTTGGGTTTTGCTGAAAATATTTTATAAATTTTTAATTGAAAAACATGTGTTAAGATTTTTTCGATCTCACACTTTAGTAACAATTTTTAAATTTAAACTAAATTTAAGTTAAAATCTCAATTTCCAACTTTAATATGACTTTTCTGTAGTTTTCGTAAAAATTGCATTCTGCATCAAAAAAAAATCTAATAAAATTTGGTTTAAAGACAAATAATAAAGAATGAGTCTTGTTAGTTTAATGTGTTTATGGGTGAAAAATGTCATGTTGTCTATATGGTTATATTCAACGCAAAGAAAATGGACAATAATACTACAATGACAACAGCAACAACAAAAAAGCACCAAATAAAAAATATATTAAAGACAAAAAACTATAAAAGGAATCTAAAGAGAATTCAGTAAATACGAATTAGAAATAAGCTAAAATTGAGGACAAATTTTTGAAATTAATAAAAATTTCAACTTTTTTAAAAATCTTTTTTTTAAAGGAATAAAATTTAACTTTTTTTAAAATAAACTAATTATGCTCTTTTCAAGTGATTTTGAACATTAAATGATGTAGTGGAAAAAGTTACTTAACACTTAGTTGTTTGTCCAAAACAGGCTACTCCAGCTTATTGTCTTCTGCAGAACATAAAATTGTTGTTGTTTTTTACAAAAATAAAAAAAATTGTCAACTCAAGTTATCTTCAACAATTGTTGCAGCACTTAAAATGCAACTGAAGCAGAGGAAATAAAATAATCTCATATAAATTTCTAGTAAACGAGTTTTTGTTAAAAGTAACAAAAAGAAACATCATCATCTTAGTTTTGGACACTGTTTTATAGTATGAGTGTATGTGTGCATTAAAAACATTTGTAAGGACATTTATTTTTTGATTATTGTTTTTTATTTCCACACAGATTTTGTGTGGAAGTGACCAAAAAAGGCAAAAGTGAAAGAGAAAGAAAGGAAAGAGACAAATTTTTATTGAACTCAAATACAATTGAAGTTTTTTATCGCTGGAACAGTGTTGCGATTTTGACAAATAGCAAATTTAATAAAATCAATGAATTGAATACTTCGTTTCAGATTTCCTTAAAAATTATTTTAAAAAAATTTTTCACAAAAAAAAAAAAATTATAATAATTTGGAAAAATTAATTTTCTAAAAATAAAATTTTTTACTTAAAACTTTCAGTAAAAAATTAAAAAAAAATTATTGGAAATTAAAATTCTGTTTCACTAAAAATTTGATTTTGTTAATAAAATATTATCAAAATTTTCACTTAAAATACTATTTTTTAATTTAAATTTTCACAAAAAATCACTTTATTGCAAAAAAATTCAAATTTTCACAAAAAATCACTTTATTGCTATAAAATTCAAATTTTCACTAAAAATTCAAATTTCGAATAAAAAATAAATTTTTTCTAAAATTTTTTCCAAAAATTTAATTTTTTCCAAAAATTTAATTTTTTCCAAAAATTTAATTTTTTCTTAAAATTCAAAATTTTTATTAAAAATTCATTTCATCATTAAAAATCAATTTTTCATTAATAAAGATTCAATTTTTCATAAAAAATAAAACGTTCACTAAAAATTCCCTAAAATTTTGAATTCTTTATAAAATATAAATTTTTCATAAAAAATTGAAATTCTAAACTAAAAAATTTCATTTTGCACTAAAAGTTGATTTTTTCATTAAAAATTTAAATTTTCAATTTTCAAACATCTTGGCTCAACCCTTATTTTCTCTATATCAAAGATTGATTTCATATGTTCCAACAAAAGGGCCATGGAAAGAGAATTCCTAGTGGAGTACACTCGGTTGAAATAAAATTTCGTAGTGAAGAAGTTTAAGTGGAAATGGAATATCTGATAGAAGAAACTGATAGTTTTAGGACAAGGAACGGACGAAAAATTTTGTAAAACAACAAAGTCCTTCAAATAATAATTTTATATTGTTCTATTTGTGATCTTGTTTGCCAATTCTACAGTGTCCGGTTCCTTTAATCTATTCAGGAATTGTTGGAAATTTTTACTTTGTTCTAGATCTCTAGAATCCCGAACAAAAACGAAGCAAATGTTCTAATGACTCCATCTCCTCGTCATCGTTAGACATTTTTCCCTAAACAGATGTCCTTAGACTTACCTCTGGTAATAATTGATCAAGTTCTTTAATATTTTGATGTCAATCATAGCCTACCAAGTAGTACCAATGTAATCTGATTCTTTGTTTTCTTAACCTTTTTTGAGTTCTTAAACTCAGATTAACCTCCGGCAATAATTGATCGAAATGAAGTATTATATAATACTTTGGAGTCTTCTAAAGTTGATTCCTCTGTACCAAAAAGTTTAGTATATTACTGAAGGTATCACAGTGCCAAAGCATCCAATGTAATCTAACTCTTTACTTCCATTTAACCATTATTTTCCTTATTTGGTCCTACTCGTACTGTGAATTAACTGCGGCAATAATTCATCAAATTCAGGTGTCCCTTAAATACTTAGCAGTCAGTTGCAGTCTTCCAAATTATGTTGTGACATTTTATAGTCATAACATATTTGGTCCTTCTAAAGTATATTTCTCGGTATTATATTGTCCAGAGAGTTCAGAGCTTTACTAAAAGTGTCGCAGCAAGTAGGTGTAGAATGTAATCGCACTTTTTAGCATTCTTATCTTCGTCTCACAATCTTGTTATGGCTGGTAAAGTTCCTAGTACAGGTAAAAATTAAGTCCTTAAATCCTTTTTCTCGGTTCCCCGTTTTTTGCTATTTTGATGATTCAATATATAAGGAATCCTCACTTAAATTATTCTGGCATAAAATTATTTGAAAATCATTGTTGTGCAAAACTTATTCCTTAATGTTTTCAAGGGGGGGGGGGATTTCCAATCGTTCTACCATTTTTTATTTATTGCAAAAATTCTACTTTTTTTATTAAATAAATACACTTGCAAATATTTATATCAAGAATTTTATTTCCAAAATTTGTCTCTTATTTCAGCATTTCCATATAATAATGAAATTTCCATAAATTTTTATTAAGTTTCACTAAAAAAACTATTTGCAAATCTAAAATTATGAATTTTTAGTTTTTTTTCATAAACAAGTTAAATAATTTATAGCAAAAAATGCAAAAATAATATTATTATAAAATTGCATTATTTGAATTCAATAATAAACTATAAATTTGGGAAAAAGTTGTTGAAAATTTACATTAATTTTAAATTCTTAAATTAAAGAAAAATTCTAAAATTTCAATTTCCCTTATTTTGGCATTATGACTTCAATGTTGATTTATTTTAATTGTATCTCATTAATTAGATTAAGCACTTGTTTCTAACTGTTTGTTGATTCTATACTCATTTGTCTAGACTCTTGCATACTTTTTGGATATTTCATTAATTAAATTGTAAAGTATATTTTTGGGCTTGAAATACTTCACTACTAAAAATTTGTTTAAATTAAAAAACAATTTAAACTTTAAAATTCTTAAATTAAATGAAAAAAAAAACTACAACCAAAACGAGCGGAAAATCACAAATGATACTAACAAAACCAATGAGTAAAAAATTTAACATTTTTATCTCTTTTTCTATTCTTTTTTTCTGAAAAATCATAAAAAAATGCTGCATATGTGTTTAAGGCGAAGTTTGAAGGGCGGAGGAGGGTAAACATAAAAAATAAACCAAAAATATCTAGATCCTTATAACTTTTTTCTCTCATACTCATCATATGGGAAACGTATGTGCATTGAAATGGAAATAAAAAAGTTACATAAAGAAACAACAAACAAACAAACAAACAAAATGTTACTCAATAAGCAGAAATATTCATAAAAATAGGAAACCAAATAAAAGAAAATAAACAAAATCAGGGAATAAATATTGATAAAAATTTATTTGCTGCCACCAGTTCCATTTAAGGAGTGGTGGTATCGAAAAATTCTTAACATACATATGGGCTAATGAAAATAAAATCTCTAAAGTTTTATATTTTTATTTGACTGAAATTATTATAAGTTTTAATCACTTAAGATGAAATTTTTAAACTTTTTCGGAAACCCTTCCATTAAGGTTTTTATGCTATTTTCTATCACTAGTCCATTTCCGTTTAAATTCCACACCACACTTTTGGACACCTTTTTTGTACTCTTCAATTCTCTTTTAACGAGAGCCCAATATCTCTTCATTGGTCTTAGCTTTGGGCAGTTTGGAAGATTTGTCTCTCTTAATGCAAATGCTGCATTATTGTTCTTGCACCATAAAAGCCCATGTTTACCAAGGTGAATTTTCAGTTTTTTTTTCTGAAATTCACATTTTTTACCAGATCATGTTTCGTCATTCATTATGCACTTTTGATGCCCTGGTTTTGGTCTCTAAATTTTTAGCAGCGCTCCTGCAAGGAACTTCGAACTTTTAGCTTTAGCTTTTCGTACCAAATAGTCCGAGCACTGAGCTAACCTTTCCTACCGGATTTGTTGGAAGGTGACAGAATGCCAAGTCAGGCCAAAAATAAGTGGACACGTTATTTTGTCTTCATAATGGGACAATTTTGACTGCTCTTGGGTCCTAAACTTTTCATCAACATTCGCTCGAGCATCAGCAAATTTTTCCTGGAAGTTGCGAAAAATCTGCCAGGTAACAGATATCGTCATCCATTATTTTTTAGATAACATGACTTCAATTTCGGTGCTCAGTTTTTGCATCTCTTAATTTGTAGCAGCGTTCATGTCAGGAACTTTTTGATCCTTGTACTTTTGTAAACCTGCATTAGCTTGAACTCTTCGTAGCAAATAGTCCAAGCACTGAGCTTATCATGCTGCTTTTCTATCGGATGTGTTGGAAGCTCCTTTAAATATGCTTTCGATTTGTATGGCTTTAGAATAATTCTGTGACCATTCCTACTGTTTCCGTGTTTTCTATTAACGGATAAGTTCTCCCGGTACTGTTCAATAACACTGGAAACAGTTTGACGGCAGATCATTGAATGTTTGGCCAATTTTTTGTAGGACCAAGTTTTGATTTTTTGAAAATATTTAAAAAATTTAAATCGGATAAACAATATACTAAATCAGATTTAAATCAGATTAACAATATATTCATTTGTATGACACAATAACTGACATTTTTTACAAAGTTAACTTGATCAAAAAATACATCAAAAAATTTTTGTGTTAAAATTTTGAATTAAAAACTTTTGTTAAAAATTTTTCGATCTCACTCCTTACTTGTAGCTCTAACATTTCTATTTTAAAAAAGTGTGTGTTTTTTGCGAACAGAGCAGAAATTATGAAGAACTCATTCTTTTTATATTTGTTGCTATTATTGTTGTTGCTGCTGCTCCTGCTGCATTAGAAGTTTCAGTTGCCATAACTCCTGATTTCTTTTTTTTTTTTTGCTTAAATGGCAAATTGGTGTTAGTTTTGCGTATGAGTCTGTTATTACTATAATTTTTTTCGACAATGAAAACAAAAACAACAGCAACAACAATGACAAAATTGTCGAAATTGTTGATATTTCGCTTAAGAAAAATAATAAATTTAATGTTGCAGATAAATATCGTCTGTCATGCGAACAAAATGAATGAATAACAAAACGACTTTAGTTCTTTTTTCCTCTCAGTTTCTTAACAATTGAGATTTTTTTCGCTCGTTTTTTAGTTTTCAAAGAATACACAGATGCATATTCATAAAGACGCATTTAATTTTATTCTCAATTTTTGTTTTATCTTTGTTGTTGTCCTCAACCAAAAGTAAAAGTTTAAGTTTTTTAATGAGAACCAAGTTAAAGGTACTTTTTTAAAGCCTTATTCAAAGGTGCTATTTTATGTGGAATATTTCTATAAACGCAGACGTTTTTATCAAAATTATCAAAAATAAAATATTACAAAGTTTCTGTTTCCTATTAATAAATGACCAAAGGAAACTTTTCTGTTCGATCAGAAAAATATCAAAACTGATTTTCGTAAACGTTAAACGTTGCGAATACAGTTCTTTTAACAATTACAGAATTTTGATTTCGGAAACCTTCCAAGAGAAATACAAGTTTGACAAAAAGAAAAGTTGAAATCTACACAAATAATAATTTATAACGAATTGCTGGAAGATGCTCTTCTTTTTTATGGATGAATATTGTATATTCTAGCAAGATAATTCTGCGGTACTGACTGGCTTGCAGGTCGGACTTAAATTCAATGGAGATATTTTAGGGATACATGACCTGCAATGCTTATTAAAATAATGTCAAAAATTTCAATACAGCTTCAATACAGAAATGAAACATAAATTAAGTTTAGGAGGAAATGATTCCGATATTCTTATGAAATTAGTGTAATAAATGCCAGACTATATTTTATCCGGATCAATAACCCATTGTTAGTAATGCTATGGAGACTAATAAAATTAAGTGCGTTTATAGCAAAATATTTTTAAAAATGGCAATAAACTTTAATGGGTCGATTACGTTTGGAAACCGAACTTCACACAACGTATTATGTGTTGCAACTAGTGTCAATTGTCATTTTGACAGTTTGGCAATCGAAAAATATAAACAAAGTAGTAAATACATATACATGTACTATGAGTATGAATTAAAATTGAATTTAAAAATAAAGAAAATGCAGGTTCGGATGAATTATTTATACATTTAAATATTATTATTTTAATAAAAAATATAATTTTAAGGAATATTTTCGTCTTCCGAATGACACAGAGCTGTATTTTGTGTGTTTTCCATGTTTTACCGATGAAAGCTTTCAAAAATCCCACGGCAATGGCTTTAATTTAACTTAAAGTATTAGTGCAATTAATAGAACAAAAAAATTATCCTCAACAAATTGTTTCCAAAATGAATGAAGGAGGAACATTTAAATTGAAAACTTTCTTTTAGGAAAAATAAATCCGACTTAAAGAAACTAACCACGAGAAATATTTGGATTCAACTCCATTTGTTCAAAATATTCCTCAAAATCTTTTATTGTTGTAAATTTAATAATATTGTACCTTATAATTGGAAAAATATGATATATTTTCCACTCATAAAGTATTATTGAAATATATTTATAAAATAAAACAATAATCCTACGTTTTTAATTGAAAACAAGTTCGTAAAATATGCTATGCAACCAGAAAAACACAATTGCCAAAATATTTACTATTGACAATTTCAGTTGCCAGTTGCCATCTATAATATAATTTTGGCAACTGACAATGTAACTGAAGTTTAGTTGCCATACATAATCGAACCATACAATTGTGATTGTACAAATAAAGTTTTTAGTTAACAATATTTTAAATGATTTAAAAAAATTATATTTTTCCATTTAATAATTTTTTGTTTAATCATTTTCTAAAACATTAAAATTAAGTTATGTGCGTTTAAAGGAATATGCATCAGTGTATTTCTTCCTTTTGTAGCATTTTTTCTTTAGTTGTAAAGATAAAGATGGGAAAAATTATTTGCATTGTTTTGTAAACGAAATTTACAATTTTCTTTCATTTAAATAAATGAGAAATTTTTAAGGAACCTTAAGATTGCACATGATTTAAATAAAGTTTTTAGTAGAATTTCAGGTTTTTCTTTAATTTAGTTAAAAATTCTAATTCAAGTCTAAATCAAGCTTTAAACCCATGAATCATTTTACTTTTTCGCTTTTCAAAATTTCACTGAACTGCAAGAAAAAGTCTTATATAACATCATTTTTAAAATTTCACAATTCCATTTTCTTCAAATTCATAAAAATTAAATACATTTTCCTTTTAATTAAATTCAATATTTTATCCTTTTCACTTCCATGATAAAAAGTAGAAATGCAACACGTAATGACATTTAAAGTATCTCACGTAAATGACACTTGTTTTGTTATATTGTCAAATTGTCTTTATATTTTTCGTTTCCTTCAAATAAATGTTTATTTGTTTCCTGTTTTTCCAACACAAATAAACATTTTTTATAAAAAAAAGTTTAAGAATCTTTTACCAAGTTTTAGTTATTTGAAACTTAAGAACAAAATACGGAGCAACTAATTCATCGTGTAATATGACTGATATGAAAACTTGAAAAAAAAACTTTAAAATCGGAGTATGACAAATTCTGAAAAGAAAAAGTTTTAATTTTGCAAAGAAATTATGCAAAAGTAACATACTGTTTTCTTAAGAACAGTTAACTTCCTTTGACCACAATTTTAAACTTTAAACTGAAAAAATCTTCTTTCATTTTTTTTAGAAAATTTCGCAAAAAAGGAAAAAAATAATAAAAAAGTTGAAAGTTAAACAACATGAAATTGCAATGACAATGAACGCCAAACGATGAAACATTAAACTCCCACAAATACAAAATGTTTAAATCAAATCTGGTTCCATAAAACCCGATAGTTCGGGAAAATGAAAGTAGATTTCAGAATTTGTGAATATTTAGTTAGGTTTTGTTTCCGATTCTAATAAAATTCTAGTCCACATTCAAAAATCTTTTTTTCAGAATTGACTAGTTCAGATTTTAGTTCCGGTTCTTTCTCACTTCTATTTTAGATTCAAGTTAAGATTAAAATTCTAGTTTAGATTTAAGTTCAGATCTTGTTCAGTTCAGCATTTACTTCAGATTCTATTCCAGAATCCAGCTCAGATTCTAGTTCTATTTTTAGTTCAGTTATGGTTCAGTTCTTGTTCAAATATGGTCCAGTTCTAGTTCAGTTATAGTTTAGTTCTAGTTTAGTTCAAGTTAGTTCTAGATCAGTTCTTGTTCAATTCTAGTTAAGTTCTAGTTCAGTTTTAGTTGAGATCTAGTTCAGTTTTAGTTTTAGTTTAGTTGTAGTTCTGTTCTATTTCAGTTCTAGTTCACTCCTATTTCAGATATGGTTCATTTCCTATTCAGATATGGTTCATTTCTAGTTTTAGATCGGTTCTAGTTGAGTTCTAGTTCAGTTTTGGTTCAGTTCTTCTTCAATTCTAGTTAAGTTCTTGTTCAGTTCCAATTGAGTTTTAGTTCAGTTCCAGTTCAGTTCTTCTTCAATTCTGGTTAAGTTCTTTTTCAGTTCTTCTTCAATTCTAGTTAAGTTCTTTTTCAGTTCAAGATAGTTCTAGTTCAGTTATGGTTCAGTTCTAGTTTAGTTCTAGTTTAGTTCTTGTTTAGTTCTTATTCAATTCTAGATCAGTTCTACTTCAGTTTTAGTTCAGGTTAAGTTCAGTTTAGGTTCCAGCTCATATTGTTGTTCAGATTCTAACTCATTTTATTTCCAAATATAATTCAAATTCTAGTTCAAATTCCATTTTACCATCGAACACATTTTATAGTTCAGATTCTAACTAAGATTTTAGTTTGGATTCTAGCTCAGCTTCTAGTTTAGATTTTAGTGCAGTTTCTATATCCGTTTTTGTTCAGATTCTACTTCGGATTTAAGCTTAGGTTTTAGTTCAGATTTAAGATCAGGCTCTATTTTAATTCTAGTTTAGCTCCAGCTTCAGTTCCGATCTAGTTTAGAATTTAGATTTTAGATTTTGGTTTATATCCTATTTAAAATTTAGTTAATTTTCAGATTCAGGTTCTTGATCAGATTAATGTTCATATTCTAGTTCAGGTTCCACTTAATCTTCCAGTTAACATCTAGTTCAATTCTAGTTCCGAATTACATGGACCTATTTATTGTGAACTTAAACGTTAAGTTGTATAAAATGGTTAAATGCATTTGTTTGTCTTTTACTCATGACAATAATATTTTGAGTGAATTTCTTAGATTTCTTCTTTGATTCGGTACCTTTTAATTTAGGGGAGTTTGGATTTAACTATTTTTATTTTCATCTTCGTTTTGTAAAGTTTACTAAACGAAAATATATTTGGTTTGGTATTTGTGTTGGTGTTTTCATTTCCTGTTTCATGTAAAGTCCACTTGTTTCTTATTTTCTTGTAGTCGCTGTGACATTTAAAGTTTTTATACTCAAAATGTTATAACATTTTATGAAAACTTTGTTTTTGTTTTGTTAAAAGGAAAAAGAATGCAAATAAAATCTATAGTGAATTTACGAAAAACGCAGCTGGATATAGGTTTTTGAACTCTTGTACATTTGAGGGGAAACATTTACAGAAAAAGAAAAAAATATTTGAATTGAACAAAATTTAATATTAACAGAAATTTACTTTCATACATATGAAAAGAGGATGTAATCTAATTTAACTTTAATTAGCTCCTTAAACTATGCAACACTTAGTGAACAATCTTTAGCTACCTAACATATACTTTAGACTTTTATTATATGCTTCATGTAAGTGTAATTATATTTAACAACTTCATCAAATATTAAGACATCCCTTAAAGCGTTTTCTCGCTAATAAAAACTAAAGTTTTCCCTTCATTTTATAGACCTCATTAGTTTACAAATTAAAACATTCTTAAAGATCATTAAAAGCGGAAACTTTTCTACCACACAGAAAATAGAACATAAAATTTAACGATTGACCAAACAAATATCTATAATACCAATTTATTTATGAGTTTTGATTCTTCGCTTTTCTGTAAAGCTAACAAAAATTTAGTTGGTAGAAAAAAGAACGAAGTTTGCCCTTAGGATACTTTACGCTGGTCTTATATTCGATTAAAGAGGGTGACTTTTCACACAAAATTTAAGATTTCATGGTTATTAAGCAATAGATAATAAAAATGTAACTAGTGAAAGAAAATTTATGAAAGTGAGCGAAAGAGAGAGAGAGAGAGAGAGATGTGTAACAGAGGGAAAAGTAAAATAAGAAACCTATTCCAGTTTCAGAACATTGCTGTACTAATTTCGGCTCAAATTACAATTCAGGCTAATGCTCAATTTCTAATTTATATTTTAGTTAAGATTTTCAGATTCTAGTTTAAAATCTTGTTCAGATTCAGATTA
Source organism: Cochliomyia hominivorax (assembly GCA_004302925.2). Taxonomy (NCBI): domain Eukaryota; kingdom Metazoa; phylum Arthropoda; class Insecta; order Diptera; family Calliphoridae; genus Cochliomyia; species Cochliomyia hominivorax. Next base: position 93,512,801 of record PYHX02000467.1, on the reverse strand, counting down.
TTATTTAGTTCATAATCTGTTTTATATTATAGTTTGGATTCTTGTTTCAGATTCTAATTCGTAATCTAATTTACATTCTAACTTAAACTCTTTCTCGGATGCTAATTTTGTTTTCAGTTCAGATTACAGTTTAGATTATATCTCAGATTCTAGTTCAGTTTCTCGTTTAGATTCTAATACAGATTCTTGTTTTGGATTTTAGTTTGGAATCTAATTTTTAATTTAGATCTGAGTTCAGTCTTCAGCTCAGAATCTGGTTCATATTCTAGTTCAGATTTTTATTCAGATTCTAGTTTAAAATCCGATTCAGATTCTAGATCAAATTCTTATTCAGATTCTGTTTTCTAGCTTCAGATTCTATATGAAAATTTGGTTCAGATTCTAATTAAAATTCTATTTTAGATTCTCGGTCATATGCTGATTTAGATTCAAATTCAATGGTTCATATTTTAGCTTAGAATCTAGTTCAGACTGTATTTCAAACTTAAGTTCAGATTCTAATTAAGATTCGAGTTCAGTTTCTTGTTTTAGTTCAAATTATAGTTTCACATTCTAGTTCAGAATCTAGTTTAAACTCTAGTGAAGAGTTTGATTCAGTTTCTACTTAAGATTCCGAATCAGATTCTTGTTCAGATGCTGATTCTATTTTCAATTTTGATTTAGATTCTAGTTTAGTATAAGTTCAGATTCTGGTTAAGATATTAATCTAGTTTCTTCAGTTCAGATTATATTTACAGAATTAGTTCAGATTCGAATTTAGATTCTAGTTCATATTTTTATTCAGTTTCTTGTTCAGATTATAGTTCAGAACCTTTTTCAGATTCTTATATAGATTCTAGTGCAATTTTTCATTTAAATTCTAGTTCAGATTCCAATTTAGACTATAGTTCAGATATTAGTGCAGATACAAATTCAGATTAAAGCTGAGATTCTTATTAAGATTCTCATTCAGATTCTAGCTTAAATCTCACTATAAATATTATTTAAGATTTCTGTTAAAACTTCCCTTTCTTCTAGTTAATCCTTTTCTGTATCCCATATTCTCAGTTACTCTGAAAATATAACAAATAATAGAAATCGACAAATCTAAAGTTAAAAGTTCATTTTTAAGATTAGGGAACACAATGCACCCAAAGGAAAATAAAATTTTATTGGTTTAAATAAAGAAATGTATGAATGGCATAAATGTTGTTAACGGGGCTTGTGTGGGTATATGTGTGTGTGTATGTGTGTGTGCATCTGTGTGTTTAGTAAGTTATTTAATTTTATGATTAACTATAACTATCATTTCTAATGCTATTGTCACAACTCCAACTGCTGCTACTGCTACTGCTGCCATCATCATTATCATTCTTATTATTACTGACTGAATACAACACGTAACTATTGCCAACATTTCAAACTGCATCAGCAACAATTGTTAAGCACCTTTTTTATTTCCATTTTCATTCTCATTCTTGTTTTTTTTTTTTGTTCATTTCCTTAAGCAATTGTTCAATTGCTTTTTGTTTGTTATTGGTATAATGATAATAATTTTAGTTTATTTTTCTTCTTTAATTCTTGTCATGTTGCAGAAAAAGAAAGAATAAATAATAGAAATAGAAAATAAGAAAGGAAAAAAGCATAAATGAAATGCAGTTAAACATTTGTTAAGAATGTGTTTAAGCAGCATATTAAGTGACAAATGGTATTAAACATGCATTTTTACACCCACCTATACACATACATACACTCACACATACTTACATACACATATTAAGTAAAAAATGCATTTTTACTAACTCATATTTACTTACATCACACATTTACACAATACTGTTTACAATACTTTACATGTAACACATACACATTAGTAGTTATAGTTGTGTAAAACATATAGCATACATTTAGGTTGTAATGGCAATAACAACATTTGCTACAATTCAACGTGACTTTATGACAGGACACGTTTTAATGTTAAAAAAATGGGAAGAGAAATTATTCACTTTTAAAGGAAAAGTTTAAAAATTTCTTGAAAAAAATTGTTTAATTTTGAAAATTTCAATAAAGAAAATGTTTAATTTAAAAGAAGTTAGCAATAAGTGTTGCCTAAATTAAGGCAATTAGATTGTAATGAAATAACATGTAGCTTAGTTTAGGTAGCAAATAGAATATTAAAATAATCGTTGGAATAAATTAAATTTTATTTAAAAATGTCTTCACATTATTTTCTTAAATATTAATTTAAAAATATAAAAATAATTTTAAACATTTTCATTTAACAAAAAAAAAATTACTAAAATATGCGAAATAACATGAATAATAGTTTACTAATTTATCTTGCCAAAAAGTATGCACAGACTTACTAAAGGGAATAAACCATTAGACAGACATAGAGTGGTTGCAAAGCAGACAGGAAAAAGGAAGTTTATATTACACTCAATTTTAAGCGCCATAAACAAGTAAATTATTTAACAATACATTATTTACAGACAGACAGATATAAATTAAAATGGTGGAGGAGTATTGGTGAGCTTTGTTTGTTATTTGTTGTTGTATTATACCCTCAACTAAATTGACCAAATTCCTAAACTCTCTACCTTGTTTTATTTTATCAGGAGTATACAAATGTATATTATATGAAAGCTTTGGCATGAGATATATTTCATGAAAATAATTTACGTGAGATGTTTTTATATAACTACATCTAAAATTATAGAGCAGGGATGGAAAATAGGATATGGACAGATAGAGAGTTTCTAGTTTAGGTTCTGATATAAGTTTTAGTTTGGATTATAGTACTGTTTATTTTTCAATTCTAGATCAGATCTTTTTCCGTTCTTGTTTAGTTCTAATTCAGTTTTCGTTCAGTTGTAATTCAACTCTAGTTCAGTTTTCGTTCAGTTCTAGTTCAGTTCTCGTTCAGTTCTAGTTCAATTCTAGTTCAGTTTTATTTCAGTTCTAGTTCAGCTCTAGTTCTGATTCCAGTTCAGCTCTAGCTCAGTTTTAGTTCTAGTTCAGTTCATGTTCAGTTCTAATTCAGTTCTTGTGCAGATCCAATTCAGATCTAGTTAAGATTTCTGTTCAGATTCTATTTCGGATTCTTGTTTAGATTCTAGTTCTGATTCTAATTCAGAATCTTTTTCAGCTCCTGGTTCAGATTCTACTTCAGATTCTAGTTCAGCTTCTCGTTCAGATTCTAGTTCAGCTTTTTTACTTTAAATTCTAGTTCTCGTTCCAATTTCATATTTTAGTTTAGATTCTTGTTTAGATTCAATTTCAGTTCCAGTCTATTATCCATCCCTGTTAATATTTCAAAGAGAGTTATAAGGAAATCATCACAGTCAGTTACTAAATAAAATAACTAAAACTTTTAGCCGTAGTTAATACGTCTAATATATTTTCCCACTTGTTAAGTTTTTCCCTCGGAATTTTTTGTTTCAACTGCATTCACTTGCTGCAGTGTCGTTGCACTCATCATTATGGTTTTAATATTAAAATGCTCTCATAGTAAACTAAAAAAGAGAGTGGGTAGTTTAATGCGCTCTCCCTCTTCCTCTCCCTCTCTCTCTCGTAGTAGTTGTAGTTAAAACCATTTTATTTATTTATCCAAAATGTTTGGTTGACGTTCTAACGTTTGTTTCGCTGGTTTTGTATTCATGAGATCTTTATTTAAGTTCTGATATCCATTTCCCTCCTCTAAATTTCTAATAGAAAATGAAAAGTGTTGTTTTGTTTTCTTCCCTTTCCTGTTACTCTCTTCTGGCTGGAAAGTAATAGTATCCTGTGGCAAAAAGTTAAAGCCAGTGAAAATATTTTATGTTAAATGCATTTACGTTAAATTTGGGGCGTGGAAATTGTTTTTTTTTTTGGTAAATTTGCTGGCAACAGCGAAAAATTAAGAAGAAGAATATAAAACTCTATTTGGTTTAGTGTTGAGTTCACCGTTACATGCATAATTTGCCGAAAATATAAAAGAACTGAAAATATTTTGTTTAAAACGTGGGAATATCCTTTACTTTGTGTAGACTCTTCTAAACCACATACCCTTGGCCAAATGCGACGAAAAAAAAAACCATCATTGTCATTACTATTTCCTTTAAGCTTAAACAGCTATAGAGAATTTTATGTCAAATGTTTGGCTCTCTGTCTGTCTGCCTTTGTGACAATCTTCTGACAATCAGCTTTAAGCAACAACCTTTGGTATTTAAGTTTTGTTGTTGTTTTATTCTATATTTTGGTAACAAGTCGTAAAAACTGTATTTTATGAGGTTTTTGGTTTTGTTTGTTTAATATTTTTGTAGCTCTCGAGGGGGTTGGAGAAGAAAAGCTGGTAGTCTCAGCCACACTCTTAACTGACACCGTTTTGTCTGTCTTGATTTGTCTACATGTTTATCTTGTCTGTCTATTTTTACACTTATATATTTGTTAATTTGTCTGTCTGTCGTCCGTCTTCTGACTGCTAGTCTGTGAGACAAGTATATTGTCTACCATTTTCCGGATAACTAATACAAAATGTAACTAATGCCGTCAAAACTAATGGTCCAATTCAAAGTGAAGTGCACTTCTTATTTTATTATTTGATATTTGTTTTTTTTTTTGGAAGTTGCAGCACTTTTCTTTTATTAGTTTTTCGTTGTTTTTTTTCCTTAATTTTATTTTCGAAATTTTCCAACAACCTAAAATGTATTTAATTTAAATGTTTTCGTTAGAAATTCAATTTTATGGGAACATTTTTTTTGCGGCAATTGAAATTAAAAGAATTTATTTTGATTGTTTGTAAATTTATTTTGGAAATGTGATAAGAAAAGTTAGAAAAGATAAATATTAAGTTTTATTTGTTTATAAAAAAAACAGCCTAAAAATATGCTAAACTTTTTGGGAAAAATAAACAAAATAAAGTATGTTATTGTTTTTATTATTACAATTTGTATTGTTTTATTTATTTTTTGCTATATTTATTAAATTTCTATTAAATTTTGATTTACGTTTCATTTTTCTTTCCAGGTAAGTTTGGCATTTGCTCTCTAAAACGATTTTTTGTAAAATTAGAATTTTAAAGTGAGTAAAAATCATTTTTATTATACAAAATATTGTCGTGTAAAATAATATAATAAATAAGTTTTTCGACATTATTTATTATTTTTAAGAAAATTGTACGATAAATGAAGTAGATTTGACGTAAATTTCGATGATATTTTCTCTCAAGTCGTTATAATGAAATGGAAAGTTATTTAAGTATTTTATTCCTAAATAACCCACTTTCTTCAAAATTTTAACAAACATTTCAAATATTTTGCGAAAATTGCAAATTTAACGAAAATTTCGAGATTGGACTCCACGATAAAGAAAATGTGGTGGAAGATTCTTCAGTTAAAAGAGTTTTAAATTGTTTACAACATTTTGCCGATATTTAGAATTTTTACTTAAATTTCAAAATTTCTGATATTTAAAACGTTAAAACAATTCACTTAATTACATTCCAAATCCAATTTTATTTCAGATTTTGGTTCAGAATCCAGTTTTTAATTTTGTTTCGTTTCTATTTCATAATTAATTTTCGATTTTTGTAAAGAATTCAGATCAGTTTTAATTTCAGATTGTAATAAAGACTTTCTCTATTCTAGATTCTACTAAAGTTTCTAGTCAATATTTTATTAAATATTGTATACATTATGTACATCCGATTGTATTTCAGAATCTAGTTCTAGTACAGTTCTAGTTCAAACTTTAGATTCGATTCTAGTTCAAAATCTAGTTTAAAATCTAGTTGGGAGTCTAGTTATGATATTATTTTAGAATCTTGTCCCGATTATATTTATTTTAGTACTTGTTCTTTTCTAGTTTACTTTTAGTTGAATTCAAGTTATGTTCAAGTTTAGTTCTAGTTCAGTTCTACTCAAGTTCTAGTTCAGCTCTATATCAGTTCTAGTTCAGTTTTAGTTCAGTTTTAGTTCAGTTCTAGTCAAGTTTCAGTTCAGTTCAAGTTCAGTTAAAGTTCATTTCTAGTTAAGTTCCAGTTCAGCTCTAGTTCAGTTCTAAAACAATTCTAGTTCAGTTCTAGCTCAGTTCTAATTCTGTTATAGTACAGTTTTGAATCAGCTTTAGTTTAGTCTTTAACTAATTTAAGTAGTTTAAAATAAAGCAGTAAGAAAATTCAAGTTATTTTAAGTTGTTTTTCCTTTCTTAATCAAGTTCGTAAAAAATTTAAGTCCTTTTACAATTTCAGTTAAAATTCCCGTCTCTAATCCTCCGCATAATAATTATTCGTACAAAAGTTCATGAGTTATAAACGCAAAAGGAAGTTTCTCAATTAATTGAAATTAAAATGAATATAAATTGTTTATTATAAAACAATGTAAATGTGAAAACTACCAGGAACAGCTATGAATGGCGTATGACTAAAACGAAGTAAATAACAGAATAACTGTACTCTAACATTAATTCATTTAAACATCCCTGTTCATTTGTAGTTAGTAGTTTCCACATTTCCTGTTAGTGCTGCTGCTTTATAAAGCTACTGGCTGCCATTAAGCAACCAAATTGTGGTCTTAATATATTTCTTATGAGATTTTAATTATTTTCATTTTATCTAAAGAAAAGAAACTGTTGTATTTGCATAAAATTCTCAACAATTATTTACCATTTCCTTTTGGAGCGCAGGAGTTAACTTCTCGAACATCCTTGTTTCATATTTGTTTCTTTGAAACAGTTGTTGCTTCTTGTCTAATGCAACAAATGTGTTAAGAAAATTTATTAAAATTTCCCTGTTTTTGTTCGTCTTAATACTTTTAAGACTAAAAATGTATAAATTAACGCCTTCCAGCCACTATTAAATCCAAACTCAAAAGGAAACTTTCATACAAACAAAAACTAATCGGGGGAATTTAATGATGAAATTAATGAGATTTGTGTTAATCGCATTAAAAGGTTGATTATTAATGTTGATTATTGTTACCATTTAAAGGTAAATATTTGCATTAGAAAAAAGGAGTTATTTACTCTGAGTTGCAAAAAAATATATAAAAATTATAATAAAAGATGTTAATTAGAAACCAACTAAAATGATTTGTTTGATTGTTCTTTATTTAATAAATATTAATTAAATATTAATTAAATAACAGTTGTAGGTTTAATTAAATATTTCGTTAATTTGATATTTTGTCAGACATCTATATATATAAAACGATACACAAATATGTATTTTTGTATGTATGTAATGTATAGAGCCTAAAACGGCAAAGCAAATTTTGATGAAATTTTCAAAGAATAATCCCAATATACCCGAAAGTGACATAGGCTTTTCGATAGGACCAGGGGGAGGAGTATCACCCCATACAAAGCAAATATTTATTATCGAATATCTAAAGAACTATAATATCGAGAGTTCTTAAATTAAGTCACAACAACTGTTTTACTGAACAAAACATAGAACGGATAAGACCAGGGAGAGGGGTATCGCCCATATAAGGTAAATATATTATCGAATATCTTAAGAACCATAAGAGCGAGAGTTCTCAAATTTGGTTCCAAGGAACTGTTTTACTCGACAAAACGTAAGAAATATAACATCAGGGAGAGGGATATCGCATATACAAAACAAAACTTTTTTTTATTAAACGAAGTATAAAATTAATTATGAGAATTATAAAATCTTTCTTAAAGTGATTTCCCATATTTAAGGATTTCTATAATGTCAAAACTCAAATGTGTTATTTAAGCTTATTTTTGCACTAATTTCGTATTTAAATGAAATAAAGAATTTAATTGAAAACTTTTTATCTTTAAGCTTTAAGTTTACATAACTTCGCCTTAAAGTTGTGTACTTCATTTCAATTAATTTATTTTAAAAATCATAACTATTTGATGTAAAGCTTTATTGAAAACAGTATTCACTGGTAGTCCATACCTTTTTCATATTAGCTTATAAGCTCTGGACCTAAAGAAAAGCTGAAGTTTAAAGAAAAAATGAAGAAATCTCCTTTTTGGTAGTCTATTTTTTTATCACATTTCAGTAAATGGAATTCTGTTATCTGTTGAACCAATGATGTTCAGAAAAGCCAATGCGAGTAAGTCTACAATTTCTATCCACTGTTTTTTAAATTATTTTTGACTTTCGATGTTGAAAATTATGACTTCCATAATTGTCAAACTCGATTTTTAAAGTTCAAAAAAAAAAACTCTTCAAATTAACATCGTAGATATTCGATTTCAGCGATGATTTGTCTAGTTGCCTGGACTTTATTTAAGACTTTGTAAGCTTTTCGTAATGTATACCTTATTCATCACAGTTTTCCGTTCAAGAATTACTTCGACTTGACTTTTGTGTTCAATTCATTAAGGGTCCATTTATCTAAATTTTAATGTTTTCAAACCCACCAGAGTGACTTGTAAGTTCACTTCCAATAATCAACTCTTAGTCAAATAATTCTTTTAATTTCCCATATCTGAACTTTTTTTGGTAGATCATCTCGAATTCTTATCGAAAATGTCCACTTTTGTTTACAAATTGTTTGAGTTAATCCATGTTTGACAGTAGGCTTTCCTCCATACTTCATAATTTTCAGCAGCTTTTCCCTCAAATGGAAGAAGGTTATGGAATTCACAGCAAAACATTAATTTTAGGGCCCAAAAACAGTTAATATTATAGCGATTGAAAATTTTTACCAATTTGAAGTTGATCAAAAACTGAATTATAGTGGCAGATGTTTACCCTCAAAATTTCATATTTGTTAAGTTCATTTTAAAAATTTGCTCTCTCTCTTATTAGTTTAAAAGACTCCAAAATTTACCTTTTAAGTTTAGAATCTATATTTAAACTTTGAAGCTTTTCGGAAGCTGTATTATAATGCCATCCATATTTACCTTCTAAAATACCATATTTGTTATTACAAATCATGCGTGATAATTATGTCAATGAAAACGTTTTTTTTTTTTCAAAGTTTCATCTCCCTTTTGTTGCTCTCTTTAATTATATTTTGCGTTAAACTTTAAAGCTTCCCACTTTCAATAAAGCTTTACTAGTGTTAGAGCGTTATCATTAGACAGTTTCAATTAAATAAACTTCTTAAATTTTTGAAATTCTTCAATACTTTTCAATTATTTATTGCTCCTGTTAACACTTCAAGCCTTTCGACCTTGTATCATTAACATCACAGGACAGGGAATAATTGTCAATGTCTTCTTTCCTCCCATAAAAATAAATTCTTCAATTCATTCTTTCGTCAGTAATTTGCACATTAATGAATGAATCTGTCAACCGAAATTATCGAAACTAGAACAAGATGTTAACTTGTAGTGTGAGGAGAGGGGTTGGACATTTTATGGTTTTTATTATATATTTTTTTAATAGGACTCTATTAGAAAGATTAACTTTAATGTGTTTGAGAATTTAACACTCAAATGTGTGTGTGTGTGTTATGACATAGAAAATATTTTGAGGTCTAGAGGTATTTTGGTGTAAGGGAATTTATTATAACTTTAATAGAGTTTTATAATAGTTAATAGAAATGTACTTTAAAGGGAGATTTTAGGTTATGTCTTTTAAAAAAATAATTAAAATTAACTAAAAAATGAAAGTTATAGCAAAATATGCTCAAATATGCCTTTTAGAAAAAAATATGCAAAATTATAGCTTTATACACGGAAATATGCGATTCGTAGCAAAATATACAAATATATTTTTAAGGAAAATATCCTGAAATAAAGTAAAATACGCGAAATGGCATATAAGACTTAAAATTTGCGAAAATATACGTTTTGGAGTAAAAAGTTAATATGCTTTTAGAGCGAAATAAACTTTGAATCCAAGTTTATGATTTTTTTACAGCGAAATATGCAAAAATATGTCTTTTATGAGAAATTTAGGTTTCCTTATGCTTGTTTATTTTTCGACGCAGTCATCTTTGAATTATAACATGATTTACTTGATTTATAGTTTATGCATTGATCGCACTTATTGGCAGTCAGAAAGGAGAAAGTCTGGGCTATAGAAGGTTAAGCCAAAAACTTCCATCCACCAATTTTTCAAACAGTTTTTGAACGGCCTTGCAACAGGTGATCGATCATTGTCACGATAAAACATTAAGGGTATTCTGTCCGGCTGAATACATCACGATATTGAAAACCTACGAATTGGTTTCTGAAACTGCATTCAGAATTTGCTGAATTTAATTTAAAATTGGTTAATGATTTTTATAAATTTGATCATAAAGCTAAAATATTTGAAGGAGAAGTAGTAAATACACTTCAAAGGCATCAATAGAAATTAGGATCTAGAGGAAAAGAAATTCTTTATTCCGGATAGAGCTTCAATAAAATGTGTGAAATACTATGTAATAAACAGGTACATAAACAATTAGTGCGCTCAAAAAGCATGCGGCATATAAAGACGTCATGTTGGATCAAATATTTTGCGAATTTTTCATTGCTTTCTTTTTCTGCAAACGAATCAATTTTGTGCAGTACAGACCTCGCAAAATCCTCCGACCTGATTTCAATTGTTTATAATATAAAGCATTCTTATGATCCCGCCATATACAGATCTTTACCTTGGCTTCGTGAATATTTGGATTTAGTTAATTGCCCGAGCTTTATATAGGGCTTTTTGTAAGGTAACTTCTTTTATACCGTTGAAGTATCGTTTCCGATACATGAAGGCAGCCCTTTTTGGCTGCCTAGGTCTTACTTTGTTTTTGGCCTCGAAATCGCCACTTTTGAAATGCTCAAATCATTATTTTCTACATGTTTTGTATCGGTGCATAGTGACCGTAAGGTTCTTCCTATAAATGACAATTTTTACTTTTATAATTAAATATTTTTTTAAAAAATTTATTAATTTTGCATATTTTGAGGAGGAGAAATAACATTTGAATAAATCACACTTTTAGGATGATAAAGAATTTGTAAAAATTTCAGTTGGTTCTAACAAAGTGAAATATAAAAAATTTACGAATACAATTGAGATAACGGTATATAATTTATTTATTACTGAACCGATTTTTTTGGATGTAAATAGCTACGAAGCAGTAAACATTTTCACAGACATGACCAAATCGAATAAGCATTTTATATAAAATTATACCATTTTTGCATCCAGATATCGGTATATAATTCCCATATTACTTAAGAGATATTTGTTTCTAAATGGCTACTTATATGAAAATTTTCACTGATTTTTTTATTGTTTGGATTAACAAATGGACAGATTTAACCAAATCGAATCAGAATTTTTTATTTAATTATTTTTTTTATCAAAATCCTTTAAAAATAAATAAAAATTTAATTTAAAAATAATTTTGACTATTTATGCATGAAAAAATCACAAACAAATTTCTTAATTTGATGATAAAAAGGGAAAAATGTCGACATCTTCTTCAACTATTTAATAAAAAAAGTCCAAATAATGAAAGTTTAACGAAAAAAAGTGAAGATTAAATTATGTTGGACTTTGTATGTCATGGTGAACTAAATAATAAAAACAAGTAAGAATGATATATTCGGCTATGCCGAATCTTCAATACCCTCCACCACAAATGCGTGTAAGTAAATATGTTATGTTTCGTACATACACTATAAATTTTTTCCTGTCAATCGATTTTGATAATTTTTGGAATGATAATGAAGTACATATAAAATCATCTTATGTCAAATCTTATTTAAATTTGTCAATTTCTTATTAGCAGTTTTACGAAAATTCTTCACTGGAACTCAGAGGTTGTCTCAGATATTGCTCTATGTCTTTTGATATATTGAACCGATTTTGCTGATTTTAAATAGGAAACTTCTCAGGACTCTAACAAATACCCAGGCCAAATTTTATTGAGCTCTGTCAAAAAACAGACAGACAAACGGACATAGCTAAATCGACACAGATTTTGATTTGATGCTATAATATACATCGAAGCGTTACACTCGGAATCACAAAGTTAAAATACCCTCTTTAAAAATTTGAGATGTCGAAGGGTGTAATAAAAATGAAATGAATAAAATGAGAAAAGGTTTTATTAAGTGACTGTTTTTTTCCCTCATTTTTCCTATTCGTGTTTAACTTTATGACAGAAAAAAGATGAAAATCTTATTTCAATAAAATGCCGAAACAACTGCTTCTACTGCTGCTGGTATAGTAGCAGCCAACAACATTTATGTCAAGTGTAGCAACAGCAAAAAACACTCCAAATTTATATAAAAGATTTTTTTTTTTTTGATTTTGATTGATGGTTTCAATTCTTCTTCTTTTCATTTCGATTGAATAGAAATATTAGAAAAAAGGGCAAAAATATGGAAAAAGAAAATTATTAAGAAGAATTATTGTTATGAATAAAAGGCCTTAAATAAAAATATTATTAAGCAATCGTAGTCATCTTTTTTATAGAAATAAATATTTTAACAAAATATACGCCTTTTCTTAGGAAATGATCTGAGAAAGGTTTTTGCCATGAAAACAACTAAAATTTACAAATTTAAGAAAGTTAACGATTAATTTGTTTTCGGCATTAACTACAGAGCTCAATAAATTCGGCCTGAGTATTTATAATAGTCCTGAGAAGTTTCCTATTTAAAACCAGCAAAATTGGTTCAATATGTTAAGAGATATAGAACGATATCTAAGACAACCTCTAAATTAAAGCGAAAAACTTTCGTAAAATTATCAATTATAAATCGAATATCAATATAATATCAATATAATATCAAAAAATATTTACCTCCATTATAATTCCTAAAATCATCAAAATCGCTTCAGTAGAAAAAAGTTATTGCCAAAAATATAACTAATTTTATGACTAATTAAGGTTTCTTTGTTGTATATAAGAAATACATCCATATATTGTGTGCGTATGTGAGTGTAAATATGTGTATGGCAATTGAAGATTCGGCATAGCCGAATATAGCATTCTTACTTTTTCTCTCTCCTTCTTCTAACGGTTTTTATTTTGAAAAATTTTTAAATAAAATTGTTTATTTTTTAGTTTTTTTTTTATTTCCTCTTTATTTTTATTTCGAAAATATTTAAATATTTTGTGTATTTAAGCTGACATTTTCCCATAATGTAGTAGAAAGGAGAAAATAAGAATATTCCTTCTGACAAAAAATCTACAAATTTGCTTACCTAAGCGTGTTTATTCGTTTTGGGTGTCATTTAATTTTTTTGTTGTTATCGATAAAAATTGTGAAAAAGAAAAAAATGAAAATTATCATTATTTAACCCTTTTAAGAGGGGGGAACTAATTTAGACTTTGATTTTTTAATAATTAAAATTTTAAAAATTTGCGTAAATTGAGAAACCGTTATAGATTGCATCGGTTAAATTAGTTCAGTCGCGTCTGGGATCGACTTATGATTTTCACGAACCTTAAGTTTATCTTAATTTTATTCTTTTAATAAATAACGTGTAGCAGAATTATAGCATTCGATCAGATACATCGCCTTCAAATACTAACTGGTTAACGGGTGATGAATAAACTTCAAATATTGTCTGGTAAGTGGTTGAAGAATCGGCTTTGTTAGCGGATTCAGCTGATGTCAGTGTGTTGAATGAGTCAGTCGAGATTTCTGTGTTGAAACAATTATTCGAAGTTTGATGTATAAAACAGTCAGCCGAAGTCGCTGTTTGTAAATAGTCGACCAAATATTTGGTGTGTTAGTCCAGTCAGACGAACAAAACAAGTTGCTGTGTTCAAACAGTCAGCCGAAATCACTGTTTGCAAGCATTCACCCGATGTCTTTGTATTAGTCCAGTCAGCCGAAGCTGCTGTACGTAATCTTTCAATTGGAGTTACTGTGTTAAAAGGGACAAGAGAAATAGCTTAGTTAAAAAGTGAGCCGAAGTCATTGTGTGCAAACATTCAACCGTAGTTGGTATGTAAGAACCTTCAACCAAAACCACTGTGTACAAACAGTCAATCTATGTTGCTGTGTTAAAACAGTCAAACGAAGTTGTTGTATTAAAACCGTCAAGCTGAAGCCGCTGAGGGCAAACATTCAACTAAATTTGCTATGCATTCAACCGTTATGTGCAAACAATAAGCCTAAATAACTATGTCCGAAGGTACTTCTCTGACTGTTGACAACACGTCGAGTCGCAGAGAAGCATCGTAATATCCCTAACAATACGATGTACTAATGTCTTATTTTGTTGCATCATTCTAAAATGCTAAATTATCTTTCGATGTCCCATTCTTTTATTTCATATGCGATCGGATGTTCCTGATTTTGCACTTTTTCAGTGGTTTTAAACGTTATTAAAGGACTTGGAATCTGACTTTCTATTATAGTTGCGTCTGAAAACACAATTTCTTATTCTCTCCATCAAACATATTTTGATCATCAGAATTCTGTGTCGAAATCACTCCTTTTTGAAACGTTCAAAACATTGTTCGCACAAGTTTTGAGTAAAAGCTTGTACGAACAATCGTTAACTTTCAGTTGTCGTTTTACTGAAATTAAATTTGGTTGCTTCAGACATCAGTCCATAGCATATTTTTCTGATAATCTACGCGCTCTTATTATTAGTCGAGATTAAATGCTGTATCGTATGTAACCCTTTAATATTTTCTAGGGTTAATTTTCATGTAAAAAGCAAAATCAAAAAATTAAATTTTTTGGTTCCTTTTTCCTCAGAACAACATGCATTTCTATGAACAACAGATTTTTTTCCAAAGAATATTTTCTGCTTCTTTGTAGCCTCTAGAACTTCTCTGGCTGATAGTTTTTCTTTTAAATACATTTCGTTCTTTTTTCTAGTTTTTATCATTTGACATTATCGTGTAATAGTTTGGCAATTTTCAACGCGATTTTCTTTGGTTCGATGAGTTTTTTTCTTTCGTTTTGATGCATAAAATAATTTAATGAAAAATTTTCCTCTTCACTGATTGACATTTTCTAAAGCGTTTGTTTTCTTATACCATGCTTTTTGCTGCATACTTTTTGGCATTTACATTTTCTGCTGCATTTCTTTTTTAAAAAAGGAAACGAAATGTGAAAAAATTTCAAATGTGGTAATATTTTCGAAATTTTCTATTTTGTAATGAAATGCAGTTTAATTTAAACTGTAAAATAAAGAAAATTTGTTTAATCAAATGTTTAGTTTTACAAAAGAAAAGAAAATTACAAGAAAATGCAATATAATGCCTGAAAATATGCAACAATTTAAAAAAGAATATGGAGAATTAATAAATATTTTAAAATGAGTTTTTTTTAATATGTTTGAGTTGAATATTAGTTTCGTTGCCTATTTAAAAAATAATTAAATGTTAAGTGATGTTATAATATAAATATGAGATTTAAGATAAAAAGTGGTGTATAATTTTAGGATGATATATAAATTTCAATAACTAGAAATTAATATTTGTGTAATCATAAACATATAAATCAATTATATTATTTATCAACAAATTTTTGTATAATGACATTAGCGAATAAATGCATACTTTAAGCATGACAACAAATAACAAATAATTGCCTAATTTTAGGATGATTAAACAATTTTGATGAGTAAAAGCTCGTTTAACTAATTTTCAAAAACAATTATTTTTTCAAGTAACGATACTTTTTGTTGCCTATATTTTGAGTAATACCCAGTGTTTGCATGACTTACAAAAAAGGAGGTCTACTATTAGGATTAAAAACTAATTTTATAAAGAAATTCTTTAAAAACTATATTTTCACTACCTGCTTTTAGAATAATACACAAGAAATAATATTTAAATAAAAGTAAAATTTTTGGCATATCAAACAAATATCAAATAATTGCCTAATTTTAGGATGATGAACATTTAGATGATGAACTTCTTACATTCAAAATATAATTAATAATAGAATAATGTTTGCATAACTTAAGGATGATAGATACAAATAAATAAAAGTCAACTATTAGGATTAGAAACTAATTTTATAAAAAATTGTATATTTTGGTAAATAATTAAATCTTAAAAGACTATAATTTCACTCTCTGCTTTTGGGATAATACGCAAGAAATAATATTTAAATAATACTTTTTAGCACGTCAAACAAATATCAAATAATTGCCTAATTTTAGGATGATGAACACATTTCTTACATTAAAAATATAATTAATAATATAATTATTATTACAATTAATAATATTTTTAGTTGCCTGAATAATACAAAATGTTTGCATAACTAAGGGATGATAAATGAAATGAAAGTAGGAGTCTACTATTAGGATCTTTAATTTTTATAGATTTAGTTCAAAATTAAAATTAAACATAACTATATTTTCAATTGCCTGCTTTTAGGATAACACAAAGGAAATGGAATTAAAATAAATGTATACTTTTAGGATGAGAAGAAATTTTAATTGTTTCTAACAAAAATTTTTTAAAAATTTACTTTTATCAAAAATTATGTGTAAAATTATAATATTCCTGAAAAATAATTTTACCTTTGCTAGCAGCTTCAATCTCAAAGGTATTGAAATGTTACTTGAAAATATTATTCTTTCTCCTTTTTCCGTACACATAGCAAGAAAAAAATGGTATTAATAACAAAACTTAACTAAACAACATATCACGCTTAAACTATTTATCATCATAAGTCATTTTACTTACTTACTAACTCATCCATCCATTCATTCATTCATTCATTCATTCGTTTAGTTATACCTGCATGTCCTGGTGGAAACAAACTAAAATGAAATATATTTTCTCCCCAGGACTATGGAGAGTAAAACTGAAATGACTTGGAATCTTTTATATTTTTGTTCCTTAACTAGACACGGATTAACTACAATAAACCAAGAATAAATGCTTTATTGTTGTAAATGTTCTTCCCTCCCCACAGTTTTTAAACAAACAGACAAATGTTGGAAAAGACTAACTGACTGTTAAGACTTTTTAAACTGACATTTGTACAAATAAAGCTGTTTATGTTTTATATTGTGTTCATTTCTGTTTGTTTGTTGGTGAGTGAAACCATTAAAAACTGAAGGTAACCATATTTAATTTTTACTCCCTATTTGTTTTGTTAAAAAGAGTGAAAAATGTAGAAGAATTGAAACTATTTTTTACGCTTTTGTCTTGTAAGAAGTTTATGCCATTTGTCGACATTTGAACTTAAGGGAAATAAAAATAGACTAAATAGCACTACTGCACTATGGGGTATTTAAAAAAATTATTACAAAATTTAAAATAAGTCTTTATAAGTTTGTATAAGAGTTTCAGAATTTTGTATAAGACTTTAAAGATTTGTTATAAGTGTTATTATAATACTTTAAACTTTTTTATTGAACTTTTCTTTCTTTCATATTCGACTTATAAGCTTTAATAATCAACTTTTAAGATTTAAGTTTTAATGCCACATCTTAAGTTTTAAGTCTTTCAAATATTATAAGAGATTTAAGTTATTTTGTTTAATCAAAAAATATCAAGTCTCAGTATGAGACTTTAAAAACCCATTATTTTTTTTTTGACCCAATATAAGAGTATGAGTTTATTTTGTCTAAAGTGTTAGTATTACAAGTTTTTTTTGAATAAGGAAAATTATTAAGCCTCAGTAGAAGATCTTTAAATCATATTAACTGAATTCTATGACCCTGTATAAGGAATCATTTATTTTGTCATTTGTGGGGATGAATCCAAAGAATTTTAAAAATAGAAATTTAAAGTATTTTATAAGAAAATTTTCTCTGTAATGTTAGTATAAGATCATATATAAGATGTTAGTATAAGATATATTAAACATTTTTGTACATTTGGTGATAATTCAGTTTTAGAATAAAATTTTCAAATCGTTCTTTAAAATTTTCTGTAAGAACTTTTTATCTAAAATTTTAGTAAAAGATGACAAAATGGAGTAGATGACAAAATATATATCTTATACTAACAGAGTATAGTATTAAACTGGGAATTAAATATCTTATACTAAGCTTTAAACGTTTAAAATTAAAACTGAAACCCCTAAAAAGACTATGGAGTCTTTTATAGATCGTGCCTTTTGAGATCTTTCAGTTAATTATACGAATTTTGGTTCCCAGTATTAGACTTTAGTATTATAGTTTAAGAGATTATATATATTGTGATGTTCTTCTTTAAGATCTATTATCATATCTATCGCGTTCATCCCATTGTGCAATTATATAGTTGCTGCTAATATTTCTCTTTACAACATTAATTTGCTTTTATTCAATTTAATGAATTTTTATTATAACGCAAGACATTTTGGATTTTTGTCGGAAAAGGGCACAAAACAACCGTAATAAAAATATATTTACAATTTTTTTAAAATGCACTCACGTTTAGAATTTATTATTAATATTTTTCTATTAATTTTCGAGATATAAATTATCTTATAAAAATTAAAAAAAAATATTTACAAGAGAAATAAATTTAAAATATAAATTTATTTCAGCTCCAGGATGAGATAATAAATTAAAGATAATTATTTTTATTAAAAAAATTAAATAAAATTTAAAATGGCTCTAAATAAGGAAATTGTTTAAAAAACATGAAGAGTGAGTCCGAAAAATTAATAAAGTAATTGTTAAACATTTATCAATCAAAGTTAACACTTTTTGTCCAAAGCTGTCTGTAATGTGAGTAGTATTTTAAAGGATTTAAAGGATTTTTTTTTACTCCAACACGCTTTCACACACATAACTGACGGCTGACTAGCAAACTTATGGAAATAAAATATAAAGTGGTCTTTTAGGATTTTTAGTGAAACGGGATGGAAGACAATTTGCAACAGTGCATTCAACTTTTTAAATTTCCTAGGATTTTTCTATTTTCATGTGGTTTTATTTTAAAACAACAAAAATGTCTAAAAAAGGAAAACAAGAAAAAACCTGACAATATGTTTTCTAAAATTCTTCTGGTTCCAGGATTTAAAAATAACGAAATGATAACAAACTTATAAAATGCCAACATTTACTTAAATGTTTTAGCGTTTGATTATATTTGAATACCCTACATTAACACAAGTGGTTGGTGAAGGTGTATTTAGTTAATGGTACAGAGTAAAATGTCAAGAAAAAATCTGTTAAGACTCCAAAAGAGTAGATATTCTCGGAGCATAACACATATAATTGAGAATTAAAAAGGGGGTCCGTTACATATTATAAAAATCAGCATTTTAGCTGACCAGACCGCTAAATCTAAGGTTGTGAAAGGATTATCATTGAAAGATGATTTTGCATGATGAAAATAGACACACAGTGACAAACCCAAGAGCAAAATCTCATATCTAATGCCAGGCCAACCAGCAAATTCAACGCCGAATCCGATTATCCCTGAAGTCTATATAATATCCTCTATTTGCTGGAATAAGAATAATGTTCTCTACTAAAATCTGTAGAAATCAGATAAGAAGATCTCGGGGGTATCGAAAATAATTGATTCATATGAAGAGAGAAACGATGAAAAATTCCCAGAACATTCCAGCAAACATTAGGTTGAACTTTTTACCTAAAGGCCTCTTTTTACTATCATTTGCTTGATCGATATAGAACACCTTTGCTGAAATAGTGTTAATACAGAACCGCATACTTTAAAACATAATCAGCTATTATGGAGAGGATCCCATACGTCATCAAAATAATAATAATAATAATAATAATAATAATAATAATAACATTAAGAGCTGTTGAAATCGAACCAGAAGATCTCATGAAATCTGTCTTCGGTACAGTTTGATTCGTTTATAATCTATTTGGAAAGCAGTGAACTAGAAGTCTAGAATCGCCTGCCTTTTACTACATTTACTTTCTACTATTTGTATCGATCAATATAGAATGCCCATACTGAACAGAACAGGGTAACTCAAAACCAAAAAAAATCTTCTGCTGCGGCTTTTTAATCAAAGGCTTTTGGTTACCATTTGTATCGATCGATATAGAAATAGACTTCACTTCAAAATAGAATATATCAAAACCACCCGCAACTCTTTCTTAAGCGAATTCCATACGCCACCAGAATCAGGTGGGATGTAGTGGTTTGCTTATCTAATATATGCTTCTTCTTCTGAGTCTAATTACTATCAGTATCCATTTCGATCGAACTTCCCGTTATTTTCTTTCAAATTTTTATTGTTTAAATTTAGTCCATTTTACTATTTATCGGTCAATTTTACTAGTTATCGCTCCATTAAGTCCATTTTACTATTTATTGGTTAAAAACAACAACATTTCATTTTTTCCGAATCTCTATTGCTGCGATTTATATTCGAAAAAGCTATCCTAATTTAGAAACCGTTTAAAAGTCCAATATTCAATCGATTTTGATATAGTAACGTCTCATAATCACATTTACAATCCTGAAAGCTGAAAACCACTGACTGTTTCAAACGTTGTATGTATGCGTCGTCCTTCTGATCGGACCCTTTCAAGTCATTTTAAGATCTTGATAGTTTTTCCAATTTTTTAGCTTTGCTTAATTGATTCATAACCTCAAACAATTTGATATATGAATATAGACTACATACGGAAATACTTTCCGTATGAGTAGAAGAGCCTAACTCTTCTACTCCAACCTATAGGAACAATAGAGCAAATATTGGCTCTAGAATATACATAAAGATTCTTTCTTATTCGTAGCGTGCATTTCATATTCACCATAACCTCATTTAACAATATCTCTTGTTCTTTTTATAGTTTATGTCTGCAAATGAAATGTGAATGAAAATAGTGAATTGTGAATGTGAAATGTATGATATTGACATAATGGGAATATATACTTTTTCTTAACATTTTTGACTGTCTTCGTACACATATAACTCTTCATTTTGTTCTATGTAATGCATTTTACTTTACTCTCTTTCCCTCTCATCATAAAGAGTGTGTTAAGGATACAGCTTTGACGTCTAAAGGCAAAGCAATTCCATAAATTGACATAACCAGACGGAAAAATGAAAACGCTTTTCTTAAGTAGCGGCGAGAGAGAAAGGGAAACAGTAGTAACATTTTACATTTCATATGTTGATGGCGTATATAAAATGCATACAGTGGGTGACAAAAAAAGTAAATATTTTTCAAACCAAAATATTTAGGGGATTTTTGTTAGGAGTGACATATAATTAAAGTGAATTGGAAATGTATTCCAAAGCGATAAAGTTTTGAAGTATTTATGGCTTTAAATAAAAAGTTAGAGCGAAAATAAATATTTTGAATTCATTATTGAAAAAAATTAAGTCTTATACGCGTTCTGTCTTTTTTGTCCGAAGGAAAAATTTTAATGAAATTGATTTTACTTTATTTTGTCCCTCACTGTTTAGTCAGCTTATAAATGCACATATTTAAACGCCTCATAAAGCTTATGGGTGGGTTGCAGTAGTTTATTTATTTTTTTCTCTTATTTAACTCATTAAATGTTAAGAACGTCAAATCGCTATGAAAATGTTGATGGCGGCGTTGATGCTTTCAGCAGCAGCAAAAGCAACAGCAACAGTAAATGAAAATTTCATTCACTTACAAATGAGAAAATATGAGAACGATTACGACGATTACTATCACTATTCCTAGACGTCTTAGTTGTCATCATAATCATCAACTTTTCAACTTTACGATCGTTTTTTTTTTTCTTCCTCCTTTTTTCTCTTAAAAATACTTTATTTTAGGAACAAAAATAAAACTTAAAAACTTTTACAAGAAGTTGCATTTTTATAGACGCATCTGAAAATGTTTTCAGATATAAATTTTTTAAATGGAACTTATTCATTAATATTGAATGAAGGATAAAAAATGTTTGTGGTTTGTTGGTTGATATCAGGATATAACCGGTAATAAATATTTTCCTGTACATTTCGTTTTTAGTTTTTAACTAAAATTAATAGATTTGGAGTTTGTTTCCTTTTGTTTGTTTCGAGATGAAATGAAATTCAAATTTGATATAAAAAATGTTTAGAATGTTGAAGAAGTAAGAAATTCAATTTAATACTCAACACGACATAAACGAAAGAAAAATAATTAGAACTGAAACAGAATCTAAACTGGATCCTGAACTAGAGTCTAAATTAGTATCTAATTTTGAATCTGAATTGAAATCTAAATTAGAATCTGAACGAGAACCTCAATTAGAACTGAACTAGAACTGCGTGCGTTTATTTTAAAAAATGTCTATAAATTCTTTATCTTGTTGTCCTTCTCAAAGTCACATTATAAATCGGATTATTTTGAAAATTACTCTGAATTCTTTATTGATGTCTTAATGCTGGTAAATTACCAGTTACAATGAAGTCGGGTTTAACAATTAAATCGGTTTAGTGGAAGGAGTGAAATTGAAAAATACTTAACACACGTTATTAATTAAAACTTTGAACCCAAGTGAACATAAATTAGTGCGAGCTAAAATTATTAAATATAGTCCGCAAAACCCAACTTGGTCCACAAAAAAAAAAGTTGGAGAATCATTTAAAGTTCTGCTGTCAAATTGTTTTCAATGTTATTTAACAGTACTGGGAGAACTTGTTCGTTTGATAAATTCAGATAGAAGGACTGATCCACATGATGGATCTAAAGCAAAAAAATAGCAAACATTTTCAAAAAAATTCCCGACACATGGTAGGAAAGCAGCACGGTTTAAAAACATACAAGACTCATAAAGTTCCTGACAGGAACGCTGACAAAAATGTAGAGTCCAAAACAGAGCACGGAAGTTGAAGTCAAGTTTTCTTAACAAATCGGATTTTCACAACTTTCTGGTCCAAAAAATTATTTTGCTTATGACCCAAAAGTTTTCGAAATAGTATTGTAATTGTATGACATGCAATATGCAGTTGCGAAGTTTACATCAAGGAATGTTTACAGAAAAGACTGCTTCCATTCGTAAAAGTTAATAATGTTTCCACTTATTTTTGGCCTAACTGGGCATCCTTTCACTGTAATAAACAAGCTTTTGAATGGTACAAGATTAATAATGTGGTGTATATATCAAAAGAGAAAGATCCTTCAAACTTCCCGGAGCTAAAACCAGCGTATTGATATTGGACTTTTGTTTAAAGAGAATTAAAGGCCATAAGAAAAGTTGTCCAAAAGTTTGGAAGATTTTAAACAGAGATATGAAGTACCTGTATGAGCAAAGTGACAGAAAGCACTTTAAAAAGATTAATGGAAGGATTTCTGAAAATGTTTCAAAATTTCATCACTAGTGATTAAAACTATAGCAATATAGTATGTTGCAAATTTTAATAATAATTTCAATCAAATAAATAATTAAAACTGTAGTGATTACGTTTTTATAAACATGTGTGTCAAGAGTTTTTCGATCTCACTCCTTTGTTATACACAATTGTCTAAAGCAACAGCGAATATTTAAAAATTTACGTTAACCCTAAAGTCGACTAAATCAGAGCAAAAGAAAATTATATATGCTTAAGTAAAATAATCTAGAACTATTATGCGCCACTGGATGAGATAGATTAAGTGATTTTCTAAACGTCTAACAATTGACTCATGACCAATTTTCTATTGAAAACATTTTTTGATGTATTCTGCAGCGATCAAATCATATTGTAGTCAGAATGGACACAGTTTTCGCTATAAGATGGAATACGTCAAGTTCTTTAAAAATAGGTTTTGTCCGGCCCTGTGATTTTTAGCCTTGAGAGTGATACATAACGATTATTTAATTATTTTGAATTTTTTAGTTTAAAAATTTAATAAATTTTTATTGCTTTATTTTGGACTCAAGTTAACTCCAGGTTAATTCTTTTAACACAATTCCATTTGTCTTTTATCCTTTTCCCACTCCTTTTGTCCATAATAATCCAACATAAATTTCAATTAGTTTTAGTAAAACATTTTATCCAAAACGAAAGTAATAAACAATCCCGATTAAAATCTTTTAATTCTCTTAAGGAAACTGGAAAAAAATCTTAAATAAAAATCCTCACGAGAAATCAGAAATGTTCAATTAGTAAATAAAACTTAAGAAAACGAAAAGAACAAGGGTGTAAAGAATAAAAACAAAATCGCGCTTAAAAATAAAAACTTTATTTAGAAAAAAAGGGAAAAATAAAAAATCTAACAAAACTAATTGTTAAAGTACCAAAAGTATTAAAAAAGCTACAAAGTTTTTTTTTCGCAATAAACAATTGTTGCAAAAATGCAACTGAAATTAAATACCGAAGAAAAGAATTAAATGAAAAACAGATTGCTGAGATTACAGTACAAGTGAGAATGCTAAATTCGACTAAGCCGAATTCTTAATACCCTCCACCGCAAATAATTTAGGTTTAGGACATACACACTCACTTACAGAGTAACAAACGTTTATAAAAAGTCTTTCCTAAATATTACACAGGAACAGTAAATGAGTCAAAATCAAGTTATATATTTGGCTATAACTTTATTTTCTACTGAACCGATTCCGATAGTTTTTGGAACAGTAATGAAATACATATAACTTGATATTACGGCAATATTTTATTTTAGTTGGTCTGTTTATGACTGACAATTTTACAAAAGTAGAGGTTTTCTCAGATATACGTCTATATCTTTTAATATACTGAACCGATTATGCAGGTTTTAAATATGAAACTTCTCAGGACTTTGATTTTGATTTAGTGCAAGAATGCATGTACATTTTAGGGTTTGGGATGATTTCTTCTTAGCGTTACACACGGAGTGACAAAGTTAATATACCATCTTCACCACCACAAGTGGTGGAAGTGGAAGGTATAAAAAGAGGAATAAACCGTGAAAATAAACAAATTGTAAAAAAATTAAAAAATAAACAAAGAAACCCGAAAAATATTTTATTTTTTTACAACTATAAACATTAAAGTTTTTCTCTTTTAGTTAATAAAGTTGCAGATGGTTTGATAAAATGAAGAAAAAAAATACAACAAAATATAAAAAAAATGTTAAATATCAACACCTAATTGTTTGTTGGTTGTTAGTTGTTGTTTTCCACTAGAAAACTAAAAGGATAATAAAAAAAGGAATAAACAAATTGTTATAAGAAAAAAAAAACTCAACTCCTTTTTACACAAAACTTTCGAAATTAAACACCAAAACCAACTAATGAAACATGATAGATACATTTTCCTCCTTTTTCCTTTTTCCAACAGCAAATAAAAAATGACTTTAGTGAGGAAAATATAAAAAATTGACTTGAGTTTGAGTGGTAGAAATCATTTAAGTTTTAGGAAATGAAAAACTTTATAAAAACAATTTTTTTCTGTTGCATACCCAAAGGAGTAAATTGATAGTAAATTTTTGTGTTTTTGGGAGTTAAAAGAGAGGAGATAAAAGGGAATGTTTTAAAGAGTTGTAGGAATAAGTTTTATGGACATTTTTACGCTTATTATTTTTAGAGTTATTTTTATGATTTTTTGCATTTTAAAAATAATTAAAAAATTATTTGAATAAGTTTTTGTTAATATAAATTAATTTTTTTCTTAAATTAAAATTACAAAAAAAATGAGTTTTTCTAAAAAACTCATTTTGTTTCTATAAATTCCAACTTTTACTAAAAAAAATTAAAATTTTCACTAAAAATTAAAATTTCCAATAAAAATACATTTTATTTTAAATTCAAAAATTATTTTTGTCTAAAATAATATTTTTTTAAATTACCTTTTACAAAAAAATTCAAATTTTGACAAAAAATTTTTCATGAAAAATTCAAATTTTGACACAAAATGCAACATTTTTCACTGAAGATTCTAATTTACACGAAAGATTCCAACTTTAACCACAAGTTTAAATTTTGTCTAAAATTTCCATATTTCGCTAAAAATTTAATTTTGAAACTTTCACTAAAAATTTATTTTTTTAACAAACTTTCTCATCAACAAAATTAAATTCACCAAAGTTTAGAATTTTGAACTAAAAAGTAAATTCCTTTTTAGTTTTAATCACTTCAAAATAAGAATTTCATCGAAACACAAATTTTTCACTAAAAATTTCATTTCACCGAAATAAAAAATTTCACTGAAATTTATTTTAATTTTTTTTAATAAAAATTATTTTTTATTAAAAGTTGTATTTCATCAAAAAAAAAAAAAAATCACCGAAATAAATAATTTTTTTTTAATAAAAATTTTTTTTTATTAAAAGTTGTATTTCATTAAAAAAAATTTTCATTAAAAACTTCCTTCCACCGAAATAACAATTTTTACTTAAAATTTATGTTTTCAATAAAAGAATCAATTTCAAAATTTACATTTTTCAAACTTTTCATGGACGATCGAAATGTTACAATAAATGACGATTTCTGCCAGATATTTTTACAGCAAAAAAATACTTTTTCGAAAAATTTAGTTTTACCAAAACTTTAATTTCACCAAAATTAATTTTTTCATAAAAAATTTAAATAACATTTTTCTCTAAAAAAATAACTAAAATTAAAAAAATTTATTTAAAAATGAATTTCACGTTCATTTAAAATTTTAACTATAATTTGTTTTTACAGAATTTTATATTTTTTCACAAAATTTTAATTTCACTCAGATTAATATTTTTCAAACAATCGCTTAAATTCAAATTTTCCATTAAAAACAATTTTGGTGAAATTGAAAAGTATTCGCTTATAGAATCTCTGTAATTTAGAAAATTACGTAGGATTTATTTCTCTCTGAATTTTGTATAAAACGAATTAACATATTTTTTGATCATAAAAGCCAAATTTTTGTTAAACATCTTTTTATAACTAATAGTTAGTTATTATTATTTTTGTATTACTAAAAGACAGTCAAAATGACTTCTATGTAAGATACAAACTAATTTATTATTTACATTGTTAGACTTATACTAATTAAAACTGGTCTTATCAAAAAATTCTTTAATTTAATAAGAGTAAATCATTGACTCTAAGAACTTGTCAAGAAGTCAAAATGACTGCTTTTTGACAATGTATTTAAAACACATATTTATATGTTTAAAATAAAATAGATGCAGATAAATGTAATTAAAAAAAATCATTATGTTCTTTTAAATGTTCCATTTTATTTTCTCATTGAGGTTAAAACAAAAACAAGTCAAAATGACTTCAAAAAAATTGTGATAAATTTCATATTTGTTTGTAAACAACAATTAATTTTTTTACTTCACTGTACTTAGTTTTTTACTGATTTTCCTTACATTATTGTCCTTTTCTAAGTTTTAGTTCTTTTCACAAATTTGATATTAATTATTTAAACAAATTAAAATCATTTCTAAAAGTTGTCACTAGAGATTAGCGATACCATGATTTTTGAATAACGTCATTGCCAGTGAAAGTGATTTTTAAATCACTGTTCTTTAAAACGGTGTTAGTGATCGCAGTATTTCAAAAAAAAAAATGTTTTTCTATATAAAAAATTATTATGTGAATATGGGAGTCTCTACTAAAGTTCACACTGTGCACCGTAGGAAATGGATAATTTTCACTCTGAATCACATTTAAATAATTTTGCTGGCTCAAAATGAAAACTAATAAGTGAAAACGACATTATAAGTAACTGTTATTTCATAATTTTAGTCACAGTTGTAACCAGTGATTTACCAATCACTGTCTTGAAAATATCGCTCATCTTTAGTTGTCACCATATTTAAACTCCTTAACAAAATGTTCACTAACATTAAAATCCATAAAATGAGCCACCAAAATCTATTCCATTCTGTTCAGCCATTGTGGCAACATTTCAATTAATAGAAATTAGGGAGAGAAAAAATAAATAAATAAATTTATTTTAATCAACACAAGAGGAAAATTTAATATTTTTTTCATTCAACCAAAAGACACACCCACCCATACAATTTTTTTTTTTTCATTTTTTTCAACTTAAATTAATTTCAACAAATTTAACAATCAAATCACACACATCACGTGCATGTCAAGCATGAACATTTTTTTGCAGATTTTTTTCACAAAAAAATTATGCAAAAATATTTCCTTAATAGTGAGAAGAGGAAAAGTGGGAGGTACGAAGAATAATCAGAATGATAATGGAAAAATTGCATTGTGATATAAACAATTTACAAAACAATTTTATAAAAATCATATTCGCACAAAAAAAAAAAAGAAGAATTCTTCTATTTCTCATAATAATGTGTTTGTGTATGTGAAATGATATGAGTTGAATATATATACATATATATATTGTGTCAAGATGATACAGCATATAAAAATATATGTATATGTGAAACTATAATCTTCTACCAGCATATGTGTGGAGATTATCAAAAGTAGTAGATGGATGCAGCATTCTTGGATTTTTTTCGGTTTTTTTTTGAAGTAAAAATAGAAAAAATGATGACAAGAAAACTTGAAACATTTCATAAACGTCATTCGTGAAGAAAATTGCTAAGATTTTTTACCTTTTTTTACTTCGTTTCTATTTGCAATTGGAAAGTTTTTAACATAAAGTGTATTAAACGCCAAAAAGTATGCTTATATTTTTACTTCTTAACAGAGTAGGAAAATCGATGCTTTTTTGGGATTTTAAATTAAATAATCTTCCTCAATCATTTTTTTATCTACCCATTCGTTCAGCATAAACAAATATTTTCTGGAATTATGTTCACAATCCGAACTTTTCTTTCTTTGATGGTCGAAAAAAATATTTTATTTTTCTTATCATTTTCACGATCCGATGAAAAAAAATAAAGATACAATTAAATCCTTGTATTTCATCGAAAAAGAAAATTTTCACTAAAAATTTCCTTTCACCAAAATAACAATTTTTACTTAAAATTTCAATTCTCAACGAATTTTTCAAATTCTATTTCACTGAAATTTATGTTTTCCAAAAAAAAAATCAATTTCAAAATTTACATTTTGCAAACTTTTCATGGAAATCGAATGTTACAATGAAATTTCTGCCAGGTATTTTTACACCAAAAAATATTTTTTCGAAAAATTTAATTTTACCAAAATTTTAATTTCACCAAAGTTAAATTTTTCACAAGAAATTTGAATTAACATTTTTCTCCAAAAATAATCTCAAAAATTAAAGATTTTTATTTAAAAATTTAACTAAAAAAAATTTTTACGGAATTTGATATTTTTTTCACAAATTTTAATTTCAACTCAGATTAATATTTTTCAATTAATCACTTAAATTCAAAAGAAAAATCGATGCTTTTTTGGGATTTTAATCCAAATAATTCTCTTCATTCATTTTTTATCTACCATGTTCACGATTCGAATTTTTTCTTTTCCCTGATGGTCGTAAAATATATTTTATTATATTATTTTTTATCATTTCCACGATCCGATGAAAAAGTATAAAACTACAATTTAATCCTTAAATTATTTTAAAATTTTAAAAATGCGATGCAGAAAATTTTTTAAAAATTTTATTTAATCGATCTTTAAAAAAACGAGGTTTAAATTTTTCATATTCCTTTCAATCGTATTGTTCTTGTCTACCAAACATGCTAAACGATTTATTCAAAATCGTTTTAATTTCCTATTTTTCATCTAATGATCGATTATTTTTTTGAATCATTTTCGCGATCTGAATTGAATCTTCTCCTGATGATCAACATTTTTGAATATGTTCACAATGCGATTTAAATTGATGAAGATTTTAATTTAATCTTTATAAAGATTTTTCTATTTACACAAACGAAATTAAAAAAGGAAGATAATCCAAATATAAAGAGTTTTTTTCGCTTTTTGGTATAGAATATTAAAGCCTGTTTCAACTTAATGCTGAGCGAATTGCTCAAAATCAGTTAAATTTAAAAAAGAGAATTTTTTTTAAATAATGTTCACGATCCGATTAAAAAACTAAAGATTTTATTCCGTAAGATAATTTATATTTATTTATTATCACAAATCAACTCAAAAATATATTCCAAAAATATATTCCTTTCATCCTTTCAAATGAATTTCAAAACGAAGATAATCCAAATAAGAAGATTTTATTCCAATTTTTTCGCTCCCTGCTCTTTTACATTAAAAACTTCTATTGCTTTTTATTTTGCTATGTATGTTATAGGGCAAATATGATGTGATTTGTAAAGGATAAAATCAGGGGATAATCAAAATAAAAGAATACCTTTCATAGATTTTCTTTAAAGTTTTTCTTTTCTTTGTTGCAAATAATAAAAGTTATTTTTTCTTCATGCAGGTATTAAATACTTTAAAATATAATTTAAGAAATGAAATGACTTTTAAAGAAGTAATTTTTGAAGGGATGTTAAACTTAAGAACTTTAATACTAAACTTAGTAAATTATAGGGGAAATTGATTAAATTTAGGATTTAATTTTTGAATTAAAAAAAAATAATAATGGTAATTGAGACTGAATCATGGTGTAGAGGTTAAAGTGATTGTCGACAATACAAGTATTTCTAACATTTCAGATTCGAATTCGACCGGAGATGAAAATTTTCAATTTGATTCTTCCAATACAAAACAAAATGTTTTTGTTTGCTTCATTTCTTTCAAAATTTTGGAAAACCACTGGCCACATCCCGGGGAATGAAAAATCAGTAAAATCGCAACCTCTGCACCACATAGATGGCGTTGTTCTGGGCTATGAAAGATACAAATTTACATTATCCTGGCTGCAACAGACCAATCATCTACTTATATAGAATTTATATTCAAAAAATGACTAAGAAACTGAACAAGGCCCTGAAAGCGAGCATTGTTGAAGTCCTTTATTTCTTGTTGTTGAAACGGAATTTGTATACATTAACGATCAAACTAATGATTCGAATTTTTTAAATTTACTCATATTTTTTCTTGTTGTTTCCTTAAGTAAATCGATTTTTTTTAATAAAAATAATTTATATATCAAAAACTTATCATTATACTAACATTATTTAAAGATAAATTCCATTTATTTTCGGAAATTTTATATATTAGGGATCTATGGTTTATAATGGACCCTATAGAAAATTGTACAAAGACTTATTTACAATTAATTTAATTTTGTTTAATATTTATAAATTTTAAAATCTAAAACGAAAATTTAGAGAGAACAATTGTATGAGGGCTAAGCGAAAAAATGAACCGATTATTATCAGTTTAGACTTAGTGTTAAATTACTTTAAAATAAATACGAAATTGTGATCTATCAATATTTCTCACAAAAAAAAAAACAAATATTTTCGTAGTACAATTATTTTATTAAAAAAGTGTTCCGCAGGTGGGTCCAAATTGGTCTAAATCTATATATGGAATAAAAGTTTACACTTAAGGCTTTCTTCTAGTGCACAAATTTGCTAAATATCTTTCGCCTCATGCAATTTTTATTCGATTAAACTTTAAATATATAAAAATTAGAAATTTTACTATGAAGTGGGTGCAAAAGTTACAGTGACCCAAGACTGATTTTCCAAAAGACCAACATAACAATTAAATCTGGGTTCATTATCATCAATAGTTTTTAAGAAATGATTTTAGATGCTTTAGTTACAATATGTTAATTATAATATTGAGTTAAGAATTTGAATATCAATGTTAAAAGAAATTAATAGAGGGTTACTTAACGCCATCTATAAGTGATGCTGTGGTTGTGAACTATGCTAATTTTTTATTTCCTCTATTACTTTGATTTTTTTAATATTTTGAGCAATATGTTTACTAAAGAGTTACATCAAAAGTTTGGATATCAGCGTCAAAGTAATGTTTTCAGAGGCCCACTTAGCGGCATCTATGTTGAATGTAGTGGTTGTGAACTTTGCTAATTTTTCATACCCTTTTTTGTTTCGATTTTTTTAATGTTGAGAGCAGATGAAGCCACACTTTTAATATTCGGAGTGAGCCTAAATTGCTTGAACTACTTCTTTTTGACAAGAATTTATCTACAGTCCTTAATTATTTCTATTTAAAATCCTCCTCTATTGAAAATCATACAATATTTAACACGTTAGAAAATATATATTATTTTCCCAACAAAATCAATAAATATTTTCAATAATTGTCGAAACTCTTGTACATGTTGACTTTAATAAACTATCAAAAATATTTCCTGAAATTAATAATTTAGAAAAAAAAGAGATCCCAAAAATTTTATTGCATAGTTTTAGGAGCTCTATAAAATAACATATTTTAAGGTGAATGTAAATAAATATTTTACTCAAAATCCTTAAATAATTTTAAATAATTAAATATAAATCTTTATATTTAAACCATTTTCTTTTATTGTTTGACATTAACAAAAACCCCAGGAATTTTTAATAGTTTTTTCTTCTTTGGTCATATTGTGGTGGATAATTTATGTTATCGGTTGGTTTGTATATAAATAGTTGTGGCCCTGCCATTGTTTTCTCATAATAAGGGTCAAATAACAAAAATTTCTATGAAAAACATGAGGATATATTTTTATTAACATAAATTATAAATTTTTTTCTTCAGAATAAAATAGAAAAAATAAGGAAAAAGTTTAAAATGAAAAACACAGGATAAAAATAAAGTTTTTGGTAAAAAGGACATTAAAGTTGTGAAAAAAAATTGGAGTTACATAGAGAGCTGGGAAAAGATCCTAAATAGTCAGCTTCTTTTTAACATTTTCTTGACAGGTGGTCAAAGAAATTGTTCCTTTAGCCTCATTTTAAGGAACTTAAAACAAGTGAGAATGTTATGTTAATTAATGTCGAATTCTCAATACCCTTCACCACAAATGCGTGTGAAGTAAATACATCATATTCCGTACATTTTCACTCTCAGACATTTACAATATATAAAACTTTTTTTTAAATATAACACGGAACACTTAATGAGTCATAAAATTTGTTATTGGCTGTAACTTTTTTCCACTAAACCGATTTTGTCAATTAATAAATGGCAATTTTACGAAAGTTCTTCCTTTAAACTTTTACTTTGCCTCAGATATCGTTCTATATCTTTAAATATTTTGCTAGTTTTAGATAGAAAACTCCTCAGGACTATAACAAGTTTTCAGGCTAAATTTCATTGAGTTCTGTTAATTACGGTGGATGTCAACGTGCCAACAACAAACAGACATACATTAGCTAAATCGATTCAGATTTTGATTTGATGCTAGAATTTATATGGTTCCTTCTTAGCGTTACACATGAAATGACAAAGTTTTTATACCCCCTTCACCAGTTGTGGTGGTGGAGGGTATAAAAAATCAGTTAACCCGAACTGTTGGGTTGAATTCATAACTTTTAGACACGTGTGTCTTGTTCTTTTATACATGTGTATGTGTATGTTTGGTAGAATTTTTTTTGTTAAATACACCAACACAAACACAATAGGAAATACATACATACCCACTCATTCAGCATGTGTTAAACATTAAAACCTATTTAGGGACCTCGAAATAATAACCAAAACCAAAATTTCTCATTTTATGCATTAAAAGAACTAAAAATCATAAAGAAAATATTTATTTGTTAAGGAAATTGTTACATATTTATTTTTGCCTCTAATAAGATATAAAATAAATCTATAAATAAATCTACAACTTGAAACCAAAACATTAAAAGAAAAAAATACTTATTAATAAATTATACAAAAAATAAATGGGGGAAGGTTAACTAATGAGAATAACTAAGTTTTAAGTTAATAAAATTTAAATGTTAATTAATATTTTTTATATGATGAAATAATAATTATAATTTCTCTTTTATTTTTACTTTGCAGGTGAGTTTTTTGAGAACGAATCACAATTTTGAAAGGTCGTAAGTTAAATAATTTAAGATTGATTGATTGATTGAAATTTTATTTAATGAAAGTTTAAATGTTTAGCTTTTCAAATATATTTAAATTTTCTTAAAATTATTTTTCATCTTGATAAAATTTTAATTTACTTTAAAAATTATTAAAAATTCATATTAATCATACGCCACCATCGATTTTTTAAATAAATAACTAACTTTTGTTCAGCTTGATAGATTTGCATGAAATTTTACGTAATGGAGGAGCAGAGGACTTTACAGGAGCTCCTGATATATATTTTTTTATTTAAACTTTAAATTCGATTAAATTTGTAAACCCTGTCAGTTATTATATTTAATGTCAAACAAATGATTATATTGTTTATCTGATCATAATGAGTGAACAGAAAATATGCCAACAAATTCTTGATATGGTAAAAAATATACAGTTGCGGCAAAAAATGCCAATCATTTGTTACAGCGGACTGTACAAATATCGAAATTAACATCAACGAATGTTTACAAAAAAGGCTGCTTCCATTTATAAGACATCATAATGTGTCCACATATTTTGGCCTGATTTGACATACTGTCACTATGATAAACAAGCCCATGAGTGTGGTCTTTGTACCAAAAGAGGCAAATCTTCCAAACTGTCCCGAAGCTGAGGCCAATGGAAAGAGATTGGTCTTCTGTTAAAAGAGAATGGAAGACCCCAAAAAAATGTAATTTTTGTTTACTCTGGCGTATGATTAATATTAATTGGAACTATTTTTTAAACTAGGATAACATGAAAACTAAAAGAGGTATTTTACAAATTCAAAATCCTTAGGAAATTTAACAATTTACACTATTTAAAATAAAAAAGGTCTACATCATTTTTGGAACCCTTTTTATACAAAAAGAATTCTTAAAATGCATATCCCATTTATTAATATTGGCTTCCTTCCCCAAAAAGTTTACATTTATATTCCTGTGGTTTTTTCGTTTGGTGACTTTCTCTTGTAACTTTGGTAACTCTAACAAACCATAGAAATATCATGTAAGAAACCATTCTTCCTGGGCGTTTTTCTTAAGGGAAAATCAGAGTAAAAAAATAATATATGTTTTTGGTTATGAAATTCTTATAGTTAAAGGAAGAAATAGGAAAAACCTCATAATATTTGGGTTATGGTGGTTAAGTATTTTCCAAAAAAGAAAATAAATCTAAACAAAAAGTTGTTACCATTAACATAAAATCGTAACAAATTTAAGGATGTTAAACTAAAAATAAATACAAATCTTAGGATTTGTATTTAGAGGAGACTGAGAAAAAATGAAAATTATGGAAAATAACAGTAATTAAGGCATTAAAAGAAAAATGAGGGATTTTAAAAAGAAAAATATAGATTTGCTTTAATGCTTGATTTAATTTGTTAAATATTGGAAAATTGTTGGAATTAAAATTTTTAATTTTCTTTAAGGAGTGAGATTGACAAATTCTTAACATACATATATGTTAATAAAAACGAAATCACTGAATTTAGAGTTTTAGTTTTTTAATTTGATTGAAATTATTTTTACAAAAAAAAAATATATTTTTATAGTTTTAATCACCAGTTATGGAATTTTGAACGTTTTTCGGAAACCCTTTCATAAACATGTTTATAGTGCTTTCTGTAACTTTGCTCGAACAGGTAGTCCATCTTCGTTTAAAATCTACCACACCTTTAACACTTTAACCCAAAATCTCTTAGTGGTTTTAGCTCCGGGAAGTTTTGAGGATTTCGCTATCTTGGTACAAATAACATATTATTGCTCTTGTACCACTCAAGGGTTTGTTTAACATAATAATAAGATGCCAAGTAAGGCTAAAAGTAAGTGGACATATTATGAAGTCTTGTGAATGGAAACAGCTTTTTTTGGAAGCCTGGAAGTAAATTTCGATATTTATCGAGTCCGTTGTAACAAATGATTGGCTCTAAGAACTTTTTGAGCTATTTCGAATGCTTTTATGTCCCAAACTTTTCTTCAAAATTCCCTCGAGCATCTGCAATATAAAATTTTTATCAAGAAGTTGGGGCAAATCTGTCAGAACAAACATTTCGACATCCATTTTGTAGCAATAATGTTTAGTTTAGAAAAGTCGGCTTTAATTTACATATTTTCCGGGTTGATTTCCTGCCATGTTTTCTATCAACAAACAAGTTCGCGCGGTACTGTTTAATAATGTTGGAAGTAGTTTGACGTCAGAACTTTAAATGAACTTTTGTAAGACCAAATTGTATTGTGTCAAAAATATTTAATAATTTTAGTATGCGCTTGTTTCAGATCACTCATTTTATTCAGATTAACTATATATTTATTTGTTCGACATTAAATATGATCTTAAGAAGTTTTCGATCTCACTCCTTATTTTCAGAAATTTAATACGAGTCAACAAATATAATCAGTTCTTTCTTTAGTTTTCTAATTAAGGGAAAAAGTTAATTGAATATATTTTTGTTTTGTTTTTGTTTCTGTTTTTCTAATCTCTAATAAATCACAAGACAATTAAATATACAAAATTCTAATTAATATTTATGAAATTTACATTTTCTTATATCAAAATACAATTTCCTTTTCTATTTTCTATTAACATTCAGAATTGTTGATTCAAATATTTATGTAATTTTCACTCGATCTCTTTCTAACGCATTTCCCTATCAGCTTAATAAACGTTTATTATCTTTAACACAAACGTTAACTTGTTTTTCTTATTTGGGAAAAGAACGAAAATCAACTATGAAATATTCAAATTACATTTCATTACATTCATTAACATTTACTTTTGCTTCCACTTTTCTTTTTTGTTGGAAACCATTTCTCTAAGAAACATTTATTCATTCATTTATTCTTTGTACCAGCTTCACCTGATAGTCAGACTTTCAGTTTTCTAGTTATCATCCAAACATTTGATTCCTTATTTATTCATACCTGTAAAACATTTCAAATGTAATTTAATGTTGCTGGGGTTTGCAGTTTTTCTGTCTTCATCTATATTCTTTCATTTTTATTTTTATTATAATTTCTTTAACTTTAATTAACTCAATTTAAAGCTTAAAAGACATTATCAACACTGGTTACTTTAATAAAGATAGACACTCATTCCTTTGGATATAAAATTAAATTACTTCAATAAAAGCATTTTTTGTTGTTGTTATTATTCTGATTTATAGCAAAAATTTTAAATAAAATGTTATTAAATTTATACTAAAATTTTTTGGTTGTAATTTTAATTAAATTTTACATTAAATTATTTTTATAATTTGTTACATAAATTTTTAATCGAAAAAAAAATTTTGTAACTTTAAATTATTCAAATATCTTTTATAGTTTGATAGTTATGAGAGTTTAAACTCAAAACTACTTAATTAATATTAATCATACGTCAAAGTATAAAAATTTTATTTTCTTAATTTAAAGGTTTCTACTACTGAGAATTGAAATAATTATCTTGTCTTATGAAAGCTTATGCCCCCTAAGCATAATCATTGAAGTAAGTTAGAAAATACTACTCTGACAAACTCCTATTTATATAGAATTAAGGAGTGAGATCGAAAAACCATTAAATTTAGAGTTTTAATTTCTTTTGTTTGAAATTTTACGACAATTTACAACAAAATATATTTTTTTATATTGTTAATCTCTCGTGATGAAATTTTGAACCTTT
Source organism: Cochliomyia hominivorax (assembly GCA_004302925.2). Taxonomy (NCBI): domain Eukaryota; kingdom Metazoa; phylum Arthropoda; class Insecta; order Diptera; family Calliphoridae; genus Cochliomyia; species Cochliomyia hominivorax. Next base: position 93,475,614 of record PYHX02000467.1, on the reverse strand, counting down.
TGGAAACCCCTCTATTAACATTTTTATAATGCTGTTTGAACAGGTAGTCCATCTCCGTTTAACATCTACCACATTGTTTGACAACATTTTTGTGCTCTTTAATTCTCTTTTTACAAGGGCCCAATATCTCTCCGTTGGCCTCAGGTCCGGGCAGATACTACATTATTGTTCTTGTACCATACAAGAGCTTTTTAAGCATGTTGACAGTATGCCAAGTCAGACCAAAAATAAATGGACACATTATGAAGTCTTATGAATGAAAGCAGCTTTTTATAAAAACATTTATTGATGTAAATTTATAGAGCCCGTTGTAATAAATGATTGACTTCTCTTGCCACTACTGCTTCTTGCTTAACATTCCAAGAACTTTTTGGATAATATTAAGTGATTTTTTAACTTTTTTTAATAAGGAATAAAAAACCTTGACTTCAATTTCCATGCTCTGTTTTAGGCCTCTAAAATTTTAGCAGTCTTCCTGAGCCTTATGAACCTAGATTAGCATTCTGAAGTTTTCTATGTCATGTGCAGATCAAATTTTTCAAGTATAAAAGTAACTAATGCACAAAATTATCGCTTAAATTCAAATACTTTGAATTAATATTAATCATACGCCAAAGTGTAAAATTTCATATAATATGATTAATATTAATTTTTTTAAATATTAAAATTTTTGTTAACGGTAACGTATTAATAGAAAATATTGATTAAAAATTAAAAAAAAAATCTGGAAAATATATTTTCTTGTTAATCAAGAGAAGAATTTTTATATTTGTGATGAATTAAGAACAATATGTTTACTAAAAAATTTCAACCTCTTAAGCCACATACTACTTTTTGCTAAATTACTTTTTACAGCTTCCTTCATTAACTTAACAAATTACAAGAAAACCGAATGTTTAAAACATTTTATAAAGTTAACTAAACTTTTTAAAAATTTCAAAAATTTCTTAGTTAAAAAAAACTCTTTTCAGAAAAATAACAACAACTAAGAGAAGTAATAAAACTAAAAATCATCATCATTAACTTTTTGCAAAAAAAAAAAAAAAAAAAAAAGGAAAAACTCAGCCAGACATCTTAAGCTCTATTAAAGCCATCAGACAGACAGACGGACAGTTAGATAGACAAACGTTAAAGAAAATGCAATGCAATGGAATGTTATTCGGCAATATTTGATAAAATTTATGAACACGAATAATAGAAAATTGTGATGGTTATAAAATTCCAATTTTCTCAACAGTTTAAGTTTAAAAAAGGGAAGAATAAGATGGACAGACAGACGCATGGACGGAAGGATGGAAGGAAGGAAGGACTAACTGAGTGACTATAAGCTTAAAAAGAATAATACAATTACCACACTAGATACTCTTATGAAACGAATACTGAATGTTTAAAAGTGGCAAATAGACAAATATAATATAAATAAACTCCTGCCCCTGAAAGTATACTCTACATTTATATATAAAATCAAGAAAAATGCAATGATATGTTGATGTTGTTAGACAATCAAGGTTATTTTGTATCAACAAACCACAATAGAAATGTAAATATATTTATATTATTTAACTACTCAGACATTTCTATATATATGTATATAGATGTATCTGTATGTGTATGTTTATTTGTTTGTTGGTTTTTATTATTAGATCTCTTTAGTAGTCTAAAGTTTTATTCAAGACATAAGACTTATTGTTTACTAGTCTAGAATTACAGGTTTCAGTTGTTTGTTGTTGATATTTGATTTTCAAATCCTTTCAAAACACATAACTGTAAATCATTGTCATCATTATTGTTATTGTAGTTGGAAAATGTAATGAAACCACTATTCATGAACAAAAACCAATGACCACTAAACATTAATAATGGTAATGAAAATGAAAAATTATTGTGAATATTTTTCGTCTGATTCACAACGACTATAAATAGAACTTATTTTAAATATCGTTATTTAATTTGATTTCTTTTTTAATTCCGATATAGGAAATAGGAATTAATTTTTAGATTTCTAAATTATTTTAGTATTGAGGCGTATGATTAATATTGATAAAAAATATCAGTAAAATATTTCATATAATTTTATACTAAGCAGTGAGATTAAATAATTCCTAACACACGTTTTTCATTAAAACTCTTAACTTAAGTTTTATTATTATTATTTTTTTTTTTTGGATCAAGTTACCTTTGCAAAACATTTCAGTTATTGTGTTTAATGTCCAACAAATGTAACCCAAATCGGCCCTGCAAAAAATTGGCCAAACATTCAAAGGTCCCCCGTCAAACTGTTTCCAACATTAGTCCGGTATGTCTACCTGAAACCGGGAATGATCCAAATAATGTTTCTAAAGCCAGTCAAAAATAGAAAGAAAAGCTAATCATTCGTTACAACGGTCTTTTTAAATGCCGGAATCTATATCAAGAAATGTTTTCAAAAAAGGTCCCCTTTTCATCACAATGTTGAACAAGCACTTGAATGGTACAAGAACAATAATGTGGTATTTGCTACTAAGAGAGGCAAATCCATCAAACTGCCCGAAGCTGCGGCTAGTGAAGATATATTGTGCTCTTGTTATAAGACAATTGAAGAGCACAAAAAGGTATACTAAAGTGCGGTAGATTTTAAACAGATATGGACTAACAATGCAAGCAAAGTAATAGAAAGCACTATAAAAAATGTTTCGGAAAAGGTTCAACATTTCATCATTTTTTTAATTGTATTACAAATTTCAATAAAAAAAGGAATTAAAGCTGCGAGTTAAGTGGTTTATCAACATCTATGTATGTTAAGAATTTTTTGATCTCACTCCTTAAGAATAAGTATTAATGTTATTTTTTTATTACAAGAAAAATGTGGTCTTGTTTCATCAATATCAGTAGATATTTGACGAATTTGATCTCCAGGTTCTAACATTTTCTCGGATACCAAATATTTATGCGAAAAGTTTATATCTTGATCTGAATTTCAATAAAAAACTAAGCCTTATTTAGCTGCTTTTTTCACTTTTATCTTATAATAAAGTTATCACTTATTATTTTTCTTGATTTCTACCTAATTTAAGAATCATGTGAATTGTCTTCCTTAAATACCTGCTGTAGCTGAAAACACTTTATATATTCAATACATGTTTATATCTCGAAATGTATTTGAGTGTGAACGTTTTATAGTTTATTTTGGGTCATAATTTCTTTACTTATATGTTTATCGAAAACATATATATTTGAATTACCTTTTGAGGATCAAGGATGTGCTAACAATGGTAGTTTGTTTTCATTTGATTGCATTACAAGGATACACATAACAAATTCTACAGCACTTTGATATCTACATGTATCCTGAGTGTAAACAAAGTGCAATAGTTTTTCTTTTGAATGAAACCAAAAAAACTGGAAAAAGGAATAGAAACGTGTATGCAGTGAAGCATTTATGACCAAAAGGATAAAAAGCTTAAATCTTAAAGAAAAACGATTTGAGAAATATTTGGAAAAAGGAGAAAACCAAAATACATCCTTTTACTTGTATAAGGATGTGGTTGTTGTATATTGACAATGTAAAGACAAATGGAAATAAATTGATGCAACATGAAAGAAAATATAACCCAACAAACATATCATGAGTAAAGCTAAGCATAATATATAATTTGTTCTTTAATTCAAATGTTTTTTGGTTTATATTCATTTTGATTTCAAGTTTATTTCCTTGAATTCTCCTGCTGCATTCAAAAGGATAAGGAAATAAATGTTTCATTTGTTTTGGTTTTAATGCCATTTTTTCTACTCCGTTTTTTTTCCTCTTCTTCCCCATGAATTTTTGGTAGTCGAGCATAAATCAAGGATTTTTGTGTACAACAAAAACAACAACTAGAATTTTCCAAAACAAATCGTAATAATACTCCGGTGTGTCTTACAGAATATTTATATATATTTTTTGGATTCACTAAAATCTTTAAGCAAATAATCTCTTCGAAAGAAAATATAACAGTTTTTTTTTGCTTTTTCCTTAAACAATTTTCCTTTAGTTTTCCTTGAGAGTTGAGTGTGTAAATTTTTGATAAAGAAAAGAAAGGGGTGGAAAATATATTTTACAATGTAATAAATATAAATAGAAAATCTTAAGTATATTATAGTTTTTTTTTTTTTTTTTATAGAAAAATATTTATTTATTTTTTTCTCACAAATAAAAGTTGCATTGACCTTTAGTTGTAGAATAAAGCGTTTAAGTAATTTTCCTTAATCTTAAGTCTTGGAATTTATTTTTCAGTTATATAGAAATCATATAATATTATTTTATTTAAAGGATTTTGAAAAGACTAATAGAGAGTTATAATGTTATTTTCATTAATAAAGTTTAATACAACAATAAATATTTAGAAAATGTTCAAGAATTAAATTGAAGACAATTTCGAAAATAGTTTTTAATTCAGAAAACATTTGTATATTTAGTGTACTAAGGCGTATGATAATATTAATTACATTTTTAAAGAGAGCAAAAATCTAGCATACTTTTCAACGTTTTAATATTTTGATGCAGTATTTTAAAAATTCATTTTTAAGAACAATTTTTGTTTTTTAAGAATGTAATAAAAAGGAATTAGTCCAAAAAATTGACAGAATTTAGTCAGACCGCTTCCAATATTCAGAAGAATTTTTTCCATATTAAGAATATAATTTGCGAGAAAAAAGTGACAAAAACGTAGTTTAAAACCTAGTTTTATTTTATTATTTGAAGATCGTTTAAAAATGCGATTATATGTGCAGTTTATCATTTATAGTCATATAGATAAAATCCTGATGGTCGTGATTAAAAGCTCTATCCATAAAGTTCAAAAAAATTTTTTTCGGATGTGCCTTATAAAGACGGAATGTTTAAAATTACTTTTACCATTTTTTATGCGGATTGGATTTTGGGTGTTTCCGGATAAAAAAAGGGATATTTTTTTTTGAGTTTTGATTCAGAACAATTTTATCCACATTATATATTTTTTCATTTTTATTAAATTTGATATATTTTTATTTTTATTCAATTTGAAATAATTTTTTTTTAAATTTTATTAAATATGAAATATTTTTTTTTTAATTTTTATTAAATTTGAAATATTTTTTTAATTTTTATTAAAGTTGAAGTCTTTTTGATTTTTATTAAATTTGAAATATTTTTTAATTTTTATTATATTTGAAATATTTTTTTTTTAATTTTTATTAATTTGAAATATTTTTTCATTTTTATTAATTTTGAAATATTTTTCTTAATTTTTATTAAATTTGAAATATTTTTTATTTTTATTCAATTTGAAATCTTTTTATTTTTATTAAATTTGATTTTTTTTTAAATTTTATTACATTTGAAATATTTTTTTTTAAATTTTTATTACATTTGAAATATTTTTTTTTTAATTTTTATTAAATTTGAAATATTTTTTTTAATTTTTATTAAATTTGAAATATTATTTTATTTTTATTAAATTTGAATTATTTTTTATTTTTCATTAAATTTGAAATATTTTTTATTTTATTAAATTTGAATTATTTTTTATTTTTTATTTTTTTATTATTTATTTTTTAATGCAAAATTTTAGATTTCCTATGAAACTCTGTAACCAAATAACACTTGACAAAATTTTTTCTTAATAAATTAAGAAAAATTAAAATTGAATTAAGAAAATAGAAAATTTTATCAAAGACAATGTTAAATTAGTCAAAAAATCTTATCAGGAGTGTTAAAAGTGATTGATTTATGTTGAATTTTACAAAATCAATGCAACCGAGATGGTTAATTTGGGAAGGCACCCCACGGCTCCTCTGAACAGCTGTGAGCATGAAATCCTCAAAAGCAATTAAATTGTCACAATATCAAATTCTAATTAGATATCTCCAGTGATTTAAAAGTTGCAAAATTATTTTCAAATATCAGTTTCGATACCACAGTGCAACGAACCTAATTTTCGGATATAATTTCTGAAGCCTAAAAATTTTATAGTCTGAAGTCTACAGATTTATAGCCTTTTACTTCATATTTAATATTTTCATTATTTTAGATTTCCTTTGTTGAAATTTAAATCCTTTCATAATCCTTTCCACATGCTGTCTATTTCATTAAAATGACTCCCTTCATTTTTTTATTTTGTTGAGCAAAACATTTTAATATTATTTACAATAACTTCTTTTTCAACTTATTCAACTGGTATTTAAAGTAGTTGCAACATTGCAATCTTGTTGCAAAATCAAATAATTTCAAAAACTTTCACATAGAGCACTTACACACAGACGCACACACAATAGAACACAACACATTACTAGCAAATGTTTTTGTGTGATAAATAAAAGTTTTTCATTGCAAAAAAAAAAAAACGAAAAATTGCAATAACTTTTCGTTTAAAATAAAAAATAATAAAAATAAGTAAAATTGCTACATTCGGCTATGCCGAATCTTTAATGCCCTCCATCACAAATGTAGTGTGAAGTAAATACTTTATGCTTTGTACATACACTCACAAACGTATACAATACATACAAGTTTTTCTTCAAAATATCACACAGGAAGACTTAAAAATACAAAAGTCTTTTAAAGACTTTAAAAGTTATAACTTTTTTTCTATTGACCCGATTTGGATTGGAATGCTAATAAAGTATATATATCATAATATTAAACTATAATCAAGTTTCATTCTAATTTTACAATTTATAATTGACAATTTTATGAAAGATTTTAGCTTGAAATTCTAAGAGGTTACCTTAGAAATCGGTCTATATCTTGAAACACACTAAACCAATTTTGCTGGTTTTAAATAGGAAACTTCTCAGGAATATAACAAAAACTCAGGCGAAATTTTCATTCAGCTCTGTCAATTATTGTGGATGTGAGCGTGCTAACAGTAGACAGACGGACATAGCTTTATCGACACAGATTTTGATTTCATACATCATGTATATTATGGGGTCTGAGATGATTCCCTTTTAGCGTTACACACGAAATGACACAGTTAATATACCCTCTTCATCATTTGTGGTGATGGAGGGTATAAAAATATAAGAAAAACCCATAAGAAATGTATAAAATGTATTTAGTAAAACAACACATGTCTTAGAATTGAATCTCAAAGATTCTTTTTGTTTCAATTTTATTTCTTTAGAGAAAATAATGATGTCGCAAAACCATGAAAAATCACTTTTTTCGTTGAAAAAAATGGCGTCATGTGTTGCTTTTTTTTAAGTTAAGTAAATTATTTTCACATTTAAAAAGAGAAAATGAACAAAATTGTTCAGAAGAAAAATTTATCAATTTGAAAAGTTTGTTTTGTTAAATAGTTTAACTAAATTTCTTTGTTAATTTAAATGAAGAGTGAGATTGAAAAAATGTTAACATTTATAAAATTTTATATTGTAATATTTTGATTTCTATCATAACAAAATGAAAGTTGAGTCCTGTAAAACTCGGTTCAGCTGTAAAAAGTTGTAGACCAGTATCCAAGACAATCTTAAAATGTAATTTTTTTTCATCTAACTGAAAAATGGCTTAAATAAAATTTGATTAATTTTCCAAAATACTTTATTTAATTTTCAAGTAAATTTGTTGTTGTCCTTAATATATCCTTTTAAGAAATACTAATATTGTCTAACCATGTGTGACACCATCCAAGACCCCATAAAGAATGCATATTTTTGTTTTACATAAAATTGACTAATCTATGTCCGTCTGCCCGTCCGTCCCTCTATCTGTTGTTTACACTTCTTTATTAATGTATAATGTGCTCAAACCGATTTTTTAATTTAATTCTGTAAGTTGTAAGACGTTTGACATATTTAAAAAAAATTTCACATGATAAGAGCTGAGGTGGGTTCGAGTTCATCTGGTGCCTATCTGGTCAATGTAATCGGGAGTAATCGGATATGTTTAAATAATCCATGTTTGTGTGAGCATCATTTGCCGTAGAAATGTTTGGAAAATAACTACACAAGTATTTGGTATCTATGAATACTTTAGAACTTGGAGACTCAGGAAAAAGATTCCCAATTCCGAATAACTTAAGTATAAAATTTCAACTTTTTTTTATTGAAAGGGTAGCGCTGTCATAAAAATGGTGGTCCGACAGAAAAAAACTGTTTGAATGCTTGCCTTTCATATGTAACAATATAATAAGAATAATTTTAAGATGATTCCAACTTTACGATTTGAAAATTTAAAAAATAATCTGTTCTTATTGATTAACTTTGGATAGGGCTTCTGGGCAGATCTTTGCTCCAAAATGCTCAAAATAGTATACACGTATTCTCGTTATTAATTAGGTAATTAAGTACTTAAATTAAAAAAAAAATCAGAAAATTTTAACCCAGACAGTTAGTCCACTAACTGGGTTAAAAAATCATTTCGACTTAAAAATCTCCGAAATAATAAGAGATAACATCTTTAAGCAATTTATTTTTCATAAATATTTAGAAGGACAATCTATATACGAAATATTATTTCTCTTAATTCACAAATGGATTTTTGGTGAATTTTTAAAAAATCAACATAAAAGATGTTATCATCCTTTTAGGGCAACCAACTAAGACCCTGAATATATAAGAGTATGTACTCCTCTTAAACTCCAAAATACCTAAAAAATCGTTAAGATGTCCCAAGGGTTTGAGAGTTATAGAATTAAAAAAAAAAATCGATTTGGACACATTGTGCGGTGTAAGGGTTCATGGTGCCTTATACCAACGAAATTCCAACAAATAATTACATTCTAAATTTTTTTTCATACAAACTGGGTTTTATCTTAACAAAAAAATTATAATAATTAACTTAAAATTTTAATATTTATTTAAAAATATTGCCAACAAAAAAAAAAAACATTTCAAATATTAAGAGCAACAACAGGAAGTCACACACTGAGTTGCGATGATCTCTATGAAATTTTAAGAAATGTGACAACAATGAATTATGATGGATGAAGAAGAATTATTGCATAACTAGCATTTACCCGACGCGCTTTGCTGCAATAAAATTCTCCAGAATTCCCTGATCCTATTTGTTCTATATTTTGTCCAGTTTAACTGTTTCATAGGAAAGTAATTGGGGTGAAATCTTAGTTCTTTAGATATCCGTTAATCAATATATGCTTGTATGGGCGCTACCATTCCCGCTGGTCCTATCCGTCCTACATTTTGTTTATTAACACAGTTTTTGGGCCAAAATTCTATCTGTTAAATTTCTTTAGACATTCGATTATCAGTATTTGTTTTATATGGCGGGTATATCTCATCTTGGGTCCTATCTGTCTTACATATTGTCTAGTTATACACTTCCTCGAGGAAGTAGTTGATACCAAATTTGAGAATTCTAGCTGTTCGAGTTGTTTAGATATTCGATATTGTATGGCGGTACCCCTCCCCTGGAACTATCAGACCTATGTTTTGTTATGGATTCCATACACACATACATACACACATACATACATACATACATACATACATACATACATACATCCTATTTTATATATACATAATAATAAATCTTTAGAACAACTAAAAAAACACAAGTAAAATTATAATAAAATATTTATATAACAAATGAAAACACGCCTCTATTAAAGAAGACACACAAAATAACTGAAAAGAAAATTATCCAGAAATTTTTCAAAATAATTCCCAAAAATTTTAAATCTTTAAGATACAAAATAGAAAGCTCATTATTATAAAAAACAACAACAACAAAAATATTTACAACATATGTTATAATGATTTCTTATACTCCTCCTTATGATCCTTTCAAAAAAATAAGGGAAAAGAGAAAAAAACATCCCTCAAATGATAGAAAATTAATTTTATCTTTAAGAAAATTACAGAAAAAAAAGAAAGAAAAAGTGATAAAAATTATCTACAATTTCTTTAATTTGAAGTCACTAGCAGAAAATTAGTTTCATTAAGAAACACCAACAACAACAACATGTATTCTATAAGGCTTTATTGTTGTTGTTGTTACTCAAGCCTTAAAACACGCGAATTAATTTCTATTGTGGAATGGAATCTTCCTTCTCTTTTCCTTTAAGTTGTTGTGTGTATTAGTTAGTATTTTTCTTTTTCGTTACAATAAAGAAATAATTCTAGTGAAATTTATATAAAAAGAAAAAAAATACTAAAAGATAAAACCAAAATACTATAAGCAGCCATTTAAGGATATCAAAAGAATCCTTATATAAAGATTTTTCCATTTTTCTCTTTCTAAAACTGTAATGTAAACACATACACATTAAATGTGTTTAGGTATATTAATATATAAGTGTTGTTGTATTAAATACAACAAACATATTTCATAAAACCTAAAATACAACTACAATAAACTAAATATATGATTATTTGAAAAAGGAGTGTTATATGAATAGTTGTTATTGTTGGTTATCCTTAAAGTTAACAAGAAGGATAATTCATTCCTTTAAACAATTATGGGTATAAAGAGTTATATTTGGAATCAAATGTCCTATTAGTTTTAGTTTTTGGGATTCAGATTCTTATAATTATGAACAAATCGTTATATATGCGAAAGTTAAGAAAAGATTTAATAAAACTTTACTTTTTTCTATATCGGTTCAGATTTTTTATTCAATCGATTTAAAAATTGACTTTCAAAAAATAAAACTATAATCCTGTTCACAAGGATATTCTTGAGTTGTTTCTTAATTAATCTGGGAAAGCACAAATTCATGGTAGGTCTGTGGGACAGAAAATGGACCACCAAAATTGGTTACCTCCGGAATTGGATTTTTTTAAGAAAATTTATAAAATTTCATTTCAATTATAACAGATAACAGAAGGCAAGGAATTCAAAGATCTGCCGTCAAATTGTTTCAATGTGATTTAAAGTACCGCGAGAATTTGTCAGATGATAGAAAACCTGGTTCAGGTAAACGAAATGGTCCAAAAGGGCTCCAACACATCCGATACGAAAGCAGTCCGATTAGCTCAGTACTCGGAATGTTTTGTACGAAAGGTTAAAGGTAATGCAGTTTTAAAAAACATGCAAGACTCAAAAAGTTCCTGTCTAAAACGCTGCTAAAAATTTTGGACGACAAATCAGGGGCATGGAAATTGAAGTTCATGATCAAAAATTTTATTTTGCAAAAAATTTTTGGTATGGAAAGTTATATGCAGTTGCGTCAAAAGATCCAATCATTTGTTACAAACGGACACTATAAATACCGAAGTTTACATCAAGGAATGTTTTCAAATGCAGTTTTCATTCATAAGACTTCATAATGTGTTCATTAATTTTTGGCCTGACAAGGCATTCTCTCACTACATTAACAAGCCCTCGACCATGGAACAGTGGAGATATATTGGGTGTGGTAATTTTTAAAACATAAAACGTTAAGCGTTATTGGAAGAATTTTGGAAAAAGATACCACTTTTGAAGTTGAAGAACTCCCACATTAATAATTTAATAACTTTGTGCTGAGAAAGAATTATCACTGCGCCAAGACCAGCATGGTTACTTCCAGATTTTATTACTGTGTTAAGATTCTAATGTGAAACCACCAATCAGGACTTAATGACTCATTAACATTTTTAATTAAAAACAACTTTATTATTATAATCAATTTAAAGTCTAAACAACTGTTTAAAAATTCAAAATATGTTTTGAATAATAATTATTGGGATTTTGAAAATTTGCTTCACAAAACGCGTACAAACATTTATTGGAGCCTCAAAATTTCCTCCTGCCATCTTTCTGCAATATTTGTAATTCATAAATTTTAAAATCCTTAATAATTTTTCCTCTTTTAACTGTTAATGTTTGTCATTGAATTTATAGCAAAAAAAAAAACTCATTCACCTCCAAAATATTTAATATTCCACTAGGAATGTATGTTTGTATTAAATTCTTTCAAAATCCTCCCAAATGTAAAGAAAACAACTCACACATTTGTTAAAAAAAAAAAAAAAAACATTCCAATAAAAAATTAGTGGGTGTCATTATTTCCTGTTTGTACAAGTGTATGTGTGTGTGTGTTTAAGGATACACCCCCATCTATTTATATGAATAACATCCTTTAATTTTGCCCTCATTACAAGCAGTTGCGTATTGTTTTTAATGAAAATTATTTTCGATAGAGAATGGGAGAGTAAAAAAAGTAATTATATAAAATTTAGTGCATAATTTTAGGGGGAGAAGTATACATGAGCTTCACAAGATTTTCAATGGTTTAATTAAGCGTTTTTAATTTTATAATTTGCCTGAAAGGAAGGTGGATTATTTTTATTAAATATTGTTTACCACAGGTGATAAAGTCATAACGTATATTTGGTGATTTTCGGGAGTGATATTAAATTTTTGGTCATTTTAAAGAAAATTTATAGGATTTTGTGGCTTTTTGTTAAGGTAATTGCTAGAAATTATGGAAAATATTGAAGAGAAAAGAAAATATAAAGGGGAGTTATAAATTATTTTAAATATTTAATTAAAATACTAATTTTTTATTTAGTGACATTAGGTAGCCTTAAAGTATGCAATGTTTCCATAATAATATATGAGAATTTTCCTAAATTTATTAAATTAAAAATGATTTTCTACCTTGAAAAATACAAAAATCCTTAAACGTTTTAATTAAGTTTCTAAGTGTTTTTTATATTGCCTATTTTGGCAAGCCCTAAAATAGGCAATACTTTTAAATAAGTTATTTTTTAGCTTTTAGTACGAGAGTTTTAAAAATCTTTTTAATTTATGCTTTTATTATTACAGTAATTATTTTTATTTCATATTATTCAATTACTTTTTTTTACTATTGTAACCTGTGTTTCATTTCCGAGATCAAATTTCACATTTTATTAATAATTTATGTATACAATTTTTTATTAATAAAAATATCAATTTCATATCGTTTTTGTGTTCCCTTTCTTTCAGTTTTATCCAAGGGCCAGGGCGAAACCTGTCGTTATCGTTTTTTGGGCAAATATGGCGGTTATTGTTGGATCGTTACTCAAGCAACAATTGTTTATGACAAACTTAAACCCCAAAGTGTGGTTTGTGTTAATTTTGTTATAAGGTAAGTCAATTTAATTTTCCAATTTAAAATTTCTTATAACAAATTATATAATTAATTAAATACAATGAATTAAAATTTAAAACAAAAAATATATGTAAAAAGTGTTAATGAGTTGTTTCTTGTAGGTTATTTAGCCAGAAAAAAAGAAATTTGTTCATCAAAGCCCAAAAATATAAGACAGTAAAATGAAATTAGTGAAACCTTAAATTATGCTATATTTTTAGAAGGGGTTTTTCATAAAATTAAATAAAAAATATTTTTTGTTTATTTAATTAATTTCAGGAAGTCTTTTTTTAAATATCAATATATTTTCATCTAAAAGTATGCTATAGATTTTTTTCAATTGTATATTTGAAGTATGCTGTCATATAATGGAGAACTGAATATACGTTAAATGAAAATGTAGATAATAGAAATTGGAGAATTTGTGGATAAACCCTACAGTTTTAGGTTTTTTTTACAGATCGCGTCAGATTTATTTTTAAATCGGCTTTCCGTCTTAAAGGATTTGATTTTTAGACAAATTTTAATAAATATGAAAAATTGTCCTGATGTGGTGATTAATTAATTAAAATCATTCTTATCTATCACCTGATTTTAAAGTAATTATTTGAACTTAAAAGTTACATGTCCTTTGAAATTTTGGGACTCCATTTGAAAGTTTGATGTCTATTGTCTAGATTTTGTCTTTGACACAAGATCATGGTATGTGTAAAATTATCAGGAATTCATTATCTAAAACTGCAAAGAGTAGAGTATTCGCAACGTTACAACGGAGAATATACAGTCAGACGATTCGGAAAGTGATTTTGGGTATAATTTAAAGTGAATGTAACACCATTTTTCTGCATGTTAAAACCATTTGCTTAAACCCTCAATACCCTATCATCTATGATGGTGTAGATTATATCTGTAGCTTGAAATGATAATATCCTAACTCTAAGAATGTAGGTTCCTTGAATTTTTCATTAATATAAAGATAAAGATTTGGAAAATGTTCTTTTTAAATTTGCTTAATTATACTTTAATTAATTAAATTTAACAAATTATCTATCTTTTAAAAGAGACAGTTTTTCCTCCTAAATATATGCTTTAAATTTTTTTTATAAATATAAATTTTTTCTTAGATTTAATGAAGCATAACTTAAGGATTAATTCAAATATTTAAAACAATTTCTTTAGTTAATTTCCTTTATTTTCCTAATAAGCTTTATTTTTTCATGAGATTAAATGAGGCATATGTTAAGGGATAATATTTTAATAATTATTTATAATACTTTTAGGCATTTTAAAATTAAATATGAAAATTATTCATAGAAAATATTATAAAAACCATAAATTATTTCGCCAAGATTGTCATCTTTTATTTCCTATTATCCAGAATTATTTCCAAATTCCTGTTTTTTTACATTTAACATATAAAAAAACCTTTATTATTTGCAAATTTTTTATATATAAATTTATGTCTGTATAAAATTTATGCCTTAAGCTCGTAAATCTATGTAAATTTGCAAATATTTTTTTTAAGTTGTAAAGGAAACCAATTGTTTTTTTCTTCCATCCTTAAAAATGCTAATAAACTCTCATATATGAGGGCATATTAGAAGAAAATACTTCATTTATTTTATTTAATCATAAAAATTCAAATAATCAACAAAAGAAGAAAATTCTAAGAAAAATCGCCTCCATCACCACAAGTAGTGAAGAGGGTGTATTTATTTTGTCGTTCTGTATGTAACACTGTGAAGTAATCATCTCAGAACCCATAATGTTTATATATTTTTGCATGAGATAAAAATCTGAGTCTGTCTGCCCATTTGTCTGTTGTTGGCACGCTCATGTCTACAATAATTGACTGAGCTCAATGAAATTTGGCCTGATAGTTTCCTATTTAAAACCAGCAAAATTGATTCAGCATTATCAAATGATAAAAACCGATATCTGTATACGTTTGTAAGTGTATGTGTGAGTGTGTGTATATGGAACATACTTATTTGTGGTGGAGGGTATTGATGATTCGGTATATCCAAAAATAGCATTTTTACTTGTTTTTTATGTTAATTTTCAGTTTTATAACTTTGAAATTATTTCAAAAAGTTAAACGCTACAAATCAGTTTAATAAAATGCATTAAGTTGATATTTGAAATGTAAAAAGATTTTGTTATATAACGAAAGCTCAAAGAAATATTTGTTTCAAGCTTTAAGTCTTAAGCAATAAAAGACCCACAACATGTTACAAATGCGTCATCATTTAGCATTTTTTTTGCAGTTTTTTTATTTCTCAAAAAAAAATTAATGCCTTTATTTTTTCCTCTTATAAACGTAACTCATTGTTATTCATCTAAATAAATAAATAAAGAATGATTTATTCGGCTACACCGAATCCTCAATACCCTCCACACCACAAATGCGTGTGAAGAAAATTTTTTATGTTTCTTACATATACACTCACCCATAAACTCACAGAGGTATACATTATTTCTTATATATAAGATGAAACACTTAATAAGTCATTAGTTTTATTTAAAAGCTATAACTTCCTTTTTACTGAACCGATTTTGATAATGGTAATAAAGTACATTAAAGCTTAATGTTATGGCAAAATTTTATTCTAATCTGTCGATTTATAATTGAAAAATTTTCTAATAATTTTTTCCTTGAACTTAGAGGTTGCCTCAGATATCGGTCTATATATTTTAATATACTGAACCAATTTTGCTATTTTTAAATAGGAAACTTCTCAGGACTATAATAAATACTCAGGTCAAATTTCATTGACCTCAAACAATTATTGTGGATGTGAGCGTGCCAACAACAGACGGACAGACATAGCTAAATCGATTCAGATTTTGATTTGATACAAGAATATATAATACATTATAAGGGTCTGAGAGGATTTCTTCAAAGCGTTACACACAATTCAAATTAATACCCTTCACCACTGTGCTGGAGAGTATAAATATATGAACGAATGAATGCAAAGAGTAGAATAGAGGCAGAGGGCTGAGATATTGTGGGCAAATATGCCACACACAAACTCCCATTTATAAGATAACAAAATGACTTGTGACGAATTAAAATAACCTTAAACAAATTGTCAGACTCAGTCACATACGTATGTATCATCAAATTTCATGTTAATAAAAACATATAAATGTATTTTTTTTTTGTTATACAAAAATAATGATCGTAATAATTTGGAGGAGAAAAAAATGAATGGAATATTTTATTATATATATGACGCCTAAATTGAAGTCATAATAAATATGATATTGAGTAAATTTTTGGGAAAAAAATTCCATTATGCAATTGAGAATGATAAACAGAATAATATTCTTCGAATAGAATAACGATTTTAATAGAAACTATGAACAATTGATCTGTAAATTAATATCTGAATTTGTACATCAGAGTCTTAAATGAGTTTTTTTAATATTACAAATGTATTCGATAAATAACAATTTTTACAAAATTTTCTCCTTAAAGTATACTAAAGATTCCCATTATTTAAATGTCTTTATAAATATGCTTCAGTCATAAATATTAAATTTCCAAAGTTATGGTTTCAACTGAGACAAGAATATTTAATTAAATATTTTTTTAAAATCTTTTAACTAAATATTTGGACTTATGTTCCTTAACTCATGAAGTAATTAAAATTTCAATTTGTTTCCACCCAAAAATATGCTTTAAATTATGTTGATTTATTTAGTTCTTTTATTTTCAATTTAGTAGAAAAGGAGGGTGAATCTTTAAGTTGAAATTAAATTTTGGATTACAATTATAATTTATCAATGTGATCATTTGTGTCTTAAAACGCGTGTCATAATTTTAATTAAAATGTAATTTACTCCCTTTACGGCTTCATCGAAAAGAAAAAATAATTAAAAAAAAATTAATTTGAAATTAAATTGAATTCATTCTTATAAATTCACTAAAGAGTGTTTTAATCTTTAGGGCTTCAAAGTCAGAAACACACCTGATTTTGAAGCCTCGAAAAATTGCAATAATATATTTATATAAGGAGTGAGATCGAAAATTTGTTAACACACATATATGTTAATAAACCAAACGAAACCATTGACTTCTTAAGTTGAAATTAAATTTTGGAAAATTTTATTAAAGAATTGTTTACTTTCTTGGTCCTACGAACTGGATGTCAATGATAAAATCTCATCTATTCAAAACTTATTTTGAGATATTTAATATTTTTCTATTAATATCATCATTTAAATAAGTTTTATTTTAATTTGTTTAATATGTTTGAAGGAATTTTTCATATTTTCGAATCTTTTTTATATTCTGAAAAGAAATTTCAATATTTTACATTTAATTAAAAGGAAACAGGTTCTTTTTTCATGTTTAAATTTTAATTCAAATAAGTTATATCAGTTTTTTAATAATAAATAAATTTCTTTGTTATCTCAATACCACGTGTTTAAAGCTATTTTAAGATGTTTTTCCAATTTATTTCCATTTTATTAGAAATCTATTTTATACCGGTTTATTAACAGGCAACAAAAAAGTCTTTTGTCGCCTTAACAAAAAAAATTAAAAAGAAATTCAATTTCTGGTTAACGCTTAAATTTATGCAAGATTTTCAATATTTCCGCTTATATAACAAAAAAAGTATTACACGTTTTCCTTATCATTACCACTTCTACCAACCAACTTCCATTAGCTCTTAGCTGTTTTTCTCAATTTGTTTTTTGTCTTCACATAATTTATTTACTTGTCAATTTGTGGTTTTAAAAATTCTTTAAACGGAACAAATAATTTTGAAAAAAAAAAGAGAAATAAATTCCAAAGCATATTCCAAGGTGTTTAAATAATTCAAGCATTAAGCTTATTGATTTGTTTATAATAACAATAGCAACAACAACAATAACAGAGAAATCTGCTCATGAAGCAAATAACAAAAAGAGATGATGTATTTGTTTAAAAAAATTTAGCATATTTAAGGGCTGTTTCATATGAAAAAATATATAGCATACTTTTATGTTTACTTTTTTTAGAGAAATGACAAAATCATTATTTTTTAAATGTCTTTTTATTTGTTGGGCTTTTCTTTATAAATAATAAATCTTATTTTTACAGTTTTATACAAGGTAAGTACATTTTACATATTTTGAAATGATTTAATATAATTAAATAATGAACAAATTTCTTTTGTTGTATGTATTTTTTCTTATTTCTGTTAAGTGATCAATCTTGTTTATGTGGAACATAGTTTTTTTAAGAATTTTTTAAATATTTTCAAAAATATTTTCTTAATCATTTTCATGATATTGAAGATGAAGATTTTTTGCAGCAGGGAAGGGGTCTGATATTCTCATAGTTTATTTTGTTAAAGTTTGCATTCTGATCTGTTTGTTTATTTTCGATCAATTTCAATATTATTTAAAAACTCATTTATCTTATTTCTTCATTTCTTTAATTTTTATTAATTAAACAAAATTTTGAAATTGTCATAAAATTTTCTGTTCAATTTTTATTGAAGTGAAGCATCATAAATATGTCAATGTGATCATTTGTGTCTTAAAACGCGTGTCATAATTTTAATTAAAATGTAATTTACTCCCTTTACGGCTTCATCGAAAAGAAAAAATAATAAAAAAAAATTCAATTTGAAATTAAATTGAATTCATTCTTATAAATTCACTGAAGAGTGTTTTAATCTTTAGGGCTTCAAAATCAGTAACACACCTGATTTTGAAGCACCAAAAATTGCAATAATATTTTTATATAAGGAGTGAGATCGAAAATTTGTTAACACACTTATATGTTAATAAAAATGAAACCACTTAACTTACAGGTTTAATTTTTTTTATTTTATTTACTTCGCTTTAGTTCCACTGGCCTTAGCTCCGGGCAGTTTTAAGGATTTGTCTTTTCCATCAAGGGCTTGTTTATCATATTGACATATTGGCTATCAAGTCAGCCCAAATATAAATTTACACATTATAAAGTCTTATAATCCTTGACGTAAATTTCGTTATTTAAAAGGCCCGTTGTAACAAATGATTGGGTTCTTTTGCCGCAACCAAAAACTTTTTAAGAAATTTCGACTGCTTTTGGGTCCTAAGGAAATGTTGAAGATTTCCTCGAGCAACAGGAATATAAAATTTTTGCGAAAATCTACCAGAACATGTGTTTCGTCGTCCAATGTGCAGCAAGAATATTTTCTTTAGAAAACTTAGACTTCAATTTCCGTGCTCTGTTTTGGCAGCGTTCCTGTGAGAAACTTTCTGAGCCTTGTACGTTTTAAAGCTGCATTAGCTTTAACTTTTCCTACCAAATAGTCCGCTAACCGGCTGCTTTCCTACCGAGTGTATTGAGAGCTCTTTCGAAAAGGGTTTCTATTTTTGGCTTAAGAAACATTATGCGGAACATTCTTTCTACCTAAACCAGGTTTTCTATCAACGGACAAGTTATATTCGTACAGTTAAATAACATTTGGAAACAGTTTGACGACAGACCTTTGAATGCTTGAAAACTTTTTTGATTAATATTAATTTGTTTGACATTAAACATTATAACTGACATGTTTTTCAAAGATAACTGGATAAAAAAATAATAACAATCATAAAATACTTGGGTTAAAAGCTTAAATGAAAAACGTGTGTAAAGAATTTTTCTATTTCACTCCTTAGAAAAAACTCTTTTAAAGAGTTTTATTTTTTTGGCATTAAATTTCGATTCCTTTTGACAGAGTTGGCATTCTTTTCACTATTCTTGATTTTCTATAATAATTAAAGAATATTAAACATTCACTTTTATTATAATTTCAGTGTATTAAACTATTTTGAAAATAAAAGTGTTTTTTTTTCAAATCTAATAACGATGAGTGATGTATAATTATTTACGCTAATATTAGAAATTTATAAAAATTTTTATTGAATTGAAATTGCCACACTTCTATTTCTACTCTCCTTTTCGATTCTCATTTAAGTCAATAATTTTCAAACATTTAAATTTTAATTTGAAATTTTGTGTTGAAATCTGTTTGTGTATCGTTTAGATCATCCACCCTCTGTTGTATTGTCAATAAATTTACATTGTCATTTTGTATTCACTTATTTTGAATCAAATTCATAGAATTACATTATTTTACGTTGTATTATGGAAATACAGGGTTTTTGCTATTAATTGAAAGGTAATTTAGAATCATTTAAGTTCTTAAAAAATAGATCGAAATTTATTTCGTTGATCAAAAATTTCAATGGAATTCAGTAGGAAACATATTGGAACTAAGGTAAAATCGGATAATTATGATTAAAAAGAAGGAGACCCCGCTAAGGCATCGAAATTTATTTAATCGGATAAAAATATTGTTGTCATTCGATAGCAAACATATTGAGTCAAAGGTAGTCCAAAAATTTAACCTTTTTTTTTTGTTAAATTGTGGGAGTGGCAGGCTACCAAAGACACGTATATTATGTTATTAAATAATATAATTTTTTTAATTTGATCAGAAGAAATAGATTACATCATGATTCAGCTGAAATTTTAAGCTCATTATGATATAATGAAAAATGCAGATTTTAAAATTTATGAATCTAAAAAAAATGTTATAGACCGATATCTGACATAACCTAGAAAATTAAAAAATATTATTTTTGCAAATTTAAACTATGAAGAATTAAAATTAAATTAGAACAAAATATCTAATGTCACCTATTAATTAAGTCAACCTTACTTTCACACAAAACCTGCATTCAGAAACCCTTAATCTTATTCAGCCACTTTTCCCTGATACCCCCAAACATTGTAATTAAAGTTATTTATTATTTTTAAAATTATTTCAATTTCATACATCTTGTTGCCAATAATCTAAATTGTTTTGTTATTTCAGACATTTTCTACTTGTTGTTGTTGTTACTTTTAATTCTTCTACATTTTCATCCATATCATTTGTTTTATTTAGGGTTCATTTTGGGTTAAATGTTGTTTGCTTTTTAAAGCATTTTTTATCGTTAATTTTATTTATTTTGGTTTTCAGTTGTTTTCTTATTTCTCTGTTACTTTTGACGTATTTTTGACTTTTTTTCTATATTTGATTAAATTTATTTTATCATATAAAGAAAGTATATTTTTTAATCAATCAATTTATTGATGAATTGTGTGTTTTGTCTGTGTGTATTGTTATATTTAGGAATAATAAAAAAATATAGAAGAAGAAAAAAAACGAACAACTCAATTAAAGTTGAAAGAGCAATTACATACACATGTCGATCTAAATGTGTCAAAATTGAGCTAAATGATTTAGAAATAACGAGAATTAGAATAATAAAATAAAAAAAAATTGTGACAATTTTTTTTATTATTTATTTTTAAATTATTCGAAGTGTTGATTTTTTCATTTAAATGATTTTGGCTTTGGAAAAATTTGAAAAATTTCCTGATTGGAAAAAAAAAGTCATAATAAATAAGGACGAATAAAGAGAAAATCGAAATTAAAAGAATAAATAGATTTTTTGGAAGATTTAGAAAATTTCCTATCAAAAGGAAATTTTTTGGAAATGTTCTGTAAACAGGAAATTTTTAAAAATGTCCAAAAAACAGGAAAATTTTATGAAAGTTCCTATAAGAGGTATTTTTTAGAAAAATTCTTTTAAACAGGAATTTTTTATAAAAAATCCTATAAACAGAAAACTTGAAGAAAATTTTCTATAAAGAAGAGATTTGAAGAAAATTTCCCATAAATAAGAGAATTGAAAAAAATCCAATAAAAAAATTTAAGAAAATTTCCTAAAAGCAGTAAATTTTGCGCAAATTTCCTAACAAGAAATTTTGCGAAATATTCTTATGAACAGGAAATTTTGCGAACAATTTCTATGAACAGGAAATTTTGAAAAAATTTCCTATGAACAAGAAATTTTGCGAAAATTTCCTATGAACAGGAAATTTTGCGAAAATTTCCTATGAACAGGAAATTTTGAAAAAATTTCCTATGAACAGGAAATTTTGCGAAAATTACCTATGAACAGGAAATTTTGCGAAAATTTCCTATGAACAGGAAATTTTGCGAAAATTTCCTATGAACAGGAAATTTTGCGAAAATTTCATATGAACAGGAAATTTTGCGAAAATTTCATATGAACAGGAAATTTTACGAAAATTTCATATGAACAGGAAATTTTGCGAAAATTTCCTATGAACAGGAAATTTTGCGAAAATTTCATATGAACAGGAAATTTTGCGAAAATTTCCTATGAACAGGAAATTTTGCGAAAATTTCCTATGAACAGGATATTTTGCGAAAATTTCCTATGAACAGGAAATTTTGCGAAAATTTCCTATGAACAGGAAATTTGCGAAAATTTCCTATGAACAGGAAATTTTGCGAAAATTTCTTATGAACAGGAAATTTTCAAAAATTTCTTATGAACAGGAAATTTTTCAAAAATTTCTTATGAACAGGAAATTTTTCAAAAATTTTCTATGAAGAGGAAATTTTTCAAAAATTTCCTATGAAGAGGAAATTTTTCAAAAATTTTCTATGAAGAGGAAATTTTCAAAAATTTCCTATGAACAGGAAATTTTGCGAAAATTTCCTATGAACAGGAAATTTTGCGAAAAATTCGTATGGACAGGAAATCTTGGGAAAATTTCCTATAAACAGGAAATTTTGCGAAAATTTCCTATAAACAGGAAATTTTGCGAAAATTTCCTAAAATCATGAAATTTGCGAAGATTTCCTAAAATCATGAAATTTTGCGAAGATTTCCTAAAATCAAGAAATTTTGCAAAAATTTCCTATAAACTGTAAATTTTGCGAAAATTTCCCATAAACAGATATAAAAGTAATTTTAGATAAAAGTTATTTAAAAAAAATTTCCTATAAATCGTAAATTAAAAAAACATTTCTATAAAAGGAAATTATCAAAGAATTTCCTCTAAAAAGAAAACTATTAGAAAATTTGCTTTAAACAGAAAATTTTAAGAAAAATTCTTTTTGACAGTAGATTTTTAGGGAATTTATTTTCATCCTTTGTTCCATATATTTTTTAAATGTTTGAAATGTTTTTTTTAAATTATATAAGAAATAATTTTAAATGACTAATTTCGAACAGGTAAAGACTATAAAGATGAATATCCACTTGTTTTTGCTCATTATTCACAAAATTCATGAACTTTGCAA
The DNA here is from genome assembly GCA_004302925.2 of Cochliomyia hominivorax. Lineage (NCBI taxonomy): Eukaryota > Metazoa > Arthropoda > Insecta > Diptera > Calliphoridae > Cochliomyia > Cochliomyia hominivorax. The sequence continues at coordinate 93,452,456 of PYHX02000467.1, read as the reverse complement.
CATCATTATGAAAGATTTTTTTTGGAAGGTGTTTTAGTTGGCACTAATGGATTTCAATGTCACAAAGCCAAACACATAAAAAAATTTTCCACAGACTAAAAATGAAAGTACTCACTCTTGATTTTAAATTATTAAACAGATTTCTAATTCTGATACTAATGTTGTTGTTACTGCTGCTGCAAACAAAAAAATTCATATTAAAATGAAGATAAAAAATTATTTAAGAAAAATTGTTTTCGCTTAAAAAATAGTAAACAATTTTTTGGCAAAAATTAAAAAAAAAAAAATCAAGAAAAACATCTGTATTCTATCAGCAGCAAAAGAAGAGAAATTATTTAAAAAAATATATATTTTTCTTTTCATTCAATTAAACAAAAATTTAAGAAACAAACAAACAAACACTTATGAAAAATTTAAATTAAACTAAATTGCAATTTTTGAAATTCTAATAAAGAAAAAAACAATTTGTCTCTTTTTAATTTTAAATAAAAGAAAATGAAAGCGAATTCCTAATACACACACATATATACACGCACACAGTAGCAAACGTTTGACATACTTAAGAAAATAGCAAAAATAAATTGAAATCAAATAAAAATCAAGAAAAAATCACAAAAAATATTTATTAACAAATTGCAGCACATGAATTTATTTATTTTATTTATTTTTGTTTTGTATTGTTTTTGTCTCTTTAAATCAAGGCTAAAACGAGACTGCTTGGCTAGTTAAATCATAGCAACAACAACAATAACAATAATATCAATACGTTATATCTGCTAAACAAGATATACTTAACCAAATCATGTATGTGTGTGTGTGTGTTTAAGAGTCTATTTGTAGCAAAGAAAAAGAATTTCCTTCTTTATATTTATTTAGTATCAATATGCTGCTACAAATAAATTTTTAATATAAACAAAACTACCAAATAAATATTCACGCACACACACACATACAAAGACACACACATTTACATAGTAGAGATTACAAGCCATAATGTACAAAAACATAGAGAGTGAGTGAGTGAGAGAGAGGAATCCAAGTGAAGAGCGGAATGTGTATGTGTGTGTGTGTGTGTGTGCAAATGTTTGTAAATAAATGAAATCAAACAAAGAATTACAAAAATAGGACATGACATGAATTTTATTTAAATTTATTTATTTTCATATTCATTAAAGAAATATTTTTTCTCTCAACGTGGGAGGAGGAGCAGGAGGTTAATTTTATGCTCGAGATATAAATTCAACAAAAATTGAATATAAATCCGCCAAACTTGTCAACACTTTTTAAATAAACGAAAAAATAAATTTATTGAAAAAAAAAAATAAATAAATATCACTGGTTACGTATGATTAATATTACTAATTAATTAATTAATATTACGGATTAATTATACGTCATAGATAAAATTGTTAAGCAGTTTTTTTTTTTCAATTTACTGTTTGAAGGATTTTTGCTTAATTTCTGTTTAAAGGAAATTTTTGAAAATTTTATATTTTGAGAAAGTTTTGTGAAACGTGTAATACTTAAAAGAAATATTTTAAAAATTTTTTGAAAAATTTTCTATGAAAAGGAAATTGTCGAAAAATTTCTATGAAAAGGAAATTGTATGAAAAGAAAATTGTTGAAAAATTTTCTATGAAAAGGAAATTGTTGGAAAATTTTCTATGAAAATGAAATAGTGGAAAAATTTTCTATGAAAAGGAAATTGTGTAAAAATTTTCTATGAAAAGGAAATTGTTGAAAAATTTTCTAAGAAAAGGAAATTTTTTGAAAAATTTTCTATGAAAAGGAAATTTTTTGAAAAATTTTCTATGAAAAGGAAATTTTTTGAAAAATTTTCTATGAAAAGGAAATTTTTTGAAAAATTTTTTAAAATTTTTTGAAAAATTTTCTATGAAAAGGAAATTTTTTGAAAAATTTTCTATGAAAAGGAAATTTTTGAAAAATTTTCTATGAAAAGGAAATTTTTGAAAAAAATTTCTTTAAAAAGGTAATTTTTGAAAAAATTTTCTATGAAAAGGAAATTTTTGAAAAATTTTCAGAATTAATAAGGATTTTATTCCTATAAAGGGAAAATTTGGAGCAGATAAGTTTAATACAGGAAATTTAGGGTTTTTTTTTTAATAGGAAAAAAATAAGAAAACTTGTGTTTTACAAGAATTTTTCTAAAAATTGGTGATTTATTGAAAATCTATATATAAAGAAAATTTTCTTAAATTTTGCGATTAATAGAAAATTTCCTTAAAATATCCTCTTTATATGAGAATTTCTAAAAATGTCCCATTAATAGAAAACTTATTTTCAAAAAGTTTAAATTTCCTGTTATTTTTTTTTTAATATATAATTTACCTTATACTTACATATTTAATATATTCATGACTATATATAATGGGCATAGCTGTCCTCGTTATAAGTATGTAAAATGACCACAAAAACAACAACGCTATTTAATTTAGACAATCAGTACAGCAGCAGCAACAACAAAAAAAATAACACAAACAAAATTTTCCAAGAACAAAAAAAGGGTCAATCAAAAACTTTTCCAAAAGCCCATTAGAATTGATTTCAAACACAAAATAAGCTACAAAAACAATAACAAAAAAGCGAAAATTCATGCAAAAAAAGTTAAAAGTAGAAATAAACTTTAATAAAAACAATTTAAAATGTAAAAATATTCTAAACAGAAACTTGATTGAATTCTTTTTTTTTTGTGTTTTCTTCTGACTGACATTTGTTATTGTTGTTTTTATATTAAAAAAGTTGTTGTTTTTGTCTATTCTTTTTTAGAGGAAAAATTAAGGCGGTTTATAAAAGTTCTATTTTGTAGTCCTTCAGTTTATATGTAAAAACTTTTTCCTGATTCTTAAAGTTAATGTTTTTATACCCTCCACCATCATGAACGCTCATGCTAAACGCTCAAAAAGGAATCATCTCAGACCCCATAATTTAAATATATTCTATCAAAATCGGATCAGTAAACAAGAAGTTATAGACAAAAATATAACTGATTTTATGACTCATAAAGTGTTCCGTGTTGTAGTTTAAGAAAAATGTTTATTTATTGTATTCGTCTGTGAGCGTCTGTGTGAGTGTGTATACACGAAACCTAATGTTATTTCTTCAATCGCATTTGTGGTGGAGGGTATTAAATATTCGGTTTAGCCGAATATATAATTCTTACTTGATTTTCTTCAAGAAAATCTAATGAAGAAAATAAGATTAAAGTTTTTATGTGTTGGTGTAATGGTGGTTACTAATATTAAAAATACAAAGACTGAAAGGAGAGGGTGAAAGGAATGGGGGGTGGTGAAGTTTAGAAAACTTTTTTCTTACAGTTCGTTGTAGAACTATATGTGTGTATGAATGAATGTCTCAAATAATAACATTCCAAGAAAAGGTTAAACAAAACAAGTTAAACAAAAAGAGATGGAAAGAGGGGGAAAACTTTTTTTGGAGGATGAGAAGCAGGATGCTGTTAAAAATAAACACAAAAATGCTAAAATTTGAAGAAAAGTCTAAGTTGCCGAAGCAGCGAAAAGAAGATAATTATTTTTTTTCATTAATGCTGATAAGAATTAAAAATTAAAATTAATTTTTTTTATTTCTCTAAATCCAACAAAAATCCCCAATATTTGGTAAATACGGACTGCAGCATCTAAATAATTTATGTGTTAATTAATTAGAATAATTCTTAACTTTTGCCTAAAACGACAATAGACAACTAATTTTATAAGATCGTTTTTTTTTTTTGGTGTTTTGCTTTAACAAAATTATAAGAATTTTTCTTATCTAAAGACATAAATCTGAGAGGGAAAAGATAAGTTTTTTTTTTCATTAAATCAGTTTAATATTAAAGCTTTTTTTATAAAGACAAAATTTTATTAAAATATTTTTTTCCAAATCAACAAATTTTGTGACTTCTTATAGTCATGATAATGGGAAAAGAACTTAAATTAAATAAAATGTACAAAAGTATTAAAAGTGATTAAAAATAAATTAATTGTCAACGACTAAAAAGTGCTATAATAAGTTATTAACATTAAAACCATAATTTTGGAGAAAAGAAATTTTTTCTTTACGTAAATTAATGATTGAATGATTAATTGCGGGAAGGAGAATTTTTAAATATTTTTCTTTGAAAAACTTTACTTTCTATAGGGAATTTTCGGAAAATTTACTTTCTATAGGGAATTTTCGGAAAATTTACTTTCTATAGGAAATTTTCGGAAAATTTACTTTCGATAGGAAATTTTCGGCAAATTTACTTTCTATAGAAAATTTTCGACAAATTTACTTTCTATAGGAAATTTTCGGAAAATTTACTTTCTATAGGGAATTTTCGGAAAATTTACTTTCTATAGGGAATTTTCGGAAAATTTACTTTCTATAGGGAATTTTCGGAAAATTTATTTTCTATAGGAAATTTTCGGAAAATTTACTTTCTATAGGAAATTTTCGGAAAATTTACTTTCTATAGGAAATTTTCGGAAAATTTACTTTCTATAGGAAATTTTCGGAAAATTTACTTTCTATAGGGAATTTTCGGAAAATTTACTTTCTATAGGGAATTTTCGGAAAATTTACTTTCTATAGGGAATTTTCGGAAAATTTACTTTCTATAGGGAATTTTCGGAAAATTTACTTTCTATAGGGAATTTTTATATGTAATTTTCTTTCGATAAAAAATTATCTAGAAATTGGCTTCCTATAAAAATTTTCTAAAAATTTGTTATAGGGAATTAAAAAAAAAAAAAAAAAAAAAAAAAAAAAACAATTTTGAACATTTCTGTTAGTGTATTAATTTAGACCACTTATATTAACTTCCCCTTATTTTAAGTAAAAATAACAAACCATAACTCAACATAAAAGACAAATTAGTGAACAATTGATCCAAATAAAACGTTTAAAAGCAATTTTCCTAAACAATCAGTTTAATAAAACTTCAATTGTAGTTGTTGTTGTTCTTGGATGACATCAAGTATTGAGTTAGTAACTTGAACCGCAAAAAAAGTCTTTTCCAAAAAAAGCCTCTTAGTTATTTTAGCCAAAAAACGTGACCTGATTAAAAAGAAACTAAAATAAAGTCTTTCAAAACACACATGACCAGTAATAAAGTCTATTTTTCTTTATTATATATTTTTGGCCACAATTTAGTTAAATGCGTGTTTAGGTCCATTATAAATAAAATAACATAAATCTTAAATATTTTTTCTTCACATATTGGCAAAACAAACTTTTAACGCCTTTATTTTCTATTCTATAATTTTCTTTTTATTTCTTTACAAAAAAGGAGGAATTATGTTTTATCTTAAATATCGAAATGCTGTTGTTGCTAGAATTTTTATTATTCTGATTAAGATATTTGTTGAAATAGAATTAAGGGAAGTTTTTAAAGGAAGTAATAAAAGTTATTATTTTTTAAGGAAATTTCTATATTTAGGACAACAGAACGTATGAGTGTTTAGGAATTATTTCAACAGCAATACCATACGTATGAGTAATAAATTATTTATATGTTGCGGGTATTCCTTAATGAAAATAACTACAAAAGAATTCTATTTTTTTAAATTAACATTCTTTTTGAAATTGTTATTGTCGGCTATAAATTTATAAAAATTGTTTTGTTAAATAATCAAATTTCTTCAATATTGAAGAAAATTTAAATTGACTGCTGATTTCTGGAGAAATTTGTCTTTGGGGAAAAAATGAACTCAATTTAAATTTAAATTTTCTTATTACAAGAAAATTTTTATAAAAAATAAAAACAATAATAATAATAATAATAATAATAATAATAATAATAATAATTTCCTATAAAAAGGTGATTTTGTAGAAAAATACAGACAGTAAATTTTAGAAAACTTCCTACAAAAATGACACTTATTTTAATTCCAAAATTTTCCGAAAATTCGCTATAGAAAGAAAATTTTCTGAAAATTTTCTATAGAAAGTAAATTTCCGAAATTTCCTATAGAAAGTAAATTTTCCGAAAATTTCCTATAGAAAGTAAATTTTCCGAAAATTTCCTATAGAAAGTAAATTTTCCGAAAATTTCCTATAGAAAGTAAATTTTCCGAAAATTTCCTATAGAAAGTAAATTTTCCGAAAATTTCCTATAGAAAGTAAATTTTCCGAAAATTTCCTATAGAAAGTAAATTTTCCGAAAATTTCCTATAGAAAGTAAATTTTCCGAAATTTCCTATAGAAAGTAAATTTTCCGAAAATTTCCTATAGAAAGTAAATTTTCCAAAAATTTCCTATAGAAAGTAAATTTTCCGAAAATTCCTATAGAAAGTAAATTTTTCCGAAAATTCCCTATAGAGAGTAAATTTTCCGAAAATTTCCTATAGAGAGTAAATTTTCCGAAAATTTCCTATAGAGAGTAAATTTTCCGAAAATTTCCTATAGAGAGTAAATTTTCCGAAAATTTCCTATAGAGAGTAAATTTTCCGAAAATTTCCTATAGAGAGTAAATTTTCCGAAAATTTCCTATAGAGAGTAAATTTTCCGAAAATTTCCTATAGAGAGTAAATTTTCCGAAAATTTCCTATAGAGAGTAAATTTTCCGAAAATTTCCTATAGAGAGTAAATTTTCCGAAAATTTCCTATAGAGAGTAAATTTTCCGAAAATTTCCTATAGAGAGTAAATTTTCCGAAAATTTCCTATAGAGAGTAAATTTTCCGAAAATTTCCTATAGAGAGTAAATTTTCCGAAAATTTCCTATAGAGAGTAAATTTTCCGAAAATTTCCTATAGAGAGTAAATTTTCCGAAAATTTCCTATAGAGAGTAAATTTTCCGAAAATTTCCTATAGAGAGTAAATTTTCCGAAAATTTCCTATAGAGAGTAAATTTTCCGAAAATTTCCTATAGAGAGTAAATTTTCCGAAAATTTCCTATAGAGAGTAAATTTTCCGAAAATTTCCTATAGAGAGTAAATTTTCCGAAAATTTCCTATAGAGAGTAAATTTTCCGAAAATTTCCTATAGAGAGTAAATTTTCCGAAAATTTCCTATAGAGAGTAAATTTTCCGAAAATTTCCTATAGAGAGTAAATTTTCCGAAAATTTCCTATAGAGAGTAAATTTTCCGAAAATTTCCTATAGAGAGTAAATTTTCCGAAAATTTCCTATAGAGAGTAAATTTTCCGAAAATTTCCTATAGAGAGTAAATTTTCCGAAAATTTCCTATAGAGAGTAAATTTTCCGAATCCAAGAAATTTCCAATTCCTATAGAGAGTAAATTTTCCGAAAATTTCCTATAGAGAGTAAATTTTCCGAAAATTTCCTATAGAGAGTAAATTTTCCGAAAATTTCCTATAGAGAGTAAATTTTCCGAAAATTTTCTATAGAGAGTAAATTTTCAGAAAATTTCCTATAGAGAGTAATTTTCCGAAAATTTCCTATAGAGAGTAAATTTTCCGAAAATTTCCTATAGAAAGAAAATTTTTCGAAAATTTCCTATAGAAATCAATTTTTCCGAAAATTTCCTGTAGAAAGTAAATTATTGAAGAATTTCGTTTTTCTCTTTTATATAAACCGGAAAACGTTTTTTTAATTTCCTTTCAATAATTTTTAACTTTAAAATTTACAAAATTAAAACTCTTTTGTCATGTTCTTTAATTAAGTGCTATTTGTTAATTGGTGTTTAGTTTATAAAAAAGTATTTGTGTTTGTTATTATTAAATATTTTACAATCAAAATGTTAATTTTTTCCATATTTTCCCTCCTGAACCTCTTTCATTTTCTCAGAATTGTTATTGTTAACAATTAACAATTCTGTTTTTTGTTTACAAGAGAAAATAAAAATTTCATCTTTTTATTTGTTATTCTCTCTCTCTCTCTCTCTCTCTCTCTCTTACTGACTCCTTCTCTGTACTGTTTTGACAAGTGTATAATAATTATCAGAATGCTAATTACAATTGTTTACTCCAAAAACAAATAATAAAAGAAACAACAATGAAAACAATAAAGAAGTATTAAAAAGAGTAGAAAAAAGTTAAAACAAAAAAAGCGGCAACAAAAATCAAGAAAATTTAAATACAAAATACAAAGTTTTAACATTTAATGCTAAAATGTTGTTGAGAAATCTGCCTCCTCTTATGTGCCTCCCTTAAGTTATGCACTACCCGATTGACATGTTAGTAGGTGAGAGAATAGCAGCAAAGGGAGAACGGGGAGTTTGAAGAAAAAAAACGATAAAAAGTTATACTTGTCGGCAAATAAGAAGAAAAAAATAACTTTTTTTTTTATTTTTGTCATAAAAGGGGCAACGAAGCGAACAATTTGAATTTACACCAATAACTTTTTTAACAAACAAATTTGTATGTATTTGTTGGTATAAGTGTATTAAGGATTAGAAATAAAAACAAATATAAAGTGTTTTAGTAAATATACACACATACAAACACCCACGCACAAACACCCAATTACTTAAATATTAATTTGCTTAAACAGAGATGGAACTTTAGATAACATTTAACATTATGGAAAATATTCCTTATTTGTAGTCTATTTTGGTATTATTTGTATTTATATTATTTCCTTATCCTTTCCTGTTACACGTGTTAATGTTTTTCTTCCAAAAAAATTTACATACTAAATTAACTGTTTAAAATTTTCTGCTGACAACATTTTTTTTTTTATTCCCAAAATATGTTTAATAGTAGAAAGTGGGCCAAATGAAGAAAAATCAACATTTGAAAATTATTGAGTTATTAAAAGGAATTATAATTTTATGTTGTTGCTTGTTGAGCAAATATTTTAAGTTTGTATGGGTGTGTGTGTTGTAATTAATAATAAATTTAAGATTCTAAAGGGAAAAATCAAATTAATTTCAATTATTTTATTTCCCACACAAGTTAAAGAGAAATTTATAAAAATTTTCCTAATTCTTAGACAAATATTTTGAAAATTTTCGATTTATAGATTTTTTTTTGTAAGTTTGTTATTTTTTATTTTAATTTGCGATTTATAAGAAATTTTTTGAAAATTTAAATCAAAAAAATTTATAAAATTTTCGATTATTGAAAATTTTCAAAAAAAATTTTGTTTCATAGATAGTTTTCTAAAAAAATTTCTATTTATAGGAAATTTACTATCGAAAATTTTCTATCGACAATTTTTAGAAAATTTTTATAAAACTTTCTATGAATCGAAAATTTTATAAGATCAAAAAATTATAGAACATTTTCTACAAATTTTCAATTTTTTAAAAATTTTCTAAAATTTTAGGAAATTTTCTTAAAATTTTCGATGTAAAGAAAAGTTTCTAAAAATTTTCAATTTATAGGAAATTTTCAAAATATTTTCGATTTAAATGATATTTCTTTCAATGTTTTCTAAATTTTTTTTATTTATAGAAAATAATTCGAAAGTTTCCGATTTATACAAAATTTTCAAAAAAATCCGATTTATAGAAAATTTTCCAAAAAAATTCGATTTATAGGAAATTTCCTGTAAGAAGATTACGTTTTTATCTGACCATTTTTCTCCTCCTTTTCACATTAAATACGCATTCATGAAATTGATTTCACTTTAGATTTATATCAAATAATTTTTTATTAAATGTTATTTTCATTAATTTTAGCGTTTATCTATTTACACTTTTTCACTTTCTCACAATATAAAAATTGCATTTATTTTATCTTCCTAATTTTCTTTCATTTATCGCTAAAATTATATTTATAAAAACAAAAAACGGAAAAGAATCAAGAAAATAACTTCCTTTTTTTAGGCTTTAAATGACCTTCGAAAAGTCTACATCTCTGCCCAACAGAATTCTCTTCAAATGATCAAGAAGTTGTTTGCGTTTTTTCATTTTTAATTTTTTTTCAGTTTAGTTTTGTTGGTAAATATTTTTGTTTGTATTAAATGTTGTTGTTGTAATAATTTCGCACACGTGTAACCTTGCAATATACACCGATCTCATCATCTCTACCAACAGAAGCTATCAACCGAAACAGCAGCAGTAAAGGACCAAAGCATACACTTAGGCTGTACTACATATATAAATATATATGTATTATAAAAAATACTTTCAAACAAACGCATACATATATATTTAGATTAATATCATTTTTTTTTTTGTTTTGCTTTTATTCTTATTTTCTTTTACAATTTACTTCCATATAAAATAAAAACCCTTGGAATACATACATATACAAATACATGCACACAGCAAACATCCTGTCTCTTATAACCACCAGCACTTACTTTCATATAGATTATAAAATACAAAAGTTTGTTGAAGTGTTTATGTGTGTGTGTGTAATTATGTGTGAGGGTACAACAATTCGGTTTTTATATTTTCTTCCTTTAACATTCCTTTACACTTCTTTCGTTAAAATATTTTTGTTGTATTTTCGTTGATTTTTTATTCAATTTCATTAAAGGCTGAGAGTTTTAGTTGTTTGTTAAACAAGTTTTTGTTTTATTTTTTTCGCTCTTTCTTTTTACTTTAGAGGGGGAGAGGAGAGTGTAAATTTTAATTTGAGCCACGTGTATTTGTAACATTTGGCAGTTTTGGTGTTGTAGAGACTACATTTACTCTTCTTCCAACGTAAAAAGTACTCCAAAAAAAGAAGCTTTAAAAATTAAGGTATACGTTAAGGCATAAAAATGTTTAACATACACTGGCATACATATAGCATTTAGGGCAAACATTATATTGACAATTGTTTAAGGATGTTAGTATTAATGTGTATGTGTTGGAAGATTTTTACAATATTTTTGTTCACGTTATGCAAAAGAATTTTTATTATAAGATTTTTTTTCATTTTCACTTCTTAAAATATTGTGTAAATTATTTGTTCTTAAGCCTAAAAGTATCTTATTGTCATTTTCATATAACAACAAATAAAATACTCACGTTTTAATAGAGCAAAACACACTAAATGTTATGTTATCTAAGTGTAAAGACGAACGTGTTAATAAAATTATTTACACTTAAATTTTAATTGCATCATAAATTAAAGGCATATTTCCGCAACACACATTTTATACACTTCTACTTTTTCAATTTTTTTAAATTGAATAAAATGAAAAGACAAGAAGAATTTCAATAACGATTAAATTTAATTTACTTATATATTTTAAACATACAAAAATACAGTATACTTTTAGGCTAACTTCTGAGTCTCTGTTATAATGATTCTATCTGGAGATTAAAATAAACCATTATTTGGAACTTCCTGTTTTACTAAAATCTGTTTTATATATAACGTAAATATTGTTCTTTATTATCATCAATAAACGTAAAATTTATTATAGCAATAAATTATAGGAAATACTGATTTATTTATACAGTAAATTATATTATTTTTCACAAAGAAGTTTCTAAAAATAAGAATTTTTACAAAAAATTTTTTAATAAAAAAATTTCCTACAAATAAAAATTCTTTCAAAAATTTCCTATAAATGAGAAGTGCGATCGAAAAATGTTTAACATACATACATGTTAATAAAAATGAAACCACTTAATTTGCTGCCTTATTTTTTATTTGTCTGATAATAAACAAAAAATTATTTTTATTATAGTTGTAATCACCAGCGATGAAATTTTGATCCTTTTTTGAAATCCCTTCTATTAACTTTTTTATGGTGCTTTCTGTCGTTTTGCTCAAACAGGTAGTCCATATCTCTGTTTAAAATCTTCCAAACATTTGCACAAATTTGCTTTTGGCCTTCAATTCTTTTTTAACAAAAGTCCAATATCCCAACATTGGCCTTATCTCCCCTCAGTTTGAAGGATTTGACTCTCTTAGACAAGTATCACATAAGTGGACACAAGTCTTACGAATAGAAGCTGTCTTTTCTGTAAATATTCTTGGCTGTAAATTTCGGTTTTTGTACAGCTGTAACAAATTATTGTCTTCTTTTGCCGCAACTGCAACTTTTGGTAAAATTTTGACTGCTTTTAGGCCATAAACCTTTCTTTAACATTCCCTCTTGCATCAGTAACATACATTTTTCGACCAGTTCCAGATGTGTTGGGAGCTCTTTTGAAAATGTTTTCTATTTTTTTCAATTTAAATGCAACAACTGACATGTTTTCGACGGTAACTTGATCGAATAATTTAAAAGTTTTAAAGAAAAAAGTCTGTTAATAATTTTTTACCACACTCCTTAAAAAAAATTATTAGAAATTTTTTAGAATATTTTTATACTCTTTTCAGGAATTTGATTTTTAATCATTTATAAAAATTGTTCTTTTTTACCAGCCTAAAAGTATGCAATAAATATATATTTTTTCTCCAAAAAATATGTTTACCTATATTTTTCTCATTAATTTTTTTATTATAATTAATAAGATTTTCATAAGAATTTTAAAGAAAGAATATTTTCAATCAAAGTCCAAAAATTTATTTCATAATTTAAACAAATAAAAATTTAAAAAATACTTTTGCCGATATCTTTCGCATCTTAGATATAATTTCTAGTGCAACAAACAAACAAATTCAACAAAATTTTATGACAATTTTATTGTCCCAAAACGGTTAAAATGCAATAATTTCCTTTTATCTTTTTTTACTTAATTTCATTTTATTTTCCAACCAAAATGAAAATGGAACAAGTGCTTTTAATCGCGGGACAAAGATTTACGTTCGTTGAGATATTTAAAATTTTATATTTCTTTCATTTCGTTTTATATTTCTAGATGATGATTTTTGTTGTTTTTATGATGGAGATAGAAAAAAAAACATAAAATATGCAAAAATCTCATGTATTTTTCACTATAAAAAATGATTCTTATTTCTGGTTGCGATTGTAAATAGAATTGACGACATATTGTTTTAAGTTCATATTGAAGAGGGATACAAATAAAAGGGATAAATTGTAGGATTATTTCTGACTTAAGGGAGGAAGACATGTGTTAGTTACAAATATATATTTGTTATTCTTATTGTATTTATTACAATATTTGTGTCATTTTAACAAATCGTTCATACATATTTTATCTTACTTACAAAATATATTTGGTAAAAAATATACGGATTTGGCTTTTTTAAATTTAGAAAAAACCGAAAAGTGTTTTTGTATTTTCTATACGATTTAACTTGGGTATTTGTATTAATATGTAATCCTAAAAGTAGGCAACATTTTTATGATTAAACATATTGAAAATCATTCAATAAATTCTACCAAAAGGATTATTTTTATTTTTGTATTTTATAGGCAATTTTGAAGAGTCTATATTTTTTGTAGGAAATTTTCTAAAAAATTTGCTTTTCATAGGAATTTTTCTCGAAAAATTAGCTTTTTATATGGGTATTCATAATAATGTGTAATCCTAAAAGTAGGCGAAGTTTTTATGATTTAATTAAATTTTTTTCTCGAAAAATTTGTTTTTATAGGAATTTTTGAAAATTTGCTTTCAATAGAAATTTTTCGTAAAATTTGCTTTCTATAGGAAATTTTCGAAAAATTTGCTTTCTATACGGAATTTTCGAAAAATTTGCTTTCTATACGGAATTTCGAAAATTTGCTTTCTATAGGAATTGAAAATTTGCTTTCTATAGGGAATTTTCGAAAAATTTGCTTTCTATAGGGAATTTTCGAAAAATTTGCTTTCTATGGCGAAATTTCGGAAAACTTGCTTTCTATGGCGAAATTTCGGAAAACTTGCTTTCTATAGGAAATAAGGAATTTTTCAAAAATTCCTACAGAGAATTTTTCCAAAAAGTTGCTTAGGGAGTTATAAAAAAGTGTATTATTCATAGCACAAGTTTTTAAATTTTCCATACGATTTAACTTGGGTTTTTTACAATGTATAATCCTTAAAGTAGACAATATTTTTTTGATTTGAAATTAAAAAATATTTTTCTATAATTCCAATTGAAAGGACTGACTAATTGTTTAAAAATTTCCCTTTTGTAAAAAATTGTTTATCAGTTTCTATTCATACAGTTTCTGCTGTTTTTACTTTCTTTGATTTAACATACTTTTAGGCTGTTATTGTGTATATTTTTGCCTATTTTTAGATTTATTAAAAAAAACTGAAGTGTTTTAGAAACAATCTTAATTATTTGTTAAAAATAAAAAATAAAATTGCCTATAAATAAAATTCAATTCAATTATACATGAAAAACATTGAAAAAACTTGAAAATCCTCAAAAGAAAATGAAACTTTTTTATTATGAAAAATAACCCTTAAAATATTATGAAAACAATCTTTTTTTCTAAGGTGAGAAACCAAAAATGTGTCAAATTAAAAATTTAAGTCTAAAACAATATTATGGTTTGGGACAAAGGATACCAAATTAAAAAAATGTCAAATGAAAAACTTTTTTAAATAAAGAAAATGTTTTCAAATGAAAACATTTGTTTTTGCAAAATTTGTTAACTTCAAAAAAGAGCAAAATTAGAATTCAGTTTAAATGTTTACCTAAAAATATACTTTATCTAATGTTATTATAAAAAAACTAGGCTTTGGTTTATACATTTTTGGATACCTAAGAGCATGCTTCAGTTTATAAAAGATTTCGATAACGTAAAATCAGGTATTATTGTATTTTTTTCCTAAAAGTAGGCATTTGTTTATGAAATTTATAATAGTTGTTTTTATGTGTTTTTTAACAAACTAAAATGAAGCTTCGTCAAAAAATTTGGCTTCATTTATAAAAAATTTAACTGAAAAATTTAATTTTCTTAGCTTTTTTTAATTAAAAAGTGGACTTTTGTTGTCTTCTAAACTTTCATTTTATTTAAACTGATTTTTTTAAAGTTCCTTTTTATAATACTGATAAATAGGAAAATAGGCTTAACATTTTTATATTAAATAATTTATTTTATTTTCAAAAAGCTTGATTTCATTCCTTATTGAATTTTTCTAAATATTTTTTATTTTTGCCTACAAGTATACTTTAGTTTGTTTACTAGTTGAAAACTTTATTTAATTTCAGATTTATTAGATTTCAGTTTTAGAATTTTTTTTCTTATTTTCCGTTTGTAGGAAATTTAAATCTGTTTATAGGAAATTTTCTGTTTATAAAAAATTAAAAAAAAAAAACTGTGCAGAAAATTTGATTTAGAAAAATAATATTTTTAGCCTGCAATTATAGTTTAATTAAATATCAAAAGTTTCACTTAAGATATATTTTAGTTACTTTTATATAAAAGAAAAGACCTTTGAAATACATTTTTTAATTTACCTGGAAGTATTTTTTTAATTTTCTTACTCCTAAAAGTGTGCTTCCTTTTTCTTTCAATTCATTAATTATGTTTATAAGAGGTCGGATTTAGTTTTGTTTTACATCTTTTCATAGGTATTTTTTCTGATATTGATTGTCAATAATTCTTTTTGTTTTTATGGAAATTTTCTTTCCAATAAATGTAATTAACACTCCCACTGTTTTACGCATTAATAACTGTGGTTTGCGTGAAGTCTACATTAAATCAACTATAATATTCTAGTTGTTTTGCGCTTCTTCATGAATATTTAATGACAAAACCATCAAAAATACCACCCACCTGCAGACAAATCTAATCCAAAAAACCCCACTTAACATACACATACTTAAAGTTTTCTCTTAATATGAAAACCACATATACATACTCAAGTAAATACGTCATAAACTAAAGTTATTTGACTTTTTGTTATTGTTGTACTGTTAGTTACCCCCAAAAAAATGTAAACATTTATCGTTACATAAGTTAACAAAAAAAATTATGAAAAGTAAATTTTGTATTAGACAAGTGAAAGGAGAAAAGTAAAGAAGAGAAGAGAAGAAAAAGAAAGTATCCTAATGATAAATGCAATCAAGCGTTTTAAATAATGGTAATGTTGCCACGTGCCTGTCGAAAACAAAGAAAAAAAACATGTAAATAAGGAAGACAACCAAAGAAAAAACTTCTCATCAAATTCTTACTCTTTAACAAGTAATACATATACAAATACAAGCCTCCTCTAGAATATTAGAGTAAAGCACAAATAAATACTCTTCCAAATATTCATTTATACACATATACACACATAGAGAGAGCGTAATGTGTTCAGGCTTTATAAAACAAACAAAATAAAAATGAAATGAAAATAGAAAGAAATACAAAATCAAATAACAACAAATATTAAGATTATTGTTAAGAAATAAAAGAAATAAACAACATTTACACACATATTTAATGTTATAAAAGAGTGATTTTTATTTGGGTGCTGTGAGAACACATGTTATACAACAACCATCCACATACAAACACACATATAGATTTTCAACTCAGCTGTTTTCTGTATACAAACAAAAATGTGTGTATTTATAGTTAAATGTGTTTATGTATTAGTAAACCTAAATAAATAAATGTATAGATACCAAAAAAAATCAACACATAAACGAAAATAAAAAATATATACCTAAAAGAAGCAGCCTAAAAGTCTGCTATGGAAAATTTAAAAAAATGAGAGCATTAACAAAATTATCTCTCATTTCTTCTAGTGTTTTCCTAAATAAAAGCAAAAGCGAATAAAGAGAATTTTCTAATCCTAACTCGAAAAAGTAGGTTCCTGCTCATATTTCATAGGAGCCAACAGTTTGTTTCTTCTCCGAAAAAATTACTCAAAATCACTCTTTACTTTTCCTTGTTAAAGCAAAAAAATATTAAAACGTAGTTAAAAAGGCTCCTACTTTTAACACAAATTTAATGGTTTGTAGGTGTACAGGCTTCTTCTCTTTTTTATAAAATGTATTAAATAAAATTTATTGCGTTTTACTTTTATTTTATTTTAGGGAATTAGGAAAAATATTATTGCATAAGCCCCCAAAATTTTGTTTAACTATAAAACGTGAAAAACCTATAAAAAATTACATATATTTTTTATTAGTCCAATTTTATTATGAAATGTTCGTTTTAACTTACAAATTTTTGCAGAAAAACGTTAAGTTTTATCCCGGCAGAAAGAACATGTTATTAAGAAGCACATGAGACACATGTTTTGGTAAAAAAATCAATAATTTTAAGAGTTGTATAAAATGAAAAAGGAAATTTGAATGAACTTTGTAATAAACGCCTAAAAGTAGGCAATATATTGTAGATTTTAAAAATGTCTAAAAGTAGGCAACACTTCTTAATTTTTTTTTATAAATCCTTTTACAAATTTTCTGTTTTCTAAAAAAAATCTGATTTTTATTGGAAACGTCATGTGGGGATATGAAACAATTTTCTGTTTATAGCATAATTTATAAATTTCTATAAACAGGAGACTTTCTGAACATTTGTTACTTATAGGAAATTTTCTAAAAATGTTATTTTTACAGGATTTTGTGATTTTTTTCCTGATAATTTGTTATTTTAGGGAAATTTTCTGAAAATTTGAAGTTTTCCTAAATGTATGCAATATTTTTTGTATTAGTCACTTCTAAAAAGCATAGAAAGAATAATTTAGTTAACATTAAATTTTCTTTAAAATTTCTCTTTCTCTCAAAAATATAATTTCCCCATATTTTCCCCTAAAAGTAGCCTACATTTTTCAAGCCAAACAAATCATATTCGTATTTCCTTTATATAAGATTAAGTCATTATTTTCTTTAATTTTTATTTTATATAAATTTAATATCTTTAAAGTATTTTTTCTTATTTATTTTATTTCCCTTCACTTCTAAAACAAAAATTATTACTTTTTTGACTCAGCAGGTTCTCTTATCTACGTCAAAACATAAAACAGCCTAAAAGTATACAAATAAATTTTTACTACTCTCTTTATGTTTAACAATCTTAACTACCCACTCATATATAAACAATTTTATTACTTTCACATAGTTAATGTTTTGATTTCTTTGCTTTTAACTGACATTCTTTCATTTCCTTATTTGCCTAACTGTCAAAAACAACAAGGCCTATATAGAAAGAAAACCGAAAACCGACTTTTTACCGGGCATGCGTTTTTGCAAAGACCTTGAACTCAATACACACATTATTACAAATAGAAATGAAATAAAAATAAAAAATTGATAGGAAAAGTGTGTTAAATTAAGGAAAGAAAGAAGAGCATTTTATATAATCGCTCTCTTAG
Source organism: Cochliomyia hominivorax (assembly GCA_004302925.2). NCBI lineage: Eukaryota > Metazoa > Arthropoda > Insecta > Diptera > Calliphoridae > Cochliomyia > Cochliomyia hominivorax. Next base: position 93,434,455 of record PYHX02000467.1, on the reverse strand, counting down.
GAATATATAGTAGGCCTTTAGGCTTTTCATACTCTCTCGCTCTTCAAGTGTTATGAGAAAAATGGGTTAAGGGCGGCTTGTTAAGAGTAAATGAGTGAGATTATGTTGTAAGTAAAAGTATTTGCTTCGAGAATGTGCCAATGTGTTGGTAAAGACTTTCACTTTCTAAGGCCATTGACTTGCATTATTATTTGTATATACACAGGCATACTTTTAGGCGAGATGTTGAAAACAATATTAACAGCAATTTGGAAGCAGGAAGTAAAATTGAAAGTGAAAATACAAAGAAATAAACAAAACTAAAGAGAAATTTAGCAAAAATTTAAAAAGAGAAAAATATGAAATGAAATAAAATAAGAAAAACAGATGATTTTAGGAATTTGGAACGTCAGAAAAGGGAAAAATAAATATTTTATTTAATAAAACCATGTTTCAAGTTATTTTTGAAAAGCAAAAATAAAAAAATAAAAATAAATATTTTTTAATAATTTTTTTGTAAAAGAAAAAATAGTTTTGTTGTTTTTTAATTTAAAAAATAAAACAATTTAAATAAAATAAGATAAGAAATCTTATTACGTAAATTTTTTATACAAAATAATTTTGTATGACGAAATGGCTGATTAAACTTCCTTTACTGACTAATTCATCATTCAGGCAGAACTCAAACCAGTAAATTTTAAACAATTTTATACAAAAATTATGTTTATTTTTTAAATAAAGTTAACAAGTATGAATTGCTTCTTATTAAATAAATATTTTTTTAAGGCGTAAACTTGTGTCATATAAATCGATAATACTCATTCCCAAAGAATCTTAATTTTTTTTTTAATAATTTTAAAGCAAATAAAAAAATTTAAGGAAATTTTCTAAAAATTTCCTTTTGTTAAAAATTTTCTAAAACTTTCTGTAGGAATTTTCGAAAATTTACTTTCTATAGGAAATTTTCGGAAATTTACTTTCTATAGGGAATTTTTGGAAAATTTACTTTCTATAGGGAATTTTCGGAAAATTTACTTTCTATAGGGAATTTTCGGAAAATTTACTTTCTATAGGAAATTTTCGGAAAATTTACTTTCTATAGGAAATTTTCGGAAAATTTACTTTCTATAGGAAATTTTCGGAAAATTTACTTTCTATAGGAAATTTTCGGAAAATTTACTTTCTATAGGAAATTTTCGAAAAATTTACTTTCTATAGGAAATTTTCGAAAAATTTACTTTCTATAGGAAATTTTCGGAAAATTTACTTTCTATAGGGAAAATTTACTTTCTATAGGAAATTTTCGGAAAATTTACTTTCTATAGGAAATTTTCGGAAAGGAAATTTTCGGGTAAAATTTACTTTCTATAGTTTTCGGAACATATTTTCGGAAAATTTGTAAAATTTTCGGAAAAATTTTAGTATTAATTCCACCGAAATTCTCCAGACAAACTTTCTAAGATCAATAATGAAACAAAGTATAATTTAATTAAAAAGTCTAATTATAATAAATTGGAATCGACAAAAATTACCAAAAGTATAACTTTAAGGAAGAAAACCATAGAAAGTCATAAATTTTACCACAATTCTCTTTTTTTAAGCTTCAATATTTTTTGTTTTAAAACAATAACAACCATAACACAAATATGGCGCGTGTATAAATAGCCTTCATTTATACTATAAACGTTATTTCGTAATACAGCCCTAATATATGCTAAACAATAAATACGAAAAAAATAATAAATAAAAAAAGAAACACCAAACTTAACATTCGATTATGAGAACATCCTAAATAAAAAAAGAAAAGGCAATACATATTTTTAGGCGCTCATACTTTACTATTTCTTCAACTACAAATAAAGCCAACAAAACAAAAGAAGAAGACAAGAAAAAATGGAAAAATTTACAATTCAGTTAAGGAAATAAATATGAAGAAACGCAATGGGAAAAAGTATAACTAAAGAAAAACGGAAATCAAAACCCACAAAAAAAGAAAAAAAAAAGAAACAAATTCAACACACAAACAAACATAATGAAGTATTTGTCTATATATTATAGGAAAAGGGAAACAAAAAGAATTTACACAATAGAACAGACAGACAGAAAAACACAAGGACTTTAAGTAACAACAACAGCAACAATAACTGTAAAATACTCATATATCAAATTGTAAAGAAAAATGAAAATCATTTAATATTAGGCTGTTTTTCCTCACACATATCGACACTCACACAGACACATTTACACATAAATAATTTAGACTTGACAATGATAAACAAATTCTCTTTGAAATCTTTACAAATGTTTTGATGTGTGTGTGTGTATGTTAGGGAGACCTGAAAAGCTTTCGTAAATATACTCCTTTTACAAATCCCCTTAAAGATATTTAATTTTTTGGATTTTACACGTGTCAAAACAACCTCATCCAAAACTTCTCTAAGAAAAAACAGATATTTTTTTTAAAAGGAAAATCAAGAGAATAAAAAAATAATCAAAACAGGAAAAGGAAATACGGATAAACATCGTATATTTCATAAAAAAAAATTGCTTGTTAAACGAAATTTTCTGAATTTTTATATGAAATTTTATAAAAATTTCCGATTTATAAAAAATTTTCCAAAAATTTCCGATTTATAGAAAATTTTCTAAAAAATTTCCGATTTATAGAAATTTTTCTAAAAAAATTTCTGATTTACAGAAAATTGTTTATTTTAGAAAATTTTCTTAAAATTTCCAATTTAAAAAGAATTTTCTAAAAATTTGCGATTTACAGGAAATTTTCTAAAAATGTCCGATTTACAGGAAATTTGCTAAAAATTTCCGATTTATAGAAAATTTTCTAAAAAAAATTTCGATTTATAGAAATTTTTCTAAAAAAATTTCCGATTTATAGAAAATTTTCTAAAAAATTTCCGATTTATAGAAATTTTCTAAAAAAATTCTGATTTACAGAAAATTGTTTATTTTAGAAAATTTTCTTAAAATTTCCAATTTAAAAAGAATTTTCTAAAAATTTGCGATTTACAGGAAATTTTTCTAAAAATGTCCGATTTACAGGAAATTTGCTAAAAATTTCCGATTTATAGAAAATTTTCTAAAAAATTTCCGATTTATAGAAAATTTCTAAAAAAATTTCGATTTATAGAAATTTTTCTAAAAAAATTTCCGATTTATAAAAAATTTTCTAAAAAATTTCCGATTTATAAAAAATTTTCTAAAAAATTTCCGATTTATAAAAAATTTTCTAAAAATTTCCGATTATAGAAAATTTCTAAGATTTATAGAAAATTTTCTAAAAAATGTCTGATTTATAGAAAATTTTCTAAAAAATGTCTGATTTATAGAAAATTTCCGATTTATAAGATTTTGATTTGTATAAATTGCTAAATTTGAAGTTCGTCTTACTCAGTGAACTAGTTAAACTCTATTTGTAACCATAAGTTTCTTTAGGCCTCTATTAATGTTTTTTTATATTTCCGGGGTTCGTTAGGCAAATTCCACTTAGTTATTTTTTATGACATTTTCTCCTTTTGTCTTTAAATGTATCAAGAAAATGTTACCTTTTATATTCTTTCATGTGACATAAGACTAACAAGATAAGTAGATGGAACCAAAATTTTTGACTTTTATAAAATTTTAAAAAAGGCTTCATTATATATTAATTTAATCAATTTAAATATATTTCCTATTTTACTTACAGTTCTAGTTGTTAAGAAAAAGTATAACCTTCCCATCTTATTGCTCTCTTTAAAAGTGCTACACTTAACTTAAAGAGTAAATATGTATGTATTACCTAAGTTGGTATTTTATTACTGACACTGACTGAGATGACAGTTGTTTGACACTTTGTTGAAATTGAAAATTTAGAAAAGCACACACACACCTATACATATATACTAATAAATTTTGCTTAAAATGTATAAAAACACCACCACAATGATATTTACCTTTTGAAATTGTTTAAGCTAAAGATTTTCCCTCAGAAATCCTTTAAGAAGGGGTTTTATTGATTTTAAAGAGGTTTCAGCTTTTCACTTTTTTAGTCTAAAATTTTGATTTTTTTTTTTTGTCTCTTAAGAGAAAAAATATTGATTAATTGAAATTTCACACATGTACGTAGGTTTAGGTATGTGTAGACATATGCGTGTAAATATGTGATTGTTTTTTTATTTTATTTATATGTAATTGTTTAGATAAGTGCAAGTTTTTGTGGTTACAATCATTTTTTCATAGGATTCAAACATGCGAACAAAATTTATGAATGACAAAAATGGTGTAGCGTAATTGAAAATCAATAGTATTAAATGGAATATCTTCAAATTTAAAATTTTTTATATGGGTTTTTTTAATATAAAGAATTTCAAAATTTTTGAAATCTTAATCTCAGAGTTTTCATTTTTATTTTATTTAATTAACAGTTTATTGTAGTTCTTAGAGAAATACAGGAATTAGAACTAATTTCTTTATTCTTAAGGAAAAGAGTGACATAAATTAAATTGAAGTAAATACAATGGAAAAACTTCTAACATTTAAAAATTCAAATCATAGTGGGCGTGGCATGCTCTTCAAGGCAGATTATTTTTAATTTTATATATATTTTAAACTTCCTAAAGTTAATTATTATTTCCTGAAGGATATTAATCATAATTAGTGGATTTTACTGTCATGTAATCGTAAATCTTTTAAAAATTAAGCAGCTCGAAAATTGAATCGAAATATTTGTAATAGTGGGCGTGACATGCCTTTAAATGTCCATGCCTTATTTTATAAAATTAAGAGATTTTTTAATATGATTTGATGTAGCCTGGCATTACTTGGAAACATTTAATGGTAATTTTCCGATTTTATATAGTAAACCTATAAAAATTGAAGTATCTTAAAAATTGGAACTAAATATTTGAAAAGGTTTCACGTTTACCTGCCTTCAAAACCAATGTTTTATTTTATTTATTTTTTTTAATAATGTTAAAAATGTTGATCTTAGAGATTTAGAATTTTATTATTTTTATTGAAATTTCAACACCTTGTCCCTGCCCGGTAAACACGTGTCTGAAAATTTCATCTTGCCTTCTGACATTGATTTATAATCCACTATTTAGCCAACATACGTCGGAGGAAAACAAAAAGTTATGATGAAATAATAAACTTATCTTTTTGTTTGACGTTCAATTTTTTAAGGAAAATTTTTTAAAAATAACTTTAAATTGCTAAAATTATATATATTTTTTTTAATACAAAAATATTTTTCTATGCAAAATCACATTCACATGATCACGTCATTGAAAGCATGTGACATCATATTAAAGTTGTTTTTTTTGACAACATTAGACTCTTAAAAAAATGCTAAAAATATTACCAAATTAGATTCTTTAAAACATTTTTCAAATATTAAAAAGTGATTTTTAAATATTCTTTTTTTTTGCAAAACTTTTAAACTAAAAATAATTTGTTTTCTTAATTTTTTTTCTTTCAAAAATGAAATTATTTTTAATTTATTTATAATAAATTATAAAAAGAATATAATTTAGTTAAAATGGATTATTTGCGGGTAAATTTCGGATAATCTCTTATTTTTTTAATTATGCGAAAATAATATATTTTATTATTTTAGAAAAAATGTTCAAAATTAAAATAAAGAGAAAAAAAACAAAAAATCTAATCGTATGAAATTTAAATAATTTGCAAAATTTGTTCTGAAGTTAATTTTAGAACCAACAATTTCTAATATTCGAATGTCATTCTATTGTAATTATATCAAAATTAATTTAAACAAAAAAATTGTTTCCAAATAATTGTAATTGTGGGCGTGGCATGCTGTCAAAACAGCTGTTTTTACAAAAGACTTTTTAAATTTGATTAAATTTAATCTGAACAAAATTTGTCATTTTTTCATTACTTTTAATGATAATTGACCGATTTTAATACCCTTAAATAGTAAAAATAATCATAATTGTGGGCGTGGCATGATTTCAGATTTTTATTAAATACTTTTTTATTTTTTATTTCTTTAATTTTCAGAAGGTAAAATATATATTAAAAAACTATTAATCTAAATAATTGCAAAAGTGGGCGTGACTTATTATTCAAAACCCAGGTATTTTGGGAATTTTATAAAAAAGGAAATCATTTGATCTGAAATTATAACTCGTAACGATAATTATCCTTACTAATAATAAACATTAGCATCATTATGTAGCTCAAACCTCCAATTTAAACATTTCCAGTTGGAGGCGTGGCTTCCTGTGAAAAAAGTACTTTTCATATGAAATCTCCAAAATAAATGTTAAGTTTTATTCGCCCCCCTACTTTTTCTATCTATTTAACCTCGAATTCTTTAATTAAAAAATTATTCCTTAAAAAAATCTCTTGCTACAATTTGTCGCAATTTTTTATGGGATTTAATTCAAGTCTTTATTATTTTTTGTCTGCAATATTTTATGGTTTTTAATTTTTGCCAGACAGACAAATAAATGAAATTTTCTTAAAGCTGACAATAGAAACTATTGCATACATTTTGGCGGATGCACTTTAAGAAAAACAAATGCATACTTTTTGTTGGGGGGGGGGGGGGTGGAGACGTCAGTAGCATTTTAAGATTTTATTATAATAAACTTGTAACTTGAAATGTCTGCATATTTTTGGTGGGTTATAAAAAAGTTTCGATATACTCTTTTTCATTATAGTAAAGTTCACTTTTATTTTCTCCTTTTTTTCTTTATAAATAAAATAAAGAAGTTAAAAAGAATTCCGTGTGTGTTAGAGAATATTTTCCCAAAAATAATTTACATTGTGTGAAATGTAGTCGTATTTAAGAAAAGTTTTTTTTTTAATATTTATTAAGATAAAATTTGTAAGAAAATATTAAAATTGACATTGCTGAAGGGGGAGAGTGTCTGCGGAAGAAAGATAAAAGAAAATTAAGAAAAAAAAACTACACAAGAAAATCTGTTTACCAAGAAAAATATTTATGAATTTATTTTGAATGAAAAAAAAAGAACTTTAAATAGCTTCAAGGCTTAAAAAAATTAAAAAACTATAGCATACTTTGGGGACAAATGGTAGAAAGATATAGCAGAATATTTTAAGGCGTAATAACTAAAATATACAAATACCATTCTGATTTTTGATGAATTAAAATTTATGTTTAAAATTGTTTCAAATCTTCTGAAATTATACTTCAGTTAATTTATTTGAAATGCTTTGCTTTATTTTAAGAACGCAATATTATGTGTTAATTTAAAATTTCAAAAACATTTCTTTTAAAATCTTCTTTAGAAATAAGTAATAAATTAAAACAAACTTTCAATAGCTACAGGCTTTATAAAATTTGAAAACTACTGCATATTTTGGAGATATGAAAACTACTCCATACTTTAAGAACAAAATAAACAAATAAATATTAAAACCAAAATGAAATACTTTTATTCTGACTTCTAATTTAGTTTAAAAGGAGTGAATCAAATTAAAGCCCCTTGAAGAATACTACAATTATTATTATCAATTCAAGAGTAAACAAGAATTGTTTATTACGTTTAAATTAAAATTTCAAACATCAAATAAATCTTCAAATGGTTTTGGGCTAAATAAACAAAACTGTTGCATAATTTAGGGATAGAAAATCATTCAATCATAGGTGTAATGAACAAATTTTTAAGCTTTAATTCTCAAATATACATTTTATAAAATCATAATTATGACGCATGAATATCTCCTAAAATTATACTTCACTTTTCGTATAATAAAATTTTTTGTATACTTGTTTAAGGCATATAAATAGATGTAGGAATTTAATTCAGTACATATAATAAAATGCCTTAAAAAATATACTTCAATTTATCTAATATTTGTAAGAAACTTTATTTTATGGAAACTTTTCTAAAGCATATGCTTAGGGGTATGAAATAAAATCGGCAAATTATTGGGAATTCTAAAAATACTCACTTAAACTTGTCTTAAAAATAATAATTAAACAAATCTTAATATATCGAAAATATGCTTAATAAATAATCTCTACACAAAAGTTTTCCCTTAAATATGCTACAGATAACTAAATATTTCTTAACTCTCACACAATACAAAAATTCGAAATAATAATTTTTCTTGTAATCTTTTTTTTGTACCAGAACAAATAGAATTTCATCATAACATTTCAGATTGTCTATAAAAGTTATTATAATTTCAAAAAGAATATAGTATTTTTTTCGTACAATTTAATCAAATCAAACAGACAACAGAAAGCTAAACAACTTAATAAATCATCAAGAAATTAGAATGATAAAGGGCCAACAGCAAGACCTAAAAAATCCCTTAAGAAACAGAGAAAGAACATCATATTAAATATTCCTAGGAAGTTTTAATTCATCATAGTGAAACAAGTAGTTATTACAGGCAGAAAACAAAAATAAATTGAAATAAAGAATAAAGTATACTTTAAGGTGCAGTTGCTGAAAATTATTTAAAATAATTTTCTAGGCCAAGAAACTAATTTAAAGCTGAAATAAATATAAGAAATAAAATCTCAATAAAAGAAAAACGTGCTAAATTAAAAAGCAAACTTTTTTCACAAGCCTAAAAGTAGACTATAAACTATTGAAATAAAGACAACACCCATAAAATTTGCTAATACATTAAAGATTTTTATTATCTAATGATTTTTTTATAAAACAAACATGTTTTTAACATTTGTCAATTTGAAATCTGTGAAAAGAATCTGTCAAAAAAAAACTACACCCACATATATTTTTTTCTGTTATAACTTTAACTCCTATTTCGCTTTGTCCTGAACTTCTTTTCATCATTTGTTGTATGTGTATTTAAGTGGAAATAAAAGATCAAGTAAATAATAGCAACAACAACAAAAAACCTCATGTCATTTGTTTCTGACACATTTGTCATTTGATCAATTTCAATTTATTTATTTACTTCTTACTTGTTTTTTCCTCTGCTTTTTCCTCTTCTTTTTTGGTTTCTTTCCAGAGGGAATTGGAAAAACTAAAATGACATTTTGAAATGCCTCTTAAGGACGTTTTTGAAAGCTCAGGTCATGTCGCACGCAGATCTTTAAAGTACATCAAGGCATGTCATTGTAGGCAACTCCTTACTCACTCGCTTCCAAAACAAGCGAAGTGGAATGAATTGTAATCTTATTTAGCACTAACCTTCATCGCCTTAGTCGTTCTTATTTGACTAATTTTAGGTTTTTTAATTTCTTTTAAGAAAGGATTCCATACCCTTTTACTTAGCCTTCCCAAAGAATGACAATTGTCATTTGTTCCAAAACGAAGCGAAAATGCAATGAACTGTATGCGATTTGGTTTAACTCATTACTCTCACCTGCCGATTTTATCTGACTAATTTTCTTTTAAGAAACAATTCCATACCTAAAGAATGAAGATTATAATCTCTATTAAAGTTGCATTAAAAGGCCCCCAGTCTTCTACATTATTTCCCTTTAGGATTAACTGATTAGATTAAACAAGTGTATGATGATAAAATTTTTTGTAATTTTTTTTATATAATTAAATTATCCAGAAATTAAGGCATTAACTTGACAGTTGTTAAAGAAATTATGTTTACTGGGTAATACAAAAACCAATCGATAAAAACTAAAGTATGCTTTTAGGGTAAATATAATTGTCAAACTATTGCATACTTAAGAGTTTAATTTTTATAGAAAATAAAAGGGTTGGAATCCGTTTATGGAACATTGATTTTTGTGATGAGATTTTAATCCGTAAACTCAAGATAAAATAATTGTCTTTGTATGAGTGAAACTTCTTTTAGAATATTTTTTTTAATGAAAAGAATGGTAAATGTACTGTAAATGCGACCTAATTAAGTGATATGTTTTAATGATTTAAAATGATCATTCAAATAACTTTATGGACCCTGATTTCAGTGATACTCTAGAGGTTTTGTGATCATAAGTCTTAACTTATCCAACGACTCTTGTTTTCAGTTGTAAGTCAAATACAGAAATTGAGCTTCTTATACGTAACGAGTTTTCTGTCTAGAAAACTTAATGTTTTGATAAGTTTTAGAGATATTTTTCATTATCAAATTTAAGTCGAAATTTTCATTTGCATTACTTTGAACTTCGTTATATTATTATATCTCTTTTATTAACTTTAAGCTAATTTTACTCAAAATTGCTTCAAAGCGATTTTTTTTATTTTAGCGATTTTTTTTTATTTCAACGATTTTTTATCACTTTAGTTATTTTTCCTTATATTTCATATTAATTTTATTATGAATTTCCTCTAAATGGTTTATGTTAATTATTTAATAATTTTTTGTTTAGCGACTTTTTAGCTTTCTAGTTTAAGCGTTTTTTTTCGCTTGAAAATTTTTAATGATAGATTTTTTCCTTTTTAATTTTTTATATAAATTTTTCTCGGATTTTAAAGCGATTAAGACATTTTGTTATTTTTCGAAATATTCCTTTAAGCGATTTTTTAACATTTATGTATGTGTTGCGAATTTAGATTTGACGTTTTTCTTTTTTTAAATTTATGCAAATTTACATTTTGGTTTAGTTTTTATATATTTTTATACAACTTAATTGATTTGATTTGTTTCAAGCGAATTGTAAATGTTTGGTAATACTTGAAATTTGTTTTTTAAATTCCAGCGATTTTTTATAGTCTTAGTTATTTTGATTAAATTTAGTGTCTCTGAATTATTTTCGTCCTTTCTGAAACATTTTCAATCATTTTAAAGAAAATTTTCTAAATTTTGTTTTGTTATTTCCAGATTTTTAAATTTTTGGTTTAAGCGCTTTTTTAGGCTTTTCTAAATTTACTGTTATTTTGATTATTTGATAAAATGTTGATGTATTTAAAATTTTTCTTATAATTTTTTAATAGAATTAAGTATTTTTGGTGATACTTTTACTATTTTCCCTTTTATTTCACTTTTGAAAATTTTCTGATTTCGGCGATTTTTTTGTTTGTTTTTTATTTTATTTTTTATTTCAGTTCTTTTCTACTTTTAAAACAATTTTGATGATATCTAAATATTATTTTATTTGTTGTTTTAGGTTTAGCGTTTCTTTTTTGCGTTTTTTAAGTTTCCAATAGGTAAATATAAAGTAAAGTTTGGTGATATTTTTTTAATAAACATTTTTCCTGTTTAAGCGCTTTAATTTTTTCTAATATTTTTATCTTTGACTACAATTTTTCTTTCGTAGAATTTAAAAATTTTGGAGTTATTTTACAATTTCAAACTTGAAAACAATTTTTATGAATTCAAAAGTTTTAGCGATTTTTTCAGGTTTAATGTTTTCGACATATTTTAAAATTTTATAATATTTTAATAATTTGTAATCGTTCAAATTAAGTATGGTTTTCTTCTTTCTGCTTCAATTTCTAGCGTTTTTCTTATTTTAAAAATTTTAGCTTTTACTTTTTTCCCGTTTAAGCGTTTTTTAATGACTAAATGATTTTTGAACTTTTCTTAAGTTTCTTATATCATGATTATTAAGTCCAATGTTATATTAATCATTTAAAGGACTTTTTAAGCATTTCTGGAATAATTTTAAGATGTTTCGTTTTATTTTAAAACCGAAAACACTTTTTAAAATTTTAGCGATTTTTTAGATTTTATATTATTTTTTTAAATTTATTATTATTTCTTTTTAATTTTATTTCAATAATTTGTTTGTTTTTCTGTTATTGATTTTAAGCGTTTTCCTCATACTTAAGCGATTTTTATTTGCTTAGCGATTTTTCGTTTTATTTCCAAAACAGGAAATCAAATTTTCTTGCAAATATTTTCCATCCATAAAATCATTTACATGTAAAAATCTCACTAAATGTGGTTGACTTAATTATATATGTAATACCACATTCTATCGTCTGTCTGATTGTCTGACTGAGACTGAGAATATGGGCGTTGAAACTTCTTGACTTTTGAGCAAAATAAAGAAAATGTGCAGTTTTTTTTCTTTGCAAAAACACAAGAAATATAGAAAGAAACTCGGCAACAAAACCTATAAAAGAGCAGAGACCTCAAAACCGGTTTAAGCCGGCCGGTAAACAATAACCATTATTTATTACTTTTTGTTTATACTTAACGCTTTTTTGTTGTTTTCCTTTTTTGGGTATAAAGAGAAGATGATTAAAGACAAAATGTTTGTATTGTGTGAGTGTTTTATTGAGTTTTTTTTTCTTAAAGAAACATATGTTGGTGGGGATCTTAAAACAATACTCCTCTTGTACATACAAGTGAAAGACATTATAAACTTGGCTTAAAATGACTAAGAAGAAATAAAATCAAAGAGTATTTTTTTTTTGTGGGCAACTTATGACTCATTTAGTGAGTAACAAACATTATTTCAACAAAAGAGCTTTAAATTGTATAAGTCAGGTTTTATTTTTAACTTAAAAACAGCTTAAGAGTAAAATTTTTGTTTTATGTTTGAAAGTTTACTGTTTGTTAGGTTTTTTGCTAGTTTTCCTGATTTTTTTTTTCAAATGTCTTGAGTTTCTAGGTAAAAGGTAAGATAAAACCTCGGCTAACAACAAACTACTACAACAGCAAAAAAGTAATAATGTTGTAGTCGGTCAAGCCCAACCATGCAATACCCTAAACCACAATAATGTTTATAAATAGTAATTACGAAAAAGTAATGAACGACCTTCGTATAATTAAATTCTCTGTATTTTTTAAGTGAACAAAACATTATTGTGTCACTTATGATTATTTATGATTATTTAGCCCCCTTAAATGCATAGGACCTAGAAGAAATAATGGAGGGACCCTCGTATCATTTTCACATAGATTTTTTATAGTCTCTTATTTTTTAGTTATTATTCTTATACTAACATACATGAGAGATTTTGCTCTTCAAAGTGATTGTATTAGACCTTTGGGAAATAATGGACCGACCCTCGGATTATTTGGCACATCGTTTTAAAATATCAAAAGATTTATTTTTGCATTTAGGACTTTAATAAGCTTAAAACGCCATTCCGCGAGGACATTTGTATTAGAGGTACCTGAAAAATTGAATCGAACATGGCTAATTTCAATAGGCTTCGTCTTTAGACCAATATAATAATATCTACAAAATCTCATCAAGATGTCTCAAAAATTGCAACCCGTTAAATGTTCACAATGTTAACATGGACAGACAAACGAACGGACATCGTTAAATCGGCTCAGAAAATGATTCTGAATCGAACGGTATACTTTAAAGACGATGTAACGCATTTTTTTCAATGTTACATACATCACCACAAACGCATAATACTCCAACCAGTAGTGTAGGGTATAAAAAACACATTGATTGTTAGATGTTTACTTACCAAAACGCACGTAGTCATTTAGACATTTGAGGAACTTTTTTGTCGGTTACTAAGTCACAAATAAAACGGTATTCATACCTCAGTGTCTATGCACTCAAATAAACTATATTCTTCAATATATCAAACATTTTGCTAACGTCACAATTACATAGAAATTCACATACACATGCACACACACAGCAAGCATTACTAATTAGGGGTTTCTTTCAGTTTATGTGAATTTGTTCACATTTTTAAATTCAAAATTCAAATAATTTCAAATTAACGAAAATTTTTATAGTTTTGATGAAATTCATTATTATTAGACAGACGAAAAAGTAATTTCACTTTTTTTACATCTGGTAAATAATAGTTTCTATATTCTATATTAAATATGTGCGTTCTATTGGGTCCATTCGCCTCATCATCACATGGATTCTATTTATTACCAAAAATAACTATAAAAAAATTAATTGTTTTTTTTTTTTTTTTTTTTTTTTGTTTTTAATTTGGCAATAATTTTCAAATATCTTTTGTGTGAAAAATTGCATTTGTTTCAAAAAAAATTGTTTATTTGTTTGTTTAAATTCGATTTTTTAAACTTTTTTTGTAGAAAATTATACACATGAGATAGACAATTTTAAATTCTATAAAGAATTACGTCACATTTTCATTTTATATAAAATGAAAAATAGACAAAACAACATATTTAATTACATACAGTTTTTCTTGAAAGGGAATTAACTGGAATTTTGAATAAAAAAAAAAATCCAAAATGAAAATTTACTCGAAATTATATATAAAATCTGTGTAATTTTATATTTTTTATATACCTCATTATTTTAATGATGTTTCTTAAGTTTTCAGAAATTTTCGAATCTAAGTTCGAATTTTCGAACACAAAAAAAATGCGAAATTTTGTTTTATATTGATATTATAAATAATAAAATGACAAAAAAATGAAAATTCTTGAAAATTTTGAATTCGAAACTGGTAATTAATTAAGATGTTAAAAAAAATTCGAATTTTAAAGTAAAAATGTTTTTTTTTTTTTTTTTTTTTTTTTTTTTTTAATTTAAAATTTTGTAATGTTCGAAAAATTTCCGAGTAAAGTTATTTTTTTTAAATTATCATATCATTTCTTTAAAATTTCAAAATTCGAAAATCGTAAATAACCAAAAATGTTAAATTTTTCAACTATTTATTAATAATTTTAATATAAATTGTTAACAAAATATTTTAATATTCAAAATTTTAAGTTTTTTAATGTTCGAAAAAATTCGAAATTAAGTTTGAATTTTCAAATATCGAAAAATGCATTAAATGTGATTAATTTTTTTATTTTTATTAAAAAATAATTAAAAATCATGATAATTTTAAATTTCAATGTTCGAAATTTTAAATAGGCTAACTTTTTAAAACTGCATTGTGATATTAAAAATATTAAATTTTGAATTGTTCGAAAATTTTCGAAATTAAATTCGAATTCTTAAAATTTCAAAAAAAAACTTTGTTTTGATAAATCTTCATATTTTTAATATAAAAGTATTTTTACATTTCTTTAAAATTTCATAGTTCAAAATTCGAATATAAGTTTAAAAGTTAAAAATTAATTTAATATTAAAATTTCAAAATTAATTAAATTAATAAAAAATATTTTTTTTTTATAATTTTAATTTAGAATGTTATAAAATTAAAATCTTTCAATTCGAAAATTTTAAATTTCGTCAAGTTTTGAAAATAAAATCATTATGCAAATGCTTTTTAATTTAAATTCAAAACATTAATATTTTATTTAACACCATGAATTAGCAGTTTTTTCAACATGCAAGCATTTTATCACTTTATTCATCCATCTTTTTCAACTTAATAAAAATTTATTCAAATTTTTGCAAAATATATATTTTTTTAAAGTACAACATTTAGAATTCCTTCCCCCAACAAGAAAATAAAAGTCAATTAATCTTGTATTGTTTTGAAATCTTTTAAAATGTGATTAAAAATAATTTTAGCCAAAACAACCTTAAAAAGATCTTAATGTCTTTGAAAAGATTAAAAATACTTTTTTTTTAATTTTAAAGCAAAACAAAATTTTTGTAAATTCTATGAGAAAAAATAAATTCAGATGATAAAAAATACAAAACATGTTTATTTCTAAAATGACCAGATATAAAGACATTTTTTCCTTTTTTCACAAATTATTAGTCTTTTTTTCGGTGGCTAAAATATTTCTCATGCTTTTCCACAATTTATATTTTTCCTCAAAATTTTCTAGTTATAACTTGTTTTCGAATAAATTTTTTTCAGAAAAACAAACAAAAATAATATAATTATAAATGCCCTTCATAAATATAAAAAAATGCGTAATACAGATTTTTAAATGTTATTTAGGGATTTTGTTTTGAAGACAAAAATATTGAAAAAATGTCAACAATTGTTTTATTTTTATATTTTCTAGAATCAATATTATTTAAACGATGTTTTTGATGTTTTTGAAAACTTTCGAAATTAAGTTCTAATTTTTCGAAAATAAAAATTTCTAAGTTTTTTGAGAATTTGTTTAAAAATCTCAATTTTTGAGAAACTTTTTACAATAAATAAAAATAATTACAAAATTTGCCAAAAATTTTCGAAGTTAATTTCGAACTTTCTAATTTAAAACACATGCTTAATGTCGATATATCTTTTTAATTTTCAACTTGTTAAAAAAAAATTAAATATAAAAATTTTGACGATCGAATATTTTTTCGAGTTTAAAAATTTTGAATTTTCGATTTTTTGATTTTTCCCAAAAGTACAATATTTTATTATCTTCCAAAATTATTGAAAAATGGAAATGGAAGGATTTTATATTGAAGTCGATATTTACAAAATGTTAATTTTTTAATTAATTTTTTTCCAAATTTTTGAATATTTAATATTTGAAAAAAAAAAATTCGAATTTAAAATTTCTATTATTGAAATAAAATTGTATTTTATTTAATTATGAAAAGAAATTTAATTTTTAGATAGTTTTTCAATTAAAAATTCCATTTTTTTTAAATCAAAAAAAAAAAAATCTTTTAAAAACTTATTTTTTTCGACCAAAAAGTATTAAGTTTTTTTAATTTCGAAATTTTTTCTACTTTTTAAAAAACTATAAAATTAAAATTACAAAAAATATTAATTTTTTTCTTAATTTTAGAAATCGTATTTTAATTTTTAAATCGAAATGTGACAAATTCTTTTTATTTTTATTTCTTAATTCTCAGAATATAAAATTTTGGTCATAAATATTTTGAAAAAAAATTCCCAAAATCATGATTCAGTTTATTTAAAAAAAAATTTTGCAATTTTAATTCCTCTAAATCTACTGTGAAGCGGTTTAATTGTATGTTGTTATTATTATTTTTATAAAAGTTAGAAAATTAAAATTTTGTTGTTTTTGTTATTTTTATTTAATTATTTAAATTGTGACTCCAAAAACAATAGAGTGAGATAATTTTTTTTTTTTTGAAATCAAAATATTCTAAACAGAAGCAAAGTCCAGTTTAGCAAAAAATGATAAATTAAAATAATTAACTGTTCTAATATGAATTTCCTAAATACTTACTAAAACTATTAAAATACTTTATTGTTTTTTTGCAAACATTTTTTTTATCCACAAAATTACGAATCTTTTTTCCAACGATTTATTGTGTAAACTTTAAGTAACTGCGCAAATAGAGAACATCAAAAGAAAATAATAATAATAAAATGTCTAAATATCTACAAGATAGAGAAGTAGATATATTTACATACATATAAACATATGGGTCTACAGTCACAAGCAATCTGATCACATTTTTTTTAAGCTTCAGCTGTTTTTGTTGGGATTTAGTCTGGTATTGTTTTTATTAAAAATTTAATATTCATTATTATTATTTTTACACCCTAAAGGGGAGGAATTATTCCAAAGCGATATATACAAGAATGTGTGTGTGTGTGTGTGTGTTTGAATTTTTAAATATAGTTTAGAAGAAAGTAGTAGTAGAAAAAAACACTGAACTAATATCAAAAACTCATGCTAAATATAACAGCAATTTTAAATATTTCAAACATCGCACAGTGTGTTCAAATCGCTACTTTTTGGAAATAATTCTGTAATTTTGGAAATGTTAGAGATATCGCAAAGCTGGAATAAATCAATTTTTTTCGTTCTGAACCTTTTAATTTTTTGTTGTGATTTGTATAGAAATCTTAACAAGAATGCGGGTAAACTAAATTTAAATAAACTTGGGCCAAAGATCTGCCCACAAGCCCTATCCAAAATTGATCTATTTTAAAACAAATGTTCATGTTCAACAGATGTTCAAACAGACGGCCCTTACAATACCAGGAAGGTCTTTTCAGTGGAAAAAGTTAATTTTTTTGAACACGTTTTATACGTATAGAGATTTTGAGTATTTCTTGATAATAAAATTCGAAAGCTTTTTAAGTCTCCGATTCAGGTTTATTAACATCTTATTAAAATTTATTTTTATTGAAGTTTAAATATTAATTTTGTTAAAAAAATTAAGTTTTTCATAAAACTTTTACATCAAATGAGATATTTTTCTTTAAAAAATATTAAACTTCAAGTATTTTTCATACATTTCTATGGCAAATACGTCTGTACTCCTCCAAATCCACTCGAAAATACCTCAGCCTCAAACATGTGAAATTTTATTAACGTATTCTCTAACGGTTCCAAAGTTATAGACGTATTTGGACCCACTGTGTAACGTTAACTAGTGACTATTGTTAATGATTGTTAAGACGGGGGTGAGGGGAAAAAGATATCACTTTATTTGTTTAATTCTCATTTTACTATTCGAACAATAAATTGTTAACTCATTCACGTAATTTAACAGAAACAAAATCTCAAACTGAATTTGTTTTATAAAATATTTCATAATATTAACTTTTAATTACGTCGACAATTGAATTTTCAATTTTTTATTTATTTCAAGCAAAAATTCTTATGAATTTTTATTTTTTTAATAATCTTTTTTGTCTGTTATTTGCCACTTTGTATCTTGTATCTGTATGGGTAAATGTATGAGTCTCTTTATAATTTACATGGTGAAATATTTTCTATAACAACAACATCTACAGCAAAAATTAAATCCAACAACAAATAAATACAAATTATTGGGGGGCTCGTCATTTGTATCTAAATATAAATTTATTTATTTATGTATTATTTATTTTTTTAATTTTTTTCTTGTTAATATGATTTATATTATTGTTTTTATTGTTGTTGTTGTTATTTTTCATGTTTCACTCTTTCTCTTCTATAGAAAAAACAACATACATGCAATATTTCGTTTTTTCTTTTAAACTTTTTTTGATGATTCAGTTAATTTTTTTTAAATTAAAATATTGATTCTTAACTTTATTAATAAGTTTTTCTATATTTCGATTAGTAAAAAGATCAAATTTTTAAAATTTAATAATTTTTTTATCAAATTTTAATTTATAAAATAAATATGACGTTTTATTTCGTTCATTATTCCATCTTGTAGATACAACCACAAATGAAAACTTTCCAGATTTTGTTGTTAATTTGTGTGTGTGTGAGTTTTAGTCATGATTGAGTATTTTTTTAAAACTATTTAATCATTTTATTAATAAATGAATAATCTATTTTTAAATTATGTTTTAAGATGTTTTAATGTTGTTTAAAGATAAAGAAATATTTAATAACATTAATTAAAAATTTTTTCGGTTCATGATATTTATTATTTAATAAACATTTTATTATCCTTTTATAGATTTTTATTGTTCATATATCGGGATATAGAAACTGCTGTGATCTCTTCTAACGGGGAATTGTTTAGTCTTAAATGTTCTAAGTAAACAATTTCGTTATTACAATACCAATTTCAAGGGTATTTCACGTACCTTCTTGTCTACATATCGGAGGATATATGTTCATATATCGGGGCATACTGACTTTTTCTCAAAAAGACGAATTTTTATTAAAGATTAGTTTTAGTCATGTTTTAGTTTTTTTGAAATTATTTAATCATTTTATTAAAATGATTAATTATGATGTTTCTACACATAAAGATATTTCATAATTAATATTTTTAATCGGATATTTGTTAAGTCATAAATGTTCAAAATAAAAAAATTAGTAGCAAAGGACAATTCAATATATCGACCATTTGACATTATTAGTCAATATATCGTTAGGTAGAAACTTTATTGATTCTTTTAAACCACTCCTTGTTTGATTTAAGGGACAATATCTGGCGGCCTTTCCCCTACTCCTATTTGCCCTGTAAATATTTTTTTATCAATTGAAACATGCGGTAAAAGTGTCTACACTCATTATTATCTATGCCACCATTGAATTCTGCCCCTGGAGCATTTATGAGCTCCAAACTTCTAAAGTTGTGTTACTCTCCTCTGCTATCCATGTGAACTTGAATGTGAAAGAACGCTTTCCAATAATTCGCATCAATAATATGTTTTCACTGGAAAAGGAAAAGCACAGTTGTGTGACCACCATATTATGGTCAACAAAAAGTTTTTAATTACAACATGACTGTGTCATAATCCTATTATGGTTATCACAACTATGTTTTCCTTTTCTCTATTAAATTAAATATTTTTTAATAGTTCATTGAAGTTTTTGAACTTTAAGGACTTTTGTTTTTTGAAATATGAACTTTTTAAAATACAATTGTTTATTTTTATTATTGTAATGTTGTCCTTAATGATTGTTATCATAACCTCAATATAATAGAATTTTAATTTACAATTATTATTATATACTTTTGCCACCTTTAACGATTTAAACATTTAATTGCGTGTTAGTTAGTTACAATTACTACGTTTTATAGTTTTCATTTTTTATAGCATTTCCTTTTTTTTTTCAAAATAACGACTTTTTTTGTAGCTCTAACTTCTTGTTTGTTTGTATTAATATTAAATGTATGATATTTTCAATAAATATTATTTTAATTAAATATTTAATACAATTTCTATATTTATTTATTTAATTTTTTTTTTGGGTTTTAGAAGTTCAATAAAAATTGTATTTATTTTGAACTCCCTCAAGCGTAGACACGCGCATTTTAAATTTTTGTTTCACATAAAACCTCCTGATGGTTTCTCCCCCCCCCCCTCCAAAGTCCTCTGATGGATTACCTGCATTAAAAATTAATCTTTTTATACCCTACACCACCAAAGGATTTTGATGATGTTTGTAACATATACTTACCTTTAACTATACCATTTAACTCGGAATCACTCTCTGAGCCATTTTAACAATGTCCGTCCCTGTGTCTGTCTGTCTGTCTGTCTGTCTGTCCGTCTGGCGGGCTGGCCATGTGAACGTTATGAATACTCTATATGTCGCAGTTTTTAAGATATCTTGGACGAAACCTATTGAAATTGACCATGTTCGATCCTATATTTGAGATACCACCCATACAAATGCCCTCGCGGAATGTGGCATAAATAAGTCTTATAACATAATAAACTAATGAACCAAATATTACTTTGAAGAGCAGAAATCTTATATATACGTTGGTATTGTAATAATAATTGGTGAAATAAAAATAAATATAAGCAAAAATTATACGTGGGTCGGTCTCTAATTTCCTCTAATTACCGCGTTAAGCGTAAAATTCACATAAATGTAAATTTCAGAATAATGATGTAGGGTATTACATAATCGGACTTGACTGACTATTACAGAGTTTAGAAATACGTTTTTTCTATATATATTTTTTCCAATTGTATCTCTTTTTTGTCTTATGTGTCACAAAAACTATAAAAAAAATAAAGAAAATTATTTGTTATATAAATTTTTCCATTTGCTACTACTGCTCTGAGTCCAGGTAAAAAAAATCATAAAAAAGTTCAAATTTTTGTTGGTGGTGTTGTTGTTGTTTATTTAGGAAGTTTGCGTGTTGATTGGTAATTATTTCGTATTGTTGTTGTTGTTGATTTTGATGACCGAATTTTTGTGTTTTTTTATTTTTATATAAACAACAACACAATTGAAAAATTTGTTGTATTTAAATTAATGAAATTTTATTTATTATAGAATAAAAATACAAAAAAAAAGGAACTAAATTTTTATTACCAAAAATTCATGTTAATATTTGCAGTTAATTAACAAAATTACTCTTATTTAATAATCAACAAACAAACAAAAAAATTAATAATAAAAAGGAAAACAAAATATTTGAATTCTTAATAAACTGCAATTAAATTTAATGTTTAAATAACTAGATAATATATATAATATTGGGGAATAATGGACAGACGAAACCGATAGATGAACAGATGACAGTTAAACAAAAAAAAAAAAATACGGAACTAAAAATGAAAATAATGAACAAAATATGAACTCATCAATCATTATAAAATTTTATGAAATTGTAGGGTTTATTACATTTGCCATTATTCAATTAGTAATAAATATACGTTTAATTGAACAATTAAAAAGGGGTAATAATATCATAATACAATTTATTAATTTTTAAATTAATAATAAATAAATATAGCATAATTATATATACAACTAATTATATAAAGAAAAAAATAATTAAAACTAATTTGATTTTTTATTTATGAAAAAATATTTCCATGTTTTTCACTTCATGTCATCTGATCAACAAAAATATCATCTCTGTTTTTGTTGCTAACATGAAAAATACAACTCTGTCTTTTTCAATAACACAAGTGAGTTTTTAAAACATTTTTTTTATATGCGATGCACTCTATTTAATGCTCTAATTTTTTTTAAATAAATATTGCATACCCTCCACCATCACAAATTCATAGTGGATTTAGTTTTGTCGTCTGTTGTTGGCACTCTCACATCTACAATAAATGACAGATCTTAATGAAATTTTGCTTGAGTATTTTCTATAGTCTTGAAAAGTTTCCTATTCCTAAACCAATAAAATCGGTTCAGTATAAAAAGATACAGACTGATATTTGCGGGGCAAAGGTGAAGGGTATACAATAGTTTATATAGAAATTAATTGAATTTCGTCATTAAACCACTTAAACATAAAAACAAATTATTTGACAGAATTGAAATGGTAATTTATGTCCGAACAATTCAATTTCTCTGAATTATTTTCTTTATTATCTATAAAAAGATAAAATATTAAAATATCGAGTGATATTAGCTGCTTATTGTATGCTAATAAAAGACCCAATATATGAACATTTTCAATGTTCCAAATTATTGCTTTTTTATTCAATTAAAAAAGAAAAGGAAAGTCTTTGAAATAACATATGCAATGATGAGTTTGTCCAATAACTCAAGTGGCTCTTTCAGAATACATTTAAGTAAGTTATCATTCTTTTTCCAACTTTTAATTGATTTAACATTAAATACTGAGGGATATCATATTGCTCCTTTGAATAAATGAAGAATTATCTTATCGGCGAGCGATTTTATATAATAAAGCCGTGAAGATATAAGACACTCTTACGCTTTTTTCTACGACTTTTTTCACAAAAATGCCGATATCTCAAAAAGCATATATATTTGTGTTTTCATTTATATCATAATTTGTTGATAACATTCATTTGAAACTTATTTTTTACCCTTAATCCATTAAACAACAAAATTACGCGAAGGAAAGTTATAAATTAATTTTTATTTATATCTCACCAGTTGTCATTGTTAGCAAAAATATTAACTCTGTTTTATTTAGCACAAATTAAAATACAACTCTGTTTCATTTGCCTGATAAATTATGACAACATTTAGGGCATCTCACTCATAAAATTACCTTTTATTATTTTTTTAATAAAATAATAAATTATCTTATTTTATAATAAATTTCTTGTTATAATTCTTAATTTCATTTAAATATAAATTATTTAAATAATTAATAATAAGAAATTTTATTATCGAAATCTCTTTCTATGCCGCACACTCTGCCTCTCATTGTTTTATGTTCTTTGTTTATATTTTTGTTTCTCTTATCATAAACTCCAGTGTTACCAGTAAATATAAATGAAATGACTCCTTTAATTTTTCTTGTCATTATTATTATTTTTTTACAGAAGAACAACAACAAAAATATCTAATGTTGACGTAATGTAAACAATATATAAAATAACAAAATACTCAATTTCTTTTGTACATAATTACACACTTTGACACATAAATAAATAAATGGTAACATAAATCTTAGACACACAAACATATGTACATAAATATTTTTAGTTATAATAAGTGACTTCTTCAACAGCCTCTTAACAAAAAATTCATACATAATTATTATAAATGTTGATGAGGAAGAAGTATAGAATAACAACAATAAATATTAGAAATATTGGGTGGTAGAAAATGTATATTAGAGTTTCTTCATTTTATCTTGGAATAATTTAGTAAATTTTAAATGTCATCTGATAAGTTCCTTTTAATAAATATTCATTTGGTAGTATCTTTTTTGTATGACCCAATAAATATTCCACGTGTACACATGTATATTTCTTATATAACAAGTAAGACTACTATATCCGGCTATTCCGAATCTTTAATATCCTCCACCACAATAGTGTGTGAAATAAATACATTATATATACAAATATAACAGTTTATATAATATATAACAGTTTGTCTTAAATGCAATAGCAAGAACACTTAATGGGTTATAAAATAAGTAACATTTTTAGCTATAACTTTTTTTATTTTGAACCGATTTTGATAATTTTTGGAATGGTAATGAGGTTCATATGACATTATATTATCAATTTGTGCTAATTTGTCAAGTTTTTAATTGAAATTTTTTACGAAAGTTCTTCGCTTGAACTTAGAGGTTACTTCACATATTGGTCTATAAATTTTAATTTTCTGAATCGATTTTGTTGATTTTAAAAAAATTACTTCTCAGGCCAAATATAATTGAGGTTGGTCTATTATGGTGAATGTCAGCGTGTCAACAACGAACAGACAGGTGGACAGACAGACGGACATAGCTATATTGATTCAGGTTTTGATTTGATTCAAAAATATGTATACATTATGGGTTCTTGTATATATACTCCACCACAAGTGGTGGTGGAGGGTATAAAAACTACATAAAATATTGTGATTGCTATTGATGCTTCTTCTGAGTGATATTTTTTGTTATTTAAGTAAACAAGTGTTTCCTTGAAAGGTTTTCTTTTTGCTGCTGCTGTAGCATTAATACCATTTTTGAAATATAATACTTTCGTAACACTTTGACAAGAACCTTTTTTGTAGTGTTTAGTATTTTTATAACTTTTTTATACTAATTTATAATTTTTAGAAAGAAATAATTTTTTAATAATTAATTTTTTTCTAAAAAGAAAATTAAATTTTAGTTCTATATTAATAATATAGAACTAAAATTATTAATTTAATTATAAAATTTAATAAACAATTAATTTTATTTAAATGAAATTATATTTGAAAAATTCAACAATCCTTTTTTAATTACTCCTTTTAATTGACCTCCTCTGTCAGTCATAGTTTATTGATAAGGTAACTCTATTATTTATTTTGTTTACCTTTTAAACGCACTCATTAAAAAAACAAACACCCACACTAATGCTCTCCTTATGATGCCAAAGAGAAGCTTTCTTTTCGTCTTCTTTAGTTTTCTAGAAATTTCTTAAATGTTTGTGTGTTTTGATTTTAATTATGTTTTAAAATATTAAAATAAATATAATTATTAAATTTTAAATATTAATTAATTATTTTCTAAATGAAATACAAATAATTCAATGTGATATAAATGGAAAGCAAGAAAATGTGCAATTTTATTTTGAAGTAAATGAAACATAGAAAATGGCGAAATGAAAAGTAAAATAATTGTGTTTTGATAAATCAATTTTTTCATCAATATTTGATCCTTTTTAAAATGAAATTTAAAAAAAGAGTGAAATTAAATTAAAAAAAGGAAAAATTAATTTCTTAAAATTTTTCAAAATGAAGTTTATTTTTTTTTAATGGAAAAGAAAAATGGTGAAATAAAAAGTGATATGAATGTGTTTCAAATTAAATTTAAAAATAATATTTTTCTCTAAAAATTAGAAAAATATAAAGGGGCGAATTAAGAAGTGAAGAAAATGAGTTCCATATATCACATCATTTATGTGAGAAAATCTACACAAAAAATTTCGGCTTATGTCTAGATCCCTAAAGTGTTGAATTAAAAGTTTGTGTTTCGATGTTAGGAAAATCCTTCTTACAAAACACATTACAAATCATACATTTTGATCTGCTCTCTGATGGTTTTTGTGATATAAAAACCTAAAGTTTCGCATAACAGAATAATTTTCTTATTTCATAGTGTCAGATTCAGAATGAATGGCAACAATATGGGTATCATTTTAAAGGTCTCAAAGCAAGTTATCCAGTGTTGTATAAATATATATTTCCAATGAAATCCATATATCACATCGATCTAAATGTAACGAGACATTTTCCAAAAAAGTACTAGAGATGTGAAATGATAATTTCTAACCTCAATTAAAAAATAATCAATGGTTCAGGAATTTAGACTTGTTCTAAATTTACTAAAATTCAAATTAAATTTAAATAAAAATAGTTTTTCTCTGATAATAAAGCTAATTTGCAAATGAAAAAGTTATAAAAGTGAATTTGAAATCATAATTTTTTTCTAAAATTCTATTCAAAAAAATCCCCTTTTTAATTATAATTTTACGTGTCTTAGATCTTTAAAATAAGAGTAATAAAGGAAAAAATAGTGTTAAATATATAAATGTATAATTAATTAAAAATAAAATTGTGTACAATGAATCAAAGTTTAATAAATTCCCCTAATGATTTAAAAAAAATCATAAGCTGTTTAGTCATGATCGCCGAATCTATGAAAGCAGTTTTAAAAATGTGAGTAATTATTTAGACTTAATTTTATTAATAAAAATCAAAATAAATAATATATGAAAAATATATCTTAACTCATTATTAGAGTAGAAAAAAAATAAATGCCAAATTAAAGAAATAACTTTTCTAAAAATTTTAATTAAAATTTTATTTTCAACAAGATCGGTATTATTCTATATATAGACTTAAACTACAGATAGTATTTCGGGCCAATTCTCTAGGATATATTATGAATTTTATCCTTCTTTAAAAAAAACCCTATTAAATACCGAAAATAAAGTGCTAAATGAATGGATTTGTATCAAAACTCTCTAAATGAAAATGATCATATCAGAAAATTTAAAGAGAAATTATTACTTTCTTTTTTAGAAATTTTTGCAAATTTTTATTTTATATGTTGGATTTTTTAAAAGTTATTAAATATTTCACAGATAAATATTTACGTTTTTTTTAATATCGAGTCAGATTTCCTTTTTTATTTACTTTATAGTCTCTACTTTTACATTGGAATTAATTTGATCATGTTTGTAACAAGTTTTTATAATTTATAATATTTTTAAATTAAATATTATAAATTATAATAATTTTCGACTTGAAGACCTTTTATTGTATATCTGACTCAGCTGTCAGAAAATCGGAACTTCATTTTATCAGTTTTTAAACTCTTGAGTCAATTAAATATTATAAGCGTGTAAATTCAAATGATTAAACAAACATCTGTTACCTTAAAAAGATATTCAGTTGTTGGACAAGATAATGAGTCAAGAATCCATATGTAAATACCGTAATTTTATCATATATGTTTGCGCAGAAGTCTGCATCATGGTGAATATTATATAATCAGTTATAACCGACAAAAAGAAAAAAATAACAGTCTCTTATTTTAAAATTTTCTGTAACTTATCAGTCTCTCATTACCCTCCTTTCAACGTTAATCGTATTTCATCCGACACCCAATAATTCTTCCATTTGTTTATTTAAAGTTTTATATTTTTATTTTTCTTATTTCTTTACAACTTTGTCCCAAATAACAGTCAAAAATGTTGAAATCTCAATTTATTTTCTCAATATAAAAATTAATGTGAACTGAAATATCAAAATTCAACAGCACATTTATCAATCACTTGCCGAAACTTTTCGCAAAAATCGTATGTCTGTTTGCTGTCATAATATGAAGCGTAATTTACTTGCAAAAATTTACGAATGAAAAAACGTTCAATAACAACAAACAAAACCTACAATTTCCTTTTTAGTAAAACCAAAAAAATATATATATATAAACAGTCGCGAACAAAACTATTGGTACAGCAATTTTTAGCCGTTAAAAAAACTTTTCACATGAATGAAACTGAATATGGAATTATAAATAACGCAAGTACGTGGGCAAGACTTTTTGGTTTATAACTTCATTCAAACGTTTTGATATTGAATGGACTAAATTTCTTTTAACTTTCTCCCCGATTTTTATCTATTCTTCCTTTATTCCTTTTGAAGATCCGATTTATTTGAAATATGTCACTTCTTGACCCGTCTACCCAGTTCTCAATTGGATTGAGATCTGGAGACTGTAGTAGGTTTGGTAGGTCACATAATGGGCTGAATGTTTTGGATAGTTGTCTTGTTGGAATGTTAAACTTTTAACTTTTTCGCTTCTTTTCTTTTGAAATATTAAAAAATGTTTTATCTATAATGCCGTCTATGAAAGCCAGCTCGCTTATACTCGCGGATGACATACAGCCCCATGTCATTACCGTATTTAACAGTAGGAGAAAGATTTTTTATTATATATTGAGCTTTCTAAACACGGTAATTTGATCGTCATACTCTAAACTCTTAATTCGATTTATTGTAGAGATTATTGGTTTACATCCAGCAACTCGAGCATTAAGACCATAAACCACTCTACGAACAGTAGTGGGGTGAATATTATTGTTATATTCCTCTCGAACTTCATCAGCAATTACGGTAGATCTTCGTTTAGGGTTGTGTTTAATTTTTCGGGAAGTTAAAACTTTAGGTCGTCTGGTTCTATTCGAACTTGTGGAAATTTAACTATAAAATTTTGTTATAATTCCAGAAAAATTAAGATTAAACATAAAATATTTGCTGTGCCAATAGTTTTGTTCGGGACTGTTTATTATTTTTTTCGATAAAAATCAGCAATAGCAAAAACTACATAAATATATATGTCAAGAAATTTATACGAAGTAAAAAACAGGTTTCCAAATCTGTTAAAAGGAGAATTAAGTAATTTAACCCTCTAAAGAGCGAAGGAAAAATTTTATATTTCCTAAAAGAGTTTTTATATAAATTTTTCTTTAAAACCCTTTAAAGGGTTAATTATTACGCGGTAATTGTAGTATCTCTCTCTGTTCTATGTCTGTTGACTTAACCACGAAAAAAATATTTATTTCTTAAATCATACAATTACTCACCACAACTAAAAAATAAACTTCAATTGAGAAGTTTATAACCAAAAAAAAAAACTAAAAACAAAAAACATTTCGCCAGATAAGTTTTTGTTTATTTCTATGGAAACTTAAAGAATGATGAGAACGTTCAGTTTTTATTTCCCCAAAAAATGTTCCCCTTTCCTTTCTCCTGTTTTCTTCATTTTAATTTTCAACAAAAAAATATTTCGCAATGTTTTGTCTGCTAATTTTTTTATTTTATGATATTTTTGGAAATTGTTTATGGAAATATGGATTCTTTCATATCATTTCATTCATTTTTTATTGTTTTTTTCTGTTTCGCTTTTATTTTCGAGTGGAAATATTGAATGATGGTGGTGTTGAATTTTTCGTTATATGTGGGATAATTGCTGTTTGTTTTTAGCAAATTTACACTGTTTTCAAAACTGTTTTGGCATATTTTATTTTACTCTTGGTTTATTACACTTTTGACAAGATCTTGAAAGGTCATGATTACTTTTATTGGGGATTTCTGTGTTTTACAGGCGAAAACCATGTCCAGATGAATTTTTTTTCAGTTAGATTTTGAAAATTTTCAAGATCCAAGTGATCTTCTAGTAATTTTATAAATCGACTTTCTTAAATGTTAATTTGGATTTTTCTCTACTTAAAAATACACTGAATTTTTTTAAAAGTGATCTTTTGATCTCCTGATTGTATTAGTGAATTTTTTATGTGTTCCAGTGATCTTCAGTTTTATTGTGTTATAATTTTCGTAGTTCTTTCTCAAGAGATCACTCGCTATTATTTTTTTTACCGAGTGATCTTCTAGAAATTTTTTTATAGTGACTTTAATTCCGATCTTTCTGTACTTTAAAATGTTATAACAAAGTGAATTTCTGATAAGTTATTTTGTAATCTACAGCCTTTATAATAGTGCAATTGTAGTAATAAATTTATGATAAGTAACCTCACGATCTTCAGGTTAATTATGATCCAATCTTACTTGATATCGTAGTTTTTTCTTGTTGTTTTCATTCAAACAATCAAGTTGTAAACTGTAGAGATCACGATTTCTTCTTTAACCAAAATTAATTATAAAATTATTGCTATAAATCTAAGTCTTAAATGATCCTCAATTGCTATCGTTGCCATAAGTTAGGCAATATTTTTTTGGACAAGCGATCTTCTGATTGTCAAAACAGTTCGGCTGTACTCGGTAGTTCTTTCTTGATGAAAAAAACTTTCGTTTGATGCTGATGTTTCTGAGTCGAAAATCTTTGCTTGATTGTAATTCTGATAATACATTTTTTTTTTTTTTTTTTGATTTACAAGGTACAAATTTATATCACAGGAAATGATCAGTAAGTTTTAACACTTAAGTAAGGGTGTAAATACAAACCACTATCTAAAATTCACATTATTGATGTTAATAAGATATTGAACTGTTTGACAAAACAATGTGTCCAGTAGAAAAGACTTGGCTATTTTTACATTTTCTAAGGCCTACTTTTCTGAAATTTGCCCAAATTTTTTCTTGATTGTAGATATGGTTGGTCGATTATTCGTTGGACCCACCCTTTATTTGGCGTGAAAAACCTGAAAAAGCTTTAAATTTCCAATTGAAAAGAAAAGTAGACGTTAGAATCCTCTAAATGTATTCTTTATATCCCTTTTTGTTTTTACAGCATATATTTAGGTAAATTTAAATCAAAAAAGTGTGGCCTGCTTATGGGCTTAAATAGTTTTACTCTTCCTCTCTTTCCCTTTAAATTGTAAACTGGTTTAGTTTCACGATTTTTCTTATCTCCCTGGAAATGGTGTTAAATTCACTCCTGTTTCTTTTTCTATATATATTTTTTTCGATCTGTTGCAATGCATTTAACTGCAACTGTATTTTTTTATTACGTGTGTCATATTTCTTGTATTTTTGTTCATGTTTCGTATAATATTGAGTTTTTTTTTCAATACAATTTTCGTTTTTTTGTTCTGTATTTCGTGGGGAATCTGTTAATAGTTCAATGACTTTATTTTATTTTATTTTACTTCTGAAATTTAAAAAGCCTGTCGAAAAAAAAACAGCATACAAGTACCACAATATAAAACATTTATATATTTTTTTCTTTTCGTTACAAAAGATTTTTTGATGATTTCATGACATTAGAGAAAATAAGAGAAGTTTACTTTGAAATGATCTTAAATAAATTGTGAGAGTCAAGTTGTTTTAGCCATAAAATGATTACAATAGGTGACTCCAAAATTCTCTTAATAAAAACTTTAATATTTATGTATGTTTGTTTTTGTAGTTTTCATATATTTTTAGATTTTGTTTTAAAAAAATTTACTTAAGAATTTTTATGCATTTTTATGATGACATCTCGCTTTCGGAGGAAAAACTCTAAAGTCTAAATTTTTTAATTTTTACGTAAAAATATTTTATTAATGATTTTTGTTGCTAAAAATAGTTTTTGTCTTATTTTGTTGTTTATCTTATTTCTACGATTGTTTTTTTTTCGGAAATGTTTTCGAATTTTTGCTTTTATTAATTAAATAATATTAGAGACACGTGATATTAAGTTAAGAAAATGATTTTAATTAAAAAAAAAAACAAATGAACTGTCATTGAACAAATAAATTTGACAGTTTCTTTGTTTTTAGTGTAAATTTTTTCGAATGTTGTTTGTTGCAATTTTTGATGTTTCAAAAAAATATTATTTTCATAACAAAATTAAAAATTAATTTTTATTATATTTTTCGTAAAGTATTTTGTCAATATTTTCTTTCTATTAATAAGAAATTATAATTATGATTATTGTTTTTTATATATTATTAATTTTTTTAGTAACAGAAAAATCTATTAGACACTTGATATTTAATCAGAAAGTAGCTGTCATTTAAAAAATAAATAAATGAATTGAACTGTCATTAAATAAATAAAATAACATATTTTTATTATGTGAATTTCTATTTTGTTTCAATATCATTTTAAATGCGATCGCAAATGGTGAATCGGAAAATTATTGAATTTAAGGAGTAAATATTTTTTGATTTTGTTATATTATGAAGCGACCTTTCCGTACCTCTCCTAAGTGAAAACTAATAATTTTATTTATTTATTTATTTATTTATTTATTTTATTTATATATTTACTTATTTTTTATTATTGTTTTTTTCCAAAAGTATTTTCAATTTATTTTTATTGATACGATAACAATAGCTGAATTGGCAAATTATTATATTAATATTTTTCGATCATAACTTATTATGAAGCGATCTTTTCGTTCCTCTCTCACATGAAAATTATTTTTCTAATTTTCTTTTAATTTTATTAAATATATATTTTTACTATTTTTTTTTTTATAAATACGATCGCAAATCTACATTTGGAAAATTATCATAGACTTCTTAATGTACTTACATTTTAAGGTTATAATAAATTATGAATCGAATCTTTCGTCTTTCTCTCACATGAAAATTCATAATTCTATCACAAATTTTGTATTATTTTGAAATTTACTGTAATTTTATTTTACAAGATGTTAAATCGATTATTACAAACCTCTTTAACTATATATATTATCATATCAAAATTTAAGTCGATGTCTTTTAACTCATGATGAACTAAAAACTAGAAAACTCCTGTTTTCTTACACTTTGATCGAAAACACAAAAAAATTGTTGCCATAAAAAAATAATTGATTTTATTTTCAAATTTAACTTGATCAAAAATAATTTTATATTGACTCAAAAGGTGATCTCTCTTCTTGTTAAAATTAGGTGGTAAGAGTACGTTTGAATATCTGTTTATAAACATCATAATGTGAGATAAAAGAACCATATTTAGATAAGTACAGCGATTATGGTCGGTCTAGCTCCATGTAAATTTTGAACACTGTCAGGTCACAAATTTTGTATATATCTTGTGAAATTTTAGCTGAATTATTAATTTTCAAGATATTGAGATCGATTATGATACGTCCAGTATTTCGTATAACTTCTATACCAATGTCCTACCGGCATGTACTTTTAAGCTCATATAACTTACAGATATGAAAATCTTTTTATTAAATTTGTCACACAAAATTTTGGCATTAAATAAAATATACTTCCCGAATTTCTATAAGATCGGTTCACAAATTTCCTTATCTCCCATACATTTTATAAAGATTTATACAAAAAATGGAAATGGTCCCCTATTTCCTATAGGAATCATATAATCAACCTACCACCCCCTTTTCTGAAAATCATCTCAAATTCTATAAATCTCAAATAAATGTGAGTATAAAAAATATATTTAGATAAGTACAGTCGCAAATTATGGATTGGGGGTCGGTCCATAATTTTTCATGTCAGCGTAATGGAGAAGGGTATTATGTTGTGGGTTTTAGCTGACTTTTAAATTTTCACTTTAAAGATTTCTGTTACTTTTAATTATTTTATCTTATTTTTCAATATTTTTTCTATCTGTTCCATATTTTTCTATAATAAAATCGTTTGTTTCTTTCTTTTAAAATAATGATATAAATTTTTTTAAAAAATATTTTTAATCTCTACAATAAATCTCCATTAAATGCATTAAATAATAAATTACACAAACTCATACACACACAGACACACTCAATATACACACACACACACACTTGTAGAGAGAAATATTTCAAAAAAGAATTATCATTTAGCAGATACAAATCCCAACTACAATAACAACAAACTTGCAAAATGTATTTCAAAATTTTCACTTGAATTTTCCAAAGTTGTTTTTGTTTTATTTTGCACATTTTAAAAATGATTTCATTATTTATTTTGTTTTTAGATACGCGAATTTTGTCTCGCTTTTTTTTCCAAAAAATTTATTTCGATCTATTATATTTGTGCTATTTTTTGCATACATGTCTGATCTTTAGATGATCATATGAATGTATCTAATTATATTTTTTATATAAAAAACATTTAATTTATAAGATTTTCTAGCATAAATTATTAAAAAAAAACTTTTATTAAAAATATTTTTCTAAAAAAAATATTTTGCCAGAAAGATGCAATCCAGTCACGTAGTTATTTTTATTATAAAAAATAATATAAAAAAATTATTACTTATAAAAATGATTGAATTTATCTCACCTAAATATGTGCTTTGTTTTTTCAATATACAAAATTCATGGCATATCTTTAGGTAATATGATACTTATTTAAATTGTTGCCTACTGTTAGGCTTAATAAGATTTTACATCCAATTTAAACACGTAAAAAAATAAATATTATTTTACATCTTTAATAACAATTTATTTCAATTTCCTATTACTCTTTCCCTCTTTCTTCGGTATCAGGTACACTAATCCTTTCATATACAATTTTTAAGTGTGTAGAAAAAAATATAAAATTTCAAAAATTTACATTTTCATGTCATCATTTTTTATATGAAATTGACAATTTATGTTCACAAATAATGACAGCTAAAAAATGTTTTCCTTTTCTCGTAATTTGGCAAATTGATATTTTTTTATTAATTTTTTATGTAAAAATTTTAACTTAAAAGAAAAAATTTATTAAATCCGATTGCATAACTCAATAAAATGGTATTTCATCATGATTTTAATTATTTGCAACATTTTTGCAATGCAACAGTTTGAGTTTTATGATGAAATTCATATCTTTATAACGACATTACGCAAATGTTTAATAGTTCAGTGAAAACAAGTTATTGTAAGCAAGAACATAATATTTGAACAAAGTTTATTAGAAACCAAAGCCTAATTAAAGTGTTAAAATCAAGTGCATAATTTATAACATAAAAATAACAAAAATTAGTTCTTATGGAGAACTTTTTAAATTGAAGAATTATTCAATATCGTGTAAACAAAAAATTGAAAACTATTTATATTAAAATAAATGTCAAAAAGTATAGCATAGTTTAAGGTTGAAAATTCATTCAAAATCCTTAGTATACTTTTAGGTTCAATCGAAATTATTAAATAACAAACAATTTAAAATAAAACAAGAAGCAGAGTAAAAATCATTGAGGCTGACTACATAACACCCTACACCATAACATTGTTATGTATCCACTCTCGCAGAATTTTATTATAGGATTTATTTAATTTTTGATGATTTTTAAAAATATGACTTGTTTAATATTATGGGTCAATTCTCGTAAATGTTTGTTTAATTCCGACACAAACGAAACATGATAACAATATAAGTATGTTTTTGCATTTGTTTCGCTTTAAAGTGATTTTGGGAAGTATATGGAAATTTCCTTTTCTTAGAAATCCACGTGCTAAAGATGTGAACAAATGTTATATTTATTAAAGCCAAATATAATTCATATCTCTGAATGTGAGCATGAAACTCCATTCCAGAAGGAATTATATTGATGATCGGATAGAACCGATCATCAATATAATTCCTTCTTGTCAAAAAATAAGATCATCTCTATTAATTTAAATTGCGACCTGTCTAGCGTTCACAACATTACATGAATAGTCACCCAGACGAAGAGATAAATATCGTTAAATCGATTCAGAAATTTATTCTGAGTCGATTTCTTTCTGTGTTAATTCATTTGTCAAAGTAAAATCAAGGTTTTCTTCTAAAAATTAACAAATTTTAACAAAAGTGCAGCATATAGTCAGGGTAAATTAATTAATATTAACTCAAGCTTGTCTCGTATTAAAAAGTCTAAAGCCGGCCCAATGAAACAGCTCTTTATAAGGCTCAAAGCAAGAGCAAGCTCAGTAAAATGTGAAATAATTATTCAAATGTATCCATTACTCTGTAATGAATAAAAATTATTGGACCAATTCAAAATCTGAGGCGAAAGAACTTCGTAGATCCTATAGACCGTTAACTCAAACAAGTAAAAAGTGAAAATGTGAAATAATTATTAAATAGGATTCTAATTGTTAGACCAATCTGTGGAAATATAAAGCACTCCAGTGCGCTTGTTTTAGAACGCTTTAAAATCGGTGAAATTTTATCTAATTAAGCATAGTCGCACTCCGAAGATCGATGTTTGCTGCCAGTGTATTAGGTTCAGTCGGAAAAATATCTAAAGCAATTTTAACAGTTTTAAAAACTTGCAAAAAAATTTCCCATATAAGAATTTTAAATCCCGTTTATCTTTAGCGCTATTACAGTGAAATATGACACACATCCATTTAATTAATATTATACAAAAATTATGGAATAATTAGATCTAAAGAGGTCGGTGTTCTCCATAGAAATAAAATAATAATTATTACGTAACTTTGTCGCAGTGACAGAGTTATTTGAAATGTACTTCAATGAATACAATATTTAATCTCACAATGAGTCATTTTTCACTCTTATGGACTCTGAATGCATATTTACTTTTTACGGGCGAAGGTCTCTTGACCTTCCCCAAATTAAAATAAAACTTTCCGATTGCATTTTCTTTCAGTTGGAACAATTAATTGATTTTTTTTTTTGCCTTTAAAATATTTTTACTCTTTTTGTTTATGGGTTTATATATTTATATATTGTCAGTCTTATCTTAAGAGGAACTAAATAAATTTTATTTATAATTTTCTTATCTTGCAACAACACAAAAACAAATCATTCTGACGAATATATTTTATTTCATATTTATTTCTTTTGGACACAACAAATTAATAATAAATAATTATAACAATATTTACATTGCAATTTTTTCTATTGTTGTTGTTGTTCCAACCGATGTTATGTACCTTTTAAGAGGTACAAAATATCGTATGATGTCTTTGATGGAGGAGAGAGGGTAAACATTTCGCTCTTACAACTTTAAGGTGATAACGTGATATTTTACAATTAACACTTGAGGCAAAAATAAAAAAAAGAAAAACACGAGTGATATAAGACAATGAAATATGGGAAGAATTAACACTTGTTCAGTTATTTTTGAATATTAAGTGAATTTATGTATTTCAATTGATATTTTTCAAATACTGTAGAAATAAATGTAATTAAAAAGTTTTGATATTTTGGAAAAAAACATAAAAGTGTTATACTACATTAATATAAGATTTCGATTTTATTATAGTCCTTTTTGATTCCTTAAGAAAAAAACTTTTGGTAATAAAATTATTTTATTAGGGTTTTGAAAAGTTCACCATCGAAAATAAATCTGTATTATAATAATGAAAATATTTTATTGTTTAGTATTTTATGTTTACCCCACCTCCACCACAATATACATCATTTCGTGAAACATAAGATATTTTTATAACAATTTTGTGTAGTCCATATGTTGTTGGTACTGTCATGGCAAAACGAATAATCTGAATAAAATCAAATTTCTGCAAATTCTCAACAAATTATCACTTCATTGGAAAGAAGTTTTAGTCCAATATTTGCAATAGATATTTAAATTTCTCGTGAGAAAAAACAATTTTTTAATGTTCTAATTTTAAAAGATTTTCTTAAATTCTAATTTTGAAGAAAAAATTGCATTTTTTGGCAAAAAATTTTAATTTTGAATTAATTGATTCAAAATTTATTGAAAAATTCATTAAAAAAAAAAAAAATTGCATTATTCTGCGAAAAATAAAATATTTTGTAAAATTCTATTTTTGATTCAAAGAACATTTTTTTTCGAAAATATTTTGTAAAATTTTAAATTTTGAAATATTTTGTTAAAGATTTTGGCTAATAAATCTTTTACGTAAGAATTATAATTTGTTAAAAATAAATTATGATTTTTATATACAATAGAATTGAAATTTTTAATAACAATAGAATTGACAAAAATTGAAATTTTTATTAAAATATATATTTTTTTGTGAAAATATTATTCTTTTTTATTTCAGAGCAAATTAAAATTTTCAATGAATCATAAAAGTTTTTAAGTGAAAATTTAAATTGTTACATTTTTTTATCTTTTTTTTAGTGAAAATCAAAATTTTTTTTTTTTTTTTTTTTTTTTTTTTTTTTGAAAATTTTAATTTTTATTGATGGACACTAAAACTTTACTTAGTAATGAACATTAAAAAATTATTAATTAATTAATTATTAATGATGTTTTATTATTTATTTATTTATTTATTTATTTATTTATTTATTTATTTTTTTTAAATATTAAATTTTTACTAAAAATTTTTATTTTTAATCAAAAATTAAAAATTTTAGTGAAATTTTTAAATTTCAAGTGAGTTTCTCAAATTTTAGTGAAAATTTTAACTGTTAATGAAATTTTTTATATATCAATTTTTTAGTAAAAATTTTGATTTATATTTAATAAAAATTCAAATTTTTAGAAGAAATTGATTTTTAAATAAAATTTTAAATTTTTAGCGAAAACTTTGCTTTTTAATAAAAAATTTAATTTTTAATTAAAATTGCAATTTCGCGAAAATTAAACTTTATTTTATAAAAATTTTAATTTTTTAATAAAATTTTTTACTTTTTAGTGAAAATTGTTTATTTTTGTTAAAAACTAGAACAACGAAAAATGCGGTAATATATTTAAAGAACAATTAAAATTTTTAAGGAAAAATTAACATTTTTATAAAAAATTAACATTTTTGTAAAAAAAATTTGTATAAAAAAAATAATATTTTTATAAAAAAATAATATTTTATAATAAAATTTTTAATAAGAATTTAAATTTTTATAAAAAATTAAAATTTTTATAAAAAATTAAAATTTTTATAAAAATTAAAATTTTTATAAAAAATTAAAATTTTTATAAAAAGTTAAAATTTTTATAAAAATTCAAATTTTTATAAAAATTAAAATTTTTACTTAAATTTTTATAAAAGCTTTGGATAAAAAATATAAATTCTTGGCGAATATTTTCGTTAAATAGGGCCCTTTCTCTTTAAATGCTATAGAAATTATCGCAATTAATTGTTAAAAACCGGTGATAATTTTCTTTAATAACATATAAACAAAATATTAATCTGGCAACCCCATTAGAGGATATATTACATCGATAACATATTTTGGAAGGCCCTTTCTTTTAAATGTGATAGGAATCATGGCAATTTAATTTTGAAAATCATACCGAATTTTCTTAAATATCAAAATAAATAAAATATCTGTCAACCTTCTTAATACTGGAGGATACATTAAAATATTAACAACAGATTTTGAGAT
Organism: Cochliomyia hominivorax; assembly: GCA_004302925.2. Classification (NCBI taxonomy): domain Eukaryota; kingdom Metazoa; phylum Arthropoda; class Insecta; order Diptera; family Calliphoridae; genus Cochliomyia; species Cochliomyia hominivorax. The sequence continues at coordinate 93,395,825 of PYHX02000467.1, read as the reverse complement.
TAACATCTTTTTTAAGGGAAGGAAATTATAACATATTGTGCAGGGTATTTAAAATTCTGACAGAGCCAAATATTAATTATTAAAAAATTGACATTTGACATTTCATAAAAATTCTCCTTGATAACATATTTTTTAACCACATTTATTACTCTTTTTCCTTCCCACTGTATATTTATGGAAATTTATTCTTTTCGAATCCTTTTTATTCTCATTTCTTTCCATAATATTTTACGTTATGAATTCGAACTCAATATAATTTCTAGAATATTATTTCCAGTTTTCCAATCCCTACGCAAAAGGCATTTTTTATAGAACTAGTAATCTTTCTTTATAATTCATGCAATTTTTCATTTTTGGAGTGTTTTTGTTTTTTATTTTTGTCAAATCATAATAAACAAAATCATTGTTTATTTTTGTTAACAAAACAACAACAAAAATATTAAATAATTTTTTTTTGCAGAATATGAATGAATAAGATTTTTTTAACCTCAATTAAAATAGAAATAAAAAATTCTCTTAATTTTTGTATAAAATTTCATTAAAATGATGAAAAGAGTATAATTAACATTTGTTTGCAAAATCAAAGAGCATGCGCTTTTAATGAAGAGCTAAATAATGTTAATTGAGTAGAAATTTGAGTTTTACTCTTCTTTTTTTTTTTTTGAATTCCAAATAGAAAGAGGGAATTTTTTTGTTTATTTTTAAGGGTTTTCTTTGGATCTTGTTGTTGTTTTAAATTTTGTGTTATTTTTTGTTAAGAGAATTTTTGTTTAAGAGAGTATTTTACTTTGAGTGTTCTGTGTTTTATTTGATTTAATTGAGTGAATTTTGTTGCATGAGCTTGTGTGAGAGAGGAAGAGAATCCTATTAATTTATATTTTTTTCTGGTGAAGTGAAATGAAATAAAATAAAAACCTGAAAGAGGATTTTCTTTAGTGTTTATTCAGACAATTTTAACATTTTACTGTGCACTAATCGTAGGAACGTCGTCGATTACGCTTCGTGTTTTAAAAATTTGTGTCTCTGTATAAAGAAAATAATAAATATATATATATCTCTACCTATACTATATATACATACACATATATAATATAAATATTTTTTAAACTTTTTTTTATTATTTAATTAAAAATCATAAATTACAACAACAAGAAAATTTATAAAAATAAAGAATTCTTTTCTGAAATTTATGAGCAAAACAAAAGTTTGAAAAAAAATTATAATAAAATTGAGTGTTTTATAACTAAAAAAAATTATAACAACAAATTTAAAAAATAAATTATAAAAGAAATTCAAACGTCAAAGAAAAGAAAAAAAGTTATACAAATTCTCCTCTTATTGCATTTTTCAAGTGTGTGTGTGTGTGTTATTTTATCAACGTTTAAAAAAATTGAAAAAAAGCTTTTTATAATAAAAAAATCTACGTGCATTAATTTAAAATTATTGAAAAATTATTTATAATTAAAAACTAATAAATTCTAAAATACTTAAGATAAGAAAAAATTATTAAGGTATTAATTGAAAAATTAAAAGAAATAAAATAAAACATTTCAAAATTTTTGGAAAATATTGAAAAAAATTATCTACTGCTTTAAACGCATTCAAAAAAAAAAGTTAACGATAATAATTGCAATTTTTTTATTACAAAAGAAAATTGAAAAAAAATCTAATTTTTTCAAAATTTCAAACCTTTTACACAACACTTTGCTTCATAACCTAGAATTTCGTTTTTATTCAAAAACAACATTTTCGTAATTGCAATAATGTAATTTTGTGTTTTTTTTTCCTAAATTATTTTTTGTTTTTGATACCCTCCACCATCACAAGTGGTGATGAGGGTATATTTACTTTGTCATTCCGTGTGTAACGCTAACAAGGAATCATCTTAGATCCCATAATGTATTCTTGCATCAAATCAAAATTTGAATCAATTCCACAATAATCGACAGAGCTCAATGAAATTTGGCCTGAGTATTTATTGTAGTTCTATTTAAAACCAGCAAAATCAACCTCTAAGTTCAAGCGAAAAACTTTGGTAAATTGAAATAAATTGAATGAAATTTTTCGATTATATTTAGTTGTGTGTGTACTTCATTTCCATTCCAAAAATTATCAAAATCAGTTCAGAAGAAAAAGAGTTATAGCCAAAAATTTAACTACTTTTATGACTCCTTAAGTCTTTCATGTTATATTTAAGAGAAATATGTATATATTGTATACAATTGCGAGCTGTATGTGTGAGTGTGTATGTACAAAACATAACGTGTTTACCTCATACACATTTGTGGTGGAGGGTATTGATGATGCGGCATAACCGAATATTTCATTCTTACTTGCTTTTTTTTATAGTAAATTTCTACTTTTTATAAAAACATCAACAACAACAACTACTTCATTAGCAAAAACAATTTGTTTAAAAAAAATGTGTCAATTAAAGCAAAAAGCAATAAAACTATTACATAAAAAATAATCATAATAAAAAAACGCCGCTTAAATTTGTTTTTGCTTTTCAACTCTTAATTTCTTTGATAAATTTCAATTCGCCTTGTTTTCTTTTAAGCTCAGGAAAATTTATTAATGTTTGTGTGTGTGTGTGCGTATGTGTGTTCACTTATTTAAATATTAAATCTGCTCCTGCTTTTTTTCCTTTATTCTTTTTTGGTTTTGTCGTCATAACAGAATTTAATTTTCTTGTTCCCTCTTTTTGTTGTTGATTTTTGTATCTGCAAATTTTTGTTTTTTTTTTTTTTTTGCTCTTTAAAAAAGGAAGAGGCAAAAGAAACAAGTTTTCCTTTTTTGTTGCTTTTTTTTCATTAAATGAATGGCTCAAATAAGTTTAAGTGTTGCCAATATGAAAGTTTATTAGTAAATTACACCAAAAAAAAACAGGAAAATGTTTAAATATACAACAAATTTGACTTGAATTATTAAATTTAAAATGAAAAAGGAAAAGGAAATAGAAAATTAAAAAAAATATATATATTTTTGCAATGAAAATTATTTAGAGAGATTGACAATAAAAGAGAACTTAAAGAAAGAGAAAAAACAGATTCAACAGAAAAATATGACAAATTCGTGTAATAATGAATTAAAAAAAATAAAAGTGAATAAAAAAATAAAAAAATGTATTGAATAAAATGTTAACAAATATTTTAAAATTTGTTTGAAAATTAATGAAATTATTGCAAAATGAAAGTAAAATCAGAAATTTAATTAAAAAAATGATAGTTTGAAGAAAAATACAAATAAAAAATTAAAATTTTCAAACAAATTTCATATTGTGTGAATTTTAAGATTTTGATATTTTTTTAAACAAAAAATAATAATAAATAGAAAAGTTGTGATAAATATTTATATTTAAGAGAATTTGAAATATTTAAATAACAATTTTCATGTAAATTATAATTAAATAAAAAATAAAAATAATTATTTTTAAAATTATGAAAATGAATTGAGAGTCAAAATTTCAAAGAAATTAAAAAAAGAAAATGATTTAAATTCAAATTATAAACTATTATGAAATTATGAAAAATAAGGAAATTTTGTAAAATTATGCTTAAAGAAAAAATGTTTGAAAATTATGAAAAAATAACTTAAGGATTATAATTTTCAAGAAAAATCAAGACCACAAAATAAAATAATTTAAAAAAATTATGAACAAATTTATTAAATAGTTAATGATTTTGTTTTAATTATGAAAATGGCAAGTTTAAAGAAAAATTAAGTTTCCCAAAAAAATTATTAAATACAAATTATAAGTTATTTTGATAAAAAATATTAATAAAATAATTTAATTTATAGTTAAAAATCTATTGAAATTTTCAAACAAATTTATATGAAGTAAAAATTAAATCTTGTAATCTAAAAAATAATATTTAGATTAAAATATATTAATATTTTTCAGAATTTTAAAAGTTATTAGAAATATATAGTAAAATTTTAAAAATAATAATAATAATAATAATAATAATAATAATAATAACATTTATTTGAAAACTAAAATTTTCCTGAAGAGAATGTTGTTCAATTTGAAGAAAACTTTAACTTAACTTTAACTTTATAAAAGTTTAATCAAATCGTGTGAATTCATAAATTTATAAAGAAATATATATTTTAATAAAAAATTTATTATATGAAAAATCTTTTAAAAAATCGATTGACAGAAATAATTGAATAATATATTTTAAATTAGTTTGAAAATGAAAAAAATCATTACATTAATATTGAAGACAATTTGAATTTGATATTTAAGTGTACGAAATTTATTTAAAAATTAATAAAAGAAAACTTAAAAATTATGTGAATTTCTAAAGCAAATGGAAATTTTTAAAAATATTTGACACTTAAAAAATATTCTAAATTTTTATAAATCAAAAATGTAAGTTTCAAAACTATTAAAAAAATTATAAAAAATTAAAAAAAAATCAAACGTGTGGACTTGTCACTCCTAAAAAGAAAACTACTTTTAATTTAAAAACTAAAAAAAGTGAATTGGAGATTAGAATTTTATTATTATTTTTAATAATAAAATACAACAAAAAATTAAATAAAAACAACTTCTTGAAAATTAATTTGTAAAATATTTAATTTTAAAAATTAGCAAATATTTTTTAAAAATGATTTATCTAACCTCCTTAGATAAAAAAATGTTAATTCAACATTTTTTCTTCCTTGAAATTTTTCTACTCGGAAGTAATTTTAAAAAATTTTATAAAAATTTTATAAATTAATATTGAATGATTCTAATTTTCAAACTTTAAAGCATTTAATTTTAAATTTAAAAAAAAACATACTTGAAAACCAACTTTGTTCAATATTGATTTTACTTATTTCCTGTTTGAAGAGGAAATTTAAGTTTATTTCCAACTTGAATTAAACTTATTTTTTTTTAAACTTAATATTTGGCAACCCTTTTAATTTATTATGTTTTTGTTTAGATTCTTTTTTTTGTCTTCATTCTCCTAACAAATTTTCCCATATTCATACATGACGACTCCTTTTGATGGTTCTTGTTTAGTTTTCAAAACCCTCATACTTTTTTAGGTTTTCAATTAATTTGTTGTTTTTTTTTTTTTTTTTTTTTTTTTTTTTTTGTTGCTTTTGCTTTACTCATTAAATGCTTAATTTAGTTTCATATTCTTAATTAAAAAATACAAAAAAGAAATTATGAAAAAAATATTATTAAATTTTTCCTTTCTCCCACTCTCATTTTCTGTTTGTCTTTTAGAAAAAAGGAAAAAAAAATAAATAATTTTTATAAACAAATTTTAGGGTTTCTCGAGGTTTTTTTGTTCCTGAGATTTTAAGAAAGAATCTGTCATTTCCGGGAATAAATTACATTATTCTATATTATATAAAACTAATGTTTTAATAGTTATTAAATGAACCTTTATTTAGCTCTGCGAATCTTAAAAATCATCGCAGTCAAATATGAATCGATATTCTTGAAATTCGAAATCGAACATATCATTAACTGATTTTAATTAAACATTTTATTTTTAAGTCATTTTATGAACATTAAACTCTATTCTAGGTATTCTATGTTCTATATATTCTATATTCTAGGCCCATATTTGAATCTCTTATTCGGCAGTTGTTTTCTTATAACTGATGTTTTCAAATTTCACCACACATATTTACGTCAATTATTTTAGCCGAATTCCATTGAAATATTTATATGAATTTTATAAGCTTAAATCTGGAGCTCGTAATTGTATGAGATATTTCATTTATCCGATTTAGATGAGTCCTTACTATGATGAGGTTGAATTCTGTCTCAGTTTTCAGTCTATAACTGATTTGCTACCTCCCGAAAATTCCCTATAGAAATTTCCTAGAATTTACAAAAATTAATTTCCCGGGAAAATATCGGGAACGTTTTCCCATGAAGAAACCCTAAAAAATTTGTCTATAAACATTTTATTTATTTAAAAATATTTTTTGTCGTAAATTTTATAAAAAAAAAAAAATAAAAGCAATTTTATATCATCTATATTTTTATTGGTTTTAATGAGGTTACACAATACAAATTGTATTTTTTTGTTGTACAACGACAACAACAATAATAATGATAATGACGGATGATGATGATGTTGATAATGATAATAATGATCTATAAATATGATGTGTTTGTTTGTGTGTAAAAGACAAGGAATAAAAATGCTCATCAATATTTTATTGTTGTTGTTTTAAATTCATTCACTAAATGTTTGTTTGTCGCTCTCCAATATACATATGTATGGGTGAAAAGATCACACACACACTCTATGGTTTGTTTGAATATTTGTTGTTTTTTTTTTTATGTTTAAATATTTTTTCTTTTATTTATTTGTTATTGTTTTTGTGTGCAAAATTAAATTTTATTTTTATTATTATAATTAATATTGTTTTATTGTTCAATAAATTTAAATATGAATTATGAGGGCGAAAGAAGTGTAAAGAGGGGTTTGGCAGTTGGGGTTTATTTACCTTCTGACTGATATTTGAAGGGAAAGAGAAGAAAATGTTTGTGAAGAAAACAACAAATAAATTATTAATTAAAATAGTGATAATTTTTTATTAATTAATTCATTTCGTTGTTTATAAATTCATAAATAAATTATTCTAATCAATTTTGAAATAAGACATTTTTTCAGGTCTCTCTTTGGGAGAGACAACATTATAAATGTTTCTCTTTATATTATCATTTTACCCATCAAAATTATTGTAATAAAAATTAACCGAAGATCTTTTTTTAACTGTTAGAAATTGTTTAAATGTAATTGTTTAAGTTTAGCGAGGGTTTTGGACTCAGCTAATTAAAAATAGGAAAACATCAAATCTATAATGACGATCAATAAGTTCAAATATTTAGTGAAGTAATTTTATCACCATCGTTAGAAAGATTTAAATCTCTTAAATCAAAATTTGATTTTCCAGTAATACCTGGTAGCTGGAAATCTCCCATGGGAAGATTGCAATAGTGAGATAAATATTTTAAACATATTTTTTCTTATGTTCTCTCTTTAGGAGAGAAAACTTTTAAAATTCTCTCTAATTTTAGCATTTTAAATAAGCCGTTAGTTCTCTGTACTCTTTTAAATTGCTATAAGGAAGTCATTAAGAAAGACTTTTCCCAGTAAAATCGGGAATCTATATTAAAGAAGCTTTAATTAATTTCCATTAATTTCATACCTTTTTGCGAATATAAGCGAATAATTCAGAATAGTTAAATATGAGGAATATTAATATTTCAGATCATTTCATAATGTTTTTATTAAAATCTGTTCGTCCTTACGACTTGCCGGCTGGTTGTCCATCCATGTAAAGTTAAGAATAATCCACTGGCCATAATGTCCTCTCGAAATGGGTTTTCATATTCATATTTTTTAAATATTTTAAAATAAGAGCCAAGAAGAAATCCCACAAACATTTAAGATTCTTTCTCTTAGGAGATTATCATTTCTGCGAGTTTCTCCGTAAAAATAGAAAAATAGATGTAATTCTGGATATCTAAGGATACATCTTTTCCATAATGTTTTTTTTTTAATTTCGTATTCATAGAATTCCCCTTTTTTAAAATTGGATTGGAATGATCTTATGATATAAAAAACTTTAGGCATCTTTTTGGGATTTTGAAAAGAGATTTAATAGACATTTGTAACTACTTGGACCTACACAAAAGGAGCTTAATGTTATTATTATGGAAACTGTTTTATAAAATTTCTAAGATCTTTTCCCATTATGCAATAATTAATCAAAATTCTTTTTTAAAATTTTGTTATTATTTAATATTTTCTACTTTCAATTTTTCATTATTTAAAAATATAATTTCTTGTTTAAAAAAATTTGGAAAAAATCATTTCCCTTTTAAAATTTGTCGCGTGTTTAGATTTTTGGCAAAATCTCAAAAAAATATAAAAAAACAATTTATAAACTGGCTGACAACTTGTATAATTTCTATATTTTCAAGTAGAAAAGAATGAAAATAAAACTTTTCAAAAATTTCAGTTCTTTCAAAAACAAAAACATTTATTTTATGCTCCATAAAAGGAGGGAAGAAAAGGGGTGTGGTTAAAAACACACTTTTTTCAAAATTTAAAATATAAAAGTATTTAAATAAATTTATTAATTTGTTTAACATTTTATATTAATAAATTAATTTCGTAATTACGCTTTTTCTAATATTCAATTTCATTATTTTTTGTATTTTTATACTCACCACGACCACCACCACAAGTGGTGATACCCTCTTCACCACTAACATTGTCATTCCGTGTGTAATGCTAAAAAGAAATCATTTTAGACCCCATTATATATATTATTATATTGCATCATATTAAAATCTGAGTCGATTTAGCTATGTCTGTCTGTCTGTTGTTGGCATGCTCACATCCACAATAATTGACAGAGTTCAATAAAATTTGACCTAAGTATTTGTAATAGTCCTGAAAAAATGCCTATTTAGCAAAATCGGTTCAGTATCTATAAAGATAAAGACCGATATCGGAGGCAACCTCTAAAACTTTCGTAAATTTATCAATGATAAATTAGAATGAAAGTTTGCCATAATATTACGTTATATACACTGCATTATCATTCCAAAAATTATCGGTTAAGTATAAAAAAAGTTATAAAAGAAAAATATAACTAAATTTATGACTCATCAAGTGTTACTGTATTATATTTAAGAAAAACTTTTATGTATTGTATACGTCTGTGAGTGTATGTGTGAGTGAGTGTATTACAGAAATATCACGTATCTACTTCACATGCTTCTGTGGTGAAGGGTATTGAAGATCCAGCATAGCCGAATATAGTATTCTTACTTGATTTAATAAATTTCTTACGATTCTATGGTTTCTATATTTTTCGATTTATTAAGTTTAGTTTTAAGTATTTAATTTCCACATTTGTGTCTTGTTAAATATAATAAATAGTATTTTTTTGTTATTGTAGCTGTTAGTTTGTATGTCTGTCTGTATGTCTATCTGTTTTACCATTTGGCTCACTTGCCTGTCAATTAACAAGTGCATCACGCGATTTTAACGATTACGTTGTTTTTTTTTATTATTTTCTATTTATTTATTATTCTATTTTCATTTACGTTTTGAAATTATTATTATTATTTTTTTCAAAACTGCCTATAAAAAACAATATGCTGATTTCAAGATTTATTTATTAAATAAAATTGAAAATAAAAAATAAGGGAAAAATTCCAATCAGTTCATTTGGTTTTGAACTTATTGAGGTAGAAAAATTTATTTTAATATTTATTTGATTCGAATTAATATGATTAAAAATTAAAAAAAATAATTACATAATAATCTGAATTTTTTAATCTATAAATAAAAAAATTAAAACTTAAAGGCGGTTATCTCGAAAGTTTTGAAATTTTCAAAATTTATAAGAAATTTTTAATATTGAAAATTTTCAATTTTGAATTTGTTTTTCTTATTTAAAACTTTTTAATTCCGATTTTTTATATTTTCAATATTTTTTCTTATTTTTTCCAAAATCTTAATTTTCTAAGTTTTGTGAAACTTGTTAATATTTTTCTTTTGTTGAAATCTGTTTTTTTTTATTATTTTTTGTTTTCATCTGTCGTCGAGTTATTTTTCTATATGTAAAATTTTGTTTTTAAAATAATTTATATAGAATTTTTTACCACAAGTGGGTGTTTATTGTATAATATTATAAATGTTTACATGCGTATTTTATTAAAAATATATATTTAAATTCATATGATTTTTTAAAAATATATATATAAAAAAATGTCAACCTATTTTGCTTTCTGAATTTCGACAAATTAGCGCCACGATTATTATGTAAAATATTATTTAATATAAATTTAAATTTTTTAAATATGGAAAATTTTGTAAAATATTAAGAAAATGAATTCAAATAGTTAAGCGATCATTACTCATTAATCACTCTCACTGAAAATATGGGGGATCATCACTCCTTGAACTCTTTCTTCATTATATATCTCAAGAACAACCTTCATCCACTAAACTCTCTCAACTCACAAAACAAATCTTAGAAATATGAATAAAGAAGAAAAAGAAAAATTATCTTGGGGATTTTTGCCCGCATATGATAATATATTTTTTAATAAAAATCTGTTCTAATTTGATTACTTTTTGTTAAAATTTGTTAAACTGATTTCCAATTTATTTTAGATATTCACTTTCTAGATCAGTGATCTTCAAATAAGTAAATCGAAATAACCAAACAAATCAAATTTCAATGAATTAAAATCTCTAGCTTGCACAAAATTGTGGGAAGACCGACCATTAAAGGCTTTAATATTAATAAAAAGAATTTATGAAAAATATTTAATATTATTAACTTTCGAATTGAAGATCACGTTCTTAACATGCTATTCACCCACTTAACATATGTTAATCAAAATGTTCAAAATATTTGCAATTTTTTAAGTATTTTATTATCTTTATGATACCCTGGTTCAAACAACCTGGTTTTGCTCTCTATCTCTTTCACACACACACTTATACATTAACACGATCACTCGTTTCTATCTCAAAAAAAAAAAAAATATATATAAATTTCTTATCGATTTTAATATTCTTATAGTTACTAGTGCTAACAGAAAACAAATCGGCTCAGCTGTTTCATTTATGGGTTTTTTAAAGAGTCGAAAATAAATAAATAAAAAAAAACATAAACAATATTGTTGGAATATATAATTTTTTGGCGTGATCAAGCAACAAATTAAACGTGTTACGCGATCAACCAGTAAAACGTATTTTGCAATTAATTTTTTTTTTTATTTTGCTCACTGACTGATGGTGTTTCGGGTTGTTAGTCCCGTATTGAATATTTTCCTTTTTTATTTTTAATTTAATTTTTTTTATTATCAATACAAGTTTATCATAAAAAAATTTTGAAAAAAAACACAAGTGTATACATTTGTTTGTTTGTTTTTTTTTTTTTTTGCAAAAATAAGTTTAAAAAAAAATTGTTTATAGAATAAACTCGCTTTTTTTAACTTTTTTATTTTTATTTTATTTATAAAAATTGTTTGTATTGAAAACTGATAACGTCAAACATTTTTTTGGTACAACAGATTTTTGTTGATTTTTTCCAATTAAAACCAGTATGACTGCTATATTCGGCAATGCCGAATCTTCAATACCCTCTACCACAAATTTGCGTGAAGTAAATACGTTATATTTCATATACACACACACTTACAGATGTATACAGATATCATTTTATTTTTCCTAAATATAACACCGGAACACTTAATGAGTCATAAAATAAGTTTTATTTTTGGCTATAACACTTTTTCTGCTGAACCGATTTTTAATTGGAATTGTAATGAAGTGCATAAAGCTCAATATTATGGCTTTGAATAGAATACTTCTCAGAGCAAAATGTGAATTATTGTAGATATTAGCGTGCCAACAACAGGCAGACGGACATAGCTAAATCGATTATAGGGTCTGAGACGATTCTTTTCTAATAAATGACCCCTTTACCGCTTGGGAAAGGAAAAAATAAAATCAATGTTTCCAAATTTATCTTATCAAAATTTAATGCAAATAAAATCTTCATTGATTAATAACATTTTTTATTTAATATAACAATAAACTACATTATGTTGGCAACAACAATCCCTGTAATTGTAAAGAAATAAATATATATCTGATCGCACGTCGGGGTCGATTAAAGAAGTATTTTTAACATAATTTTTGCTTTCGCCAAGTGGGTTCAGTTATTTACTTGATTATGACTCAGTTTATAGAAAATTCGTTTCTTTTTTTTTTCATATTTATAGAATTTTTATTTTTTATTTTTGTTTGACTTTTTTTTTGATACTTTTTTTAAACTTTGAATCTTTATTATTATTTTTGACACACCTTCTCTGCTTTTTTTCTTCTTTCTACTTTTATTTACTTTTCTAATTTTAATTAAAAAAACGGTTGTTTTTTTATTATTTACTTTTTTTTTGCAAAATGTCCAAAGTTTATTATTTATTTTTAAATATTTTATTTTTCTTTTAATTTTTATTTATTGTTGATTTTTGTTTTCTTCCTTTAAATAAGAAAATTATATATTTTTTTTTAATTTTAATAAAACACAGTAATCAAGTCAAGAAAAAAAACGTGACTGTATTTATATTAAAATTGTTAAAGGGGAATAACTTTTTATAAAAAAATTGTTTATAAATATTAAAAAAAACAAATGATCTATTCACATAATTTGCATTAAAAATAATGATAACAAAATATACGTTAAATCGATATTGTCTTAAAACTGAAATTGTTAATATCGAATCAGATTGTCTTTAGTTTAAGATTCTAGTCAATTTTTCTGATAGCTCATGTTTCTAAGACAATTAGATCTTCATTCCATAACGATCAGACCACCTATGTACCAATGTAGGAATATAATAAATTTTCTTTAATGGATTTAGGAAGGAATTTATTAATAAAATTTTCCTGAATTTAAAAACAAATCAGAATGATTTACTTGAGCAGACTGATGTCAAACTTTACAGTTAATTGTTAAAATTTTTATACATGATTTTTTAATATTTTAATAAAATTTAATATGAATTTAAAATTATTCCAAATTCAATTAATGACAAGTTATTTGAAAGATCGTTCTAGTAGTTTTGATTTTTCAAATTTAGTTGAATTTTGATATTCGAATCAGGATCGTTTTTAAACAGTCTTAAAATATGTCCAGCTTTATAATTTTATGATGCCCTTCATTTTATGTAAAAAAGGTCCTATTTCAAAACATAGACCTGCCTGCAACTCACTTATCCATATAAGAAATTTTAATCGATATCGAAAATGCTGTTCGAAAGATAAATTAATTAAAAAAGTACTTTTTTATTGGATTTTTATTAAAATTAATAATTTTTTTAAAAAATAATTCCTTTAATGAGAAAATTGTTTCAAAAGTTATTCGATTACGTAGGATTTAATTATTCGATAAGGATCGTTTCTAAATATTTTACATGTTGTTCCACATTAGAACTCTATGGTCCCTTTCCTGTTTTGTCTATAAGGTCGTATTGTAGTCATTGGGAAGTTAACGCATTATTTTCATTAAATTTAAAAAAAAAAAGAAAAACATTTGATTAAATTTGTACTCAAATCGAGTAATTTTTAATTAAAAATTTATTGTGTTAAATATTGATAGATTAGATAGACTCATATCTTCAAGTCCGATTTAGTTGGATTGAACTGTATCCGATCACTATAGTTTTTAAAAATTGTCTACGGGGTGTAAAAATTTGATACACCGTGGTTCCATCACTGTTATGTCTTAGAGGTCCTTTTTCAGAATTTTACTAAACTATACGAAATTTCAGCCACTGGAAAGTGACAGTTTTATTTTCATTTTTTAAAATTTTCGAAAAACTTGCTACGATTTATCTATAGGATAAAGCGAAACATTTGAGTAAATTGCCATTTTTAATTTTTCGCATTAATATTTATTAATTTCTCTTCCTAAAAATATATTTAAAAATTTCTTAAAATAAAACCACAACTCATTAACACTTTATTATATTATTTATTTTTAACTTTATTTAATATTAAATTAAAATGATTATAAATAAAAAAAGAACTGCAAATAAAATATTTAAATTTTTGCATGACAATGCAATGAATATTATTGAGAGAAACAAAAATGTTAATTACTACAACTACGATTTAATAAAAAAACCCACGTATTTAATTTAAAAAAAATGCACGAAAAAATGCAACCAAGCGAATCTTTACATTTGTGTCTTTGCTCCCAGCAAAGAAAACAAAACACTAAGAGAAAAACACAAGCAAAAAAAAAAAAACTAAAACAAAACCACAACAATTACTACAATAAGAAAAAATGCCGGTTTTTACAAAAACAACAAATTATGGCAATTAAAAAAAACAATACAAAAATTACTCTTTAAAAAAATCAAAATAAAAAACACAAAACTTCAAATACAATGAGAAGATATCAATAAAAACACTAAGATAACATAAGAAATCAAAAGCAAAGAGCTGTTAATATTTTATTAGCAGAGTTATGTTAATGTTAAAAACAAACATTTAAATTAAAGAGTACTTAACAGAGGGAAAAACTGCATTTCATATGTTATTAAGAGTATAAATAACATTTGAGTGCATTTCCTGTTTTAAGCTTAAATGAGAATGAATGAGTGCATTTCTGTCTTTGAAATGCTGCTCTCTTAGTATTTTTTTTGTGTTTACTTTTCTTTTCTTTCTTTATTAAAAAAAAAATTGCAAATTTTATCTGAATAAAAAGCAAAAAAGAAATTGCAATTATATTTGTTGCTTTTTATATATTTATTCTACATTATTATTGTCATCGTTTTCTATATAATTATATATATACGTAACAGTGTGTGGGTTGCTTGTAAAATTTTATAGAAAAAAAAGTATTTAAAGAATAAAAAAATACATATTAAAATCACGTGCTTTGTTTGTTTCTCGTATGATCGTGTGTAAAGAGGCAAACAATTAAATAAAGCAGTATATAATTTTTTTTCTACATCTAAAAAGAAAATAATCAAAAAGAATAAATAGAAAATATTAAAATGTTTGTGCGCGAAAAATTTTTATTTTAGTAATTTGGAGAAAAAGAATGAAATTTATACTTTACAACAATACGAAGAATCGCAAAAACTTAAAATTGAAGAAATTCCGCCAAACAACAACAACAACAACAATAATAATAAACAAAACGACGAAATTATAAGTGATACTAAACCTCAAGAGGAAGTTAAAAAAGAAAAAATATTTAATACACCAACGGAAATTCAAGAAAAATCTTTAGAAACAACAACAACAACAAAAATAATAACTAAAGTTGAAGCTACAACACCACCAGCAACACCACTCAATAACAATACCAACAATAAAAATAATAAATCAATTAATATTAAAAAAACTGAACATACAGAAGATCTAATCAATATAAAACCTTTAATTAAACAAGAACAACACCAACAACAACAACAAATACCACCAATAACTACCACAACCATTAATAATAAAAGTCCTTTAAATAAAACTACATCCAGTACTGGTACTGCAACAAAATTTGCAGCAACAATACCACCCGTAACAAATTCAATTGCTATAAATTCGACATTATTACCATTACCACCCCATTGTCCCACCACTACTGTTACCCATACTATTTTCAATAAAAATAAAACAAATCCTCTTCCTAATACTTCGTTGTCGTCATCGTCTACTGGTCCTAAGACCGTTACTTCTTCGTTGATTTTAACTAATTTACCCACTACCACATCGACTCAATCGATTTTACAACAACATCCAACTAATTTGAATGTTGCTACGCGTGCTCCACAATCTGTAACAGCATCGGTTTTCTCACCATTACCGCCATCTACGGCAGCAGCAGCAACAACAACAAAATTACCTTCAACTACGGCTACAGCTGCTATTTTAGCTCAACAAAGTCCACAACAGCAATCAGGCAACGCGAATCAGCAACAAGATATGAATAAAGGATATTTATCATTTGCCGAGGATGCCACAGAATTGACAAGTAAGTTTTTTCAATATTTCTTTTTTATAATTATTTTTCTAAATTTTGGTGTTAAAACTTAGAATTTTGATAAAAATTTGAGATTTCTTTAAATGATCTTTGATCGCTTGTATGACTCAACTTTAAATATTAAAAGTCGTTTGAAAATGATTCCATAATCAATTAACAAAGTTGTTTTCATTTAAAATAATCCTACGATCGATTAACAATATTTTTTAAGAGTTTATTATACAAAAATGACTCATGATCAATTAGTCTGAATATTTTCGAAAATTTTCGGACATGATCCTATCAATATTATCACATATCACTGATCACCAAAAATAAAACAAAAATCATTGTGGAAATTTAAGCCACTATTTTTTAATACATATATAAAACTTGTTGATCATTATTACCGATTCCTAGAAAGCATTTCCATGAAGGCTTGATGGAATTATAGGCCTATGATGATCCTATTGCGAAAATAATCACTTATGGCATTGAGATATTTCTAAATGCGAAATTATAATTTGTTCAAAACCTTATATGGGTAGACAGAATGATAGTCAAAGGTATGCAACGTACTAGTATAACAGTTTAAATTAAAAATAGCGTTATAATAATTTACGTGAATTCAAAACCTTTGAATTTATTTATTTTTTCTATAATTTTTTACGATTTTTTTTTTTGATGAGTTTATTTTTCCTTTAATAATTTATTTCGATAATAAAATTTTCCAATAACATTAACGTTATGTCTTTTCATTGTTATCGTATAACACATTTAGACAAATATAACAATATTTATCAAAATGTTTCATAAATGTAAATCAATGCAAATTATGTTATAAATAATTTGATTTAGGTTAAGAGGGTGTCAATTAATGTGAGATATAAATTCTTATGGAAAACTGTTATACAAAAAAATAAAATATACAAATTAAGGAATTGATGAGAAATGAGAAAAAATTGAAAGCGAAGTTTTAAAATATACAATATAACAGTTTTTATACATGCAAAAATTGTTTAATATTTAACATACAATAAAAATATGTAATATAACACTTTTCCTACACTGTTATACGACCGCAAAAAAAATTTAAAAAATTAAAAAAATTTCTAATTATTCACAAAATGTCTTTTTTTGCTTATTGTATAACAGTTTTTTCAGTTTCTATTATATCTACTTTTGTGCTAGAAGAGGTGTTTTGTAATTTGAGTTCTATTTACAAGATAAAATTTCATATTTTATTTTTAACAATTTTTTATCATTCTTTTCTTCTAAAATAGTAAAAACGCCATCTTTCTGTTATAAATAAATATTATTATTATTTTTTTTTTTTTTGCAAATTTGTGGTTTCAATTTTCCACTTTTCACTCACTTGATGGTGAGACTAAGTTTGTCATTTATTTTCTTTTTTTATATATAAGAGAATTAAAAACCACAATTTATTTTTTACTTTTTTATTTTATTTCATATAGTGTTGTTGTTTTTTGTTATATATTAAAATAAATAATTAGATTTTATTGTTTAATTTATATTTATTTGATTAACAAATGATTGTCACTTAATATGAGATACAATGAAGAAATCGAAGTAAAGGGAAGGGAAACTATATTTTTTAGGTCTTAAAATGGATTCTATGAGATTTGTTATATATTATTTATTTTATTTAATTTTAATTATTTGTTTGTATATTTTTCTTCTATTTTTTTATTTTTTCTTATCTTGATGTAACTTTTTTTATTATCTTTATGGGTGATCGTGTTAAAAAGAGTTTAATTACCAGGAATACTTGTAGTTTGCCATTATTATACCCTCCACCAACACAAGTGTTGAGGAGAGTATGTTAACTTTGCCGTTCTGTGTGTAACGCTAAGAACCTGCAAATTGGGTTCAGTATTTTAAAATATATATACTGATATCTGAGGCAACCATTTAATTCAAGCAAAAATTTTCGTAAATTTGTCAATTATAAATCGACAAATTAAAATAAAATTTTGCATTAATATTAAGTTATATATGCTTCATTAACATGTCAAAACCTATCAAATCGGTTCAGTAGAAAAATGTTAAACCTAACTAATTTTATGATTCATTAAGTGTTCCTGTGTTATATTTAAGAAATACTTTTATTGTATACGTCCTTTAGTGTATGTGTGAGTGTGTATGTACGAAACATAACGCATTTACTTCTTACGCTTTTTATGGTAGAGGGTATTGAAGATTCGGCATTGTCGATTATAGCATTATTACTTGTTTTTTTATTTTCTTTTCTTGTATTTTTATCTAAATTCCATATGGATAGTTTTGTTTTCATTTATGTTCTTTGTTTTTATAATAAATAATAATATTTCAGTTATCGGTTGTTTGCCTAGAATAATAATGGTAATAATAACCGTTTTATAGATTATTTATGAATTGTTTTGGCTTAAATTTAAAATAAATAAAATTGAAATTCCTTTATATTTCAATGTTTACCAACAAATAAAAAGATAATTATGTTATTTTCAAATTCTAAGAATATTTAACGGGGGGTTTTCTTATAATTATGAAACTGTTATAATGATTTTTGGTTAAAAAAGTAATTAAAATGTGTAGCGAAAAATTATTTATTTTTTAATTCTCTATATCAAACATAACTTTTTGCATTCCAAAATATCATTTAAAAAAACAAAATAATAATAAATTAGTATTTTTTTCCACAAAAATCACATGTTTTTTCCCAGAAACAAGACACACGAAACCAAAATAAAATTAAAAGAAAAAAACTATGGCAATATTCCAAAAATTGCTTTCTTATGACAAATTGAAATTATCTCAAAATAGCCAATAATATTTAATTACTTTAACATATAAGATTAAAACGCCATAAAATTGGACATATTTCTCCTTTTAGTTTTAAAACGATAAATCATGTGATCAAAAATATTTTATACTTTCAACTTTTCACATTTTTATACTCTCAACCACCACAAGTGGTGAAGAGGATATATTAACTTTGTTATTACGTGTGTAACGCTAAGAAGGAACCATCTCAGATACCATAATAATCAAAATCTGAGCCGATTTAGCTTATGTCCGTCTGACTGTTTTTGGCACGCTCACATCCACATTAGTAGATAGACCTCAATGAAATTCAGCCTGAGTGTTTGTTATAGTCCTGAGAAGTTTCCTATTTAAAACCAACAAAATCGGTTCAGTATATTAAAAGATAAAACCGATATCTGAGGCAACTTGTAAGTACAAGCAAAAAACTATCGTAAAATTTTTAATTATAAATCGATAAATTAGAATGAAATTTTGCCATAATATTAAGTTGCATATACTTCATTACCATTGAAATTATCAAAATCGGTGCAGTAGAATAAAGTCTCACGACTGTGCCATATTTAAGGAAAAATTTTTACGTCTGTGAGTGTTGTGTGAGGGGGTATGTGCGAAACATAACGTATTTACTGTAAGCGCACTTGCGTTGAAGGGTATTGAAGATTCGGCGTAGCCGAATTTAAAATTCTTACTTGTTTTTTTTTATATAAATATTAGTATTTATTAAATATTTGTTCTAATTTCTGATTATTTATTTTATTAATTATCAAATATTGTTTGTTTTCTAAAAAACACAACCAAAATAGCAATAATTATATGAAGATAGAAAAAAAAACTAGTTTTAACTAGACAATTTAAAAAATAGCATCATCAGAAACTGCTGTACAGATGGTCATCGCTAAATATTTGCAATAAACAAAAACTAATTCACGTCAATTTTATTGTAAATAAATAAAAAATTGCGAGAAAAAATAACAAAAATATATATATAGAATATATATAGTTTTTGTATTTTAATGTATTAGAGAGAAATGGCCTTGATCGTTATGCACTTTTGGCCGGCTAATGCACTTAAAAACACAAAAAAAATGTTGACAATATAACAGAGTCAAATGAGTTATGAATAAGAATTTTTTTAAATTAAAGTTAATTTTTATTCATTTAATGTTTTTCAAATATTTTACTTATTTCCAATTGTTTTGTTTCCCACTGTATTAACATTTTTATAAATTGCAAAATTGCATTTTCAAAAAGAAGAAAAAGATCCGTTTATTTAATTTTTTTGCAAAACTGCAAAGTTCAAGATGTTATTTTTAAAGAAAAAAAAAATTTATCAGTTATCAGTATTCAATTAAAAATTAACAGCAAAAATCTCAGACTAAAATTTTTTATTTAAATTCATAAATGTTTAGTTTGCAATTAATAAAATAATTTAGAAAAAAAAAATAAATCTAAAACTCATCTAAAACTAATTATAATAATCATGTAACTAATGAGATAATGTTTAATTAAATTTATATATTTACAAATCTATAATTTTACGCTTGATATAATTATGATTATGATAATTATGATTGAAATAATATTAATGAAGGCCTAAATATATCAAGCATAAAAAATATAATATTAAACAAAAAAAAAATAACTTTAATTACAGACGTAAAATTTTTCTAAAATTTAAATTCGACTTTTAAATATAAATAAAACAATTCTATAGTTGCCATTGTTTAGTGAGTGCTCTGCAAACTGTAATACAATCTTCTTTTGAACGAAAAGTATTTGAAAATTTTAATCAATGAGTTGTTATTAAAAAGAAATTTATATTTTTCTAAATTCAAATTTTTTCAAACTGTTATAAAAATTTTTGTAACTAGTATAACAGTTTAAAATTGTCAATATAAATAACAAGAAACAAACAAGAAATGCACAAAATTTTATTTCACACAATAATAACAATTTGTTATTCAAAACTGTTATAATTTTTTATATGAAGATAAAAATTTAAAATTTCAAATATAAATTTTAGATTAAATAATTATTTAATAAATTATTTTTATAAGTATAACAGTTTTAGAATTTCACTACTATGTTATAACAGTTTAAAATTTACAATATAATTAACAAGACATAAACAAATACATTTTATTAAACATAATAGAAAAAAATTAAATTCAAAACTGTTATAATTTTGTTTATGAAAATAAAAAAGGAAAAATTTACTAAATTAATCTAAATAGTATAAAAGTTTGAAATTTTCACTTTATAACTTTTATAACATTATTTTGAAAGTAGTACATATAAATATTTATTTCACAACTATTATAATATTAAAATCATTTAAAAGAGTTATAAAATTAAATACTTGAGAATACTTTTAAATTATGAGGAATATACTATTTAAAATCTGTATAGCAGTTTCAAATAAATTCGAAAGTTTAAAAATAAATTAAACAAAAAAATTAAAATAGTATAACAGTTTATAAATAATAAAAAAGCTTAAATATTTTATTTAAAAATTAATTTAAATTTACATAAAAACTTTTAAATTCACATAGTATAACATCCTTTTAAAACTGCTATACATACAACTATTTATAGTTATATATACTAAACAAAATACTACATATTTTTAACATATGTAACAGTTTATTTATTAATACATTTTAAATAAAAAAATCATTATTTTTAAATAAATAAAAGAAAATTAATTTAAAATCTCAGTAAATAATATTGTATAACACATTTTTTGAAAACTGTTATAAAATAATTTAGTAATTTTACAAGAAAGAACTTGAAAGAATTTTTTTATTTTTCTTTAAGTTTTTTTTTACGAAAAAGATAATAAAATACTCTCACTTATTTTTACTAATAAAATACAAAAATATTTTGTTTAAAAAAACTGTCATACATCAAAATATTTTTTTGTTATAAAACTTTATAATTTTTTTAAATAGTTTTAAAAACAGAAAATGAAAGTTCATTTAACTTTTTCAAAAATATATAAACATAAAAATTATGACATTTTTATATAGTATAATAGTTTTAATGTATTCTAAAATTTTTACTTGCAGTATTATACACCTACATATTTATAATAGGTGACATGACATGAAATTTTGTCGAATATTATAACAGTTTAAATATAATTTTAAATTTATAACAATCTATATTGTATAACAGTTTCTTAGAAATGGGAAAAATGCATTTAAATTATTTGTAATTGTTACGATTTTAAGCAATTTATATAACAGTTTTCTTTAATGTGATTTTTGAAAATTATTTAATTAAAATTGTTGAAATTTAAAAAATTTCTTTTACTATAAAAATCCATAATAATTAATATTAAATGTCAAACAAACGTGCTGACTTGATGTTGTGTCACGAATATTAAATTCAATTTTTTCTAAATTTATTTGTTTTGATTTCAAGCAGAAAAAATTTCCACCAACAATAAAAGAGACAAAATTAAGAGAGACAAAAAAATAAACAAAATTTCAATTGTTGTTGTAATTTTTTTCTTTTGGTCACATGCTTTTTTCTTCATATATAGTTTTTTTGCGATCAGAGATATAGAATAAATTTCTATTTAAGTTTTCTTTTTTGTACCCTCCACCACCACAAGTGTTGATGAGGTTAATATACCCTATTTAACACTTGTGGTCACTTTGTGTGTAACGCTAAGAAGAAATCATCTCAGATCCCATAATGTATATATATACTCGTTCGTCTGTCTGCTCACATTCACAACGAAATTTTGTCGGAGTTTTTGTTATAGTCTTAAGAAATTTCCTATTCTAAATAATAAAATCTGTTCAGTAGATTAAATAATATAGACCGATATCTGATGCAACTTCTAATTTTAAGCAAAATCTTTTGTAAAATTGTCAATTATATTTGAATGAAATTTTTGCCATAACATTATGTTATATATGATTCATTACTGTTCCAAAAATTATCAAAATCGGTTCGTAGGAAAAGTTATAGCCAAAAATATAACGAATTTTATAATTCATTTAGTGATTTAGTGTTATATTTAAGAAAAACTTTAATATATTGTAGAAGTCTGTCAATGTGTATGTACAAAACATAACGTATTTACTTTACACGCATTTGTGGTGAAGGGTATTGAAGATTCGCCATAGCCGAATATACCATTTCTAATTGTTTATATTTTGTATAATTTATATGTCCGTCCCTCCGTTTAACGGTTTCTTATATTTTTTTGTTCAACACTTAAAGTTCATTCAAAATACCAAATGTCTAATGAACGCACTTTTCCGACTATGGGTTCTCCTTTTATGATGTGTATATATATAATGTAGATGTATAGATTTTGCAATGTATTTAGATACTTGTGTTTATATGTGTGTATGTATCTTTGTAGTAGGTTATTTGTTGTCAACTTTTTGTGTGAACAATAACAAACACATCAAAATAATTTAAATTTAGTTTTCGTCTTTTTTCTTTTTCTTCTTTTTAGTTGTTTTTGGATTTTGTTTTCTTTTTTTCGCCTCACTCTTTTAAAAAAGTTTTCCTTAATTTTTCTTTATACTATATATACATACACATTTGCGATTCTTATCCGATATATAATAAAGCGCTTTTTTCACTTTTATACAAGATACACGCGCCAAATCTTCAAAAAAACAACAACAATTTGCCTTTGAAAATAATTTGAGAATAATAAAAAATTGGAATATAAAGTTCTAAATAATTTTAAGAATCAAAAAATATAATAAATAAATTTATTTGTTATTTTGTGTGTGACAATAGTTATTAACAAATTAATTGCTTGTATACAGTTTCAAATTTAAAACATGACGATCATCGTCATGATCATAATCTAATCTATTGGTCTAACACATATGTTTTTTTATAATTTCTTTTGTTGGATTTATTTTTTTAGTATATATATTATTTTTTCTTTAGATTTAGAAAAAAAAATAAACATGAGACCACTGAGTGGCACTAATATTGTTTGTTCATAAACGAATCTACTTTTCATAGTTTTAAAAAATTTCAAAAAATTGAATTTTCATAAATTTTCTCTATATATAATTTTTTTTTTACAAATAGAACTGTAATTCTAGCTTAGATCACTATTTCTTTGTTAGGAATTTAAGGATAGGAATCAATTAAAGGACTCTTGAAATAATTGTAAGGTTACGATCACTGATCTTATTTCAGTGATCGTAAATTGCATTGACCAATTGCAAACGAGATTATATCTTTTGTAGAACAAGATGTGAATGAAATAGCAGTGTTATTTTCACATTGCCTTTCGACCGTCTACATTTTAAAATCACTTTTTCTTTTATTTTGATTTAAAAGCCAGGATGTGATCGTTTAAGAGATCCAAAGCGAAACTGTAAATGATCAAAAGGTTTCAGTTCTTAAATCTTAATTAAAAATTATTATTAGTAGTTTTCTTCTACATGATCAATGTGTTTTGACGTAGACGAACAAGATCGGTATTATCTGAAGAACGAACGAATTGAGCAAGTGCATATATTTTAACATTTTTTACAGATTCATTTTGCTAAAATTTGAAATTCTCTTTAATTTTCGCATATTTGGACCGATTTTTATATACATAGATTTTAATTCTCATATTATTCCTCCTTAATTTCACTATAAATATTCTCTTTAAATTGATTTTCCTCCTTTTCTAAAATTTATCAAGTGTTTACTTTTATTATTTAGTATAATTAACTTTTCTTGTTATTTTTTATTATTATTTTTTTCTTATTTTTCAGATTAAAAATTTTAAATTGTTTTTTTCTTTTTTTAATTTATTTATTTTTTTCTCTCCATATTTTTTTTTCATCATGCCACTTTACCTACATACATTGTCATTCATTGTACTCGTTAAAAGGCATTAAATAAAATAAATATGTTTATTATATTAAATATCTGTCGTAGCTTATAGAATCGTGCCCCCTGCTAAACAACAGATACAATTACTAATGTATATGTATGTATTTATATATATACATATGTATTTACTTTACTTAATTCATATTTATTTATTAAATGTATGTTTGTATATTTTGTTTAACAATTTTTTTTAAATTCATTTCATAATGCACACATGCAGATATTTCAATTTTTCTTCTTTACACTTGAAAAATTTTTTGTATAATTATAATTTTCATTTTGTATCGTTTAAGTGACGTTTTGAAATCAATATAATTTGTATTATAAGTTGTTGACAATTTTCATATTATTTGACAGCTCTCAATTTGAATTACAGTTAAGGATTTATTATAATTAAATCAAATTATAAAAATTTAATGATTAAAAAAAAATAAGTATAAGACTTTAAGTATAAGACTTTATCTAAGACTTTATACAATTCAACAATTTTACAATTTATTTAAAAAAATTAAAGAAATTTAATATTTTAATTAATTTCATAGCATATAAAACTGTTATAAATCCTCAATTTTTTTAACTGTTTTAAACGAACCGAAATGTTTACTGTAATGGGTAATTTAGAGATATTGAAATATTTTATGCTACTTTTTAAATATTTAAAAACTGTTATATTTTTAATATTTGTTCGAAATATAAAACTAATAATTTATTTGAAGTTTTTTTCTTTGTACGTAAATTTTGAAATTAGTTAGAAAAGTTAATATAACAGTTTGTTATTAAAATTTTATAATCTTAAATTAAAGACTTAAAATTAGATAAAAGAATTGAAGAAATTTTATCAAAATATAACAGTTTAATCAAAAGTTGTATAACATTAAGCCTTGTAATAGTTTTAAAATTATGTACAAAAATCTCTTTAATGATATATACATATATATTTTTCTTAAAATCTGCATAACAGCTACTTATAATATTCTTATACACCTTCCAAATCTTTATTATAACTTTGAAATTTTAATTGAAATACTAGAATTATTTAAATTAAAATTTGTTATAATTTAAAAATAAGGAACTTGTATTTCAAAATATCTGTATAATAATATAAGTATAATAAGTTTTTATAAAACTATTATACCACTTAATGTGCATAAGAGGATCTTAAATCTTATTAGAAACACTAGGACTTATAAATTTAAATAAGATTTTTGATACTATTTTATTGTATAACAGTTTTACATAAAAACCATTTTTTCAAAAAATTTTCTTTAAGTGTGTTATTAATATATATTATTTTCATTCCGTTGATAAATCTGGACAAATTTATTTTCAACAATTTAAAAAAATTGACTGCGTGTGTCTGTGGTTTGTTCTTCTAATTCTTCCTACATTGAGAATAAAACATTAAAAATTGTTTAAATTTATTTTTTGTTTATTTTCCCTCTTCTCCTTTTCAAAGATGCATCTCTTTCCATTTCAATTATAATAAAATAAAATAAAATAAAATAAAATAAAAATGTTTTTAGAGCTTTAAATTAGTAAATTATCACTTGATTTTTTTTAAATTATGGAATAAAAAATAATAATAAATTTGTCTACAATATTAATGTTTAAAAAGATGATATAATAATTTCAAAAATAATGTTGATTAATAAAAATTAAATAAAATTAATTGAAATTATTAAAAATTTAAATTATTAATTTTATGAAATATTTTATATAATAAAAACAAATAATTGAATAATTTAATTAATTTTTTATGAGAAAAAATTTTTGTTGAGGTAGATTTTCTTTTGTTTGTATAGATAAACCCACACTTTTATTATACCCTCCATCATCATAAGTGTTGAAGTGGGTATATTAATTTGTTATTGCGTGTGTAACGCTAAGAAGGAATCATTTCTGACAATATAATGTATATATATTCTTACATCAAATCAAAATCTGTGTCGATTTAGATATGTCCGCCGTCTGTCTATTGTTGGCACACTCACATCCACAATAATTGACAGAGCTCAATTAAATTTGCTCAGAATATTTCTTATAGTCCTGTTAAGTTTCCCTTTTTAAAAGCAGTAAAATCGGTTCATTATATTAAAAGGTATAGACCGATTTTTTAGGCAACCATACCAATAAATCAAAAATATAACTAATTTTCTGTGTTAAAACTTAAAAATATTGTATACTTTTGTATATTTGTATGTATGAAACATAACGTATTTACTTTACACGCATTTATGGTGAAGGGTATTGAAGATTCAGCATATCCGAATATAGCATTCTTTCTTGTTTATTCTTTTGTTTATACATTAAAAACCCACACTATTATTTTTTATAATTTTTTTTATTTATTTTTTGTTTATTATATAAAAACATGTGTTTTATTTTTAACTAAAACTTTGCTAAATTATTTATTTATTTTCTTTTATGTGCATTTATTTTTATATATAAATATTTATATATATATTGTCTGATTCCTTTAAGAGGGAATACATATAAATTTTAATTATTAAAAATTCTTTGAAATCTATAAAAGTTGGTGTCTTGATTTATTCATTTTTTTATTTTGTTCTAATTTTTTTTAAACAAAACACTTATTTTTTTCAAATTTATCTCTCTCATCAGTCAACAATAATTTTTATAGTGTTTTCGTTTAATTTAGAATTTAAAATATATATAAAATGTCATCAAATAGTAATAAATAGTGAGTGTAATAAAAATCATGATCACATAAAATCACTAATAAAGTGCAAGGTTACTTTTAATTATATATAAATCAAACAAATAACTTAAATATAATCATTATTATTTATGACACTTTTTTTTTTTTTTTTTTTTTTTTTTTTGAAAATACAAATAAAAGAAAATCGTAAGAATTTATTTTCGCTCGAATCCGACCATGTAATACCCTACACCACAAATTTGGTAAAAAATGGTATTTACAAAAAAAGTATTGAACAACTCTCGTATAATTTAATTTATTTTTAAGTGTGCAATACATTAACATAGGACTTGCTTTTGTCAATTTCTTAAATCCTTATGTTTAGGATGAGCTTCCTGGGACGACATTTGTATGGGAAGTACCTGAAATAATGAACCAAACATGCATATATTAATAGAGTGTTTACAACATTTACTAGGATAGTCAGCCAGACAGAAGGACGCACGGACTTCGTTGAATAGAATGTGAAAGTGATTCTGAGTCGAACGGCATGCTAAAGAATAGGTGTAACAGCATTTTTTCCGTATGTTACAAACATAAGCACAAACGAATAATACCCCAAACAATTAACTTTTTTAAAATTGTCAATTATAAATAGACAAATCAGAATGAAATTTTGACATAAGCGTGTGTGAGTGTGTATGTACGAAACATAACATGTTTACTTTACATTCATTTATGATGGAGGGTAGTGATGATTCGGCGTTGCCGAATATAGCATTCTTAATTGATAATAAGTTTTTATTAGTTTTATTTTACTTCATAAATTTATATCATTCATAGTTTAAAATTCTTTGAAGATTTAAGAGTTTTTGAATTATAATTTCAATAGACATTAATTACGTTTTAAATTATTTAGACATTACCCCCCGGGATGCTTTTTAAGGCACTAAGGGATGAAAAATAGTTCAGTAGTTTTTCTAAACCTTTTTTTATAATTTAAAAAATTTCATACATATAATTGTTTGAAGAGGTTAATTAAACTCAATTCTGAGTCGAACGGCATGCTAAAGAATAGGTGTAACAGCATTTTTTCCGTATGTTACAAACATAAGCACAAACGAATAATACCCCAAACAATTTACGGTGGCGTAGGGTACAAAAAGAAAATACTCATAAACAAAAAAGGTGTTGAAATTATGAAATATTTTATATAATAAAATTTAGAAAATTAATCCAATTATTTTTTTTTTAAGATTTAAACGTGTTTCTAATTTTAATATTTTTGTTTTAATTAAAAAAATGCGAGAATTACAATAAAATATTTTATTAACATTTTAAAATTAAATCAAATTTTTTTAAATCAGACATTAAATCTAAAATTGTTATTATTGTTTCAAGTTAAAATTAAAAATGTTTGTGAATTCCAAAAAATGCATATAATATTTTATTTTTATTTGTAAATTTCTTTTTATTTGAAAAATGGATTTGTCTATAATTATTTAAATAAACGTTGGGCATTAATAAATGTGATGAACATTATTTATTTCTTTTTTTTTTTCAATAAAAGGGCGGACAGAATTTCTTAACTATAAAATTTTAAAAAAGAAGAAATAAATTTTATTTTAAAATTCTGAATAGACAATTTCAAAATTAATTTGTTTTGAATGATAAATAAAACCATTAATCAAAATTAAAAAAAATAATACAATTTTCCAAAAATTTCAAAAAAGCTTATTATACAACTGTTATACGCATGTGAATTATAATTTTATTAGCCTAAAAGTTATATTAAAAAAAGACATAAAATATATATTTAAAAAATTAAAGATATAATTGTATAATAGTTTAGTATAAACTGTTATACAGTTTTTAATAATATATTTTTTTAAAACTTATATTTAAAAAAGTCAAAAAATAAAAAATCTAATAAAAAACTTATTTTAAATCTATTATACATCTTTAAATTATCACATGATTATAAGTGTTTGAAATGTTTAATTAAAAATACTAGATGTGCCAAATTAAAGATGTGTCAAATTAAAGAACTGTTATACACTCACAATTTATGTTAATATAAATTCAAATATAAAAATATTAAAGTTTTTAAATTATGAGCACACAAAAAAATGATCACACATGTATGATGCTTTTTTTTAACTGTTATAATTTTCAAATTAATTTGGCATATTTTTTGTTATACCGAAAATCTAGTGTATCATTCTTATACATGTTTTATTATATTTTCATTAATTTCATTGCATAATAGTTTCTTTTTCAAGTTATTTATTTCTTTAACTGTTATATAAAAAGTACTTTGAGTAATCAATTATATTTCAATTGAAATTTTATGACATTAACTTCTTTTTTTATACATTTTCCCAAAAATTAAATAAATTTGATAAAAATACAAAAAAAAATTGTTTATCACAAAATAAAAATGAAAACAATAAAATTGTTATAATTCATTTAATTCATGCAATTGTCAATTAAATTCAATTGAAATCATTCAATTAAATAAAATAAATTAGAAGAAGCAGAATTGGAAACATTTGAAAGCCCATAGAAAACGCTTTCAAATTTAAATGCAAATAAAAATAATAAAAAGTGTTAAAAATTTATTATTATTTTTCATAAGGAGAAACAAAACAATAACGTGTATAATTAATTAGTGACGATATAATAAATTTAATAAACAATTGTAAAATGATCCATATTCTTCGAAAGATTTTTTTAACACAAAACTAAAAGTTTTAACACCAAAAAATAAAAGAAAAATTGAAAAATTAAAATAAAATTTCAATACTAATTTTTTTCTGTTTCTATTCCTCCTTTTTCTTTCTTTAGTGCTTAAAGAAGAACCAGACGATTTAACTGCCCACTTAGTGGCCACAAATACTGTTGATGCCTGTATGCCACTTGATGAATCTGGGCCATTGTTTGGTGAAATTTTAGTTGGTTTTGGTATGGGCTCATATGGCAGCCTCTTAACCGACGATATCAATTCATTAGATTCAAATACATCATCAAATGAACACAACAGCAATAATCACAACAGCAATAATGGCAACAATAATCCAACAACAATAAAAACAAATTCAATTAATACAATAACATGTTCATCATCGGCATCGTCACCTTCGTCCTCGACAACATCATACAATAATATTTCTTCACCTGTGGCATCGGGTGTAACAACAGCAGCAAATACACATAGACAATCATCACCAACATTGATAACAACAACATGTGCAACAAATAGTAATACAAATACCACTACAACAACAGTAAATAGCACAAATATTGATCCATTTATAAATTATCGTGATGAATCGAATGATACAAATTGCTCACAGCATTTACTCTCACCAAGTGTTACATCAAAGGTAATTAAAAAAAATTGTTTGAAATGCAAAGTTATTAAAAAATGTCTAATCAGGTTAAATTGTCAGGAATAAGAGAAATGAAGAGAAAATATTTCAAAATGTTAGAAATTTTCAAAATCCAAAAAAATTGATTAAATAAAATTTTGCCTGAGTATTTCTTGCGAAGTTTCCAATTTGAAATTAGCATAATCGGTTAACAACCTCTAAGTTCAACCGAAGAACATTTAAATTAAATTATAAATTGACAAAATGGAAAGAAATATTAAGTCATATGCAATTCATTTCCATTCCAAAAATTAATAAAGTCGGTTCAGTAGGGAAAAAGTTATAACCAAAAATATAACAAATTTTATGACTCAGAAAAACTTCTATACAATGTATGCGCCGGTGAGTATATGTGTGAATGTGTATGTACGAAACATAACACATTTACTTCACATGCATTTGTGGTGAAGGGTATTGAAGATTCGGCATTCGTAGTTGTTCTTTGGTAGTGTTGACTTTCCAGTTACTTTTTTTCAACAATAAAGTTGACTTTTTGAAAACCACTTATCTTTCGAAGGCAATCAATTACCTGCTTTTTCATTTTAAAATTTTGTTTCCTTAAACAATTATTTGTTTTTCATTCAAACACTTAAAAAATGAAAAATTTCCTGGAAATAGTCAATAAATCTTATTTTTCGAATAATAATAAATTTTAAAAATGAGTTTGTAAAAAAATCCTATACACTATTTGTTTTTTATAATTTATCCCTCCAAAATATTGAAATCTAATTGTAATTTTTTCCACTTATATTTTTTCCAGAGTCCCGAAGGTAGCAGTCTACCATCATTATGCAGTCCAAACTCATTAAGTCAAGAGGATGAATTTTCATATTATACTATGAATGTTGATGACATGGATGATTTGACAATGCGTGCACCCTATATACCAATGAATGAACAAGATGATTTACCCTTGTTAACATCAGATGATTATATGTGGAGTAGTGGTAATGCCTTTACACCTGATGAATTCAGTTTAAATACAAAAGATTCAGATAATTTGCATCCCATGCAAATTTCTCAAACAATGAATTATCAACAACAACAATTTACCCAACAACAAACGCAACAATTTTCAAATTCATTATGTTCTTCACCAGCTTCAACCGTATCCTCAATGTCACCATCACCCATACAACAGCAGCAACAACAAAATTCTCAACAAATTTTCTCAGCCGATTCATCGGAATTGGCTGCTTTATTATGTGGTACGGGTAGTGGTGCTTTATCCATCTTACATGATGCTACAAATTTTACAAATTCTTTAAATTTAAATGCTGGATCAGCAACTACATTAGTTAATGGTAATGGTGGTAATAGTAATCAAAATAATAACAATGGTGAAAATAGTATTGGTGGTTTAACTGATGATTTGGATAATGTTAGTGTGGCTAGTTCTAATACTACCACCACTACCTTAGATCATCATCAACAACTGCAACAGCATTGTTTGCAACAATTACAAGAACAGTTGCAACAACAACAACGTCAACAGTTATTGAGTGGTTTAAATATTGATTGTAAAAAAGAAAAATTCGAAACATCAAATAATTCACCTTCGTTGACACCGCATCTATGCGATACTATCGAAGATACTTTCGATAATGTCTATAACAAGAATTGTAAGTATTTAAATATAATAAATGCTTTAAACATCTAATGCATTTGTTAAAAAAAAAGGAAAAAAGCCTTTGATCCTTTTTTCTGGTCATTCTTTTTTAAGCAAGTTTTTTTTTATTTTTTGCTTAAGAGAAAATTCATAAATTGGATTAAGTAGGTCATTTTTTTATACCCTCCACCATCACTTTGTTATTACGATAATGTTTATATATTCATCATATCAAAATCTGACTTGATTTAGCTTTGTCCGTCTGACTGTTTGTCAGTTGTAGGCACATTAAAAGTTTGCCTGAATTATTTTTATAATTCTAACAAGTTTCCTAATCGTATCAGTATATTAAAATATATAGATATCTGATATCTGAGGCAACCTCTAAATTCAAGCTGAGAACTTTTTTTAAAATTGTCAATTATAAATAGACAAATCAGAATGAAATTTTGACATATTTTTAAGTTTTGTGTACTTCATTATCATACCAAAACTTATAGCTCAATATATTACTAACATTATGACTAATTAAGTGTTTCTGCATTATATTTAAGAGTGTGTGAGTGTATATGTACGAAACATAACATGTTTACTTCACATGCATTTATGATGGAGGGTAGTGATGATTCGGCGTCGCCGAATATAGCATTCTTAATTGATAATTAAATGTTTTTATTATTTTTATTTTACTTCATAAATTTATATCATTCATAGTTTCAAATTCTTTGAAGATTTAAGAGTTTTTGAATTATAATTTCAATAGACATTAATTAAGTTTTAAATTATTTAGACACTTACCCCCCGGGATGCTTTTTAAGGCACTAAGGGATGAAAAATAGTTCAGTAGTTTTTCTAAACCTTTTTTTTAATTTAAAAAATTTCATATGAATAATTGTTTGAAGAGGTTAATTAAACTCAATTCAAATCCTTAGTAATGAACTGAGAAACACATGTTTTTCCCTTCATACACATGTCACAAAATTGGAAATTTTCTTTACGCCTCGAATAATTCTGAAAATATTCCAAAAATATATTTTTCCAAATACTAATGGAATATAAATTCTAAAAATGCTTAAGAATAAAATGTATTATTTATGTAACCATATTAAAGGTGACAATGTGTGTGTGAAATTATAAAAATTTAAAAATACTTTAAGTAGACACACACACACCAATATAATAATATTAAAAATTGTATTTTTTAAATACACATTTTTTTAAAGAATGAAATGAAGACTTCATAATAATAATAATAATTAACACTGATAAAAATCAACGGAAACGTTTTTACATCACTTTTCTTCTTTTTATTATTATTGTTGACATATGAAGGAAATGATGTATAATAGATGTATAACTGTAATATTTTTAAAACAAAAGATGAGGAGCTCTTTATATGAATAATAATATTGTGCAGGCGGGCATTTGTTTAATGTGTTAAATTTTTATAATTTACTTTAATTGTAAATTATTATTTCATTAATAATCATTTTCACTTAGTTTCGTTTTTTTTTAATAAAACTTATTTCAAACTGTCAATTTTAAATGATCATTTTGACACTTTAAATTATAAACATAAACAAACAAAAAAACTTTTTTAATTATTTAATGTGATTGAAAAATTCATAACATAAATATATGTTAATAAAAACGAAATCACTGAAGTACTAAAATTAAAACTGTATTTTTTTATTGATTGAAATTATTAATACAATTTACAAAAAAATATAGTTTTAATCACTAGTAATGAAATTTTGAACCCTTCCAAAAACCTTTCCATTAACGTTTCTGTAAATTTGCATAAATTTAACACAATTTTGTGTGTTCTTCAATTCATTTTTACCCAAAATCATTGCACTGGCTTTAGTTCTGGGCAGTTTGGAGGATTTGCCTCTCTGATACAAATACCACATTATTTTTCTTTAACCACTTAGTGGCTTGTTTACCATAGTGACAGGATGCTTTATCAGACCAAAAGTAAGTTATTAAGCAAACTTTTTTATAAACAATCCTTGATGTACATTTCGGTATTTATTGAGCCCGTTATAAATAAAGATTTTTGAAACCTTTTGAAAATTTTGACTGAAAAGTTTTGACCCAGTCCTTAACTTTTCTTCTAAAATTTTTAATCAGGAAGTTGTGGAAATCTGTTAGAACATACGTTTCATCATCCATTATGCAGTAAGAACTTTTTGGACTCTAAATTTTTAGCAATTTTGATGTCAGAATTTTTTTTAGCCTTGTATGTTTTTAAACCTGAACATTGAGTTAACCAACATGTTTTACGAAGTTAACTCGATCCAAATAAATCAAGTAAAACTTGGGTTAAAAAATTTAATGCATAAAATGTGTAAAGATTTTTTTCCATCACGCTCCTTTCTTTTGACGTCATTCTTTAGACAACAAAAATTTTAATAAAACAAAAATTTAATTTTTTTATTTTTATGTTTATTTTGAAAATTTCCTCCTCCGAATAACACGTGACATTTATTAAATATTGTTTGTTATTTATTTTTGTTAAACTCTTTCAATTATTAAACATTATTTTTTATAAGAAAATTTATGTTGATTTCCATAACTAAAAGGTATACATAAAGACCATTCTTTTTCCTCCGTAATACCCCCAAAAAAATCTACAGTATTAATTTGTTGGTCGGGTCAAGCTTGACTATGGAAAACCCTATATCCCAATGTTGTTTCTGATTTATTCTTAAGTGTGCAGTACATTATAGTGAAATAAACATTTATTTTGAAATTTATGCGTTTTAAAATATAATTCCAAGTCAAACGGTATACTTAAATGTGGGTGTAACGCCATTTTTTTCTGTATGCTACAAATATCAGCACAAATGCGTAATATCTGAACCACCTACGGTGGTGTAGGGTATAGAAAGAAAAATAAAATTGTCTTTTTCTTTGCCCACACTTGTGCTTCTTCATTAAAACGTTCACCCCTTAATTTTATTGGATAAAAATTTTTTTCTACATATAAATTTTTCTATTCGTTTAACTAACAAAAATATTGTCACCAAGCGTTTCTAGAAAATTATTTGTTATTAAATATTTTTTTTCGTTTTATTGGAGATGTTGTGTATTTAAGTTAAATTATTAACAAAATTAAAAAAAATATATAGACGTTGTTTATGTTTTTTTATTTGTTATTTATTTTGTTTCACAACATTTTTGTTTTATAACCAACCAAGTTCAGGGACAATATTATTTTTGAGAACTTTTTTTGAAGATAAAACTATTAATTTAGTATTCTTTATTTAAAAAAAAATATTAAAAAATATTATAAAATTTCTTAAATGTTGAAAAAGAAAAATCGTTTTTCTACCCAAGTGGTAAAGAAGGTATATTAACTTTGTCATTCCGTATGTAACGCCAAAAAGGAATCATCTCAGACCCCATAATGTATATATATTTTTGTATCATATTAAAAATCTTTGTCGATTTAGCACTGTCCCACAATAATTGACAGAGCACAATAAGATTAAGCCTGAGTATTTGTTATACTCCTGAGAAGATTCCTATTTAACACCTGCAAAATCGGTTTAGTATATTAAAGTTACAGACGTCTTTTCTAAGGCACAATTTCTAAGTTCAAGCGAAGAACATTCGACAAATAAAATTGAAATTTTGCATTAATATTATGTTATATATACTACATTGTCATTCGAAAAATTATAAAAATCGTTTAAAAGTTATATTCAAAAGTAAAACTAATTTTATGACTCATTGTGCCTCATTTTGCCTCCCTGTGTTATACTTATTTAAAAAAAACTCTCATATGTTGTATACGTTTTTATTTCATATGCATATGTGATGAAGGGTATTATAGATTCGGCATAGCCGAATAAAGCATTCTTAACTATTTCTCTTAATTGTTAAACTATTTGAGTTTTCCGCTTTAAGTTCATAAATAAGATCAATGAACTTAATTTAGGTTATTTTGAAAATAAAATATTTCAATGACTGAAAAACTATTTTAAAAAATTAGTTATCTTTTTTTAAAAAATAAAAATTTCCTTCAATTCTATAGAAAACAATGAATTTTCTCTTAAATTTAGAAAAAAAACTTGCTTTTTTATTTTACTGGAAATTGAAAATTAATTAAAACTTATTTATTAGCAACAAATTTGGATTGTTGGAATGAATTTTTACAAATTAACGAGAATACAGATACAACAAATAATGCTGCTACAACAGAGCAACATCAAGGTATGGAAAATTTAAGACAAGAACAAGACTGTAAACAACAATTACATATGCAATTGCAACAACAACAACAACAGCAGCAACAAACTCCAAATATTATCATAAATGCAGTGCCATTGATAACAATACAAACAACAAGCAATAATAAAAATGTATTGATACCAACAACTCTTAACAATCAACAACAATTAACTCAGCAACAACAACACCATCAATCGCAGCAACAACAACAAAGCAATACAAAATCTCTAAATAAAGTGAATACCATAAAATTGACACCCATTACAAGTA
This sequence comes from Cochliomyia hominivorax, assembly GCA_004302925.2. Taxonomy (NCBI): domain Eukaryota; kingdom Metazoa; phylum Arthropoda; class Insecta; order Diptera; family Calliphoridae; genus Cochliomyia; species Cochliomyia hominivorax. The sequence continues at coordinate 93,359,386 of PYHX02000467.1, read as the reverse complement.
CGGCCACCATAAAAATTATTGAAAATAAACCAACCTTGATGCCACAACAACAACAGCAAAATATTATTAAAACTGCTTATATACAAGCTACAACCCAATCAGGATCAGTTACATTACAAAATAACAATAAAAGGCATTTGACAAATAATCAAATTACCAATAATGCCTTGGAATCGAAACGTTTGAAAAGCAATATTATGGATTTACAAAACTCAACAACAACATCGCAGTTATTGCAACAATTGATTACAACACCACAACAAGGCAATATGAATAATAACAACAACAATAATAATAAAAATTCAAAAGGTGTTTTGGATTCAAGATGGTCAGCTAATGAAAATCAAACATTAACACCGCAACAACAAAAGCAACAACAGCAGCAGCAACAACATAAACAATCCAATAGTGTTTTAAAGAATCTTTTAATAAGTGGTTGCGATGTAAGTGCCGGTTACTGTATTGTACCCATGAGACCTAAAACGAAACTCGCCAAAGCATAATAATTTTTACATTAGAATTCTCTTTATTATAATCTTTTTTTCTAATTTTTCCTTTAAAACGACAAATAAATTATAAAACTTTAATGAAAACGCTTAAAAACACAACACTAAGAACAAATTATACTAAACTTTCATAGGAAATGAAAAGGAAACGCATAATTTTTACAACACCTGCCTCTTAATTCATTTTTTATTTTATTTTATTTTAGTTTTGTTAATTTTAAATAGTTGTTACAAAAAAAAACTCATAATTTTTAGCACAAAATATGAAAATATTACACTATTGTTATTATTATTACACTAAAGTAATGTAATTTAATTCTTTTAATGTTAAAAAGCTAAATTCAAACTCCTTTAGCAACTTGAAGACATTAAATGAATTTGAGATAAAAATTTGTAAAGAAATTTTAGTATAAAGACGTTTATCACTTGTTCTATATTAAATAACATATTTAATTTAATTATGTTTTTTTTAGTTACACTTACACAAAACTTGTAAATGGATCGATTTTATCATTTTAATAGTTATTAACAAAAACAAACACATACACATAACTTTTTCTTTATTTTTGAAGAATTTATTTAACTTTAAGCTTTAATTATATTTTAGAGGTATAAAAAAAATTAAAAAAAAACGAGTAAAATTTAAAACAAAAAGAAAATTATTAGTCAAACAAACAAATAAACAAACAATAAACACTTTAAAAACAAATATTAGTAGTTAATATATTCTTTAGTCTATAAGTAGTTTAGTTTATAAATTAGTGTAATTGTAGGCAAAAACCAAGTGTTATACTTCAACACTTGATTTGTTTATTTAAACAAACAAAAAAATAATAATAAAATTAACAAGAAGATAGAGACTATTTGTTATATAACAGAAAAAAAAACAACAAGAAAATTATTTAAAACAATTCATGCTTTAACTTAGTATTTCTAAGTTTTATTTTTTATTATTAAAATATTTACAAAATTTTTTCTTTGATTTTGTTAAATAAATTATACCCTACACCACCATAGGTGGTTGAAGTATTAGGTGTTTGTGCTAATGTTGGTATACCACACCAACATATACCGTTTGACTCAGAATCACTTTCTGAGTCGACTTAACGATGTCCGTCCGGTTGGCTGTCTGTCCATCTAAGCATGTGTACCGCAATTTTTGAAATATATCGATGAAATTTGGCACATGTTATTTTTTGACCCAAGGACAAAGCCTCCCGCAATGAGCACTTAAGGTCATAAAAGTCTAAATAAAAAGTGATTTTAACGAAATAAGTATTATGATGCAGAGGTCAATCAATTGCTTCACATAGGACACATACATGCCTCCCTTCCAAATATCGCTTTCAATAATAACTGGCCAAATTAAGATTACTACAAGCAAAAAATCGATGTGCAAAATTATACAAGGATCGGTCCATAATTTCTCGTAGCTCCCATATAACACCCAGCAATCTTAGTTTAAAAACTAAACAACATTTCATATAAAAATGTTAGTTTCACAATAATGTACCGAACACTTATAAATAAATCAGAAAATTAATTTATACGAGGGTGGTTTATTAATTTTTCGTAACTACCATTTATAACCAACATTGTGGTGTAGGGCATTACATAGACGGGCTTGACCGACTATAACATTCTTACTTGTTTTTTTGTTATTTTATTTTATTTAAATTTTGTAAATATAATTTTATTTTGTTTATTATTTTCCAAATTATTTTTTAAAGCAACAATATTTAATTTTTTTTTATTTTTTTATTTACTATTTTTAAATATTTTATTAGTAGTTGTTGCTTAATTCTGTATATATAGAGAGCAAAGCTGTATTTAAACGATAAGTGTTTTTTCTTTAGTTTTTAATTTTGTTAATTTAATATAATTTTTTATTATTATTTTTATAAACATTATTTTTGTTAAATATTTCATTATCGAAAAAAACAAACATCACATTTTTTCTTTGTTATAAAGACGAACAAAATAAAAAAATTAATATTATTAAAAAAATTAATTTATTTTTGTTTTATTTTCTTTATGTTAAATATTATTTTTATATAAAGTGTATACAAACAGAGTTGGAAAATGTTTATGTTTTTTATTTAAAAATTAAAAGAAATGGTTCTTAAATCTATTGTGTCCTGTTTTCGAAAAAAAAACAATAAAAATAATAAAACTGTTATAATTTTTATACTCTTCACCACCATAAGTGGCGAATCATTTCAGACCCCATAATGTATATTCTTGCATCAAATAAAAGTCTTTGTCGAATTAGCTATGTCCGCCTGTTATTGGCACGTCACATCAACACTTATTGACAGAGCTCTACGAAATTTGGCCTAAGTATTTCCTATAGTACTAAGAAGTTTCCCACTTAAATCCAGCTAATTAGATACGGTATGTTAAAAGATATAGACCAATATCTCAGGCATCTTCTAAGATTAAGCGAAAAACTTTCGTAAAATTGTCAATTATAAATCAACAAATTAAATTTTGTATCAATATTAAGTTATATACTTCAATATCATTCCAAAATATATTATAATCGGTTTAGTAGAAGTAAAGTTTTAGCCAAAAATATAACTAAATTTATGATCCCATTAAGTGTTCCTGTTTTATATTTAAAACAAACTGAAATATATGGTATACGTTTGCGAGTGTATGTGTGGAGGTGTAAGTACGAAACAACGTATTTACTTTACACATATTTGTGTTGGAGGGTGTTGAAGATTCGGCATAGCATTATTACTTTGTTTTTAATAAAATAGAAATAATTTTTAATTTTGTTTTTGAAATATTTGATCATATTTTGATCCACCATAAATCCGTGTGATGTAAATACATTACGTTTCGGACATACACTCATAAATTTATACAATAAATAAAAGTTTTTCTTAAATAAACAAGAAACACTTAATGAGTAATGAAATTAGTTATATTTTTCGCTATAACTTTTTTTCTTTGAACCGATTTTATTCATTTTTGGAATGGTAATGAAGCATATATAACGTTATATTATGCCAAAATTTCATTATAATTTGTCGATTTTTGATTGCCAATTTTAAGAAAGTTCTTCCTTTTAACTTGGAGGTTGACTCAGATATCGGCCTTTTGATATACTGAACCTATTTTTTAAGAAGGAAAGAGTGCCATAACAAACAGATAGACGGACATAGCTCAATAGACTCAGGTATTGATTAAATGACAATATAAATGTATATATATACATCTGAAATGCAAAGTTAATATACCACAAGTGGTGAAGAGGGTAAAATTAAAATTAAAAAATTATAAGTATAAAAAGTATTATAAATTATAAGTATTAGAGAAATACAATTCAATTTAAAATTTATTTTCGAAAATTTCTACATTTTTCCAACTCTGTATTAAATTGCAATATAATTTTAATTTCTTTCTTTTATTATTTTTTTATATTCAATTTTTTTAATTAAATATGTTTCCCATTTAAAGAAAATTCACCTCAAAATATTAACAACTCTACCTCTTGAGAGAAAAAATTGAACAAATCACACACTCACAAACAAATAGTTCAAAATTTTAGATAAATTTTTTACAAAAAAAAACTCAAAATTTACATTTTTAAATTCATTAAAGAAAGAAGTTTTTGAAAAAAATATGAATTTTATAAAAAATTTTAAAAAATTGAGCGCTAAAGGTACAAATTGAAAGTAAAAATAATTAAAGGAAACTTATATACATACATAATTAAATAAAAAAAAGATCATCATTAAAGAAAATTTTTTTAATAAATTAATAAAAACAATTTCAAAAATTAATATTAGAAATAAATTTGAATATATAAAAAATATTTGAAAATATAACCTTAAATACCTCAAAAAATATTACAAAAAAATAAAAGAAAAGTTCACAATAATTCTTAAAAGAGGAATTACATAAAATAATTAATATAATTAAAAAAATAATGAAAATGGTTTGATGTTTGTTTTAAAGAAAAAATGAATGGAAATGTGTAATTAACAAAATATTTAACAAATAACAATAATATTTGAAAAACAGAAGAAGCTTTAATTATTTTGAAAACAATAATTTATTATTTTTTTTATTAATTCATTTACTTATGTATTTATTTTACTCTCTCTCTCTCTCTCCTGTACAATTTTCCAAAATTGTTGTCCTAATTTTGTTTTTCCCAAACACGCGATTTTTTATACCCTCAAACAACACAAGTGATGAACTTTGTCATTCCATGTGTTACAATAAGAAGGAATCATCTCAGAGTCCATAATATATCTGAGTCAATTTAGCTATGGTCATCTGTCTGTCTTTTTGTCCGTCTGCTGTTAGTATGCTCACATATACAATATTTGACAGAGCTGTAATTCGAACTGAATATTTGTTATGGTCCTGAGAAGTAATCTATTCAAAACCATCGAAATCGGTACAGTCAACCTCCTAGTTCAAGGGAGGAACTTATATAAATTGTAAATTTAAATTAAATTTTGTAATAATGTTAAGTTATATTTGCTTCGTTACCTTTTCAAAATCGAGTTTAGTAGGAAAAAAGTTATAGCCAAAAATATACGTTTGTGAGTGTATGTCTGAGTGTGTATGTATAAAACTTTACGTGTTTACTTCACTCGCATTTGTGGTGGAGGGTATTGAAAATTCGGCATAGCCGAATTTAATCTTCTTACTTGTTTTCTCTTAAGTTTAATTATTAAGAATTGGTTAATAATATAATTGTTATAAATTTATCAAAATTGAAAAAAATAAAATAAATGAAAAAATTGACTGTTAAAATAAAACCAAATTGTTTTATTTATTATTTATTTAAAAAAAATATAAATTATTTTATTTTGTTTCTCTCCCCCTTTTTCAACTTTTTAAACTATAATTTATTTTTAAATTAAGTATTTAATTTTTGTTTTATAAATATAAATGAAATTTTAAAAAAATGCGTTCTTATATTGAAAAAAGGAATCATTTATTATTTCGCGGTTTATTGAGTGCGTTTATTTTTGTTTTATTTATATCTTTTGATTATAATCATTTCTTTGGAAATCACTTTAATAGAAGATGATTTTCTTTGAGTGATTAATTCGCAAGTAAATTAATGTCTGTCTATATGAGGTTATCAATTTATCAGTTTTGAAACATTTTTTTTATATGAAAGATTTTATTCATAATGATTTTTATAACAATATTTTGTATTATAATTTATTTTTAATAAGCAGCATAATATAATTATACTATTAATGATATTATGATGATAAAATATTTAATTTAATTTTTTAAATATTTTTTCTACATTTTTGATTGGATTGTTATGTTTATTAATTAAAATTAAAATAGTTATTTAACACTATTAATACCAAGGAAGTCATTTAGACTTGTTGATGTTTTAATATGCCGTGTGAGGCCCCATAAAGTGTATATTCTTGCGTTATATAAAAATCAATCGTTCGTTGTAACAAATAATTGCCTTATTTGCTGCAACTGTATATTGCTTGTCATATCAAGAACTTTTTGAGCAATTTTGGGTTCTAAATTCAACATTCCATAGAGCATCAAATTTTTGACCAGTGAGGTGTAAGAAATCTGTAAAAACATAAGTTTCGTCATCACATATGTAATAAGAATACTTTTTAAAAAAACTTGACTTCAATTTCCGTGCTCTGTCTTTAGCTTCTTAACTTTTGTGCCAAATAGTCCGAGCACTGAGTTTAGCATTCTATTTTTTCTATTTCTTCTAGATGAATTTTAATCAGCTCAACAAGATATGATTTTGTTTGACATTTAAAATTAAACTTACATGTTTTGCAAAGGTAACTTGATTAAAATAATCAAATAATAGTGATTAAAAGTTAAGAATTTTTCGGTCTCACTTCTTAATTTGCTATGAGTAAAATACATTTTGGATTTTTGATACATTCTATTTATTATATTTTTTTCTTTTGTTACCTAAATGTATGCTTTTGATATTCCAAACATATATCAGAATCAAAATTAAAAATGCCCTTTAAAGTATGTTATATTTATTAGTTTTTTTATTATAACACAAACTTTTTAACACTTAATTTTTTATTATTAAAAATTTTTATAATTTATTTAAAATTTCAAAACATATTAAAAAACATTTTATTTACAATTAAATCCTTTTCCTTTGTAATATCCTGGCATTTAAAAATCGCCTATGGAAATTTTACGACAAAAATTTATTTATTTAAAATATTAAAAGATTTTTTTCTGTAACCAAAATGAACCATCGCTTTTTCTTATCTTTGTCAAAAAGATCAAGTCATAAAAATAACAAACATAAAAAGAGTTTATTCCATTTATGAGTTTTCGGAAATTTATCTTCAACTATTTTAGGAGTTTTATTAAAAAAATAACTATAAAATAACATTGAGTGAGTTAAGTTAACTGCTTTTACTATGAAAATCAATTAAATTTATTAAAATTTTTTCTTTATAATATGAAATTTCATAATATGTTTTGGGATGTTAACCATTTTTACCATAGAGAATTTCGTTTGTAATATAAACCAACAAAATTTATATTATATAACATCACAATATAGAATATAAACTGAGTGAAAACAGAACCCTTACACGTGTCGCATATTAAATAACAACATTAAAATCCTCCTAAATCATCTAAAAACAAAAAAATTCAAATGAAATTAAAAAATCTTTTTCAAACAAAAAATGTTGTGGTTTTTTCGAACAAGAAAAATATAAAAAAAAGGTTTTATTTTTTATAAAACAAAAGAAATTAAATATTTTAAATGTAAAACTAGTAAAAATTTAAAACAGTAAAACTGTTTCTACTATAATTGCAATGGACTCTAACTTCGATAGTCCATAGCATATTCGTCTGATCATATTCGTTCTATATTTTGTTATGTAGAACTGTTCTTTGGGAAAGTAATTGGGATGAAATCTTAATACGCTCACTTCAATAATTATTTAGATATCCGATAATCTTTGAATATGGGGGCTACATCTCTCCTATGTTTTGTTCCATAAAACAGTTTCTCTAGAAAGTGATTGGAACCAACTTTGAAAATTCTTGCTGTTAAAATTCCTTAGATATTCTATAATCAATATTTGCTTTGTATGGGGAATCCCATATATATATATTCTTGTACACGTGTAAAGCATAATTTTTCAATTGTCTAATTTTAGGTGCCAATTTATGTTGCCTATTTTACAGAGTTCATTTTTTTAAATTGTTTATATTTGAAGTTCTTACATATATTTTTGTTTTAAGAAGACAAGTTTGTGAAATCATCATTATCATGATTTTATATTTTAGTTTGAAAAAGTTTTCTTTTTGCTAAGTTTTTTTAAACAGTTCTTTTTATATAGCAGGTTGTTATTTGGTATACAAAAAAGGAAACATATTGGTATATTTTCTTTTCCATTTACATGAAGATATATATATTTAGTAGAGTGTGTATGTTTTTTTTAAATTTTATGTGTAACACGCTTTTTCTATTTCCTCTCTTCTTTAACGGGCCCCTTACACGTTTTAAGTCACTTTTTAATGCTCTTGTGTTTTTTGTCATGTCTTATCTGAAAATTTATATGACAATTTTTTTAAATACAGTTGTGAGATGAAAAGTAATTTTCATTTTAAATGGGAAGTTTTTTTGAAATAAGAATCATTAAATGATTTTGCGCCTAAATGTATACCAATTTTAATGGAAATTTTTGACCTAGAAATGTGCTTTTGATATAGAAAATTGAGCCTAAACATATATTGCAAATAAAAGTGGTCTGAATTTATAGCCTCTACTTTAAAAATTGCTTTAATTCTTGAACTACCTTTCACAAACAATTTTAAAGAATAAACAAAATTTATACGACATTATTTTTATTAAAAAATTTAAAATCACTAAAATTCATAATTCATATCATGACTTTAAAATATTATTAAGATGCCAAAACCTTTACTGCAAAAATAATTTAAAAATTAAGCCCAAAAGTACGCTTCGAAGGAAATATTCCAAATATTTTTGGAATTATATCAATAACAACAAAATCTCAATTTTCAAAATTATTTCCTACATTAAACTGCTTCTGCTATATTTTGTCACCTCTCTGTGTTATTTACTTGTGTGTAGGACTTATATTATGGGCTTTTATTTATTGCCTTCTTTCAGGGTCTTTTTTATTTTCTTCTATATATTTCGTGTTTTCTTCATTTAGTTTATTATGTTTTCTTTTATATTTATTTCTTTACATATATACATATTATTCTTCTTATTGTTCTTTTTTTATTCTTTTAAAATTTTTTATACATTTTTAGCTTCTTGAAAGAATGTGAAATGTTGTGAAAAAACATTTTACACCTAAACAAAAAGAAAATGGCAAAAAAATGTCAAGGAAATAAGATTTTTTTATTTAAATAATTTTGATTAAAATTCTAAAGTATTTTTATTTGTTAAAATGTATTTTTGTTAAAGATAATTTTCTTTAAGTTTAAAAGCAAAAAATTATATCTTAACTTCAAATCTTAAAGTTATTTTTGACAATAATTTTCTTGATAACAACATGATTTTTTTAGGTTAACATACTTTTTAGGATGTTATATAAACAATGAAACTTTATTTAATAACGTGAATACTTTTAGGAGGCTCATAAAATTGTTTTCTTTTTCTATTTTAGTAGGTATATTTCAAAGGATTGTATGACTAAAAATATTTATTGTTTATATTTTGATATATTTACATATATATAGAGAGTTATGTAAATATGTTTATTTACTTTTTCATTTGTTGACATAATGGGTAAGCGCCCAAGATCGTACTTAACTTTTATTTGTGAAAAGGGTTTTTTCATTATAAATATGTGTATTTGAAAACAATAGTAATTACCTTATCTACATTATATAGATCGATTTATACCAAAGGTAATCAAAACTGTTGAATAAACAATAATTCTGATTAAATTTTCTTAATTTCCACATCAAATATAATTTCCCTGAAAAAGTGTTGTTATTATTACAACACGTTTTGTTTGGCATTTAATGTTATTTTTTATTCTTTTTTTCGAGACTATAAAATAAATTTCAGGCTCTTTTTTATAGCCTGTGAATATGAAACTTCCGTTTTAATTTCAAGAAGCCTATAAATTATTTGCTTTTATAATCTTAAAATGAAAGTAAATTTATTAGTAAATTTGTTGAAATTACAGAAATAAAAACAAATTTTACAAACCCTTAAAGTAGACTTTAAATTTCAATTGCTATTAACCCCTTAAATTATGATTTAGAAATTATTGAATCATATACTGATATTCATTTTCATTTTATTATTATTATTTCCTATAAATTTTTTAACAGAAAAAATACATGTGCTTTTGCTTTTTTCCTTTTTCTCTAAATCACATAAAATTAATGACAATAAATTATATTTGAAATATTTCTTAGAATTATTGTTATACTTTTCTTTTGAAATTAAATTAATTTCATTAATGATTTATAAGTAAATAAAATAATTAAACAACATGCTACCTCTACACGAATCAATACAAAGAAAAATCAAAGAAAATAGATGAAAACATATTAAAAAAAAGAAAATCAAAGAAAATAGTTAAATTAATTTTAAAACGAAATAATCAAACTACCTCTAGTAAAATATCGAAAAAAATAGCACAAATTTTAGAGAAGTGATTTTATGCTGGTTAATAATGAAAAGGCTTAGGAATGAATTTAATAAATAGTTGAAAAATAGTATTAAATGAAAATAAAATAATTATTCTAGATTGATATTTTAAAAATCCTCATCACTTTAATTAGAAACTTATAGTAGTTCTTTAGCATAAATTTAAAAAGCAATAATTAATTGGCAGTATTTAGATAATCTAGAAAATAAACAACTTAAATATCTATAGCATAACTTAAGGCTTAATAATGTAAAGTATACTTTTTAGGCAAGAAAATCGCTTATAGTTATAATAGAAAACTAAAAACTTAGCAAATGTATATAAATCTCAAAAAAACCTTTAAGCAATTCAAAATTCCAAAATTTTGAATAAGGTGTAAAAAGTATATAAGACTGGAATTTCAAGTTTTTTTTTATTAATAATATTTAATCCTCAACAAATATTTTGTATATAAAAAACATACTAACATTTAAGTAATGTAAATTTCAATGGGTATTGAAAACCAATTTCTTATAGAAATTTAATAATCATTGAAAAACAAAGAAATAAGTCAAATACCTCAGCTTAAATACACTGAGAAAAATATTTAGATATATATTTTTTCAAATAATATAGTAAAATGTTGTGTTTTTTTGATACTACCTCTTGATGTTAGCAGAATTATAAAAATCTATTAATAAATTATACTAAATGTTGTGTCTTAGTTTAAATTAAGTTAATATAATAGTACTAAACTTAAAAGTTTTTTAAAAGAAAATCGGTCTATAATGGGCAAAGATTTTAAAAAATATAATAAATATTGAAAATTCGATATTTTTAGGATTGTGACCAATGTCTTTCAAAATTTAAAATACTAAAAATAAAACTGAATTAAACTTTCCATAAAGTAATATATGTATTGGTTCATAACAAATTTTGATATTAAAAATAGAGCAAACACAAAATTACTCTCATCTCGTTGAGAAACAAATTTTATTATTCTCTCAGAAAAATAATAACAACCTTTATATCTCGGAAATTTAATATCCCGTTTAATTTAATAAGAAAAAGTGCACGACACAAGAAATCCTCAGTTGATTTCGCGAACCTTACACAGTTTGTTACAGTTTACACTGTAACTCAATTTTATATTCAAACTTTGTCAGATACTCAACTGTTAAACATGATGACATATCGTGGTTAACGGGTCTTTTATCACTCCATGTTTTTGGGAGAATGAAAAAGGCGAGTTGTTTATTTATATTTCCCGCAAATCAGATTTTTTTTAAATTTTATCATTAATTAATAAAACATGGAAACAGAACGTGTTAAAATAAGTTGGTCAAAAACTAGCTAATATGGTTGGACCACATTATTCATTAAGAAAGGTTATGCCAATGTCGTAATGATCTGTGGATTCTCCCGACAATTTACTTTTATTATCAAGTATAATAAAAAATAATTTTTTTAAACACCCTGATTACATTATTTCTAGTCAGATGACGTTATTGGTTTTTTGACAGTAAAGTTAGAATTTCGAGAGAGTAATTACTCCAGTAGATTGTTTGTCATTAATAATATCACTGAGAGAGTAAATATCCCAGTAGATTTTTTACTTTGGGAATCAGAATTTTCCAGCTTATATTATTTCCAATAATTACTTTTTGACCGCTGAGCGAGCATACATATTTTAGGGAGTAATTGCTATTTTTATGTCAATCCATTTAAAAAGTTTTTCAAGTCAGTAGAAAATGTTCCTTTTTTAATAAAATTTGAATATTGCAATCTAAAGTTTTAGTACCATTTAAAAAAAATTATTGTAAATATATATAATAAATTAAATTTTACAAAAAATTATAAATACAACAAAAAGTATATAAATTATATAACCTAAAATACCTCAGTAAAATAAAAACAAGAAGTTTCAAAATCTTAACTAAAATTTTAAAAGATAATTTATCTAGATTTAAAAAAATAAATAAGCATATAGTATAAAATAAAACTCAGTTATATAGAGAAAATTTTTATTAAAATTTTTAAATAAAATACTAAATACAATAAAAAAATATTATAATATTAACAAAACACCATATCTGCCAATTTTTAATAAGAATCAACCAAAAAATATATTACAATAATAAATAATTTTTCACTAATTTTTTAAATTATATTTTGATTTAATTTGTTATATTTTTAAATTTTCTTTTGTTTACTTTAATATCAAGTATTATTTTGTTTTTCAAACTACGAAAAAAAAGCTTAATTGACTTTTTTTCTGATGAAATCTTTTCAAGTTTTTTTGACAAACTTTTTCAAAAAACAAATTAAAGAAAAAATCTATAAATAAATGTGAGTTTCTAATGATGGATTTACATTTATCCTGCTGCTCAAGTAATTCATCTGTTATTCGATTAACAGCACTTCATATCATCCCCCTTTCAGGCTTAATATTATATTCATTAAGATGCAATTTTATTCACTCCAGACGATTAGAGCAATAAATGATATAGATTTTCAATTCACAGTAATTTTCATAATCTTGACAAGTGAACCTGCAATTTTTATCGCTTTTGGGAAAGAATTCCATTTTATAAATTAGTGGTTTCTTTTGGGGAAGGTTTCTGGTACATATATTGGTGGTGGGTTATTTTATTTAAATCTAAAACATTTATTTTTAACAATTTGATACAACTTTTTTCCCTTAATGGAAACTCCTTCCACTTGATATTTTTAAAAAATATTTTTTCCAGAATTTCAGATGTCAAAAAGTCAAGAGATTTTTTATTATTTAAATCGTATTTAGTGAATATTTTTATTAAAAAATTTAATTATACAATGTTTCTTCAACTTCAACTAGAAAGGATGAAACTTAATAAAATGAATTTAAAGTAAAGAATACTTTAAGTTGAGAAGAAACTTAACCTACTTTTAGGTAATATGCATCAAAACAATTTAATTGAACTTTATCAATTTAAAAGCATAAATGTTGTGTATACAACGCAATTTCAGAGATATTTTTATGAAATTTGGTGCTTACTACTACTTAGGAGCAAGGACAAGCCAATTGAATTTGGTTATGTTCTGTCCATAAAAATGTCCTCCTGGAATGGGATTTTAAGCTCACAAATTTTACAGATATGTTGAAATTTGTCTTTGCCAACACACACTTCTGAAAATCATATTTGAGTAAATACATCTCAAAAACTTAAGTATTGTGATATTTCTTATATTTATGATTTCTACGATCAGAAAACGCCTATTAGTCCTCATATAACCAGAAAGCTAAAATCTCTCATATATTTAATGAAAATATTTTTAATATGTATGTTTTCAGTCAGTCCTTAATTGTCTATAGCTGCATCACGGTCTAAACAGACTATTATTCTTTAAATTCTTTTTAGATTAATATAAATATAATTTTAATATGAAATACCAAAATTTTCTTGATCAGCTCAGAGGAACATAGAACATATTAGTTGGGAAAAAACGTAGCCTACATTTAGGCAATATGCATATTTTCAAATTTGAAAAATTGCTTTATTTTTAATTTCAAATATTTAATTTTCGTTTAAGTTTAGTATTTATTTTTTATTAATTTATTTTAATTTAAAGTATTTGATTAACATTTTTTAGAAGTGTTCAAAAAACCTCCATAAACCTCCTTTACAAAATAAATTTACTAAAACAATTTTATAAAATATTATATTATTATATAAATAATTAAAAAAATATATAAACTAATTATAGTAAATTATACTCAATCGTATTGAATAAACCTCAAGCATTTATTAAATTTAATATAAAATTTAAAAAATTTTAAATCTTAAGTAAAATAAATCAAATAAATAAAAAAATAAATTAAATAAAAAATATCGAAAATTAAATATTTTGAAATACTTCTTAATTAAAATATTGTCATAAAGTAATAATAAACCTAAATCTGACACTAAATACTTATAGTATAAATTAATCCCTTAAATATATATATTATATATAAAAAAATCAATAATTAACTAACCAACTGAAAATGTGTTTTATTTTTAGGGAACGTATTTGTTTCTCTTTCTCTTTTTGGAAAGGAAATAATAATAAAAATGCGTAAATTTTATTAAAGATATCAATTTTTGTTGTTGTAGTTGGTTTTAGAAGGAGGAACCACAAAAAAATAGAACAAAAAACGAGAACGATTATTTTTATAATGGCCTTAATTCAGATGTTCGTAATTGTATTTCGTTTTTCATTTTTCTTGTCTAATATTTTCGTTAACAATGAATAGTAAAATATGAACCATTTTCAAAAGTGTTTATTAGAATAAAAACACAAAATCTCATATTTTTATGGTCGTTTACAAAAAAGAGGCTCATAGAAAAAAATTAAATATAAATTTTGTTGTCTGGTATTTAGGGTCTTAAAAGGTCTAATAAATAACAACAAATAGCATCAACAATAATAGTCATTAAAGGACATTTTTATGTTAGAATTTATGTTAGAATGTATTTAAGGAATACAGGTGGTTAAAGCTTAAGTTATGGAGTCTATAATATTACCATCTTTTCAAATGCTTGAAGAAATGATGAACGTGTGTTTAAAGAAAAATAAATTAAATTAGATTTTTTTATTTTTTTTTTTTTGTGATTTTAATGGTATTTGATATTACGTATGATGTATTCGTTTTGGGAATTTGAATGTTTCTGAAAATGTGTTTTCCAACATTTTCAAAATATTTTAATAAAAACATTTTGTGATTTTATTACATAAAAATTTCAGAAAAATCTTAGTTTTAATTTAAAATATATATTGGCTTTTACCCGATGCGCTTTGCTGCAAAATTCCATCAACCCTAGATCACGACAGAAATTTCACAAATACAACATGTATTTTACACCAAATTTGAAAATGTTCACTCTTATAGTTCTTTAGATATTCAACGAAGTCCCTTGGACAGTTCTTTGAGAAAATGATTGAGAGTTCTGATTTGGTCTCAGAACTCTCAATGTATAATTCTTTAGATTTCGACAATCAATATTTGCTTTGTTTGTGGCTTCTCCTTCCCCTGGTCCTACTCGTCCTACATTTTGTCCAGAATTGCAGTTCCTTCAGAAAGTAAATGAAAACAAATTTGAAAACTCTCGGTGTTATTGATCTTTAGATATTCGATCATCAAAATTTACTTTGTATGGGAAGTATACCCTCCCTGGTTTTATCGATTTTTTAAGATGATTTTTTATAAAAATTTGATTTTTTTATAAAAATTATATTTTTATTAAAATTATTATTTTTTTTTACTTTTTTGCTTGATATATGATTTACCAAAAATTTTAAGAAAAGTATCACAAAAGATCTGAATTTGAATCTTTAATAAAATCAAAATTCTTTATGTAATAAAATAAAGAATTTTCCCCTAAAATCGATTATGACAACGACTTATTATTGTTTTTTTTTTTTTTTTAATCTATAGTTTTTTCAAAAAATTTAATTTTTGCATTGGAAAAGTTTCTTTAATGTCAAAAAAATTGTTCAAAGCCTTATTTTCATTAAAAAAATTTAAAGTTTCAAAAATAATCTATTTTTGTTAAAATTGTCAAAATAATTAAAGGAAGGGAGATTTTCAGTTTTCTCCTTTTCATTAAGATTTTAGCCACTTTTATCAAAATTTATTTTATTTTTTTTTTTTTTTTGCAAAAACTTTTTTAATAAGAAACTTATTTTTCGGTAGATTTTTTTTAATTATGAGCTTGACTTTTAACCATAAATTTTATAAATAACTTAAACCCATTTCGAGAAAAAATTTATAATTCACCATAACCTCAAAAATTTCCTTTTGCGTTTCAGCCATCGTTATACATACCCATAAAATGACAACAATTTGATTAACGATGCAATTTTGTTTTTCTAAAAAGATCTCTCAAATAAAAATCGTATTTTTTTATATTCCATCGTAGGAAGCATTTAAAAAAATTATTTTCGGTTTTTATAAACATATTAACTCACAAACACATACTTACTTCGCTTTTAATATAAGAATTTATATAAGAATTTCTTCTAAACGTTTATATGTATGGTATAATAAAAATTAAATAAGATATATACATATGTATAAGTATAATTTTCATACACGTGTAATTTTTAATAAATATTTTACGTTTTCAAAATTTCTCAAGAAAACTGTATAATCAGCAGTTAATGTTTACATATACATGTATATGTACGTGTATACATATATAAAAATGTTTAGCCTTGAAATATACTTAATATTTTATATTAAGCAACATACTAAAAGTATGCAGTACTTAAAAAAAAAACATTTTTAATGGAAGATTTGGGAAATAATAAAAGAAAAGAAGAAAATAACGCTTTGTCGTCTTCAATTGAGTGAGTAATTGTGGTGTAAGATAAATTGTATAATAAATATAAAATAAATTTAATAATTTCTCATAAACATAACAAGAATTGATATTTTACAGAACTTGATACTTAAAGTATGTATTTACCTTATACTTTAAGGCTCATAAGATATATAAGCCTTAAAGTATGATTTAATTTTTCTCTTTTGTTATATTTTATCAGTTAAAATTTTAAATTGATTTTGACTTTGAATGTAATTCTTTGAAGAAGAAAGGAAATAATTTAAAATCGATATGAAGAAAACTGTCTTATAAACAAAAATTGTATAAAATCATTCGATAATTTCAGGTTATATTTACTTCATTACCATTCAGAAAATTAATAAAATTGGTTTTGGAGAAAAAAAGTTATAGCCCAAAAGAATAGCTTATTTGATGGCTCATTAAGTGTTCCATGTTAATTTCGGAATAACTTTTATTTATTATATACGTTTGTGAATGTGTATGTATGAAACATAAAGTATTTACTTCACACACAACTGTGGTGGAGGGCACTGAAGATTCGGCATAGCCGAATATATTATTCTTTTTCCATTTCAAATTTCGATAACCTTTAAATTAATCCTTTTCCAGCCTTCCTTAATATTGCCAAACATTAAAGTAATTCAATTTATAAAAAGTCTATTTCTATACCAACAGAAATAAGGAAGTATAAAAAAGGTTAGGAATTGTTTTTTATAATAAAAGTAAATTAAAGGCAACAAATTTAAATTGAAATAGTTCGAAATATGAAAGAAATTTAGGATTCTTTTTAATTTAACCCCATTTTGTATATCAACAATATATTAAAGATTTAAATTTAAATAACAGAAAAATTTCAAATTCTTTAAATATTTCCATTTTTTCCATAGCAAAATTATCAAAATATTTTTAAAATCCCCTCCAAAAAATATGCTTTAATTTATTACTTTAATAACTTCCTTTAAGTTATACTTCAATTTTAATAGTCGCTATATATAGTTTCAATGATTATTAAAGTCATTAGTCATTATTATATATATATTTGGTGTAATTACAAGAATGTTAACATTATTTTTGTTGTTTTACTTTTTCTAATTAATTTAGTTTGTTATTGTTTTATTTTACACTAAGTTAAGTAATAATTGCAGTTAATTATTCGATTACAAGGTAAAAGTAATTTTATGTTGTTAGAAAATTGTAGAAAAACTTTTGAACTTTTTCTAAAAATAAGTAAACGGAAATATTTACAATATCACTTGTATTTTAGGGGTTATATTATTTTTTGACTCACCTCTACAAATGATAAGTTGTCGAGTAACAACAAAAAAGAAATGAACAAAATCGGTTTGATGAGTGATAAATCGGAATGATATAGAATGATAAAGTAACCAGAAAATCAATATAGATAAAAAACTTGAGACTATTCTAAGTAAAAATGTGTTTCCATTGGAGGTCTGAAAAAAGTCATTACCATTAAAAATTCTAATTTTTTTATATAAATTTTATAAAAAATATTTTATATGATAAATAAGTGTTGATACTTTTTCGAACAAAATACACAAAAATTTTTATGGAAATTTTTAAAATTGAAAATTGATTATTTTTAAACTGGTTGAAGATAGATCGTGGCAATACTTTTGGATATATATTGAAAAAACTGACTCATAATCTTGCAAAATGTGAAAATTGAAACGCAAATGACTGGAAAACTATAAGAGATAAATGTCACATGTAATAGCAATAAAATGTCAGACTCCTTTGCTATCATTATGTTAAATTACCTGCAAATACAGTCGATAAAAAGATTTATTTTAAAAAAATTCAATTCAATTCTGCCCCATGTGTAATTTATTAAAATTAGAATACTTAGATACTTTAATCATCCAGCATTTTATTTCAGAAATATTTTATCTTTAAAATTTTTGTAAATTTAAATAATAAAAAACAGCAATAATGCGCAAATAAACCCTTTTCGAATTGAGGAAGCATTTCGGAATTTTATTTTGATATCATCACGTCCCATTATAATTTTAAATCTGAGTTCTGAAAATATATAACCATCTCAAAAATGCTTTATTAATTCTGTAATATTAAGTAAAAAAATGGTTCATTCGGAAAAAGTTATAGATTGATATCTGAAATAACCTCGAAATTTTGAAAAAAAATCTCATTAAAATTTTGAGAATTTTTACCCACTGTGTATAACATACAAGAATATAAAATTCTTATAATTTAAATATATTTTAATGATAATTAGATAGATATTTATTTGAATTACTAAAAAGGACATAAATATATGATAATATTTTTGGTATACAAAAAATTGCGTATACAACATTTCAATATAAAACAAATCACAAATATTAAAAATATATATATTTTCACATATATGACGGAATTTTGTTACATGACAATTAGTGTATTCAAAAACCGAAGCCGAAAACCCGTTAACCGCTTTCGAATAATTGCTATTTTTGAATTATTCGACATTCCGGTCTTGTTCCAGTCGTTTAACCGGTTTTTAATGGAAGTTACTTTTAAACTATTCACTATTACATTTAGCTTCATTTTTGTATATTCCGCCATGACTGAGTAAATATATATAAAATGTTCATTCAGAAATTTAAGAAAAAGTTTCTGTGAAGCAAAAATAATGGATTTAAATACCAAAAAACACTAACAAGAAAACTTTTATATCCCGCCCATTTAGGGTATTTTATAGTGTTAGAATTATTTAATGTAGTTATACAAATGGTTATTTTGATAAGAAACCATTACTATTACTTCATTTCATTTAAAGATCATTACACGATATATGTTTTTATTGGTTAAACTTTAGATTTCTATTAAATAATATTTTATTATTAAATTTATAATAATTATTAAATTTATAATATTTTTGGAAAAAAACCGATTTTCTGAAAATCTTGTTATTTTGAATATATTAATGACAATAAAAATTAAATTTACATCAATAAAATAGAAGAACAGGATCCATTTTCTGCAATTATCGCTAGACAATCCATAACACTTCCATATTTGGCGAATCTTCCCTGGAAAAAATACATTTATCAAAATTAAAACCAAAATAAAAATAACAAGAAAAATTGAAAAAAATTGACACTAATGACTTGTTATCGATATTATAGACAAATTGCAAAATTATACCCAAAATTTTTTCCAAAGAAAAAAAAAGAAAAAAGAGAAAGTTCTTTGAACTTTACATAACCTCATTGACTGCAAAATAATCGATAACATTAAAAAAGTAAAAGTTTAATATCCTTAAACTAAATAGAGTAGAATGTATATGAATGGATATGTATATAACATTTATATCCTTAAAGAAATGAACATTCTAACAGATTTTATTATAACCATAATTGAGTATCAATTTACAACAACTTAAGAAAACTTTTGTTTTTGTTAATAAGACGAGAAGATGTTTTGTGATGTGGGTTAAAAAAAGAAACACTTAAAGAAATTTTATGGGAAAATTAATTTAAACAAATTAATGTTTGCAAGTATGTATTCAAAACTTTTGGCTTTCTAAGGAGTGTAATCAAAAAAATCTTAACGTATGTTTTACTTCTAAACATTTTTCTAGAGGAATTTTTAAATTTTTAACAAGTTTTAATTTGAAAAACGTTTCATTTGAATTTGATCAAAATATGGAACGAAAGGCAAGTTCACAGATTTGTTTCTAATCTTATTAAATAGTTCATAGTGGGGCAGAATCGATTTTTTTTACATCTGTAAATTTTGATTCGTTAGATAAATTGACATTAAATTTACACAGAATGATAGCAAAGGAGTATAGATTTCTAATTTTGGGCACAATTCAATAACTAAATTGAAAAATTTGCAAAATTTGTTGTATATTTCGTTATTTCTTATGTATTTTCGATTTAAATACTTTAAGCAAGCAAATATGATTAAAGAATACATACTGGGGCAGAAACGAGTTTTTTGGAAATAAATCTATATATATTTATCTGTCTTGCATTAAGATCTAGATCATAGATCTTTACGAAACTTTAAAAAAAGGTTTTACAGTGTATTATTGTATATATTGTGTATTATCTATCTCTAATATTTTTTGAATTAATTGCATTTGAATTTTTAACATTCAAAATTTTGCAAGATTTTAAGTAAATTTTTAATATATATATTAATATATAGTGAATCAATTTCTCACATCATTTTCACTTAGTTAAAAATATTATTAATCAAATAAAAAATGATTGCGGACAATATAAAAATTACAAAATTTTGTGGTTTTTAGAGATACCAATCCCCTAATCACAATCCCGATAAGCCTCAGGTTATTCGGGACTCATTAAATTTCCAGGAAATTTCACAAAATACTAAAGTTTAAGATTTATTTCATTGTCATAAATATACAAATCTTGACACTTTTTTAATAAAAATGTCAAAAGAGTCTGTATACTTATTAATCCATTTCGTTCCGGTGTTTGATTTTAGGAACAGTAAAAATAAATGTTTTTAAAATAATATTAATATATGAAAAATCACAACAATTTGGTAAAATTTTGATATTAATATGAAGTCTTATCTCATATCTCTCTCTTATTTTTTATGACAATTGTGTTGTATTACAGAACAAAAGTCCCGAAATCGCAGAAACCCGGGGTTTGGAATTTTGGGTTTTAAAAAACCAGTCCCGTTGGCAACTCTTACAGTTTTAATCAAAAAATTTTTTGATTAAAACTGTAAGGACTTCGCATAATTATGAAAAAATATCTTGATTTTTATGAAAACTGCTGTTAAAATTTAAATCCTCTCTCATTTTATATAATAAATATCTCTCGTACTAAACGGAATTCAATACAAACAAGCGCTACGCAATAAAAACTCTTTATTTTTCTAGTGAATAAATAAATATAAACAAATATTTGGTTTACATAAAAAATTATTTTCAAAATGATTTTAAAACTGATATGTTTCATAATTCTATATAGTAATAACGTCAATAACAATTGACGTTATAGGGTGTGTCATTTAAGAACCAAAAAAAAAAATCGCATTATCAGTTTATTTTCATTTGGTTGCGAATAAATGAATAATTATTTATAAAAACATTTTTTTTTGTTTGAAACTAAATTAATTTTAATTGAAATTATGTAATCATTTTTCTTCAAGTACAGATGGGAAAAACACTTCCCTTTTTACACTTTTTGACCAACAATTAACGTATTAAATTCGTGACTTTTTTGTAACAATTGGAGCCACATTTCCCACTTTCAAACGAAATAAAAGTTGTTTTGAAATTAACCACCAATTTCGTGATTCATTTTTTTTTTTTCGTTTTTAAAACTTTGGCGTTTAATTTCCCCAATTTTTCTATTTTATTTTGTTGATTGTTGATGCTGCCATTTCTTCTTAGATTATAAAAAAGACCTTAATCAGCAAATTGAAACACAAAAAAGTGTAAAAAATAAAGTTTTTTTGTAGTTGTGAATTTATTTCATACACGCGCTATAAAAATTTCATTTGTGTGTGTGTGTTTTTTTATTTTATGCCAACAGGCATATCAATACCTTCGACAAAACTTATTATCATGAAATATATATGGAATATAAAAGAATTACAATGAAAGCTAGAAGGTGCTAAACTACTAAATTCATAGTATATACATTTTTGGACTAGAACAAAGTAATGACGTTATGTCGTTGCTGTCAATTGCTTTCAATGTGTTTTCTGATTATTTTAAGGTTAGATTACACTAAGCAACGAAATTGAAAATAAAGTTAAAATAAAATTTTATAAAAATGTAAATTTCAAATAAAATTTAATAATACAAAATTAAAAAAAAACACATAATTAAAATGAACTTCCTTCCCATTCTGTTCTTTTTTGTTATCCACTGTTATCATGTTCAATATGAGAATGTATCTGTACTTTGTATTACACTACTGAGATTATATGTATACCTTCCACCACAAGCGGTGAAGAGGGTATATAAAATTTGTCATTCCGCTAAGAAGAAATTATCTCAGATTATATATTTTCTTGCATCAAATCAAAATCTTTTCTTCTGTTTAAAATCAGTTTAATATATATCAGTCTATATCGTTTAATCTTCATACCGACATCTAAGGCAACCTTTATATTCAAGGGAAGAACTTTCATGAAATTGTCAATTATAAAACGACAAATTTGAAAGATTTGTCTTTGAAATTTTGCCGTAACATTAAGCCATATGTACTTCATTACCATACCAAAAATTATCAAAATCGGTAATAGCGAAAACTTGTGTTCCGTGTGCGTGTATGTGTGAGTGTTGTATATATAGGAAACATAACGTATTTACTTCACATACATTTGTGGTGGAGGGTATTGAAGATTCGGCATAACCAAATATAGTTTTTTTTATTCATTTCATTTCTTTCCTTGTTCTGATGATGTATGAGCATTTTTTCTCGTTCTATGTCACCAAAGGGAATAATAAGAAGAATATTTAATGTTCTTAAGAAAAAGAAAAGTAAAAGAGAAGAAAGTGAAAGTTAAATTCTATTTGTGACTTAAAATTGTTCACCAATTGGTTTCTACATGCATACATATATTATTATGATATGTAAGTGTGTGTAATTTATTTGTTTATAATATTGTAAATAAATATGAACAAATATGTCTGATATAAACACGTGAATATTTGTACTATCAATACATATATAAGGGAGTATATGATAGCGTATGTGATACTTTTTAAGGGTTACCAAGTGTTTGTTTGAAAGGAAAATTAAATCGGATAAATAAACCATATATCAGACTACACACAAATATAACATATTTTTGATTCTTACTTTTAATTATAAGATTGTTAGGTTCGTATATCCTTTAGATGTATAAATTAAATTTTGGGCGCCATTATCTCAAACTGCTTTTAGCTTATTTATAACGATATAATTCTGGAGTCATAATGCCAATTCAGACCGAATGTGTGAGCTCTCTAATGAAACCTTTTTAATAACATATCTTAGGGTATATATTGCGATATTTGTTTGTGAAGTTGGCTTTCCAAATGTTATATGAGTTTGTTTTTTTATATGACTAAACAGGATTCAATTCTCTAATAATATTGGCAATAGATTTTCCGTTTTGTGTTATCGTATAATTTTTAACATTTTTATAGAGAAACATTTTAGAAAGATTTGGAAATTGAATTTAGAAATTTTAAGAAAAAAATATTGAGCACTACATTTTCTTACACTCCACCACAATCAATGTGAGTGTATTACCAAAACAGACGTATTAGGACCTCTTAAAGGATATTAAGAGAACTTCAAACATTAATCGATTAAACTCTATTATTTTTCTTGGATTCATTCTCACAGTTATAAAACTATTATTCACATTCTATGATTGTGGAATTCGATCAATAACCAGATTGTTTTTAACGGTTCTAAGATGATTTTTACTTTAAAATAAGTGATATTGATTAAATAGCATGTTAGATATAGTCCGATTTCTGATATAACCGCAAAATACAGACATTTTGTAAAATTTTTAAGAGAAGTATTCAAATTTAGAAACAACTTAGCGGTCTAATAATGAAAAACAACGTTATTAAGTCATATCTGAGATAACCTCAAAATTCAGACAAATAAATTTCGATTTTTTTAAGAATTAAAAAAATATATATAAAATATATATGAAAAAAATGTTACCATTAAATCATCAAAATCAATTAAGAAGAAAAAAGTTATAGCAAAAAATAATCTCTGATTTTTACATTTGAAATTATATTTGATTACCTTTTTCGATTTTAATATAAGAACGCGTTTTTCTAATTAAACAAATAAAATAAAAATGTTATTAAAATTTATATTAAAATGTATTTCTGAAGAGTTAAGATTTAATATAAGAATTATAAAAAAAATTAATTAATTTAAGTAAATTTAAGTATAATTATTAGTTATAGTTAAAAACAATCTATTTACTTATTTAAGTTTTAATTAATGAATTAAAAAAAAAACATTTTTAAAATAATTTTGTAAAATAATTTTAAAAATTGAAATAAGAGGCACTAAATATAAATAATGACTATAACAAAGGACTTATTATATATATAAAAAAGGACAATGTTACATTAAAAGACTATAAATAAAAATACAATTTTGCTTTGGCGTTTATTTTTATTTTTTATTTTTTTAATTATTAATAGAAAATTTGCTTTAGTTTAAATTTTTAAAACTTTTATAAAATATTTTTTTTTATTTTATAATAACGATCTAAAGCAAGTTTTCTTGAAATCCATTTATTTATATCTCTTACGAAAATTCTTAATAAAATTCTTTATTTTTTTATTTTTCTTTTTTTCTAACTTAAACCAATAGAAAACTAAATTACCTAAACCGGAAATTATAACTATTGACGATGGCTCTCGGTCTTCTATGCAATCACCAGATCTTTGTTTATCGCCATCACTGACTAGGCCATTACACTGTATGACCTCACCGGTGGCAGTATTGCGTAATTATCGCCATAATCCCTGGATAGGAGGACCAGGTGTTTTGCCATCACCCACAGCTAGTTTAATAACTAATGAGGACTCTAACCCACCTGGTTTAATGCCATGTGACACGGCCATTGATTCAGCTAGTGATAGTGGTATTGATGACATAAGTATAACAGCTGAAAATATGTCACCACTTAAGAGAACCTATGAGCAACAAAAGAAACAAATTGAAAATAATATTTATAAAATGACGGCAGCAAATAGTATTGCTAATGCTAATAGCAACAACAACAAGAACAACAACAACAACAATAATAATATGAATAACAACAAAGGATATGACAATAAAAAAATACTACAAATCGATAACAACATCATAAAAATTAACAATAACAATTCTAACAGTTTTCATGAAAATATTAAAGTCAATGGTTTGAGAGGTCCTTTAACTACAACAACCTCAACTAGTGCTATATTAATGCAAGATACAGAAATGTCTAAAAAGTTACAACACAACAACACTAATGTTGTTAACCAATTGGAGGTAGTGGTGGAGGAAGAGGAAGGTGCTACAATGAGTAAACGCAAAAGATCTATATCATTTTTGGACAGCAGTAACCCATTGATGACACCTTTTCTAATGGATTTATGTAATGATGATTATCACATGAATGCCAAGGAATATTTACAAGAAAATGATATTGAAAATGTTCTTAATGATTGGCCCGTTGATTTAGTTTAGTCCAAATAGACTAAAACATTTTATACAAAAAAAAATATTCTAAATTTTTTTTTCAAATATCTAAACAAATTATAAAATACTTGACAAATAATATAAATTTTTTTATACAAGAACAATGAAAAAATAGATTTTTGAACATTTTAACATAAAACATTAATAATATCAAAGTAATAACTGTTAACTTTATTTTATAAACAAACAAACAAACAAATGATAATTGTTAAATATATTTTTGATTTTGTTCTTTTTTTTCTAAAATCCAAAATTATATAAAATCAAAATATACCGAAAAAAATGTAATAGTAATAACTACACTTAACTGCCCCTCCTCTAAATCTTTTGGATAAAATACAAAAACACAAAAATATAAATATTTAGATTTTAGTGAAAATAATAATAACTCCATATAAAAACATATTTTTTATATTAAATAACACAAACAAACATTTCAAAAAAGAAAAAACTAAAAAAAAATTAAAAAAATCTTAGGCACAACTTAAATTGACAAAAAAAATCAGTATAATCAATAATATATTTAAAAATTCTAAAACAACGATTGTTTCAAAATTCAAAATCAATAAATCCGTTTTGAAGTAAATCTTAGTTTGGCCTTGTAAAATCCCTTAATCATAGTTTAAACTTTTAAACATAAATACTAAACTCCATTTATAATTGGTGAAGGTTAATTTTTTATCCTCAAATTCAGTCCATCGTCCCTGCGCTGACGGGAGTTCCTATATAAAAATTTTCTAAAAAAATTATTGTTGTATTTGAAAACCCTCTTCGTCATACATATTGCCGCAAAAAAGTTTTTTATTTTTTTTTATTTCCCAACCACACATTACAACCTTAATAAATCTTCACACAAGCGAAAAACTTTTCAAAAATATCTTAAAATGGCAGAATTACAGCCATACAATATAATACAATTTTGTTTTTCTCCTAAAAGAAAAATCCAAAAATTTACATTAAAACTTTCGCCAGCGCAGTGACAAGATTTCTAAAAAAATAATTTTTTAATTTTTCAATTAAATATTTAAATTCAATTAAATTCACTTAAACTATGATTAAACAAAAAAAAATAATAATAAATTTATATATAAATAATACTTGACAAATTATATAAAAAATTGAAAAATATTAAATTTCATTTAAGTTTAAAAGTAAATTTAAATTCAATTTATCTTTTTTTCTTAGTTTAAAACATTTAAAGCATTTATCAGACAATTTTATTATTTTTTTAAATAACTTCCTTTCTTTTTTGACAAAAATTATAGAAAAATTGTAATTCACTTTTTTTATTTTAATTAAAATCACTTTTTTGTGCAATTTTTTTCTATAATTTATTAAACAAAATAGATTTTGTGTATTTTCTGTCTCTTTAAAAACTGTTGTCATTTTAAAAAATTTGCTTTTCCTAAATGTTTTATTTTGAATAAGTTTTGAAAAAATTCATTTTATTTCACTTTTTAAAATTATATAATATGCTTAAATAAATAATTGATTAATTTGATTTGAAATATTGCATAAAAAACTGTGTGTTTTTTATTTATAATAAAATTAATAAAGATTTAAAAGTAAGTATATATTAAATCAACACAAAAGTGTTAAAAATACTAACTAATAGATTATAATATACATATATAAACTTTCACTTATTTCCTTGAGACGCCATCTACATTTCAGAAGATAAACTGTCTATTAAATGTTTATCTAAATATTCAAATATATAGCATATGTTAAGGCTTCACTCAATATGAAAGTAATATTAACTGCAATAAATTCAATTTATCTAGAAGCTTATTTACTTTCCAGCTGTTCATCGTATTTGAGCAAAATAAGTAGTAGTAGATAGGGTTTGACTTCATCTTTCTAATGCATTCACATTTATCCTTCCACGACCTTTCCAAATCTTTTAATTTTAAAACTAAACTTTCCAAATGCTTACCACAATCGTCGAAAATGCAATTTATTTCTAATAACTTCATAGCGTGATAGCCAAACGTAAGCTCTACCAGTATGTCAAATTTCATGTTATTAGCTTTTCAAACCATAAAGATATGACACGTCAAAGTTTGCCCTCACCAGCATCATAAAAAATTTTTAATATTGAAAATTTTCCCAAAAAATTTTTTTCGACACCAGGCCAACATAATCACGTAGTAGGTAAATTTTGAATGCGAAAAATGTTTAACACATAATAACTCCTAAACCACTAAATATATTAAAATAAAACAAACTCTATACGATAGAATTGGACTTGGGCTATAAGATGCATTAGAAATTTTACGCCTACTGCCACGCCCACTTACTTTAATTTTTAAGTATATCTTTTATAACGTTCATACGTGAAACCATATTGTATTATAAAAATTTGATTAACTTAGTTCGATAGAGAAACCTTTAATTCAGGTGCATGCTAAATTTCATACGAAAAGCTTTTAACGTTTCTGAGATATAGGTTAATGAACTAAAAAGTTGCAAGCGTAAAATATTTAGTTTTGCTATGTGAAACAATTTTCTTTTGACCTTCATTACTTTTGGAAGGCTAAACACATTCAAATGAAATAAACACTGTTAAAAAGGCCTTGACTTTAACTTTCTCACCTTTAAATTTCCATCTTTAAATGACCACTACTTCTCTAACAATTTTAACGCAAACTTTCTAAACACTTCCCACAAGCGTTTGAATATGAAATTTAAAGTTTGATTTCATAGCGTGATAGCCAAACGTAAGCTTTACCAGTATGTCAAATTTCATGTTATTAGTTTTTCAAACCTCAAAGATATGGTACGTCAAAGTCTGCCCTCAACTTTTGAAAATTTTTCGCCGAAATTTTTTCTTGATACCAGGCCAACATAATTAAGTAGTAGGCAATTTTTGAATACGAAAAATGTTTAACACATAATAACTTCTAAACCACTAAAGATATTAAAATGAAACAAACTTTATTCGATAGAGTTAGACTTTCGCTATAAAATCCATTGGCAATTTTAAGCCTACTGCCACGCCTACTTTGTCAAATTTTACTCTATATCTTTTAAAATGTTATTACATGGAACCATATCGAGTTATAAAAATTTTAACAACGTAGTTCGATAGAGTAACCTTAAATTTTTTTCGTATGAAAACCTGTTTAATGCACCTAAATATAAGGTTTTCTATTTAATTAAGTTATTAAAATTTTTATAATTCAATATGGTTTCATGTTTGAACGTTATAAAAGATATACTCCAAAATTTACGAGAGTGGGCGTGGCAGTTGGCGTAATATTTCTTATTTTTGTAGCAAATAAGTTTATGTTAAAATTAGTAATGGTCGATTAAAGATGGAAAGGAAATGGTGAGAAAGTTAAATTCGAGGTCTTTTTAATAGTGTTTATTTCATTTAAATGTGTTTAGCCTTCCAAAAGTTATGAAGGTCAAAAGAAAATTGTTTCACATAGCAAAACAAGAAATTTTACGCTTGCAACTTTTAATTTCAACAATCTATATCTCGAAAACGTTTAAAGTTTTTCGTATGAAATTTACCATGTTATTGGATTTAAAGTTTCTCTATCGAACAACGTTAATAAAATGTTTATAATTCAATATGGTTAGATTTTAGAGCGTTACAAATAATATACTGTAAAATTTAACAAAGTGGGCGTGGCTTTAGGTCTAAATTATTGAGTGCATCTTATAGCCCAAGTCCAACCCTATCGAATCAAGTTTGTTTCATTTTAATATCTTTAGTCGTTTAGAAGTTATTATGTGTTAAACATTTTTCTTATTCAAATATTGCCTACTACTTGATTATGTTGGTCTGGTATCAAGAAAAAATTTCGGGGTAAATTTTCAAAAGTTAAAATTTTTATGTGCTGGTGAGGGCAGACTTTGACGTTCCATATCTTTGAGGTTTGAAAAGCTAATAAAATGAAATAAGACATACTGGTAAAGCTTACGTTTGGCTATCACGCTATGAAATCAAACTTTAAATTTCATATTTAAACGCTTGTGGGAAGCGTTTAGAAAGTTTGCGTTAAAATTGTTTGAGAGGTAGTGGTCATTTAAAAGTGGAAACTTAAAGGTGAGAAAGTTAAAGTCAAGGTCTTTTTAATAGTGTTTATTTCATTTAAATGTGTTTAGCCTTCCAAAAGTTATGAAGGTCAAAAGAAAATTGCTTCACATAGCAAAACTAAATATTTTACGCCTGCAACTTTTTAGTTCATTAACCTATATCTCAGAAACGTTAAAAGCTTTTCGTATGAAATTTAGCATGCACCTGAATTAAAGGTTTCTCTATCGAACTCAGTTAATCAAATTTTTATAATACAATATGGTTTCACGTATGGACGTTATAAAAGATATACTTTAAAATTAAAGAAAGTGGGCGTGGCAGTAGGCGTAAAATTTCCAATGCATCTTTTAGCCCAAGTCGAATTCTATCGTATAGAGTTTGTTTTATTTTAATATATTTAGTGGTTTAGGAGTTATTATGTGTTAAACATTTTTCGCATTCAAAATTTACCTACTACGTGATTATGTTGGCCTGGTGTCGAAAAAATTTTTTGGGGATATTTTTCAATATTAAAAATTTTTTATGATGCTGGTGAAGGCAAACTTTGACGTGTCATATCTTTGAGGTTTGAAAAGCTAATAACATGAAATTTGACATACTGGTAGAGCTTACGTTTGGCTATCACGCTATGAAATTATAAATAAAAATTGCATATCCGACGCTTGTGGTAAGCGTTTTGAAAGTTTTACTTTGGAATTTAAAGGTTTGGAGTGGTCGTGAAGGATAAATGTGAAATCATTTGAAAGCTGAAGTCAAACCCTTTCTAATATTACTTGTTTTGTTCCAATTCGATGAACAGCTGAAAAGTTAGTAAGCTGCAAAGTAAAATATATTTTTGCAGTTAAATATTTATTTCATGTTTTTAAAGCCTTAACATATGCTATGTATTTGAATATTTATACAAACCTTTTGTGTACAAATCAGTTTCTCACATATAGAGAAATCAGTTTCTCACATATAGATGACACTCACAAAAAAACACAATTTTTAATGGATTTTGCTTTAATTAAAAACGATTTTAATTAAATATGTAACATTTCCTCATTTCTAGAGAAAAGTAAAATATAATAAAGCTTGAAACCATAATCATTAAGTTTTTATTTTTTTTAAATTTATATTACATAAAATAGAACGATGTAACGATTTTAGTTCTGGGTACTACTTTATAAACAATTTGATAGAGATTTGGAAAAATTTATATTTAATTTTACAATCACAAAAGACTAATAGCTTTCCACTAGTCTTTGCTCCAAATTTGTTTGGTAAAAAATCTGAATTTGAAATATACCGAAGATTTCTATTTCCCTTGTGATTTCTGTATCTTTTTTATGGAATAACTTCGAATGAATTTAAACTACTGTACATTATCTATTATAGAATACATAAATTACCTTTTACAGCACTTTGTATTTCTTTTTATATCCACCACGCATCAATTTCAAATTAATGTCAATCTGCTCACGTAAATTTCAAATAAGTTGTAATTATATCAATTAGATTATCTTCCGGCATGGACCATTTACATTGTGGATATTTTATGTCACAAAATACATAATTATGTTGATTGCTGGAAAATGACGAAATATCTCTCGATTCAATGACATCTTTAAGAGAAGTATGGCGTAGGATATGTCTTAACCATTTAATGCCCATTAAACCATCAATAATTTTATCGATGCCTGATGAATTACCCTCATTAACACGACGTGCAGACATCAATATACGCGTGCAAATGGTTTTTTGTATACATGAACTTAAGTTAATGTCATTGTTTTGAAATGTCTCATCAATTACAGCAAATAGATCAGACAATGGGGTATCTAAAAATGGATATAAAATTAAAAATAATGAAAAAAATATTCAAACATATAATTCAACTTACCAACTTTGGCTCCCGAAGAATTTCTATATACTAATTTAAAATTATTTAAAATGGACCACAATTCCTGTTCCAAATCATTATCGGATCTTCGTCGTTGTTCTGCTTTATCTTCTTTGCCAAGTACTACATATTTTCTAAAGATAAAAGATATTAATGCACTAATGGATGCTAAAAGGCCAGTGGAAACTAATGCAGCTGAATTAATGTTAATTAAAGCCTGAAATAAAAAAACATATTGTAATTTAATAATTCAATTGCTTTGTTAAACTTATTCATTTTACTCACCGGTTCATTGCCATAGACATCAAATTTCCTAACAATTGGCACTTTAATAAATGGCATTAAAAAATCCAAACCTAATTTAAGATTTTCTCCCAAAGCTTCAAATGATACCAGATTGCCACGTGACTTACGCTCATTTATTGCTGTTGTAGTATTAAAAGCCATAGATAAATTGATGCAAAAAATAGTAAAAAGGATAACAAATTTTTCATTCATCTTCAGTTTAAATAGAAACTAAACGTTACTTCCAGAGTTTTCGCTTAAAAATGAAATTTATTTAAACAAGTTTTTTTCATTTTGAGTGTTTCAATTTTGATTGAGTAATTTTATAAGCTCTGCTCTGTTGCCTTCACTAATGACAATGCTGTTAATATTAGAGTTTAATCATTTTTCTTGTTTATTTAAATTTTTAATTTAAAAAAAGTTTACGTTTTTGACGTTATGTGGGTAATGGGTTATTGTCTTAAAGGTTCACTAAATTTGAAAATAAATTTCACGCTTTTAAGCTATTTACTTTATTTTCTATTCAGATAAAATATATATTTTGGAATTAGCTTTTTACAACATTAATTTAAAATATTGTAGTCTGAATAATTTTTAAAATTTTGTTATGTCTTAATATTCTTAGAAACATTAAGTTCCATTAATTCAAATCCTTCTCTTGCTATTTTGTTGCCACATTTAAGTCTAAAATATCTTTATTTTCATTACAATGTTAGAAGTGAATGTTATTAGCATAATTTAACGGCCATTTAAGGTATAATAATTATTATTGATGTTAAACTAAAAAGATATATAATGGACGTTAATGCATCGTTTATACAGATAGCCTAACTTTCATATAGGATCTATGTAAAACAGGTAGCCTCCATACAAAGCAAATATTAATTATCGAATATCAAAAGAACTACTGAAGTGAAAGTATTAAGATTTTTCTCAATTACTTTCCCAGAAACAGTTTTTCTAGACGAAATGTAGGACGGATAGGAACAAAGGAAAGCTATTATAAGTTGTAGAATATTTAAAGAACTATTGAAGTAAGATTATTAAGATTTCATCCCAATTACATTCTCAAGTTTCCTGGAAAAAACAAAATATGGATAGGATAAGAGGAAAAGATAGCCCCCACACAAAGCAAATATTAATTACTGTATATCAAAAACACCATTTCTCTGGAAACAATCGGGTCGGTCCTCAAGCAAAAAACTAAATGTACAATTTTAATAAGTCAGTAAATAATTTTTGTTGCACTCTATAAAGGGGTTAAAGCACACCGGGTCTCAGCTAGTATTTTTATAATAAATTTATAATTGAAGTAAGATTATTAAGTTTTCATCCCAATTACATTCTCAAGTTTCCTGGAAAAAACAAAATATGGATAGGATAAGAGGAAAAGATAGCCCCCACACAAAGCAAATATTAATTACTGTATATCAAAAACACCATTTCTCTGGAAACAATCGGGTCAGTCCTCAAGCAAAAAACTAAATGTATAATTTTAATAAGTCAATAAATAATTTTTGTTGCACTCTATAAAGGGGTTAAAGCACACCGGGTCTCAGCTAGTATTTTTATAATAAACATTTTTTATATGTAATTAAAGATGAAATTTTTGGTGAAAAGTTAAAATTTTGGTGAAAATAAAATTTTTGATAATTTCGTTGGTAAAAGATAATATTTTTCGTCAAAATTTAAAATTTTGTTTTTGGTAAAAAATTTTTGGATGGAAAACGTTTGATAAAAAATCATTACAAATTTGAAATTTAATTAAAAACAACGATCATAGTCAAGTTGGACCGTTTATACAAAATTGGACCGACCTTCGTAGAATTAAATTATATGGCATGTGATTTATATAAAACATTTTATTTATTTGTGATTTACTGAAATAGTGATTCTTAGTCGTTCGATATAGTTTAAATAAGGAGTAACGCCAATTTTTTGTATGTTACAAACATCAGTACAAAACACATTACACCCAAACCACCATCATGGGGGTATTGTGTAACCATGAAACCATTGTGGAAAATAGAAAAATATATATTTTAAACAAAAGAATGGATTATTAAAACTTGTATATATTTTTTTAATTTAAAGGTTTTTGTTTAAGTCTACCGTTATTGTATAATAAAAATAAATTCAATAAATTTTTCATGGACGTGGGCCAATTACAGTTGTCATAAATTTCAGCACAATTATCACCATTTTTGGCCATATCTAGAGCATCTTTTACAGCGGTACCTCTCAAATAATTACGCATAAAATCCAAGCTAATTGCATATAAAACAATTTTTCAATTTATTAAAAATATATTTTGGAAGAAATATGTGGTAATACCTTAAAACTCCTTCCATAATACGAGATAAGCCTTTAGTGTTGGAATCTGCTTTACCAAAATTATGTTTGGCATAAGTACACAATGATCTTTGTATACAATGTCTTAAATCAATATCATTTTCTTTGAATTTTGATTCAATTATAAAAGCAAATTTATTAATATCAGTAACTAAAATAGAAAATAACAATGAAATGTATATTTTGAAAAATAATTTTGGTTAAAAAAAAAATAAAACTTACTATTTTCAGTATTATTTCCATCATATAATTGCTTCAATAAAATTGAATCCATTTGTTGGGCATCTTCATTTCTTGAAATTTTCTTAAAATTACTTATGTAAACAAATTGTGTAAAAAATATTTTTAATATTAATGCAATTATACCGCCAATTGCTATTACAGCTCCCGTTGTTATAAGAGATTGCAAATTTAGATTAAATAAGCTACGAAACGCAGTTTGTGTCACCGTCATACTTCTTTCGAGGGGTATTTGTATAAAAGGTATAATAAATTCTAGTTCAACATCAAAATCCTCTTCATCAACGTGAAATTGAAAACCTCGTGGTTTTCGAATGTTTCGTATTAAACGATCATATATTATAGGTTTCATATCCGCATCATTTTTTATTGTATATCGAGGCTCAAAATCACGAAAACGAAAGGATCGCATTGCACTGACATTTGTGTAAAATCTTTGAGTATGATAATTTGTATTAAAATCGTAGATTTTGACTTTAAATATAATTAAAATGGTAATAAATAACAAATTATGAAATTTAAAATAATAAAAAAACATTTTTTTTAAATATTCCCTTAAACTGTAAAACAAAACAATAAAAAACGTTGTTGTACGGCGCTCTATCAAACACTTTCTGAATTGAAGGCTTAAAGTTAATGAATAATAATTTAAAATGTTTTTACTTTCATAAACTATTTTAGTAATTGACTTGTGTTACATTTTGTACTTAGAGATGAATTGCTTATGATTATAGATAGTTAAGGTGTTTTAAGTTAGTTTTTCTTTTAGGAACTGACTGAGTTTATTAATAAGTACATGCGCGCATGCGTAAAAAGCACGGGATTTTAAGGTTTGTTTAACAAACAATTTAAGGTAATTTCATAATTTCTTTAAATTGAATTTTATAGAAATATTGAGGAATGTTATTAATAACTTAATAAAATAATTATGTACAACTTAAACATATATAAAATTTTTTTCTTCAAAAAGAAGAAAATTAATAAAATTGAATTAAAATGCGAAAAGTTACTTAAAATTGTTCATTTTTGAGTATTTAAAAAAAATCATATATAAGAAGGAAGAATTCTTTAAAAACATACATACATACATACATACATACATACATACATACATACATACATGCATACATACATACATACATAATACATACATATATGTTTTTAAAGAAAACCACTAAAGTTACGGTTTTTTTTTATTTGATTGAAATTTGTATTACAATTTGAAATTTTGAACCTTCATTAACTTTTTTATAGTGCTTTCGGTCACTTTGCCAAAACATGTAGTCCATCTCTATTTAAAATAGTCCACCCGTTTGGACACATTTTGTGTTCTTCAATTCTCTTTCAATAAGAGCCTAATATCTATCCACTGGCCTTAGCTCTGGCAGTTCTTGTACCACTCAAATTCTTGTTTGTCATAGTGAAAGGTTTTCAAGCCAGGCGAAAATAAGTGAACACATTATGAACTCTTATGAAGGGATGCAGCCTTTATTGTAAAGATTCCTGGATGTAAATTTCGGTATTTATAGAGTCCGTTGTAACAAATGACTGGCTTCTTTTGCCGCAACTACATATTGCTTATCATACCAAAAGCTTATTGAGGAATTTTATTAATTTTGGGTCCATAACTTTTCGACAACATTTTGCTTAATCATCAAAAATATAAAAATTTTACCAGATAGTTGCGAAACATCTGCCAGAACTAACGTTTTATCTTCCATTATGCAACAAGAATATTTTTTTAAAAACTTGACTTCATTTTTCGTGATCAGAGTTCCTGTTAGGAACTTTTTGAGCATTATATGTTTTTAAACTTGATTTAACTTTAACGTTGGGTGCCAAATAGAGCACTGAGCTAACCAGTCTGTTTTTCTACCGGATATATTGGGAGTTTTTAAAAAATATTTTAAATATTTTTGACTTTATAAACACCATGTGGACCATTCCCTCTACCTATAACAGGTTTTCTATTAACGGACAAGTTCTATCGGTACTGTTTAATTAATCTTTAAAACAGTTGAACAATTTTTTATGGGACAAAGTTGAGTTTTGTTGAAAATATTTAATAATTTTATTTCATCATTTTTCTAGTAATAAGATAATATTTGGGTTAAGTTTCAATGAAATACATGTATTTTTTTTAAACAATGATAATATATGTCTTTCTTTGAGAAGGTAATATCATTTTGAATTCTCATAATTTAGCTTATTAAAGTGATTTGCAAAACTACAGAAAAAGTCAAAATATTATTGAATATTTAAATAAAAAATTAAGTTTCATTTCGAATTTTTTCATATTATCAACAAATTCTATTATCTCCACAAGGAAGATAAGGATCACATGGATTACAGGGCTGAATAGGAGTACAAGGATCTATGGGTTTACCACGTCTATCTACTGTACACAACAATGGTGGATTGGCACCCTTTAAGAGATTCATTTTTTCTTTTCTAAAGTTATAAAATTAAAATTAGTTTTATGTAATAAATTAAATTTTATTGACAACAAAATACCTTTTAAGTGCAATTTCAGCAGGAGACATTTTCGACATCATTTTTTGTACTTTCATGGTATATTTTAACATATCAACTTTTCTGTTAGTAATCTCAATAACATCCATCTCAGTTTTAATACCATTTTTCCCACTTCCTTTAGAAATTCCCTTTCCAACCAGAAAACCATCACCACCTCCACCCCCTCTGCCTTCAGTTAAACCATCCCTAATGCCACCAGCAAATCCTTTACCATCAACCATAGCTTTAGGCCCAGCAGTTTTAGCACCAACTGCTATTTCTCCCCTACCTTTAACACCAGCTACAACATTTTTACCACCACTTGAACTTTTTACACCCAAGCCTCTACGAGGACCAACTTGAGTTCTAGCCACACCACCTGATCTATTTTCTTCACCCTTCACCGCAGATTTTCCTTTTCGTTCTCCCACAGCACATTGATACATTTGCATATATTTATTAGGAGGTTTGGGAAATAGTGGTACTGGGTTCCAATCCAATTCACTATATTGACACCCAACATTTACAAAATTATTTTTTCGCAATCTTTCAGGTTTCATTACACCAACAGGAGGTGTTATACCAAAATCAAATTCCGCTTCACTATCACTAGTATCCGATAATATTAATGTATCACAACATGTATCCAAATCGCGTTTAGAACATTCTTTATTACATTCATATTCCAATCTTTTTTTATCTAAAAAACTTCGACAATAACAATAGATTATTGGTCTGTGACAAGTACATTTCTTGAAACCCATTTCTTTTAAACATTTCTTTAAATCTCTTAATTCCTGTATTTGAGGATTTTTGATAATACGAAATTGTATTGGCTTCATGTTTTCATAAGGATCTGCAGCTTCCTTTAACATAGCTACAGGCTTAAGGGGTCTCATTGTCACAATGTATTCACCATCTCTTTTGTGGATATGTAAAGTAGGTTTTTGTTGTGGTACCAGAAGAGGAGGGAAGTTATTAGAATTTCGTGACTTATTACGATAGGAATATTGAGAAACCAGTAAAGTATCGGCAGGAAAATCTTTAAGAAAATATTTCATTAATTCTTTAATAGGTTTACGTATGTAACCTGGTTTCCATTTGCCAAAATTATTTACATTCCATAGCCAACCCATGTGGGAAGGAACATTTTTACGTCCGGCAAAGCCATTAATGCAAGTTTTGTGTCCAATATGAGTGGACAAACGGTGTTGAATTAATTTATAATCATAGCTTAGGAAAAAATAATAATAAAAACTATATTATTTAAATGCTGTAAGAAAGCGTGTTTTTTTACGTTGGTGTAGGGTATTCTTTTATTTTTTAATTATTTTATTTTTCAATACGTTACAAAGTGGTTGGGATTGGCGTTTGTGCTGATATTTGTGACATACACAAAAAAATTATCAAACATTAATTTTTCAGTATACCGATTAAACGATGTCCGTCTTTCTGACTGTCCATGTAAACGTTGTAAACTCCATACAGGTTGTAATTTTTGAGATAAATTAATGAAATTCGGTACATGTTAGAGCTATTGAAATTGGTCATATTCGGTTCAATGTTTCATGTAGTTCACATACAAATGTTCTCTTATAATGGGGTTTTAAGGTCTTAATTGTCCTTATAAATGACTTAATTTCGTCTTAAAACAAAGTGAATATTTTTCTCTTATTGCTTGTGACTTAAATTCGTCTTAAAAGGAGAATGGATTTTAATGATTCTTAAGCGCTTAAATTTAATTATTTAAGCAATAATAATTTAATTAAAATGTTTTAAGTATTTCCAGCTGATCTCAGCAATTCTTAATTTCTTTAAAAGTATTTTTGGTTTCAAAATAGATAAAGAGTTGAAACTATAGAATAAAAATGATTTAGGAATAAAACTAAGGTATTCATCAAGTTCATATGAAGTAAGTGCAGATAATTCAGCTTAAGGAACAACCGCTTAATTATAGCATTACCTACTAATCAAAATATCAAAAATAGTACTTACAATTTACTTTTAGCAGCTAAATTTGTAGCCGGTTTAATTGAACGCTTTCTACGTTTTCTACATTTATATGTTTTAACATCTTCTTCAGGCTCCACACATTTTTGCGTTTCTGCTGTAATTTCTTTTTTAATAGGTGCTTTCTTCTTCTTACATGGTTTCTTTGTTAAGCATCTTTTCACAATATTTATCTGGCTCAAATCTTTTCATTTTAGGCTTTTCAATATCATAGAGATCTTTTAATTCTGAAAATACTTTAGTCAAAAACGGGCGATCATCCGCACTGCTAGGACAATGCATATCTGAAGATTTCTTTTCACAATCATTTTCGGCTTTTGATACTGGTAGGGATGATTGAAAAATATCTTCGCAAAGTTTTCGTATACGACAATGAGCACAGGGTTTATTAGAACCATATTTGCAGGTACAACGACATGTAGATTTTTCTGCTAGATTAGTACTACTAGTCGGATTTTCATTAGTTTGCAATTTATCCTGAAATGATTTTAATATTTGTTCTGCATTTTGTTCCTCATTATAGGTTTTCTCTTCGAAACAGGGTATAGGTTTATAACAACAATTGGGACAGGCAGCCAATTTTGGTAAGAAGCTCATATCTTCTTTGCAAAGTGGGCAGTATCTATAAGATATGGAGACATATTTAAAAAATCACTTATAATTTTTTACTATATATAAATAAATATTTACTTTATTGATATGGGTTCGTTTACAATCAAGTCGGGAGGTTTCTCTATATGAACTATTTGTTTGT
This sequence comes from Cochliomyia hominivorax, assembly GCA_004302925.2. Classification (NCBI taxonomy): domain Eukaryota; kingdom Metazoa; phylum Arthropoda; class Insecta; order Diptera; family Calliphoridae; genus Cochliomyia; species Cochliomyia hominivorax. Next base: position 93,319,568 of record PYHX02000467.1, on the reverse strand, counting down.
TGTTATTTGCTCTAAAAGCCGTATCATTTAAATTACAATAAAATGAATCTAAAAAATTTAAAGTTATACAAGGCTATTTAATTTTATTAAAAATATATACTTTTACCTGAACTAGTTGGATGTATATTAATGTTCAAACGACTACCAGAACTTAATGTATACAATAATTTTTCATTTTCTTTGCGGCATGTATTAGATGTTTTTTTAGATTTTATGGCATCAATTAGTCTTTGATAATGTTTAGTTACAGTCTATTAAAAATAAACATTTTAAATATATTTATAATTAAAGAAATTAAAAACTTACTTTAAAGTTTTTATTTAACGGATTGAGTGAATTTAAAATGTCCGTATTATCCACCAGCCGACTATTAACAGCTTGGTAATATGATAAGTCTAAACATTTTGGTTGGAGATCCTCATCTGAAGTTGAAGCCGGTATTAAACCAACTTCTGAGCAACAACAAGATTTTTTATCTTCTCCCACCATAAAAAGGACATCATTGGGATTAATTTCTTTATTAGCATTACGACATTTGCCATCTGGAGAATCATCTTCTCTGATATATTAAAAATTTTATAAACAAACATTCAAAGTTATATTTATTATATAATAAATTAAATTCTTTACTTACTTATATTCTTCACATTTCGGTTGTAGACGTATTATGGCGTGTAATGTGCCAGTTTTTGTACCATCACATTCTTTAAGTTCCGTTTCAAATGTTTGAGTTATTTCTCCAGAACTTTCTAATAAATTGAATAAGAACTCTTCCGGCCACTTAAAACTACCATATCCTGTAAATAAATTATATAATCTAAATTAATTATTTCAAATAATAAATATTCAAGATAGTTATTATACCTAAAACGGCCGATTCTTCAGTTACTTTCAATCTTAAAGGGTTTTTACTTAAATCTTCTTTTAATTTAATCGGATTTTCCACAAATTCCAATATGGGTTGAGGTTTAAAATCTAAAACATTTATGCGGCTCGATGTTATAGTAATATTGCTTCCTATAAATTTTGCCTCCACCAACATTTTACTTGCATCATTTACAATCTTATATGGAAAATCCAATCTTACTATTATTATATCTAATAGAAATCCTTTTTTATCGTTTAAAATGGTTTCTGTTGTTTGTGGTTCAATAATTGGTGGGGCTATATTGGGCTTTTGACAATCTGGATGTATTAAAGATTCCGTTTTTTGTATGTTTCCACTTGGTTTATTATTTGTTGTCATTTTAAAATAAAATTTAGTTTTATTTAGAATTTGATTTGGATGTTTAGATAAATGTTAAATTTTCTTTATAAACAAAAGAATTATAAATTTTTAAAAAATATAACAATTTTTTCTAAGAAATTGTGAGAATTTTTTAATTTTGATGACTTTAAGTCAAGACGAATTCTATTCATTTCGAAGTTTCCTTTTTTTTTTGAATCAAGGCAATTTTCTTTATGCTGTTTCGCCTTGAAGAATTTTATTAAAATTTAATGAAATAATTGTAATCAATTTAAAAAAAAATATTAAATATGTATTCCGTACACCGATCGACTATAATTTTCTATTTTGTTTTAAGGTAAAAAAAGTCCTAGATTAGGTAGAATTTTCATAAAAAACGTATTTTATATCTGTAAAAACGTTACAACTAACAATTTTTAATTCAGCAGATTTTTTTAACTAAAATTACTATATAAAATTAAAAAAATTAAATTAATAATTTATTCATAAATCGGAGAGTTAAAATTCCACTTTCTATACGAAACCTTAAATCCTAATCCGTATAAAACGTGTACGTATGGACCGACGCTCATAAAATTTTGCACATCGATTTTTGCTTAATTTGAGCAGTATTGCAATATTGCACCGAATATGGCAAATTTAAATAGGCTTCATCCTTGGGTCAAATATTTATATGTACCAAATTTTATCTCAAAATTTTCGACTTGTAGACTGTTCACAACGTTTACATAAACAGCCAAACGGGCAGAAAGATATAACGCTCCAATCTCAAAAACAAGCATAATTTGTAATCACTAAATTTTTTTTTATAAAATTTAGATTTTTCAGCAAAATTCGCAAAAAAAAAACTAAAAATGGCTGTAGTTTCTAAAATAACGTTCCAATCGCAAAAACAAGCAAAATTTGTAATCACTAAATTTTTTTATAAAATTTCGATTTTTTTATCAAAATTCGTAAGAAAATTAAAGTGGCTGTAGTTTCTAAAATAGCGCTCCAAACGCAAAAACAAGAAAATTTGTAATCACTAATTTTTTTATAAAATGTCGATTTTTTATCAAAATTCGTAAGAAAATTAAAGTGGCTGTAGTTTCTAAAATAACGCTCCAATCGCAAAAACAAGCATAATTTGTAATCACTAATATTTTTTATAAAATTTGGACTTTTCAGCAAAATTCGCAAGAAAACTAAAAGTGGCTGTAGTTTCTAAAATAACTCAACTGGAAAATACCTACGCTCTAACCATATAAAATTTTATTAAAATATCTCTATCGCTTTAAATGTTACTGAATTATTTCCAAAAAAAATAATTTTGACCCACTGTGAAATTTTGACTGCTTTTGGTGTTCTTAAGTCTTTATTCTGTCAAAATTTAATTTGCAAATAATTAAAGTTTAATTTGTAAATATATTAAATTTCTACAATTATTAACATATTATCCATAATCAAAGTGAAAAGACGAGAATCTCTGACAAGAATTGAACTCACAGTAACTTCACGACTTCTGTACAAGTCTTTCTATATTCTATGAAGCTTAATTATTTATTTTTTATTAACAGTAGTAAGAATTAACATATACGATTATCATGTAGACATTCAGTTCCACAACATGATATAGGAATATAAGGACCACAAATATCAATGGGTTTGCCACGTCTATCCACTTTACATAACAAAGGAGGATTTCCTCCTTTCAAAAGGGCCAGTTTTTGTCTTCTAAAAAAGGAATTGCATGAAACACTCAAATATAATTCAAAAAAATGTGCATATACTTTCTCTCCGCTATTTCCTGTGGTGAAGGTTTATTAATTTCTTTAAATGCTAAATATTGTGCCAAATTGAATTTTCCATCTGGTCCTAGAAATGCTGCAGGTCCCTTTAACATTCTTTTACCCGTTCTCTCCCGTTTACCATCCATCATATTCTCTGGTATATAACCCTGAGGTCCATATATACCCTCCACTGCTTTAGCACCTGGTTTATATCCTTTACTACCATAAGGTCCAAATGCTAAACCAAAACGTTGCCCAACAGCACAATTATTTAACTTAAAATATTTCCCTAAAGGCTTTGCATGTTCTTCTTTAATTTTCCAATCATCTTCAACATATTGAGTAGCTGTACTAACTTTTATTGCTTTCTTTTTAGAACAGTTGTCGAGTTGAGCTACACCGGCAGGTGGTGTTACACCAAAATCGAATTCAGTTTCACTATCACTCGTATCTGATAATATCAAAGAATTACAACAGTTAGGCAATTTTCTTTTATGACATTCTTTATAACATTGATATTCAAGTTTTTTCTTCTCCAAGAAACTTCTACAACAACATTGAGATATTGGCTTATGACAATTACATTTGGTAAATCCAAAAACTTTTAAATATGCTTTTAATTTTCGCATTTCTATTAGTAAAGGATTTTTACTAATTTTAAATTGTATTGGCCTCATATTACTATGTGAAATTGCATTATAATTTAATGGTCTTAGTGTTATATAGTAATCACCATTCTTTTTGCTGATATGTAATGTTGGCTCTTTTGTATAATCTTCTTCTACATCATTGTTATGCTCAATATTTTCCTTAGAGTGAACATTCCTACTGGAATGTTTTATGTTTAGAAAATATTGCATTAAGGTTTTAATCGATTTTCTTATTGCACCTGGTTGCCATCCCTTACGTAAACCTTTAGTTTCGGCATTCCATAGCCAACCCATATTACGTGGTACATTTCTGCGTCCCCCAAAATTACTTAAGCACGTTTTGTGACCTATTTTAGTACCAGGATATTTAGGTTTGCTATTGTAATCGAAGCTATTGATTTAAAGATTATGACTTATAAAATATCGAAAACTAAGGTACATAATAATATTTAAAATATTTAAATAAAAATTAATTTACTCACATTTCTCCCCGGCAGGACTCCTTTTTTTGAAAGTTGTTTATTAAAAATTTCTCTCGTTCTTTCTCCAAATTTTTCTCATTGTTCTGATTACGATTAGCAATATGTTTTTCTGTTTTATATTCCATTTCTTTGTTTAATTCTGGTTTAAAGCAGTTTTCATCATCAGTTGCAAATTTCTTTGATTTATTACCATTTTCATCCTTTTTCTTAGGTTTTTTAATATCGTAAATTTTTCTTAATTCTTCAAAAACTTTCATCAAATAAGGGCGACAATCAGGGCTACTTGTCTTGCAAATGTTATACAATTCCGATGTATTAGATTCACATTTACCACACTTTTCATCTGCATTGTGTGATGTTTGAAAAATATCTTCACAAAGTTTTTTGATACGACAATGAGCACAAATTTTACCATCTTTACAAGTACAACGAGACTTTGGAGACTTTTGTTCCTTAATCATTGTACATTTATCAACATGGATTTCTTCATCTTGTTTTCCTTTATTGATAAATTCTTGAAGAATTCGTTCAGCCGTTAGTTTATAATCATAAGGTTTTTCAATATCAAATGGTATGGAACGATAACCACATTTAGGACAAGCAGAAAATTTAGGCACCCAAGAAACATTCTCGTGGCAAAGAGGACAGAATCTAAACATTAGAATACAATTCAAAATATTTAATATTTTTTAAAATTAAGAATAAATATTTACCTTTTAACATGATTTTCTTTAAAATTGTCTTTCTGGCATATTGTAGCCTTGCTTCCACTAGTAAAAACATCCGATATACATTGGCAAGAATCATTGGTAACTTGGAAGAAAAAATAGATCTTTGTTATTTTTTTATTTTTTTCATATATATTTTATTTTATTATATAATTTATTATTTCTTTTTAAAATTGACATTTTATAATTTATTTAAATTTACAAACATTACAATGTTTTGTACCTGAACTACTGCAAGATATAATTCTGCTAACAGATGTAGATTTTTCAGCTTTGGATTCGCGATTTAAAATATTTTTTTGAGATCTACGATTTGATTGATTTAATACACTATCCATTAAACTTTTACATTGATTAGAGGATTGCTTAGAAAATAAATAAGAATGATCAAATTTTAATTATTCTAGTTAAGAAATTAATATAAAAATTACCTTTAATCTACAACAGTTTGCTTCATCAATTGATTTTAAAATATCTGTATTAGTCACAGTTTTTCCATTTATATGTCGAAATGGCGATAAATCTAGGCAAGTTGCATTTGCAGATGATGTTGATTGCGAAGCTGTTATTAAATCCATATCCATGTCAGCACAAACAACAGAAGCATTTTTATTTGCACCCACCATAAATAAAACATCATTAGGATTTATAACATTATCCGCTGGATTACATGAACGGGGTTTAGGTTGTAATATATCTTTAGGCCTAATAGATTTTAATAATATAATTATTATTTAATTGTTGCATACGTTTTTTATCTTTAAAACTTACTTAAATTCCTCACATTTTATTTGTAAACGAGCAAGAATTTCCATTTGGCCCACTTTTTGTTTATTATTATTTATATCTGCTTCTTGACAATGCATTAATTCTCTACCACAATCCCCAGCAATATTATTTATAATACTGTCAGGCCATAGAAAGGTGGCAGTTCCTAAATATAACGAAAATAACACATTCTTTGAATCAATATTTTTTAATTCAAAGAATAATAAATCTTACCAACAACTTGATTATCATAATAGACTTGACACTCCAGAGGATTTTTAAATAATTTGTCTTTTAATTTTAGAGGTTTTTCTTGGAATTCCAAACCATTTCCCCCTTTAAATTCGCTTACATTAATACGACTAGTTGTTATTGTTATATTATTTGTTAAAAATTTTGCATCAATTTTCAATTTGGTATTATCTTCTACTTGTGGATTTATCAAATTAATCTGAGTTACAACAATATCGAGAATGTACCCTAAACCACCAGGAACTTGAGTTCGTGTTTCAAAAGTTTCCAACATTTTTCCAAACGAATGATTTTATAATTTTTAACAAATAAAATTTTCAAATATTAAAATTTAACGATTTATTTCAAAAATAGTGTTCGAAATTATTTGAAGTAATTTCTAAAGCAAACTCATTTTGAAAAGAATATTGTGTTTCAAAACGAAATATAAACTGGTCAAATTTAATTCCCCATGAAGGAATATTTGTAATCGCAGTATAGAATTATAGTTAGTATTATTGTAACACATGCCTTATTTTTTATTTGAAATAAGGCATGTGTTACAATACGAACGAAAGATGAATCCAAATAATTTTTATTGTAATCGATCCTTGATAAAGTGACATTGAAATTGCACTTATACACTCATAAAAACGTTAATTATATAACAACTATAATATTTACCACGACCTGATAATTTTGTTGAAGATCGCAACACATTTGACCCTAGTTCTCTTATATTCCCCTTCCGAATTACCTTGAATATCTAAACATAAAAACATTTGTACCATTTTAAATTTGACATAAAGTTTTTTAGTCTTTACGTTTTATCAAGATGATTGATTAATAATTGCACATATAAGTCCTCTTAGTAAAATTAGTTTAATGTTTCTAAATGACTTATAAATAAGGAGTGTGATCGAACAATTCTCAATACACGTTTTTCATTAAAAATTTTAACCATGTATTGTTTGAATTTTTTTATCAAATTAACTTTATAAAACGTTTCAGTTATTATATTTAATGTAAAACAAATGAATATATTGTTAATCTTACTAAAATAAGGAACTAAAAAAGAATGCGTACTAAAACTATTAAATATTTTCAACATAACCCAGCTTGGTCCTACAAAAAATTGACAAACACATCCGGTAGGAAAGTAGCCCGGTAAGCTTAATGTTCCGACCTTTCGGTATGAAAAGTTAAAGTTAATGCAAGTTTAAAAACATACACGTTTAAAAAAGTTTTCTAAAAAATGTTCTTTCTTCATAATGGATGATAAAACAAATAATATGGCAAACTTTTTATGTTGGTCAAAACTTTTATTTCCCAACAATTGTTGGTAAGGCAATATAATATTATATACGGTTACGGCAATAGTCTATCATTTGTTATAACGGGCTCTATAAAATCCGAAATTTACATCAAGGAATTTTTACAAACACTGCGGTTAACAAGCCCTTGAGTGGACAGAAACAGTAATGTGCTATTTGTACTAAGAGAGACAAATACTTCAAACGGATCGGAGCTAAGTTCAGTGGATAGATATTGAACTCTTGTTAAAAGATAAGATAAACTACCTATTCGAGCAAAGTGACAGAAAGTTCTATAAAAACGTTAATAGAGGAAGTTTCGAAAAATCCTCAAAATTTCATCACTAGTGATTAAAGCTATAAATATATTTTTTATAAATTATAATAATTTTAATCAAATAAAAATTTAATGGTTTCGTTTTTATAAAAAAATTTGTATATTAAGAATTTTTCGACCTCACTCTCTATAATGGCTCCATTTTTGTGAATTTTTTTATTAAAATAAATTTGCGTTTAGAGCATTATGTATCAGTGTCAATAATTTTTAAACAAGTTTTCCATAATCTTGAAAAATATGAAAATATCAATTAAAACACTATATCATTCAAGAATAAGATGATGACGATAGTAAAATCTAATTTTAGCTCCACATGGTACACACACAAACATCTTGATAAAAAAAGTGAAAACCTATTAATGCAGAAAGTACATTCGCCTAATTAATATGCGGAAATTATACCAACAGATTCTCAACTAACCAAAATACATATTTAATTTCAAAAACAAAATATATAAATAAAAATGCTCAAGTTTATTTCGGTTATCAAAACACTTGCAGTAAAGCCAAACATTTAAATAAAAAGATCATATAGCTTATCACAATAAAATGCCAAAACACATTAGAACAAGTTGCCTAACTACACCTTTGTGTTGCCCCCTAATAGAACGATATCAGAAGCTATAAAAAATAGCAAATGTAAAGAACAAATGTTGACCTTTGATTATTGAGGATGAAAAAATTAAATCACACCGAAATAAACATTTTTAATACAAACATATTTTGTACAACTAAATATTAAACGGATAAAGTATTTTATTATTAATTATTAAAACATTAAATTATAAAAAACAACATAGTTGTTGGTAATTTATCAGTTTTTTGATGGTTTTTGAATGGATATGGATTTACAGTAATTTATTGTTTTTTTGTCCAAAAATAAAAATATGTTTTTAGCAATAATAAAATAATGATAATAAAATAAACTAACGTTGCTCTCTAAATTACTTATTTTAACACTATAATTTTTTGTTATGTATATTGTAACATTAATAATTTTATAATGATAACCAACGTTGAGAAAACAATTTTTTTTTGTATAGGCAGTTTAAAATGCTGCTTATCTAGATGTTTGAACACTCGATAATGCTGTTTATTTAATTTACTTTCTGGCATTGATGATTTCAACAAATTCAGGTTTCAAGGAGGCACCACCTACCAAGAAACCATCAATATCAGGTTGAGAAGCCAATTCTTTGCAGTTGGCAGCAGTTACAGAGCCACCATATTGAATGCGGAGAGAGTCAGAAACTTCCTTAGAGATGTTTTCAGTCAACCATTTGCGCAAGTAAGCGTGAACTTCTTGGGCCTAAAATCAAACGGGGTAGCAAGAAAAAAATCAAATTTTAAATACATACAATTTTTTCTTATGCTTAATACAAAACAATTTCCGTTACAATTCATAAAAACATTTAAATTTAATAACTAATAATAACTCCGTTTCCAATTTTTTCAAATATAACATCAGCATTAATTAACGTATAATTCTTAATGATAAATCCCATAGAAATAAAATAAAATTCTTATCTTACCTGTTGGGGAGTGGCTGTTTTGCCAGTACCAATCGCCCAAACGGGTTCATAGGCCACAACAACATTGGTCCAATCCTTAATGGTTTTAGCATAAGCAGCCATTTGACTGGCAACAACTTGTTCAGTTTTACCAGCTTCTCGTTCTTCCAAAGTTTCACCAATGCAAGCAATAACTTTAAGGCCTTCAGCCAAAGCATGAGCTGCCTTTTCAGCAATTAATTCATCTGCTTCCTTGAAGACATGACGACGTTCAGAGTGTCCCAAAATTACCCAGTTGGCACCAATGTCTTTTAACATAGCGGGTGAAACTTCACCGGTAAAGGCACCCTTGGGTACTTTGTAACAGTTTTGGGCAGCAATGTTAAATTTAGCAGGGAACAATTCACGGGCATAGGACAAATAGACGAAGGGGCAACCCAAAACGATTTCGGTATTTTCATCTAAAGTGGCACCGGTCAAGTTCTTGGCGATTTCAGCAATTGATTGCTTATCACCGTTCATTTTCCAGTTACCACCAACACAGAATTTACGAGTCATTTTGCTTGTTTTTTCACACTTGCAATGGAAATTCTATAAAAAATATATTACAGTTCTATTAAAATTTCAATTATTTTTCAAAACTTTCTATATTTGAAAAAGAATAGATTCCTCTTTACTTTATTTTGAACCGTAAATTTCTTTCGTACCTTCTCCGATGAAAATCTTTAAAAGAATAACCTTAGAATGACCTTGTAGTGAATGTAGAAGGCTGTTTTGAGAGAACAAGTGAGAATTTAATTAAGAGTAGACAAATTCGTTATTTTTTATATATAGAATTTGACATTTGCTGAAGGAGGGAGGCTTTTTTGAATATGAATTTTGACATTTACCAGAAAAAAATCAAATATACTTTTAATCTGTATTTTGATGCTGCTTCTTTTTTCTAATAAAAACAATCATTCACAGTATTATAAAAGGTGCTGCCAAGTTATGTTATATTAACCGAAATAAGATATTTAATGACAATTCCAAGAAGAATGTAATGCATACACTCGTAAACATATACAATACTTTAGTTTTTCTTAAATGTAACACAAGAAAAATAAAGAAAATTAGTTATATTTTTGGCTTTAACTTTTTTTACTTATCGAATTCTGATAATTTTTTGAATGATAATTTGTCGATTTATAATTGACAATCTTACCAAAGTTTTTTGCTTCAAATAAGAATTTGATCTTAGGCATATCTGTCTTTGTCTTTTAATGAACTGAACCGATTTTTCTGGAGGAAACTTCTATATTCTAGACTATAACAAATATTCATGCAAAATTTAATTGAGCACTGTCAATTATCACGGACTTGAGCGTGCCAACAACAGACAGACAAACAGCTAAATCACTAGATTTTGATTTGATTCAAAAAATATCATGGGGTCTGAGATGATTAATTTGCCCTCCTCACCATTTATGGTGGTGAAGGGATGAAAAATAGGTAGAATTTTAAAAAACTATGGTTCTAACAGAATATGAGTTTTTGATTTTGTTTACACTAAATAAAAGATACTCTCAAATTTTATATTGATGTCTCTAAACTAGAAATTCAGAAAATGATTCTGAGTTTAATGATATACGTAAGAGGTAACAGTACGGCAATAACCTATGATGGTGTGGAATATAAAAATTGATACAGCATTGCACAATGGAGCAGAATCGATGTTTTCAAATAAAACTGTAAACTTTGATCAGCTAAATGGATTTTAAATTTAACATAATGATAGCAGAGGAGTGAGGCATCATAACTTTGGAAATATTTCTGGTCTTCATGGGCGGAGTTATAGGGGCACAAAGTGGACATTATTTTTTTAAAGCTTGCCAAACTTTTTTCTCATTCAATCTCATTCCCAAAAATGGAATCATTTGGTTTTTGGCCTATAGATCTGTAAAAATCGGGAATCGGAACAATTATGAATACTTTAGGCTTTCAAAAACTACATTCCATTTAAAATCAGGATTTGGAACTTTTCAAATACATAGATTAAAATCAATATTTTTAATTAAAAAATGGTTAATTTTAACAAGGTCTGGATTTAGTCCTATAGGGACTAAATCCAGACCTGCTATAATTATAATAAATTCATTATTATTTCAAAAAAAATAATAATTCTGCCCCACTCTGCGACTGATTACCTTTCTGCAAAATGATATATTTTTCTGATATTTGAGTACTTTATTAATCAATTTTGATTGGAAAATTATTATAAATTATGCAATGAATCATAAAAGTTAAATATACAATAACTTACATTTTCTGTTGAAAAGGTTCGGCGTAAAATTGAATTTTGAAATAATCGTATAGGCGGTGATATCCTTTGAAGATTTCGTATAAAAGGTATAGTAATTGATGATATCATTAATTAAATCGGCAAGAAAATTAGAAAACTTTTCTTTTCAAAAATTCAAAAAATAACTAAATAAAATTTATGAAAATGGATATAAAAATAAAAGATATCTTTATGTATATGTATGAATATTAAACAAGTGAGAATACTATATTCAGCTATGTCGAATCTTCAGTACCCTCCACCATAAATGCATGTGAAATAAATACGTTATATTTCATACATAACCCTCACAAATACATAAAATTAGTAAAAATTTAGGCCCTAACTTTTTTCACTGAACCGATTTTGATAATTTTTGGAATGGCAATAAAGTACATATAATTCAATATTATGGCAAAAACAACAGTTTTATAAAAATTCTTCGATCTTGACCTGAGGTTGTCACAGATTAGAGATTGTCACAGATATATATATATATATATATATATATATATATATATATATATATATATATATATATATATATATATATATATATATATATATATATATATATATATATATATATATATATATATACATACATTATGGAGTCTGAGAGTATTCCTTCTTAGCGTTACACACTGAATGACAAAGTTATTATACCCACTTCACCACTTCTGGTGATAAAGGGTATAAAAATGTATATATTTATATAAATGTATATATTTATAATGACATATAAAAGTCAATTCTAAACTACAGATATGTTTAAAAAAATAGCAAATATATATTTATCTTTTTTCGTTAAAATAAAATTTATATAGATTTATTAAAAATAAAAATTGTTGTACGTAAACGTACATGCAAATGTTTGGACTTGTAAAAATATTTTATAACAAATTTATATATTTGATAATTGTACAGTGGTTAGTAAGTATAGATAGTTATTATTATTGTATATTTAATGTCTATATTATATTTAAATGTTTTTTTTTAATATACAACAAATAAAAGCATTAGTAGAGTTTTTGTGTTTTAAAAATTAAACAAAAAAAAAAATACTACAAAATAATTAAAAATGATTTTATTTTTCAATGATAACAATCTTTATATAAAAACAATCATTTATGTGATGCAAAACAGGATAAACAAACTCTAACGGGTTTACCCAATTGTCCATTTTCATTGAGCAATGACAGCGTGTGATCCGAACAAGCTCTACAAAATATTTCACCACAACTGCGGCAGTGATGTTTGCGACGTGTTAAATTAAATTCTTTTTTACAGGCTGTACAATGGGTGGCTATGGAATCGGGTGCCCATATACCAGCAGCACCAGCTACAGGTGGTGGTATTTCATTTAAATACGATTGTGGTGACGTTATCGAATTATTTAATAACTCTTGTTGTCGTTTATCTTTCTCTAGCAATTCAGCGATCTTCAGTTTACTTTCACTTAATTGTATTCCCAATTCTTCAAGTGTGGTTTGAGCCTCTGACCATTGATGACGCACTTTTTCTAAATCTATTGTGAGCTTTTGATTTTTTTGTACTTCTTCATTGTACTCTTTAACTTTGTTTTCGAGATTAATAATTTTCTCTTTTAGTCTCAATTCATTCTCCTGCACTTGCATACGCAATTCACGTTCTTTTTGAACTTCATTTTCTGCACGTATTGCACGTTCTTCTGAAGCACTTACTTGATTGGATAAAGTGTTTGAGGTAGTTTTTAGTATTTCACCTAGATTAACTTTGTCATTACTCCATCTGTTTAAAATTGAAATATGAATTTAGAAAAATAATAAAAATATAATGGGCGTTTGGAGGATAATTATGATATTTTTCGAAATTTAGTCAGACCGATATAAAAGTTTTACAAGACAAAATTATTTGTCTAAAACAAATCAACTGCAGAAATATTTTATTATTAGTTACTTATTAATATAATTCTGCGATAAATAAGATAAAATAATTATTTTTCTTAATCTCTTTGATTAACAGGAACATAGAAAAAAGCATAGAAAAAAATAATAATAATTTTTTATCAAAAACATATAAAATATACATCTGATCAAATTGAAAGTTTAGAACTTGGATTATTCCAAACCCTTCGCTGTTTTCCTCTGTCTCTTGGTAGTATTAAAAATATAGAAATGTTAAAAAATATAGTTCTGTATTTTTTTTACTGTAAACGATGCTATAAGAAAGATTGTTACGACAAATACACATTAACCCGAAAACTCACGGTGAAAAGATTCTCATCATTTCTGACGGGATCAAACTATAAATTAGTCGGTTAAGCCCGACTATGAAGAGTTCAATACATTATCATAATATTAGCATTTGCGTAAGATTTATTCATTCTAAAACGACTTTCCTGAGTGGAGGTTATTTAGAAGCTATGTGAAACTTTTGATCGACCTTTCTATTACTTCTTAATAGTTTACTGCTTATATATATATATATATATATATATATATATATATATATATATATATATATATATATATATATATATATATATATATATATATATATATATATATATATATATATATATATATATATATCTTAAACTAAATGTAATAGACCGATCCACTTAAAATTAGGCACAATAGATATGAATGTTATAAAAAATATTTGTGAAGGTTTCCATTAAAATCGTCCATTTTTATATGAAATAATGTACCGATAATCTTTAAGTCCTAATAATATCAACTCAGAAAATTGATCGAATCGTAAACTTAAAAGAGGAGCTATTTTGCCTATCCGTTATAAACATCTGGCATACGCCTACAAACTCATCCACCTATGGTGGTATAATTATAAAAACGTGAAATTTTTCAACAACTTTTTGTTGAAAAATATCGTTGTAAGAAAGCGAAATTAAACAATAATTATGATAAAACAATTATTTTAGGCGGGAATTTTCAAAAATTTTGATTTGATTTTATAATTAATATAATTTTTGGTGAAAAAAATTATCTTGTTGTTCTTTCTTTATAGAAATTTAATAATTTTTTGGGGAAAATAATTTAATTGTGAATTTTTTTGCGAATATGTAAATGTTAGAACTCATAATTTTTGAAAAAAAAAATATTAACTTCTTCGTAAAAACTTAACTTTGTGGTGAAAATATTTTCATTTATTTTTCTGTTTATACACTGAACCAAATTTCGTAAGTAATATCAACGAAACATTTTCATTGAACTTTAACGAAAAAAGAGGTATTAAATAAACAGATTTTTATTTTAGTTTATTTTTGTTTAAATTAACAATTTTTTTCGTCAAACAATTTTTATATATTCTTTTTCATATTAAATGAAATATGACAGTGAAAATATAAGCTGAATAGAGATATACATACAGGAGAAAAATATTTTATAGAATATTCTAATTTATAAGATTGAAATTAAGAGAATATTTTGCAAAAATTTATGAAAATGCAAATGGATGATCAGCTGATCAATAAACATCAAAGTAACTTCTCAAGCCGGTCGGCTTACCACCGTCTATTGACATTATATATTTTAAGTTGTCTATTATATTTTTTAAACTATTTATTTATTATATAAAATTAGTTTTTATCTGGTGCGCTTTGTTGCACAAACATTCTCCTCAGTCCTAGAACTCTCTACTCTCTCGCTATAGTAGATCTTTAAATATTCGTTAATCAATGTTTGCTTTGTATGTGGGCTACTTCTCCCCTGATCCTATCCGTCTTATATTTTGCCATGAAATATTTTACACTTAATACATGTATTGACTTATTTAACGTAAATCTTTTCTCAATTCAAAAAAAAAATCATATAATAATATGTAATCATCAATATAAAGAATTTATTTTTGTCAATTTAAATGATGTATTATTCAAGATGAATAATATTTATTCAAATTAATTGCATTTTTAACGAATTCAAATAGTATTATCGACAATTTTTTGTCAATTTGAAGAATTTATGAAAAATTAACGAAAATTTTCGTTATGATGAATAAAGGTTTCGTTGGCTGATTTATAACCTACTTTTCTTCAATTCTACACCTGTTTTTCGTTGAATTTACTTCTTTTTTTGTTTCAATGTTGTGATAATTTAAAAATATATAGAAATATAGAAAAATACGTAACAAAAAATAATTTCTTACAATATTTTGTGAAGAATGAAATTTTTGGTAAATAAATTGATTTTTTATGAAAATACAAATAATTATTATTTTTCGAAAAAGTAATCCTTTAATCAATTTATTTGATGAAAAAAATCAGTAGTTCCTTATAAATAACCATCTTTTGGTGAACATTTCAAAATGGTTTTAAGAAAAAATTCTTCCCTTCTAGTGATAGGAAATTCCATTACGACATGAAAAATCGATTTCTGTATAATTTCAAATTAAATTGAAACCAAAATAGATACAGTATTTTGGAACTATCTATTAGAACTTGCGAATCTAATTCCTGGACATTTTTTATTATTAAAATCATAAATCGATCTTAACTCAGTGATAAAAATATAAATAAAATAAATTGAAAAGCTCTTAGAATATTTCAAAAAAAAAAAAAAAGAACTACACCTGAAACAAAGTGGTTCCAATTTCTGAGAGTCTTCTGTAATTGCAAACTCTATAAACAATCTATATTTTGTTTACTGATCTTTTTAGACAGAAAATTTCACACAAATAAAGAGTTAAGGAGATCGAAAACGTAGACGTTTTTCATCAAAATTTTTAACCCAAGTATTATTTGATTTATTTTGAACAAGTTACGTATGTAAGACATGTCTGTATTATCTTTAATGTCAAACAAATTAACATATTGTTAATCTGATTAAAATGAGTGACCAGAAAAAAATGCGTACTAAAATTAATATATATTTTCAACAAAACCCAACTTGGACTTACATGAAGTCGGCCAGGCCATCAAATTGTTTCCATTGTTATTAAACAGTACCAAGAAAATTGTCTGTTGATAGAAAATTTGATACAGGTAGAAAGTATGGTCCACTTTATGATTCTTAAGTCATAAAGTATAAAGCATTTGCAAAAGAGCTCCTAACACATTCGGTAAAGTTAAAGTTGATACAATTTTAAAAACATACAAGTTTCAAAATGATTTCTAAAAAATGGACTTACATGAAGTCGGCCAGGCCATCAAATTGTTTCCATTGTTATTAAACAGTACCAAGAAAATTGTCTGTTGATAGAAAATTTGATACAGGTAGAAAGTATGGTCCACTTTATGATTCTTAAGTCATAAAGTATAAAGCATTTGCAAAAGAGCTCCTAACACATTCGGTAAAGTTAAAGTTGATACAATTTTAAAAGCATACAAGTTTCAAAATGATTTCTAAAAAATGTTCTTTCTGCATAATGGATGACGAAACGAATATTACGGCAGATTTTTCGCAAGTTCTTGGTCAACAATTTTATGTTGTTGATGCCTGAGGTAATGTTGAAGAACATTTCCCAAAAAGCTACTGGTATGGAAAGCAATATACGGTTACGGCAATAGAAGCCTATTACTCCACAAGTACCGAAATTTATATCAAGAAATTTTTACAAACAAGGCTGCTTTCATTCATGAGCCTAACTTGGCATCCTCTCACTAAGGTTAACAAGCCCTTGATTGGAACAGTAATGTGGAATTTTTACTAAGAGAGGCAAATCCTTCAAGCTAAGTCCAGTGAAGAGATATTGGACTCTTGTTAAATGAGAAATTGAGGACACAAAAAAGGTCCAAGCAAAGTGACAGAGAGTTCTATAAAAACGTTAATAGAAGGGTTTCTGAAAAAGGATAGCGATAAAGCTATAATTATTTTTTTTTAATAAATTGTAATAATAATTTCAATAAATAAAAAAATTCAAACTGTAAGTTTTAATGGTTTCGTTTTAATTAACAAATTTGTATGTTAAAAATTTTTTGATTTGTCTATTCTTTGGAAAGAAAACCAATTGTCAATGGAATTATAATAAGCAAATAGAACAAATTATATCGATTCAGCACATAATTCTGATAGCAATTTTCAGTCCCATGGAAAATAGTTTTTAGTTTCTTAAACAATTTCTATCAAAATCATAATTATCCCCTCAATTAATAGCATCTCATTTGTTACAAACTTACTTTTTCTCCAAATGAGCTATAGTACTAGCCATATCCTCTTTCTGTGATTCTAATTTCAATAATAATTCTGTTTTATGTTTAAGTGAAGCTTCACATTCCTGTTAAGTAAAATTTAAATTTTTTAAATTTAATAAAATTAAACATTTTGTTTTAGTTTATTAATATATAGATTTTTATTTTAATATATATTAAAATAATAAATAATATAATCAATATGCTGTTTTAAAATTAAAAAAGAAACAAATAAGAAAAATTATTTTTTTATATGAATTATAATCATATGCATTTTGTAAGAAATGTAATGTATAAGAAGTTTTGTTCAGTTAATAGTTAGTTTTATCATTTTATGGTTATAATTAATATAAATATTATATAGTTGAAGCATGTTACAATTTTAAAGCTTTAGATAATTTTAAAACTTAATTTAAATAAAATAAATTAATTCGTAAATAAAAGTAATTAATTCATAAATGTTGACTAAGAATAATTCTCCTTTTTTTTTTTTTTTTTTTTTTGGGGGGGGGGGTTGTGATTTTTATTAAATAAAATTTGAAAACTATTATAATCTCTAAAATTAATTATTATAATCATCATACATTCATATACATATACTATATATTGAATTTTTAACATTCTTTTAATTTTTTATTATAATTTATAGTTTTATTATATGATTTTCTATATATATTTAGTTTGTTTAGTGTATAACTTTTATATATACTAGATTATATAGGATCTACAAGTTTTATTAATCATATATAATCGTTTCAGTTTTAGGTTTTTTAATGCTTCAAAACATTTATAGAATTTTTTCAAATAACTTTTTGCATTTTTTTATTATAAATTTTATTTTCAATTAATAAAGGCATTACATTTTTAATTAAAAGAATCTAAAATAATTTATTTTTTCCAAAATATTTATATTTAAATTAAAATAATTTGTATCTTATTTAACTTACTAAATTTAATATATTTTTTAATTTCATTTTTGAAAAATAATAAAAATTTTAAATTTAAATGGAAAGAGTCATTTTGTAGAGAAAAACAAGTAAGAATGTTATAGTCGGTTATAGCCTGACTATGTTATACTTCATATCGCAATGCTCTACTGCAGAATCGATTGAAATATCAGAGGAGTGTAGCATTATTACTTTAGAAATATGGACCCAAATGGAGCATCTTGGGAGTTATAGATGAGCAAAGCGGGGTACCTCGGACATGTAATTTATTTAAATGAGTGTCAAATTTTTGGTTTTCATTTATTTTCAAATAATTTTAAATAAATTTTAATTTGATTAAAAAGGGTTGAATTTGAAATAGTTTGGACTTAGTCGTTTTCGATTAAAATTTAAATTGGAATATTTTAAGTAAAGTGTATATTTGCTTTTAAGAAAAATTTTATATTAGATAAAAATAAGTGAAAGCAAAAAATACTAAAATTGATAATATTTACTTTATTAATGAATTTAAAATTATTTTTTGAATTCAACTTTTTTGTTTTCTAAATAACCATATTTTACCTGAGAAACAAAAATTTTGCACTCATTTGAAAATATGTCAGGGCCGAGAAACCCCTATATGAGCACCTATAATTTGGCCCATGAAGCCCTAATTGACTTGATACTTAAGTTATAATGCTACACTCCACTGCTATCAATATGAATTATTTCGTGCCCATGAAAAGTTACAGATTTGTTTCCTAAAAAATTCCGAATGATTCTGCCCTAAATATATGAACGACCCTCGTAAAATTTAATTTTCTGATTAATGTTTATGTTTTGAAATATTTTTTCTAAGGCGATTTAATGGAAAGAATTTTGCTTATATTTGTCTAAATATTATTACTATTCAAAGTAATATATAGAAGGGGGTCGTGTAGGTCCTATGAGATATATTGGATCGATCTTCTTAAAATTTGGCATATCTTTACCAAACGACATATTTATGACAAATTTCGTTAAATTTTTTATATTTAGCACTTTTAAAGCTTTTTTAAAGATTTATGAACTTTATAGTGATTTTCGGAAGTTGATTCCGATTGGAGTAATAAAAAACAAAAGAGGACTTTCTTGGTGTTATATTATATACAAAAAATTTAATTTTATCAAGATGTCTTTAAAATTGTGACCTGCAGGTTACTCGCAACGATGCGGGGATAACCAGAAAGACAGATGGACTGACATTATTTTTTCCGCCCCTTACAAGCATCTGCACAAACACATAATACTCCAACCACTTATAGTGGTGTAGCATATATAAAACAGTTATATTTTCCAAATATTTATCGTGTAAAAAGCACCTACGTATAAGATTTAAGAAAAGCTCTCAGAAATTTAATTTCAAATATTGTGTTTTGCAGACAGTAAAAATTGAATAATATTAATATGAGACAAAAAAGTTACTTAGTTCTTGACACTATGAAAACTTCATACAAAGTTCCCGTTTTTAGAAAATTATTTATTTTAAATCTCACTCTTTTAAATCTGTCACAAAAAGAGTTTAGTTCAAAAGTGCTCAAAATACAAATTTTCTTATTCGAGAGGTTAAACTACAAATTCTGCTCGCTTCACACGTACACTTTAAACGACTGTTGCACTCTCATCAAATTAGATAGATCGATCATTCATTCAATGTAATTTTTTGCTGATTTACTTACAGAAAGGCAAAGGCATAATAGTGTGAATGTGATCCTCTATTTCAATTTCAAGTTATCATGTAGTCGGATAATGTGGTACACATCTGAAATATAAAATTTCATGTGACCTTATGGAGTCACTAAAAAAATTGTTTTTAGAAATTAATAGATCTCATATAAGCATTTATAGGATTCGATTTAAAATGGTCCAGATTGTTATGGCGATATGGAGATCTATTGAATATAACATTTTTATAACTTTTAATACTATTTTCATGTGGAATTAAGTTTTTGGCTTGCATACCGCATTACTCGAACACTTTCAAAAATGTTTGTTTTTTGGGGTTTCCTACACTTCCTTGCCAAAACAAGGATTCAGTGAAATTCTCTTTGTATAATACTAATAAAAGGTAATTTGGCTCACGGAGCGTGTTCAATGTAGATTTCAAGGTTTTAACTAAGCAATTTTATAAATGATTTTTAAATATATAGAACCGATTATCAGCTTGAACAATTTTAATTTGCAATTACTGCACTGTGAGTAAATTATATAAATAAAAGTTAAGTTTTAAGAACTTAATATTTTTCTAAATGCTTGAAATTTTATTTTATCAATCAATTCCAAAACATAATAAGGAATTGATAAAAATCATATTTCTCCTACAATAAGGATAAGATTGCACTCCAACTTAAATAAAGTAAGCAATTTTTAAAAGCAAACTCTAAAATGGTCTCAATAATTTTGGAATTCTAAGAAAACCTTTCCAGGTTATTCCATTAAATGCTTTCCAGTTACCAAACAAATAGATTAATAATAAAAAATAATTGTATTTTTAAAAACTTAATTAGATGCCTTTTCTTCTTTAAGCACATATTCATTTTTGGTCATTTCGGATGAATTATTGGGTAGTGAAGCTGGTGGCATATTTGTTATACCATTATTATCTTCATCGTCATCGGATAATTTTAAAGATTTCACCGACATGGGCGTTTTAATCTCAGCTATGGGTTCATGGAATTTTTCCGTTGTGGAAGGTGATTTACGATAATTATTTGGATTAAAAGGTGGTATAGCATCCATTTTTAAATGTAAACGTTTCATTGGTGGACCAATGTCTTGTTTATGTTTTTTAGTTAAAGCTTCAAATTTCTGCAAATTTTGTTGTCTTCTTGTACTGGGAGATTTGTCAGCTGCCGAAGAACCCGATGATGATTGTATTTGTTGTTGTTCATATTTCTTTTCTAACGATTGTAAAATATTACCAATCTGCGAGGCTTTAGTTTGTAGTCTAGCCACCATTTCGCCTTTTTGTGTTAGTTCTGCTTCACATTCCTAATTTTTTGAATTAATACGAAATTAAGGTAATACAATAATACAAATGATATTTTTAATGTTGAATAGTAGTTGATCAAATAAAATAAATAGTTAAATAAAATTAAATAAGCTTAGCTTAAAATTTAAGTGATAAATAATAACATACAGTAATAATGTATCTAAATACTTCTAGAATTATGAAAATGTTAGTAATTTAAAATAAAGTTAAAATAAAATCAATATAAAATTGAAGTTAACTGTTTGATTGATGACTAAAATGATGATATATTAGCTCTAGCTTAAGATGCAGATGAATGAAGAATGATGATTTGAATTCCTTATTATTTTTTCATTTATTTTTAATTTTTAGCATACGATTTTCGTATGCTTACCAACCTGTAATTTACGATACATTTCCAAATTGATTTGTTTTATTTCATCCAATTGTAATCTTAAAGATACAATAGTATCTTGTTTTTCATGTATATCCTTCTCTAATAGTTTCATGGCCATATCCGATTCTGCTTTTAAGGAAATTTGTAATTTTAATTCTTTATCTAATTCAGCGGTTTTTTTCTTTTCTTTTTCCAGTTCCGTTTTAAGAGTTTCCACAGCTGCTTTATCATTGTCTTTGGAATTGGAACTATTGTCACTTTGGTTTGAGTTTATTGAAGGTGGGCCAGCATCTAGTTTTGATTCCATATATATATATAACATGAAATGTACGATATTAGATTATTTTATTTGATTTCAAATATTTTATTCACTTTTGCATACTTATTTGAGAATTTTGTCTCATTGCCTGATTTTCAGCTTGTAGAGCTAATAAACTATTGCGAGCAATAGCTAAATCTTCTTTCATAAGAGCATTTGTGGTAGTTAGTGATTCAACTTTGGCTTGTAAATTTGCAACAGTTGCACTGCGTTAGAGAATATCAGCATTATAATAAGAAATAATAAAAATTAGTTCAAAATAAGATCACATTTTTTAAATAAATCAGATTAAAATCTGTTTTACTGTGTGATCTCTTCAAAGCAATTTATATATATTTTCACTCACTTTAAATGTCTATTTAATTCTTCTATATAATTCTTTTGATCCAAAACAGCAATCATATTGCCTTGACCATTAGCGTCAATTGTTTGATTAGAATCTTCTTCATTATCATTGTCATTATTACGAGAACTAGAACGTAAATATAGTGAAAAATCTATGACACCTTGTTGAGAATCAAGATCTTCCTCTTTAACACACAAATTACAATCTATCACATTTAGACCCACTAAAATACCCATAATGATGACAATCTAAAAAATAAATTTTATTATACATCAAAAGTATACATTGACCAAGAAAACAAATACCTCATCACTCATCATTAAAGCATGGGGTTCATAATATTCATATAAAGCATCTTCACGATGTTCTATTAGAGCTTGTAAATAATCCGCTAATTTTTTCTGCATCAAAGCAATGCGTAACCAAGCTCGGGCACGACCTATATGAGTGCGCACTGTAGGTAAATCACGAACACTAGCTGTTATGTCCTGAGCTTCAGGACAATAGGTTTCAACGCATTGCAAGAGATCCCATAATTCTTTGCGAGGACCCAAAAGTCCCTAAAATCAAAGTATAGTCAAGTAATATTTTAAAATTTTCTTTTGAAATAGAACACACCTTTTTGGTACGCAAACCATGACCCAAAACATGTTCAATAACAATAAAGAAGTGTTGCAAAGGTAAATGATCAGAGTCCAACATACGTCCATAACGCACTGATTGTTCAAGTAACTCTTTTACCACCAATTTACAAATATTTACCAAATTACTACGTTCGATTTCAGCAGGATCACGGGCTAAAAATTGTTTAGATAAATTAACGTGGTAAAGAACGTTTTTTTTTCTTTTAATTTCTATTATAAAAACTTAAAACTGGCAATACTTTTTTTAAACTCTTATACTATTTAGATTCCTCTCTCTCCATTTCATCCATTCTCTGATTTTCTTAGCAAATCAAATTTAAAATAAGTCAAATAAAAATAATCAAAAATAATAAAATTTATATTCTTTAAAAAAAATAAAAAATATATAATTGAAATGAAAATAATCTTAAATATTTTAATAGTATTAATTTATACATATTTCTGTGATAGTTCAGTTTATGATTGGCATGTGAAAACTATTGAACATGATTCAGATTTTGGTGATGATTTAAAAGTGCAAACAGCTTTAAATAGGGAAAGACAACAAGATCTTTTAAAGATTGCTGGGAAAATGTCTGATACAGATCATAATACCAATTTATATTATAAACAAACAAATCGAAATAAAAATTTTGAACCAAATAAAATTTTGCCGCAAAATATACAAAATGATGGCAAACAAGAGTTTAAAAATAATCATAATATTTATGAAAATTTTGAATATTTAAAAAATCGTGAGGAACAAAAAAGATATAATAAAAATATGGACAATCATATTGAGGATAATAATAGTTATCATGATCTTAAACTTCCAATCTCACATGGCGATAATTCCAAAAATAAAGATATTCATATTAGTATTAATGAAATGAATGGAGCAAATAATAAAACTTTTAAAGATAATAAAGAACGATCCAAAATTAGTCATTGTTGTGAAAAATATATCGATATAGACAATTTTGTAGGTACAAATCTTTTCGATATTACAGCCAAAAGGTGTTTCTCCAATGAAGAAGTCGCTCTATTAGCTATTCGGAAAGATTTTGAAGTAAGTTATTAAAATATATAGAATATTTGAATGGATTAGATGACAAGTTACTTATATTATTTTAAAAAACAATAATCTTATTGATTAAAAGACATTTCTATAATATTCGATTTTTTCTTGCAAAATTGTAAATAGTTTTAGTGAACGACATTTTACTTTTCAGATTTTAATTCCCAAGAATCTACCACAATGTCTATTCACCGATCAAATGATTGCATTATTATTAAATTATTTTTATATATCCCATCAAATGATAGTACGAATGCCAATTCTGAAAACAAATTATTTAACCCAAAAGGCTTTTTATGATACTTTAGGGGGATATTTAAATTTCTATATGGTTCCGGTAAGCAAATATTCCTATTATGCTGGACAAATAAGTTTGAATACTGCACAAAAGGTGTTAACATTATATAAAGAAACTAAACAATTTTTAAATACAAATGGAAATGGTTGGAAAACTTCATTGCAGAATGTTCTCGAAGAACTAAAATCAATTCATATTGAACCATTAAATATACCAGAATTAAATCAGGATATATGTGAAGAATATTGCATGCAACTTGATATGGATAGAGATGATTATGACCTGAACGATGATAGAATGATCGTTTCGTTGCCAAAATTAGAAATTGATGTTAGAAGTAATTGTTTGGGTAATATATGGCTACCGTTTAGAGATAAGAACATATTTGATTTGAAATCGGAAAATTCTGCTTATATATTAGTACAATTTTATGAAACTATCACAAAATGTTATCGTTGTGAGAAAATCGATCAACAATATTACAACGAACAATTTAGATCATGGTTATTGGATAATATCAATGCACACTTATCAAATGAACAATTTTATCCCGGTTTAGGAGCCATTTTAAGAGTTTATGAATATCTTAAAGAGATAAAAAATGTTCTTTCTATTTCTAAAGATAATTTTATTGCCAAAATAAATGGAGATGAAGATCAGATTAACAATCACAATTTGGAAATTAAGAGCAAGCATATAGAGAATATTAAGAATGCGAAACACAAACTCAGAGATAGAAAAAGTAAGTTTTTTGTTGTCCTAAAATATGAAAAAAATATTTAAGTTATAACAATTTAGATTACAAAGAAAAAATAAACAAAAATAATGAACCAATAGAAAAGGATGGAAAGAAAAATTATCATAACCATTATGAGTTTATGAAAAATATTGAAGATCACAAATATAAATCTATAAAGCTGCAAGAAGAAGAAGATCTCCCAGAACATCAAAGTACTTTAGACAAACTACGAAATCTGGATTTAACGGTACCCCAAACAGTGGCAGTAGTAATAACAGTCGTGATCATTATATTAATTATAATAATTTGTTGTTGTAAACGTAAGAAAAAGAAAGTGGATAGTTCTCTCCTAACCAAAAAAAGTAAATATAGAAAATGCGTTTGCTATAATTTTATTAAAAAGAATTTTTAAATTTTAGATTCTTCTTCATCGTCTTCAAATCTTTTGAATTCGCCTGTAAGATTTTTTCATATAAGAAACAAATCTGCATCCTCTATTGATAATAAAAAAACTAAAAAATCTGTACAAATTGAAAAGAAACCTTTAAGGAATTCGGATACCTCTATGTCAAGTAGTCCGGTGAGAGTTAAAAAATCTAAAGATTCTGGTGGAAGTAAAGGAAAAGAAAGTGGCAAGAGTAATGTATATTGTTATTGATAAATAATGAAGAGTAAATAAAAATATTCGCATACTTTCTAATTACACAGAGTAAATCAAGCTGGGAGACTACATATTCATCCAAGTAAAAACGGGAATAAAGAAATGTGTTTTATATAAAATTTACATATTTTTATATATTTAATAAAATATATTTTTTTAACATGGAAGGGAAGTTACAGTGTAAAAATTGGCCATGGACTAATATATAGCACATTTAAAAGTATAAATGGCTTTATTTCGGAGAAATAAACAATTTTAAACCCACAGAATTTATGTGCGTGTTTAGCAATTTAATTAAAAATCTAAAGAAAGAAAAATGCTTTATTTCAATATAATTATTTTATTATCCCATATTAATTAGGATAATTAAAACATAGATATGTGTTTATAGTAATACGTGCCAATGTATATCAGTAAATAACATTTAACTAAGTAATAGATTTAAAAACTCCACTTTTTTCCCAAAAAAATATATATAATCACTTTATAATAAGTAATTTAAAAAATAGCTTTAATGAAAATAATAATAGAAAAATTTATAGAATTTTAACTGAAAAATAAATAAATAAAAATTACTCACAGATTTGAAAACAATAAATGAATAATAGTAAAAAGTGTGTAAATAGCATAAAAAGCAACCTACAAAGATTTGACCATTCATTCGAACTTTGACTAGCACCCCCGCCACCACCACCACCACCACCACCAAAAACACCAATAAAGCCACTCTCTCGTGCATGGGGTGCAGTAAGCATATTTGTATGAAAAGCGTGACCCTGTTCATCATATAAACGACGACCAGCTATAAAATTGTGTAATGCAAATATACCATTATCCTCAAAAGCTCCACTACCACCATACGAGTGACGATCACCAGCCGAATAACGTTTGTGCTTTTGTGAGTACATTGAATATGGTCGTTGACCACCACTACCAGCTAAACGTCCATCGGATGCTGTAACTGGTGGATTAGTGTCAATATCTTGAAGTTCCTTTAAACATAACCATTCACCATCGACTGACACACGAAAATTACATAAATATATGGTATCCTGTACACCGCCAGCAATTTCTTCACTTGTATTTGCGTGCGATGCTTTTGGCAATGAAATTGTTGTTGATGTAGTATTCATTGATGAGGTACAACCTGTACCAGTACCAGTTGTTGTATTGTTATTGTGATTTTCTTTTTTTTCATTTTTTTGCTGTGTCTGTTTAGTACGTAATTTAACGCCTGTTGTTGGAGGTGATGGACAATTCCCAGTTACTTTGCCTCCTTTACTATTGGTATTGGTGGTATTAGTTATTGTCGTTTGTTGCTGTTGTTGCTGCTGCTGCTGTTGTTGCATTTTGTATGTTTTATTTGTAAAAGAAGTTTTTGCTCCGGTTTCACCAGCTGCTGATTTTTCGTTTTTTGTAACTTCCGATTTTTCCAATGTTGAGACTTTTCCTTTAGTAGCAGATTTTCCTATATCTGTTTTTGGTTTAACTGCTGATTGTTGCTGCTGTAGTTGTATATTTGGTTTTGTTAATACTTTTGTATTTGTTTTTTTTGTTGCTGCTGCTGTTGCTGAAGAATTTAAAGTAGTGCTTCTTGTTGATGTTGTTGCAGTATTTCCTCTATTACTGTTGTTATTATTATTGTTGTTATTGTTATTATTATTCACTGTAAGTTTTTTTGTATCTTCAACCAACGCACGCATATTCGTAACTTTTTTCGTGATTCTCTTTTAGATGTGGCAAAAATTTTGTTGATTTCTTACAACAAAATTATTTTGCCTTTCTAATAGAATTTTATTTTTCAAAATTTAACAAATTTTCCACAAAAATATAGTATAATTAAAATATTTTTAATATTTGTTTAAGGTACTATAATTTTTTTATATCCTGATCCTATAAATAGAACAATAAAATAGATTTTATTCTTTTCAATTATGATGACATTATTATTTCATTCAATCAACCGAATTTTTTTCGATTTGTGAAAAATCGAAACTAGTTCCTTGAACGAATGACGATTCACTATTACCTTTTTTCTACTTTGATTTCTTCTTATTAAATTTTAAAGTATATTTTTAGGGTTTTATAAATTTCAACTGAACTTATTTAAATGAAAAAAAGGAAAACTAAAATTGTTTAATATTTTCAAATAAATTTTCTGCAAATAAAAATTTTCACAATATTCTTTAAGTAATTTGGACAAATTTTCTCCTTTTTTGGTATTGCCTTTTATATTTCACCAATATGTAACTACAACTGAAAACTTTGTTTCACGTATACGTTATTTGATGTGTTGTTTGCTCATATATTGTATTTTCTAGTTTCCTATTGCCTTTTTCAGTGGTGAATTTAATGGTGGTGGTTTGGTGTTATTGATTTTCTCTTGCTTTTTGTTTTCTGTTTATTTTTGCATTGTGGGCGTATAAGCTATAAACATTTTGGCGTTCAGAAGTTCTTAAATTGTGGTTGTGTTGTCAGCTGTTATAATTATTTTGACTTAATAGGTTTTTTCATAAATAGACGTTTTGCATTAGGCAAATATTTGAAGAAGTGTTTTAAATACTAATCTTACACAGTATTAAAACACTAGACTATTTTAACACTAGAAAGACTGAAATTTTATATATACCTCCTATACAGTCAAAATGACTTAATTATAAAACAAGTAAGAAAGTGTGTTTAGGGAATTATATAGTTGGTCTCGGGGCACAATACGATACCCTAGATCAATTAGTGAGCAACCCTCATAGAATTATGATTCTGTAATTTGTATTTTTTTATCATATGTTTGGGCTTATTAAAAGCTTACTCGTGCTAAATTGTATTAAATTATTTGTAAATATATAACTTTAATGAACTAAAAACCCTATTTTGAGAAAGCATTTTAATGGGGGCTATGAGAAATAATAGATCGACCATCACAAATTTCAATAGGCTTCGTTCGTGTTCCGAAATGTCATATATACCAAAAATATGTTTAAATCGCAACCTTTACTTACGCGGTCAACCACCCATCTAGGCGAATATCGCTAAATCGACCCAGACGAACATTATTCGTATTATTGTCTACGCCAGGGTAAGGTAATAATAGCATAAGTGTCACAAAAACTTATAAGTGATATCTTTTTATATTTGTTAAAGTTATAAAACAAAACTTATTTATGAATTTAGGACACACAAAATTATATAAACGATACATTCCAAAAATTAACACTAGATTGAAATAAATTCTAATTTAATTTATTTTACAAACAACTTATCGAGTACCAACAATTTATTTATTATTATTGTATTTTTAAGAAAAAAGAAAATTGCAATTTTAATACTAATCCGAATTGGTGATATACAATTTATACTATTAAGTAACAAAGGTGGTTTGACTAACTATAATTATACGGAAAATCAAACAGACTGCTTTTGGTCAATATAGGTATACCACAACTGTATATACGTGAAATGAATGTGAGGAAATTAACCACCTAACTCTTTTATATATTGTATTAAATGGCACCAAATTCTAAAAATTCTAAGAAAAAAGTCAAAAAGACTTTCTTAGGCAATCTAGTGTTAATAACAACAGATAATACCCATATCTTATAAAAAATAGTTTTCGTTCCATAGTTGTTTGAAGTTTTGATATATAAACTTATTTATCTCCTTTCATATTTGGTGGATTTCATAAGTATATATTATCGGAATGGTATGAATACAATTTTCAAAATTATTAACAACTATATTACTTAATGATTAGGTCGTTTTTATAATATATTTTCCAGTATCTTATTATTATTTTTATTTAATTTATTAGAATTACGGACTTAAATATTCCCTATGAAATATATGACTTATAATTTATAAAAATAAAGAATATGTTTATTAAAATTAGTGTTGTAAAATTTATGATTTTGCAACGAAACAAAACATAAATAATATCAATTAAAATTATGAGTTTATTTTTATAGTAAATCGTTTTTTTTTTTTCTTAACTATTAAAAAATAATTTTAATAATCCAAATCTTGTTTATTTCAACTCAATATTATATTTTATATTTAAATAAATAGTAAATTATTTGGCATACAAATTCTTTAAAGAAGTTAAATATAATTTTAAGTTATAATGAAACAATTAATCAAGATTTCAAACATTCTTAAAGATCTTTATATTTCCACTTAATAGTGGTAATATTAAGTTTGTAAGTCTTTGTGTATTAACAGGAAACATTATTTATAACATGATAAAGCATTTTCTTATTAAGTATTTAAATCTATATTGTGTTTATAAGGATACTTTTTAGAGAAATAATTTTACACACATAGACAAAAGTCACCGTTACCAATCTTGTGCAATGTTAAAAGACAATTGCAATATAAAAATGATTAACTTAAACAAAAAGTATATTCAACTATTATTTCAGTGAATATAACCTATTCCTCCATTAATTTAATTTTAAGAATATCTTTGGAATTAACCGTCTCTTCAAGTGACCCTATAAATGATCGGGTTAATAAGAAGGAGTTTTAAGAGTATGAGTGGTGTTATATTAGATCCACCATCGAGCAATTTATGCCGTGTGATTAGGTTCGTGTCCTGCTAGAAAAAAATTTCGAATACAATTCAAAGTTCTTAAACACTTTAACGCAAATTATCCTTAAAGATTATCTAATAAATATTTTTATCAATTACTTCATCAATTCATAAATACTACTTTCACAACCTAAATCGCCGACATATAACCCCATACTTTAAAACCTTCACCACCATGTTTAACAATCGAAATACAAAAGGAAGGTGAAAAAAAACCTTCACCAATGTTTTTCTTTAGCGTTGCAATAATTTCGACGACAAAATTTTAGGATCTTCCCCAAGTTTATACTATTTACTTGCTCTTCTTAGCAAATTTTATTGGTAATCATCCACTTATATGGTGTTAAAAGAAGAAGTAAAGAAAGACTTGGAATATGGTAATTTTCTTCAAAATTTAGTGGAAATAATTAGTTTGTATGGGGACATGTAAATATTGATTGGGACATTTTCTTCTTAAACGCAATATATGTGTGACTTATCTTAGAAAAGTTGAGTTAGCTGCTTATTGAGAATAAATGTTAAATTTTCAGTAGCTGGAAGTTTATTCATATTCTTACTAAATCGATAGTTGAAATAGAGATCTGCTCCGGACACAATAATGTAAACATTCATAAAAAATTAAATAGAATTTAAAACATTTGCCTAGAAATGAGCGTGGCAATAACAGGCTAGAATGAGGCCCCTACGGGCTCGATTTAATTTGGTGAATAAATTAATAGTATAAAATTTTCGACATCTAAGATGATTCTTCCTGGTAATACATCAGGAGAAACAAACTTAATATACCATCTATTTTCACTTGTGGGAATGGGTCAAAATGGAAGATTCAATACATACAAATATGTTTAGACCAATGAGGAATATATACATATTAGAAGTGTAAAGTACTTACCGGGTTTTTTCTTTTTAATTGGAGTCGATACTTGCGAAGTGGAAGCAGATGAAGCCTCTGATGTGGCACTAGTCGCACTGGTACCTAAAACAGCTCCCGAGGCTGCTGAAGCAGCATTCGAAACAATAGAACTTAATTGAGATGACAACGACTCGGTACGACGAAATGTATCGCGTAAACGATTTAAGGAAGATATTGAGGGAGAATGTGAAATTATACTGGACGAATCTTCACTTTCTTGACGCAGTAACATATTACGGGCAGACATTTTACACTTATTTCTATAGGACACTGACACTTTCAGATAGACAACACAGATTTTATTCTTTTATTATTTTTTTTTTAATTTTTATATAAAACTTTTTTAAAACTTTTTAAACTCTTTGTAACACTTCACTATTATTATTTAAATTTTGGTAAACGAATTTTTTTTAATTTCTAATAACTATTTTATTATATTTATTAAAAAATGCCACAATTTATAATTAATTTGTTTTACAAAACATATTTTTTGGTCATTTGTTATTAAAAACTAAAAGCTAAAAACTCAAAAGGAATTTTAAGAAACAGGTTGCATGAAAAGCGAATAAGAAAATCAGCTGTTTAATAGAGTTACCAAAGCTAATAAAATAACAAAATATATTAAAGGCTTAAGATCCGTATGGTATTTATTTCGAGATTTTTTTAAAGCTCTTCGCAAAATAATAAAACAAAATACAAAATATTGCCTGCTCTCTTATAGTTTTCGAGATGTAGTATGCCAAATTTTCGAGTTAAAAATACATTTTTATCTCTTCTTGATTTTAGGTTAGTGAATGGTAAATAAAATTTATAATCGATTCACGATTTTTCTAAACACTATTTTTATTTGTTCATTATGATCAATTAATCATACTCTAAATCGATATTAATCGAATAAAAAAATCGAAAAACTAACAAATTTTTATAAATAAAAATTTATTTTTCAATTTTTCAAGTTTTTTCTTGAATCAGATGAAGAAAACCCCTTAAAGATACATTTTCAATTCATCGCTTTCAGTATTAAGTTGGCAGTGTAGAATCAATTACAAAATAATCGTCTTTTATCCAAAAAATCGATTCTCAATCGTTAAAGTAGATGCATACTAATAATATATGTTTCATATGAAAGATCTTGAAAATACCTCCCCAATGATATGTGAAAGGTACCATATGAAGTGTTGCCTATAAGTTATGATATAAATGAGAGTTACATTATACCGATGTCTTTTTGTCTCCGCATCGGTTGATTATATTCTTTTACATATAATTGGAAAGTTTTCCAAGATCTTTCACGTGATATATATATAGTCAATAAATATTTACTATGAAATGAGAAAGGATCTGCAAATCGTAGATTTGTGACCCAATATCTTGAAAAATATCAGAAAGTTGAAAAAATTCTATGTTTAAAAGAAAAAAGTTAAAAAGATAGAAAGCATACGGATCTTAAGTTGTTCCAACGGATCTAAACTTAAGCCGGACCAACATCCTAAAAATATATATTGATGAGTAAATATATCAAATTTCGACTATCGACTAATCGTCTATTAAGAATCGATTTCAATATAATGATAATAATTTTATTACATGAAACATCGATTTTCAACAATAATCGAAATCGACTCTCCAATCTCTATTTAGTAACGAGTCTCTGCCAAGCGCCAAAAAAAGCAATAACAAACACTGGGGAGAGCAAAACAGCTGTGTTTTTTGTTTTTTCTTTATTTTTTTCAATTTTCTTTTGCTTATCCCCCATATTTATTTGTGCACGGCACTTTATATAAAATGTATTCAATCGTTGTTTAGCTTTTTATAAATTCGTTGCGAAGCAAACATTATACACAATTGTATAGATGTTGTTCATTTCATAGTATATTATTCCAAGAAAAAATTGTGCATATAAAATAAGGAACAATAGAAAAATTACATAAAATTAAATGGAGTGCATAAAAACATATGACTAAATATATTGTGAGTGATTCTGCAATAGAATAATCACTGAGTTTCAGTGTAAACTAGTGAATAAATATTACAAAAAAATTAAATACTACTACGCATTAACAGAAAATATACATTGACAATAAAAAAGCAACCTTATACAAATTATTAAAAATCAGTTTTTGTGTGTTTGCTTGTTTATTTATTTATTCATAGTATATTAAATTAAATTTTTTATTATTGACAAAGCAATGTAAACAAAATCCCAGTTAATGTTTAAATTTGCATGAGTTGTGTACTTAATTAATATTTAAATCGCAAAAGGAAAAAACATACAGAGAAGATATTTTTGTTAAATGATTTGCAAAATTTTATTATTTTGGAAGAGGTAAGAAAATTTAAATTTGTTTCTTTTATTTTTCTTTCTATTCGAAGTAAATTATACTTACATTATTCTCATTTTTAAATTGTTTAAGTTTTTGCGATATGTTAGCATTATCTATTATCTTTTTTATAATTAACTTATATTAAAACAAACAAAAAGAAAGAAATTGCAAACAGAAAACAAAAAATATTTGTTTTTGTTTATTTGCTGTATTGACATTTTGTTGTTATTAATATTATTTTTGCAGCCATATTTGTCTTGATTTTTGCTTACGGTACATTTAGGCATTTATTTTTGCTACGGAAATTATTTATAATTGAATTTATTTCTTAAATAAGAAATTAATTTTAAATAATTATAAAGTACAAATTGATAAATCTTTTTTATAAAATAAAAAAATAACGTGATAACAGTTAATCCAAGATGGAAAAACTCTCACACCATGAGTAAATCGATAAAGATGAAAACAAGCAGACATGCTAAAAATGATAATAACCCAATAAACGTACAGGTTAATATTAAATAAAAACCAAGAAGGATTGGCACCCAAAATTTTGTGGACTACAAATGTATGCAAGGTGAGCACATTTAAGAGACTTTATCGAAAAAAGTGAATTAAAACTACTACATACATCGATTTGACCTAATACATAGCGAGATAAATGGAAGATTAAACCAAGATCCCTATATTAATAATTTTAAATTTTTATGCCCCCCACCACCACAAGTGAACATCACTTTCCCCGAACAGATAGTGCAGGTGGTCATCAACTTCTTATCTGATGCTCTTTATTGTTTGGTCATCTTTAAAACAATTAAAGAAAGTATTTGTGCTTTCTTTAATTGTAGTTTATTTTATTTTTTTACTTATTTTTAACAGAATTGGCGTAAACGATTTTTTTTTCAATTTAGTACAGTTATTTAATTAAAATAAATAAAATAGATCAGTCTTAAATGTTACCTTATTACATGTGTGATTAAAGTTTCATTAATATTTAGATACAGTGACTGACGGTGACTTTTGCCCACAAGCAGTTTAAACTTCAAATAATAAATCCTTTTTTTTTGTTAACAAGGAAAGAAAGAAAGAAGAATTATTTTAACTAAAATACATTTCAAAGAGCATATTTTATATAGTATTAAATTATTTCTTAATATCATTTGTGAATAGCGCAGAGGCTGTTCAAGTGAGAAAAATGAATTTGTTATTAGGAAATCTGTGACCTTTTATTCATTTGTTTCACTGAATGGAAATGGTTTAAAAAAAATCATCGTAAGCTACTAAAGATTCCGCTCCGCCAAAATTACCATTCCTAATTCTATTTTTATACCCTTCACCACCACAAGTGATATAGAGAGGGTATATTAACATTTTTATTCCGTATGTAACGCTTAGAAGGAATCACCTAAGACCCCATAATGTATATATTACTTGCATCAAATCAAAATCTGAGTCCACAATAATTGACAGAGCTTAATGAAATTTGTGCTGAATTTCTATCAATTAAGTATATTCAACAATATAGACCAACATTTGAGGCAACCTCTAAGTTCAAGTGAAAATTTGTCAATTATAAATCGACAGATTTGAATGAAAATTTACCATAATATTAAGTTATGTGTACTTCATTACTACTAAAAAAATTATCATAATTAGGAAAAAATTATAGCTAAAAATATAACTAATTTTATGACTTGTGTTATATTTAAGAAAAACATTTATATATTTTATGCGATTGTGAGAATATGTGAGTATGTATGTACGAAACACTTCGTAATTACTTCACACGCATTTGTGGCGGAGGGTATTGAACATTCCGCATAAAATATAGCGTTCTTACTTGTTTTATTTTAATGATGGTTATGATGGCAAAATAAAATAGTACTAAAAGATAACAAAAAGACACATATTGATTTATATTATTACTATATCAGAAAATAATGTAAAATTTATGAATTTTTCAATTTTGATAAATTTAATTTATAAAATAGACGTATGTATTCAATTATCTAGGGATTTATGGAAAATAAGATATTCCTATTTATTCCTATTTAAAACAAATTTAATAAATTTTAACATTTCGTATAGGATTAATTATTAAATATTATATTATTTAAAAGTAATATATTATTTCGGCGAAGTTAAAAATATAATATTTTGCACTCATAACTATTTTTTTATTCTGAAGCTGCAGTTTAAACTTCCTCCATTAATGTACAAATACAAAGAAGAAAAACAAAAAATCTGTTGATAAGAGAACAAAGTAAAAAGAAAAAAACGATCGTGACACATCAAATGATTCGAAATAATTGTAGACAATAATAAGAAATAATATTTTAATCACACACAAATTACAATTGGCTAGGTAAATACATACATTTCAGAAATCTGAGAGCAAATAATTGATTTTAATGATATTTCTCTATTACTTTCGTTCTCTTAAACACTTGAGTGCAGAGTGCAAAATTATCAAGCAATGGGCGAAGGATTTTAAATTTAATTCATGAAATAACAACTTATAAAAATTCGATTTTTTATATTTTTACTAGGAACTTTAAATTCATATAAAAGCACACACAAAAGATAAATTATATATATTTTTTCTTAAATAAATAATTCACATATTCTCTTGATTTTAATTAAATACGTTTTTTTTCGAAAGATAATTTCTAGAAATAGCAAACAAAAATAATAATAAAATAAATAATGATCATTAACTCAATAGTTTTACAAAAGAATCTTCATTTTTGAGATTTTTTTGTACACAATTTCAGATTTTAGCATTAAACGATTTTAAACCGTCTTATTGATAACATGTCGTGGTTTGGTGTATAGTGTTGCCGGTTAAATTAATTTATTAATAAATAAATAAAAATGTATAACATAACAACAATAAAAATAACAAAAAATGTGTCAAATTTTATAAGGAAATTGTAATAATTAAATAATCTTGTAATCAATGAAATTAATTAATAACATATAAAAAAACTTGTTGAAATTATTTTATAAAAATTATTTGTTGAACTTTTTTATTACAATTAAAAATTATCTAATGTTTTCCTAATACGTCATCATTGCCACTAACAAATACGTAATAAAATAAAAACTGGTTTAACATTAAAAACACAGAATAAATTAAAATTATAACGTAAAAAATTAAACATTTTCTTTGTGTTTGAAAATAAACTCTATTATTTGAACATAGAGTACAATGGGTAAAAAAAAAATAATTTTTAGAACTATTAAAAATATATCTAAATAAATATGATGAAACTAGCATTTTACCTGGTATTTGGTTAGCTCATCGTAAGTACCACTGGAACCCCAAAAATTGTCACATAATACCTTCAAATAAATTTCAGTTTGAAGGTATATGAAAATGTATTTCATTCTCTTAGGTTTATTGTGTCAAAAAATTTAAAAGTTATTATTGGAAATTTTATATAACACCTTAAAAGTACCTATTTCGAACAATTAATCTTTATTAGAAAATCCAAAAAGTACCACAAAATACCTCATCGTCCATTCTCTCTCGATTGGGACCATATATATTAAATATCACTATAAGAAGCCTAAAGTTACATCAAAGGTCTGACATGTGCCATTTATGGCTTTAGGTTACTTTTGAAAAAGAATTCAAAAACACGTACATGATTCCTTATCGAAGATTTAAAAAGTACCACATAATGTTCTCAAATTATTTTTTATCCATTAAGAATTATATAAAATTATTTTCATATTTTAACTTAACTCTTACAAATTTCTCAAAGTATTATTTAAGATTTGGTACTACTTAAGATTTGATGACCACCTTTACCAAAAATTTTAACTCATTTTATATGGCTAAATGTATGAAATTAATTTTTATTTGATGTCAAATTTAAACTGAGATCGAAAAGTACTTTTTGATTTCTTTAATTTTCTCTTCCCATATTATTCACATCTACCAAATATGAAAAAATAAATGAAATTTTATATCAATATTTCTAATTTCTTCATTTCGAAAAACTACAAGAGGACAAAAGAAAAATTATACTACTTTTTTACCCAGTATACATAGAGTTTTATCAAAAATATTATTCTCAGATTGCAATTGATTTATCTTAGAAAAAGAACAAAATAATTTGAATCATTAAAGCAGAAAATATTTTTATATTATGATCAATTAATTTAGTTTTTATAACGATCGACCCACAATCATTTAGTAAATTTATACATTACAATCATTTGCTGCAATTTATTATCAATTGTATCAATTTCATTTGTTGTATATGTAATAGTTACACACATGAGTAAATAATTATTTATTCAAGTTCAATTTATAAAAAAGAAACAAATAATTTTATTGCCATTTTACTTTTTTCTGTAAAAAAACTTCTTCCTGTATTGAATTTTTATTACTTTTTAAATGAAATTTATTTTAAAACAAAAGTTAAATATAATCATATTTGTTTGTCCTCGATTATGTCTTAAATTCCGAAATTCTATTATAGACAATTTTTTTTTGTTTTGTTTTCTTCTTTTACAGTCTTTTAAATTGGTTAAGAATCTATAATGAAGTACTCTTTGAAAATGATGATTTCTTTCTTTCTTTCTTTGTTAATACAAGTGTTTTATTAAACAAGTAAAATTTTTATAGTCGGTCAAGCCCGACCATATTATATCCACACCACATTGTTGGTTGTAAATAACAGCTAGTAAAAATTTATGAACTACCCTCGTATAGTTCGGTTAAATGAAATAAACTAACATTTATGCGTTTGAAAAAATTTTTTGGGGTTATATATTGTGTTATTTCGAACATCGATTATATTTATCTTAATTTCTGATAATACCAACGTATATGTTATATTCAAAGTGATATTTGGAGGCGGCTTGTATGATGGATGGACATTTATATGGGAATTACATGACATATTGCACCAAATAATATGACCAATTTCAATAGACCTTGAGCCAAAAAAATATGTACCAAATTTCGTAAAGATATCTTAAAAATTGCGACCTTTAGAGTGTTTACAACGTTTACATGGACAGCCAAGCGGACAGATAGACAAACAGACGGACATCGTTGATTCGATTCAGATACTGATTCTGAGTCGAACAATAAACAACCTACGGTGGTGAAGGGTACAAAAAATTCAGTATTAAAAAACTTAATTTCTTATTTAAACGATCTTTTATTTTCATGTTATCTGTTTCATGAAATTCATTTTGATAATGATTTAAAAATTTATTTAATTAAATGAAGTTTGAAATTTATCTCAATATTTCGTTTTAAAAGAATCTTTAAATTCTTAAAATGTATAAGTTATTGTTAAATGTATCTAATAATCTAATGTGCATATTTAAAACCCGTTTATTTTACAGTTATTTATTTATTAACCACTAATACAGTTCTTGTAGATTTAAACCGACCATTTTATACTCCACAATAATAAAAGAATAGTAGTGAAACGATTGTATGTATGTGCCTTGTAGGAACATAAATATTGATATACAAATTAATATATGTTTATATTTGTTCCAAAGTCTGATTTAAATTCTCTGATTTTTTGCGTGAAATCATATTTCCTAAAACAATTTGTACTTCAGTAGAAACAACTTAGGTTAACTTAGTTATCTTAGGTTTTATAGGTGACATCGAATGTGATAAATAAAGGAGTGAGATCAACAAATTTTTAACATACATAAACGAAACCATTAAACTAACAATTTTATTTTGTTATTTGATTAAATTTACAAAAAAAAATATATATTTCAACAATTTTAATCACTAGTGAAACCCTTCTATTAACGTTTTTTTAAAGTTCTCTGTAATTTTGCTCGAACAGGTCATCCATCTCCATTTAAAATCTATCTCACTTTTGGATACCTTTTTGTGCTCGCCAATTCTTTTTAACAAAAGCCCAATCTCTCCCCACTGGCCTAAGTGACAGGATTATGAACACATCTATCAGAACATACGTTTTTATCCATTATGCAGCAAGATTTTTTAAGATACTTGACTTCAATTTCCGTGCTTTGTTTTTAGACTTTAAACTTACATGTTCCATAAAAAAATCCACAAATATTTGGTTTTAAAGTTTTAATAAAAAACGTCTGTTAAACACTTTTCGATCTCAGTCCCTTAACAGCATAATTTATGTTCCTACCAGTCACCTAAAATTTCATGTTTTTGAATAAATATTAAAGGTTAATAAACTTAAAGCTTGTGATATATATTAACAATCATTTCTATTCTCTCAACAACCACAAGAGGGTATATTAACGTTGTCATTACGTTTGTTACGCTAAAAAGGATTAACTTTGACCTTATATATATATATATATATATATATATATATATATATATATATATATATATATATATATATATATATATATATATATATATATATAAGGTCAAAGTTATATATATATATATATATATATATATATATATATATATATATATATATATATATATATATATATATATATATATATATATATATATATATATATATATATATATATATATATATATATATATTTATTTATTTATTTATTTATATTTATCTCAATAAATTTAGCTAGTGAATCAAAGTTCCTACGAGTTTTACTCAGTCCATTTATTCAATGAATATATATTTATTGAAATTTTATTTCAAAAGATCAATCTAGTTTTAAACAAACAAAACTTATGTGGTTTCTATGACTGTGACTATGAGAACTTAGTTGAGGAAAATTTGCATAGATTTCAAACTGTTCTGTATATTGACAATATCATAAACCACAAATACCGCAAACCATAAAATTGTACATCGAATAGTTTTTCTTATCACAATAACAATAGTAATATTGTCATTAAATGCAGCGATAAATTGTACTTTTCTTTTCATTTAAAAATAAACATTAAAATATTTTGTATTTCAATTACTGTGATTTCTATTGATCACAACCATAAATGCGTTTAAAAATAATTAAAAGATGGGGAAATTGCACTCGTATAATTTAACACATCGATTTTTGCTTATATTTATTCTAATTTGGCCAACGTGAATGTGAGATTTATGCCCTACAAAGTGACATTTGGAAAGGGGCTTGCATAATTTGTTTTTTATGAGCATAAAAACTCATTCCGAGAGGACATTTGTACAGGAGGTACCTGAAATATTGGACCAAATATGATCAATTTCAACAGGCTTCGTCCTTGTGTCATAATAATAATAATACGTGCAAAATTTCATTAAGATATCTAAAAATGCAACCTGTAGATAGTCCACAACGTTTACATGGACCGCTAGCCGGACAGATAGACGGAAGAACGGAACGTGAAAAGAAAGTTTTTTTTCTTTTTTTATGTTACAAACATCAGCACAAATGCAGAATACCACAACCCACCTACTGTGGTGTAGGGTATAAAATATTTTTTATAACATGGCATGATCAATCAATCATTTAAAATCAAATATTAAAATGATTAGTTTGTTAAGAAGTAACACACACACACACTTTGCTACTTCATATTTAGTTAGTCCTGTCTGTCATTTGTTTGTTTTTAGGAATTTACATACTCGTCTTTTACTGCAAAGATAGTAAATAGGTTTCACAGGTACTTAAATTGAGCTTATAAATTTCTGTTTTTACTTCGAAAACTGTACTTGATGTGGGGGCATATCTTATCATAACAAAAATGAATATATATATATACAA
This sequence comes from Cochliomyia hominivorax, assembly GCA_004302925.2. Lineage (NCBI taxonomy): Eukaryota > Metazoa > Arthropoda > Insecta > Diptera > Calliphoridae > Cochliomyia > Cochliomyia hominivorax. Next base: position 93,278,169 of record PYHX02000467.1, on the reverse strand, counting down.
TAATAATTTACTCATGTTTTAACTATATTTTCTTTTATTTTTTGTTTTATTAATAAACTGTTTTTATGTATAAGTTACCACAAGTTTACTTATAGACACAACAAGTGTCTTATGTCTCTAGTATATTTTAAATTGATAAGTTGAAGTTTCTATAAACCATTTAACAATATTTTAATTCAGTTAATATTTACACTTCGTGTGAATTGTTGTGTTGGTTATTATAATTATTATTATTTCTTTTTTATAATTTGTTTTAATTTTTACATACCGTATATTGGTTTTCATTTAATTTCCTTAATTATTTTATTATGCATTTTTGTGTGTTTGGTGCCTTTACAAAAATATACATGTTAACGATCACTGGTAGAGTGAACCAGATTATTTAGTATGACTTGTTTTCCTTGAGAATTTACATCATTCTTAAACAGTCGTTGCTGAAAATGCTACAGCTGCTGCTGCTGTTGCAGTAAAAATATATTTTTGATCTTGAAATATGTTTCATGTTTTAAAAACGATCGATCGAATATCTTTATAATGTTATTGTTGTTTGTTAAAGGCTTTTATTGATGTAATTAATTGCCTTTGAATTGTGTCACTTATGAGTAAAAGTTTGTTTTGAATTTTAAATTTAAACGTTACAAAAATATATAAACGTGATTTAAAAATAAACCCAAAATTATGTTAACGCTTATTTTTTAATAAACACAGATTATATTAAATTATTTGAGTTTTAAAGTAATTAATTTATTTTTAGTGAAATAAAATTTCAACATTCTAAAATACCCGCATCTTTCCACAAGATCTCTGATTTCGATCAAACTCGGTACAGGTATTTATTATATGAGTAATAAATTTAAAGTTTTACAAAATTCAAAATTCGTACATAACTTCCTTAACAATATCTGATTTTGAAAATATTGAATTCAAATTTAAGAAGTGAAATCAAAAATATTTTAACACACCACGTTAAAACCGTTGGACAAGTTACCTTTTTATGTTTAATGTCAAATAAATAATTAATTATTAATCTGATAAAAATGAGTGACCAAAAAAGTACGTTCTGGTTTTATCAAATATTTTAAACAAAACCCAAGTTGGTCCTACAAAAAAGTTGGTCAATCATTCAAACGCTACTAAAAATTTAAAGATCAAAAACAGAGCACGGATATCAAAGTCAAGTATTCTAAAAAAATATTCTTGCTGCTTAATGGATGACGAATCGTGTGTTATGGCAGATTTTTCAAAACTTCTTGATCAAACATTTTATGTTTGTGTTGCTCGTGGGAATGTTGAAGAAAAGTTTAGGAACCAAAACCCGTCAAAATTTTCAAAGTTTCTGGCATGTCAAGCATTATGCAGTTGGGCAAAAAAAAAATCATATATTACAACGGGCTCTTTAACTGCCGAAATATACAACAAGGAATGTTTACTAAAAAGTCTGCTTTCATTCATTAGACTGCATAATGTGTATACTTATTTTTGGCCTGATCTGGCATCCAGTTACTATGGTAAACAAGTCCTCTAATGGTACAAGACCAATAATATGTGGTAATTGTTTCAACAGATGCAAATCGTCCAAACTGTTCGTAGATAAGGTCAGTTGATAGATACTGGGCTCTTGTTAAAAGAGAATTCAGGAGCACAAAATCGGTGTCCAAAAGTGTTTTAGATTTTTAACGGATATGAACTACCTGTTCAAGCAAAGTATATTAAAGCGTTAATGGAAAGATTTCCGGCTCAAAATATCATCACTAGCGACTAAAACTATAAAAATATTTTTTCTAAATTGTAATAAAAATTTCAATAAAATAAAAAAAAAATTAACTGTAAATTTAATGGTTTCTTTTTTAATAAGTCGGGTTTGACAAACTTTAACTTTCATACTTGTTTGAGATATCGATTTATTATTTAATTTTCTATAAAAAAACGTTTGACACAAATGTTATCAATTGTTGATTTACCAAGTTACAAAAATTAAAATAAAAGCCGTGAACTTGAATCAATACATTAAATAATAAACAATTTTTATTTCACGTTTTAGTTATTTAGTTATTTATAATTGTTCATTTTGTTATGTTCTTCAACTAGTCAGGTATTTTTTATCTTATCAAATTATATTTAAGTTCTCATTGTTATTAGACAAATTGACGCAATGGTCATATTTGACCCTTTTTGCGGGTGAATGGATAAACGTATTTACATTTCCAGTGAAAAGAAACAGAAATTAACTAAAAATGTCCAGAATTTTTATTTACAAATGTTGTTAAGGTATCGAAAAGGATTTATTTATAAAAAAATAAGAAATTTGTTATTTTGTTTTAATATATTTTCAATAATATGTACAACAAATTGAATTTATTTGTTATTAATTTAATAATAAATTATTTTTACTTGCAGAATTATAGTTTGTTTATGAATTACTCCACAGGAGTACATACATGTATGAGTTACAAAGTAATACAAATCTAATTTGTATAAAATCACTGAAACTTAGTTTAACTAAAACAATAAAATAAATAAGTAAAAAACAACGTCAGCCACATTGTGATATTAAAACAAAAAAAGAACATCAAGCCACCCAATCAGCTTCATTGTGATATTACATTAGTTTTATTAGTCATAACTATCAACACAAGAAAATCTACACTTCGTAATGAATTCCACAACAGGATTTTTCGATGAACATATTGTTATGTTGTATACACATTTAGTTAATCAATATGTGCCCGATTATTTTAAGGCATTCGAATATACACCCTGGATATTTTCACTGCTGGGTTCAGTGGTTATAGGTTTAAGTGGGATATTACCACTGCTTATAATACCAACAGATGAAACACTAAAAGAAAAAGGATATAAAGATCGTGAGTTAATTATTTTCTATAACATTACTTGTTAATATTATAATTTAAATTTATCTCAATAAATTTAGCTAGTGAATCAAAGTTCCTAAGAGTTTTACTCAGTTTTGCTGTTGGTGGTCTTTTGGGTGATGTCTTCTTGCATTTATTGCCAGAAGCCTGGGAAGGTGATAATGAAAAATGTGAGTAAAATGAAATTATCCATCATATACCAAAATCCTATTTTTCGGTACGGAAATACGTAAACTTTTAATCTTTATAAAACGAGTCTAAAATTTGTCTTTTCTTAAAAATAATCACCCTGTTGGTGTCGTTTACAAAATGATTCCAGATTTACGATTTGAGAATTTAATAGAAAAAATTATTTTTTCAAAAGTGTCCAACTAAGGATAGAACTTGTGAGCAGATCTTTGATACAAGCTCTTTCGGATTTACTTATACGTAATTCGTTTAAGATTTCTGTAGAAAGGAACAAAAAACGTAAGAAAAAATGGATTATATTAGGCTCTACTGGGCTTAATTCTTGTATTGTGAAATTAAAATGAAATAAAACTATAAAGTTAGGAAATTAAATAATCTATCTGTGAATAAATACAGCCAGCTTTTTCGCAAAGTTTTAATTTCAGACTTAATTTTTTTACGGATTCATTATAATATTAGTTAAGAGAATCAGACATATATTTGAAGAAATTAGGGACTATATTGTAGCCGTACAGTTAACGGAACTAAAAAAATAAGGTTATTAATGAACTAAATATTCATCGCGGAAATTATAAGTGACAACACAAGCGATTGGTTTTTGTTAAGATTTAAAAGAAAAATTCTTTTGTCTCTTCTAATAAATTAATTTTTGGCACACATTCGTAAAATCAAAATGTTTTATTTTTATAGCCGTCTGCTACCGTCTAAACAAACAATGAGCCCGGAATTGTCATTGCATTTTTTTGGCAACAATTAAAACAGTATTCAATTTGTTTAGATTTCGAACAGCGATTTTTTAAGCTAATTTTATTTCATCATTATTTTCAAAGAATGTTTAGTTTATGAAAGAGGAAATATGCTTAGGTTTCGAATATGACTCCCGTACATTTTAAAGATGTAATTAATAATAGAACTTGTTGGAAAATTGAAGATATTTTGTTTAAATAAATTTATTTTAGCCACTTCTGGTCATCCCTCTTTAAATTCTGGCCTATGGGTTTTATCGGGTATTTTAATTTTTACCATAGTGGAGAAAATTTTCTCCGGTTATGCCAATGCTGATGAAGAAAATCCTCAGCCAAAATGTGTTGAAATTGCGAATTGTTTAATGCGTCGTACCGGTGGTAAAATATTGGAGGGTCAAACATCTGAAAGTTGTGGAGGCAAAGGTTGTGATATTGAAGATGTACCAAATGGTTGCTTTTTACGTGAACGTGAACAAAAAAATAAAGAACAACCAAAAAAAGTAGCTGGTTATCTAAATCTTATGGCAAATTCTATTGATAATTTTACACATGGTTTAGCTGTAGCTGGTTCTTTTTTGGTCTCATTTCGTCATGGTGTCTTAGCTACATTTGCCATATTGTGTAAGTTTCATTATTCAACTTTTATGTTATTTTCTTTTATAATTTTTCATATTTCAGTGCATGAAATTCCTCATGAAGTTGGTGATTTTGCAATTTTATTACGCTCCGGTTTCAGCCGATGGGATGCTGCACGCGCTCAATTATTAACTGCTGGAGCTGGTTTATTGGGTGCGTTAGTGGCCATTGGTGGTTCTGGTGTTACATCAGCTATGGGTAATTAAAATATATTTTTACTAAGTCAAGTCTCAATTATATTTTACAATAACATCTTATGCGTTATGTTTATTTAGAGGCTCGTACATCTTGGATTATGCCATTTACCGCAGGTGGCTTTCTTCACATAGCTTTAGTGACAGTATTACCGGATTTATTACAAGAGGATAATCATATTGAATCGGTTAAACAATTGTTAGCACTGCTAGGTGGTATCGGCTTAATGGCTATCATGACTATCATTTTCGAACATTAAACCATATAATTTTAAATAAATATTATATAAACTGTAATTCATTATTTGATAATACTAACAAATAAGCTTTTTACCAAATTAAAAATTAGTTTAAAATAAAAAAATATTTAAAAAAGTACAAACTTTTGTCTATAAATGAAAAAAAAATTTTTTTTTTTTTGAAAAATTTTAAATTATTTTCCGAATTTTTCTAAGTTTTTATTTTGGTATTTCACTTTCTTCCCATTTATGATATTCATTTTTTTTAAATACTAAAACTTTGTAAATTATTTTATACACGTAGGTGTATTAACATATATAAATATATATTTAGGTAGAGTGTATGACTATTATTATGAAATATATATATAAAATATTTTTTCTTTAGAATTTTTCTTGTTAATTAGTTGTTAAAAGAAAAACGAAACTATTTTGAATATAATTAAAGAAAAGTAATTTTTTATTTAACATTTTTATATAAATAATATTATTTTTAAAATGCCATAAATTATTGTAAATCGAACATAATTAAACATTTTATTTCGATTTCATTTTTTAGTTTCATATTTCAATTATGTTATATTTTTTTGTGAAATATAAAATACAAGTTTTGAAAAAAAAAAAAAATAAACAAATAAATAAGATATGTTTAATTTTAATGTTTTATTTCCTATTCTAGAAAGAATTTTGACAAAGATCTGTCCACAAACCCAATTACACAATTTTGGGGAAAAATTTATTTGCAAATCTGGAATCATGTTTAAATTATATGAAAATTTAACACCCTTAAGTTATTTTCGGCCGGATACCCTTCGTGACAAATTTTTAAACCAGTTTTATATAGGGAATTTTGGAAATGTCCGTATGAAGGTAGGCTTTTTATTATTGCCTGATTCATGGACATATTGAAATTTCAAATTAATATGAAGTTTAAATATTCATTTAATTAAAAAATTGAAATTTTATTATTACATCAAATAACTTTTATTAGTAGTTATTCCAACGCAAAGTATTTCCAATTGCGATTGTTTTGAAAATAATTCTGTAACTTCCTCAAATAAAATTAAACTATTTCCATAAATTTCTATGGTGAATGGGGACTGATTTAACACATTGTTTGTAATAAAATAAAAATGTGTTTCTAAAATTGACCAAGTTTGGATGGGGCTTGAGAACATGTCTCTCCCCGATGTTATCAGAATTTTGTTTACACAAATTCCCGTTAAGATTTCTTTATATAATAATAAAAAATTCTAAAGCACAGAACAAAAAAGTGGTTTCCGAATAAAATAACTTTTTACAAAATCAACATACCCGTGGTGGTGAACTTCTCAAATATTTCAAACCCTTCAAAAGTAACAGAATTATTAAATAAACGATTTAGACACACTTTTCCATAGATACCATATACTTGCGTAAAAAGTTTACATATTTGTATGCAGCCAAACCTAAACCTGGCTTCCCCTTACGACATTTTATTATTTTTCTTCTAATCTTCTAAATTAACCAACGATTCAAAAAATAAATTATTTCCAAATGAAATCGTTTTGGAAACATTGTGTTACGTTTTTCTTACAAATTGTCGATTTTATTTTTATAGCATTCTCATCTTTCTCACTAATCTCGCACTAATTCAAATCAAATAGAAAAAAAACTCATTCATAGAAAATACATAATTCTTATAAGGATTGGGAACTTGAAAGTGGAGACTTTATTTTTTGTTCCCTTAAATATTGGTCATAAATTTTTTAAGTAAGTAAAATTACATTTCTAATTTATCATATATATTAAATTAAATATACATATGTTGTATTGTACCCGACATAATGTTATAAAAATTTTACTATTTAGCCATTAAAGTAATATTTTTAAATTAAAAAAGAAAAAGAATAAATGGACTAATAGAAGTTTTAAGTTAAAGGCCTATTGTTGGGATGTCATATGTTCAGGTATAACTTCAACAGCATAGGCACCATTTAAATCAGTTGTCGCAACCAATGTCGCTTCGCCACTATTAAGGCGGTCCAATTCAATGCGTACTTTTTTCGCTTGTAAAGCTGTTAAATACTTTTGCATACGGTAATAACCAGCCTTTTCACGAAAATAATCCGTTTCCATGCGTAAACGATCTTCTTGTAGTTTCAATAAAACTTTTGTATCTAAAGGCGGAAGTACATTATTGGATTGTAATAGTGGTTGACTTTGATAATGTATTGTTGATGGGTGTTGATGCTGATGATTAGGTGAACCTCGATGAGAAGAGTGAGGTGATAAAGGATTAGCTGGAGGCATATCTTGCATTAACTAAATTAAATTTAGATATAATTATTACAATTAAAAACTATTGTTTTTACTTTTTATATTTACTAAAATTCTTACACTAGGGTCAAATGGTTCTTCATCATAATTATTTGGATCTTCCTCGATAATATCGTCATACAAGGAATCATCCTTTTTAATATTTGTCTCATCAAATTCGGTACCCATTTGTTGGTCTTCAACATCAACTAATTTACTCCATTTTGCATCAAAATCATATTCTTCATCAGTTTCCTTTATAAAACATGATGTTTTGGTAAATTTTAATGCATAAAAATAAAATTGAAACAAATACTTACAAAATCCACGTGTCTATTCCGTTTTTTTGTTCTTATTATAATGGGTTTACTGTCACCATGAGCATTTTGATTAATTTCCACTGAGTGTACCATAGCCAAGTGTTTAACTATGGTTTCAATATCCTTGGTTTCAAATACTGCATCACACATATTACATTTAGTACGTTGATGATCTTCCAATTGTGAACAGAATTGCCAAATGAAATCAACATTTGCTGGCACTTTAAAATTATCCTCCTTAATGGCAACAAAATCTTCTGTAGCCTTGCTAAGACGTCCATGCGTTATAACACCATGCATTCGATGCAAGTGACGTTGTAAATTCGACGTACCCTGATAAGAAAGGTTTTTCTTGCAAAAACAACATCTCACTTGATCCTGACTTATACGTGTACAAAACTTCCAAACCACACTGGCTGTACTCATAGATTTTCTACCATATTTCTTACCCTCATATTCATTATGTTCGTAATCATCATGATTGTCTAATTCAGTGAAAGATTCTGGTTTAGCATTTACTATTTGATTTAGTTGAGATCCCGGTTCGCCGAGTACATTATGGCGACGTTGCAAATGTGTAATTACATTGGCGGTACCATGAAATGACATTACTTTGGTGCAAAGTCTACATCGTATTGTGTGTCGTGACAGTTTTTCCACATAATTCCAAACATAACTGGCACCTCGTCGTTCTTTACGTTCTGCAGATGTTATGTCCGCACTGGAACGACCATCATTATTATCATCGTCATAGGTATTTGTAGTATTTGAAAGCGAAGCTGTAGCTTGCATAGTTTCCTCATCCATTTTTAATGAATTTAAATTATTCTATTAGAAAAAATATTGTGTAGTTTGTCTCTTAATCAAATGGATTATTATTTCTTATAGGCAATTATCTAACCTTGGTCTCTTTTATTAAATCAGAATGCAAACGTCTTAAATGTTTTGATATATTAGCTGTATTTCCACCTCCAAAATATAAGATCTTATTACACAAATGACAACGAGCGTGTTTGGAATCCTCTTTAGTACAATATTTCCAAATAAAACTACGACTTGGTCGTATTCTTACTAAATTTTCAAACCCCTTAAAAAAGCAAATAATCATAATTGAAAATATTTTTTTAAATTCGAAATTACTTCTCTTAGCTTATTAGTGATATCATGGGCTGAATTCAAATGCCGGGCTAAATTGCTTGTTTGACTACCAACACAGGATTGACATAACAAGCATTGGAACTGATTTGAACCTTCAATGGATTGAAAATATTGCCAGACAAAACTATATTTACGTTTCTGATGTAGTTTTCTTGCAAATTTAGTCCTTAAATTTTCTTCCGTTGATAACTTTTGATTCGTTTGTTGCTGTTGCTTCTGAAAGGTTTCAAAATCTACCACTTCAATGTCATTCGAGTTGACGCTGCCCTCAAATATTTCATTAACTTCGTAATCAGTTTCAATCAATGTTTCCTCATTATTGTCCTGAATTTGATACTCTTCCATTTATTTGTTATTATTTTGGGACAACGGATTTGTTTTGATTTGATTTTTGCAAATAATCGGTATTTATCATTGAATATTTTTGTTTCAATTTTTTTCCAAATGTAATTTTATAATTGAGTAATCAGCTCACTAACTAAGATAAAAATACCAATTTATTTTTCACCAACGCCACGAGTATTTGTATACTTAACGAATGACAATAAAGAAAAAGAAACGATAATAAACGCAATCGGTGTTTTCTGTTGTCTATTTAAACAAAAATCTCCCTCTTCGAAGAAATGGCGGCGAAAATGCCAAAACATAACAAAAAATACAAGATGAATTTTATTAGACAATGAAAGAGTACAAGCTCAGCTGTTTATTTGTATGCTTTGTTCTCTCTTATGACCAGAAAGTGTCAAAGTTTGTGTATAGTGTATTTTATGAGCGCATTTATATTTTTTTCGATAACGTATTTGTAAGCATATTTTGTTTATGTTATTCCGTTATTTAAAAAACAAATTTTATTGTTCATATGGCATTCTATTTTTGGAAAATTTTATTTGTGTAATTATGCAGCCATCATATGTGAATCTGAGTTGGTTTTATTCTTCCTCTTGTTTTGTTGCATGTTTGTTTTCTGTCTACTTTACAGACAATTTGTATTCAACTTCTTCATTCTTTGAAGAAATGGCAACGAACACATGAAGACAAAAAACAATACATCACACTGAAAATGTTAATAACCAGTATTTTTTATTTAGCATTAGCTTTAATCGCTGCGCTTTGTAGCACAAAAACTTTCTTCAGTCCTAAGTCACGACTCTTCAGTCCAAATCACGACGTATATTAAACAAATTTCATGCAACGGGGATTTTACTAAACCCCCCGCACTCTGTCCATTCTAAAATTTTCCAGTAAAACTATTTCATAGGAAAGCGATAAAAATTGTATTTGTTTATTTATTCGATAATTAATAATTGTTATAGAATTTGCTCTCCTTGTTTCCTTGTATGACCGACCACATCTACTACCCATTTTACAGGAAAACTATTGGAGACAGATTTATGAATTCTAGCTGCGAAAATACCATGGTTCTTCCGTCCTATACTTTTTCACTATATCAATTTGTTAGAAAAGTGATTGAAACATTTTAATCAACAAAACAGTTCCAAGAGAAAGAATTTGAGATAAAATTTTAAAACCCTCTTAAATAGTTCTTTAGGTATCCGACAATTAAGGCATGGAATTTCCAGTATGAATGATGTATTGTGTCCTTTTATAGTTTTCGATAATGAAATTGCAAAAAAGATTACATGTTTTTATTTATTTGCATCAATACTCTCAAATTATTTACATTTAATTTTAAAAATAGAAAATATAAGAATTCTAAAAATGTTAGCTAACAGTATGTTATAAAAAATGTTTAATAAAGTTACATGAATTTTCAATATAAATCACTTTTCTTTTCTGGTTATCTTTTATGAAGTACTCATTACCCTGAAATTCGTTAACATTTAACAACACTAATTAAACAAACCGGATTTTTTCACTGAGCATTTTTTCATCATTTACCCTAAAAATATTATACGGATAATTTTTTGTTTATAATAATTCATCAACAATAATTTTGATTTTATAACCTCAATTTGACTAAAAGGGGAACCGTTACTTTTAGAAAAAGAAATGAATAACAGTAATTTAGAGAATTCAAATTACGATGAACACAAGTCAAAAAAGCGTAGTTTGGTTTGGAATTTTTTTGAGAAAATTAGCCAACAACGAGTTAAATGTCGTATATGTGAGCATGAACAAAATTATCAAGGAACCACTGGAAATATTTTAAGGCATTTAAAGGCGCGCCACAATTTGGATGTTACCATCAAAGGACAACAGGATCCACAAAACCAAGAGCGTATTAAGGAACTTAGTCAAATGACTAAGTTGTCTTTTACAACAACACAACAAATGAATGTTGATCGTAAACCGAAAATTAAACATAATCCATCAGAGTCTAGTGATACCAATGATACTCAAGATATTTATAATGAAAATAATAATGATGATGTAGAACAAGATAATGATCGCAATCAAGAGGTATCTTTTTAATATACAAATACTAATAAAATAATCCATTTTTATGTTTTTTAGAGTTTTGAAAAAGACGAAATATTTTGCGAAAACTTGCCCGAGTTCGAAGAAGACTATTTTAGTATTAATAATAAACTTAATGTAATTGATCATGATCAAAAATCAGCTAGAAGAACAAAATTAGAAGAAGATCGTATTATAGCCGAAACTGAATATTTTCGTGAAAAAGCCGCATATTTTCGTTTACAAAAACATTTGACAGCTTTACAAGCTAAAAAGATTAAATTAGAAATAAATGAAATTGTTATGAATAATAAAAATTTGAATTTAGCTTAAAATATAATTATTTGATTTATAATAATAATAATATAAAAAGTATAATTATTACGTGTTTGGTGATAAATAAAATATTTAATTTAATACTGCATTGTACAAAACGTAAGCTATTTTATACAGTAATTACTTATTGTCATATTGCCCATTCGCTGCAAGGTCGTTATAACTAGAAATTGGCAAGTTTGGACTTGACATCAGTAATACATAGTAAACAAACGATTTTATTCACTGACTAGTTTTTGATAATAATCCACTTATTTATCTCACAGGATTTCGACAATAAAATATTGTGATATATGTTATTTATTGATTATCGTTCGAAATAAAGCGTTATTTCAGTAGCGCATCTATATTTGTGTAACTTATATTATTTAAGTCCTATTGTCGTGTGAAGATTAATTCATATATTAAGTTTTTATTCACGAATTACAAGAAACAAATTTCTGTCAAAACGTAAAAAACATGTATCCTGTAAAACTTGATTTTTTGAGTTATGTATATCTTGCAACAAATGAGCGATATTTGCTCTCTTCAATAAAAAAAAAATTAATTAATACATTTGTTTATATACACTGTAGACTCTCAGAAATTAATACCATTTTGTTTTAGGTGAAGTTTATAAAATGTTACAATTTTTGGAAGTTTTACTTAAAAAAAAAATAATTTTTTAAATATTATTGTCTCTTTGATTACTTTTAAATTAAAAATATTGCGATATCGGCTAAGTCAATTTCAAGCCTTATTATTACAATTTACAGCTATAGAACAGCGTAATTTCACTTTTTGGATTATATTTTCTATTAATGGAATTGTTTTGCCTAAGATCTGCAAAAGTAGTAAGGAATGTTTGAGATATCGGAACTTATATGAAGAAATCATATTAATAGCTCATATTTCTTATATAATTAACAATTTTAAATATTTATGTATTATTGAAAATGTTTTGTTAAGATCTTTTTACCGATACCCATATTGTTACAATAAATTAGCTATGAAACAAGAAAAAATTGGTTTTTTGTATAAAGGGCTTTCCTACTATGGTAACAAAATGTTTGTATTTAATAAGTGATCTAGTTTTGTGCCAAACCAAATTATACGAGGGATATTTAATAATTTTTCGTATCTTATTTTATAACCATCAATATGTGTAGGACATTTCAAAGCGATGTATTACTTTTTGAACCAAAAAAATTGATTGAAATTTCTTTGATTAGAATGGAATAATCTTATTTAATATAAGTTTAATTTTATATCTTAGTATTTATTTTTTATTGTCTACTAGTAAATATTAACTATATATACATATATTTAACAGTCTATTGCTTTTCATATAATTGTTCCAATTCAAATTTGACTTTTTTGGCCTGTAAAGCTGTAAGATGTTTTAGAATGCGAAAATATGCAGCTTTTTCTCGAAAATATTCAATTTCTGCTCTCGTGCGTTCATCTTCCAATGAGCTTCGTTTACGTGTTGAGGCTGATTTTAGCTTACGATTTTGATTGAATGTATCCTCATCGTCCTCGTCATATTTGCTCATGTAATGATTTTTTGTGTCATTAAAATCTACCAAAGGCTAAAAAAAAATTCAAATATTTTATAATAATTTTCGTAATATATTAGAATGCCTCTACTACTGACCTCATCATTATTTCCATATGGATCTATATCATTATCAGCATTATCATAGATAGATATCCTCTGGTCATTAGAACTATATTTAAAATGATGGTCATCTTCAACTTCATCAACTTCCTTTTCATTAGTTTGATGCTGATCCTCTTCTTCATCATCAAAATTACATTCATTTTTTATGTGAATAGCAGCAATTGTGGGTTCAAATGGTATACCCACTGTAGATAAAGCTTTCATACGTTTCACATTTTCTGGATCTGATAAACCAATTGCTCTGGCATCTATATCATGTTTAGCTTTTAAATGTCTTAAAGCATTAGCCGTATTGCCCATATAGCGCTGTTCATGTTGACATATACGACATTTAACACGGACACTGCTTAATTTCTCGAAATATTGCCAAACCAGACTGGCACGTTTCCGTATTGGCATATCCTTATTGGAGCCATCATTATCACTCATTTTATTTTTTATAATGTTTGGATTTAATATTCGAACAATCGATTCAAAGGCAAATCAAAAACAATTTGTTTGCATATCTGTTTATTCATTTGATTTATAATCAAATTAATGTTGATTTTTCGACGATAATTCGAATAAAATTGTTTGTATTCGTGTAAAAGCAAAGGTATATAAATAGTGTTGTTGAATTAATTTACAAAAACATTCGAGTAATTGTATCGGTTGTAAGTAATCGAGAGATTGAAAGTAACTGTATTCTTTATATAATTTTAATATTTTTTATTTAAATTAACAAATCCGAAAATATATTGATTTGCCTAATTCGTTCGTTCAAATCTTGTAGAAATTATGAAATCTCTTTATATTTGTTTCAAAATTCTATTTATTTGAAATAAGATATTAAACTTTTACAATTGAAATATATGGCATCACTTTTTGGAATACATTACATTTACACATACTGTTTTGGTATTTGACATCTTATCTACGCCATTTTTACTTGACGCGTCGACTTGTTAACATTATTTTCGTTAAAGTTGTTTGCTTCTATCAATTATTAAAAATAAAAACTAAATTATATTAAATAATCCAATAAAGTATCTAATTTATACAAAATGAAAATGGCTGGACGTAAAACAAGTGCAGCATATGAGCTGTATGGTTTTATACCAAAAGTTGATAATGGAAAACATTCAGCGATTTGTTTATCGTGTAATCGTGTATTACAAAATACAGCAACAATACGTTTACAAAAACACAGGTGAGTAAAAATTCTTGATTTTTAAAACTTATGTAAAATAAAAAAATAAATATTTATAAAAAACATATTTATTTGTAATAATTTTAGAAATTCGTGTTTGGCTGCTCGTGCAAGCGGCAGTGCTGATCCTGCTCAAATTCCAAATATAGAAATGAAGGTAAAGTAAACAATTAATAAACAAAAAAGTGTAACAGACATGAAAATAAACATTTGTATCTATGTACATAACATATGCATCGTTATTCGAATATGTGTAAAATATACACACGTAAGAAACTTATAAATCCATTTTAATATGAATCTGTTAAAGTTATTAATCTGAAGGATGAACTTTTTAAGAAATGCATTTTTTGTGTGATTCTTTTGCAAAATGGTGACAAAACTTATTCACTGATAAAGTTGATATTTTGTATCAAATATTTTTAATATTTATACGAAAATCTTAACTGGCATACAAAAATATATATATACACATATAGACAAATGTCACCGTTTTTTTTATCGTGAAAGCTCAAGAAACAATTGAAATATAAAAATTCTAAACGTAAACGAAAGGTATTTTTGGAGTGTTTCGGAAGAGCCCCGAGAGGAGCTAGAAACTTAAGATCTTCTTATATATACCTTACGAAAACTGTGCGAAACTGTGAAAATTTTTAATATGTACATAAAAGACTATTTAATCTAAATATCTTAAATAAATTTATCAAATATTCTCATTCTCGGTGCACGTAAAAAATTTTATTATTTGACATTAAATAAATTCTAAAAGAATAATAATATTTTTATGAAATTAGAACATAATATTAACATAATTAGTTTTAATTCAGGGTATTTTCTTCCAAATCCAAAAAATCCCAATCCGGGTAAAACTGATTTAAAAAAATTCAATTAAAATATTTTCAGAAATTGCCCACCTTTCCGTTAGAGGTTTGGTCCATGTAGAATTTTGTACAGAATCGAACCAAGTTCACAAACTAAATAACTGCTCAAAAATTAGCCAAAATTTTACTTTGGTCTAAATTTAAGCTGTAAGAGATATCCCATATGTATATATATATATATATATATTATATATATATATATATTATATATATATATATATATATATATATATATATATATATATATATATATATATATATATATATATATATATATATATATATATATATATATATATATATATATATATATATATATATATATATATATATATATATATATATATATTTACTGAAATGTTAAATTATTTGCAGAGAAAGGCAACATCAAAATCGGATGCAACACAGCAACAGCAAAACGAAAATGTTAATTCAAATATTAAAACCGAACAAAGCAATATCGACTTTGAGGATGCAAATATATAGTTTTGATAATGCAAATGTATAATATATATATATATATATATATATATATATATATATATATATATAATATATATATATATATTATATATATATTATATATATATATATATATATATATATATATATATATATATATATATATATATATATATATATATATATATTTTTTTTTTACTGAAATGTTAAATTATTTGCAGAGAAAGGCAACATCAAAATCGGATGCAACACAGCAACAGCAAAACGAAAATGTTAATTCAAATATTAAAACCGAACAAAGCAATATCGACTTTGAGGATGCAAATATTAGTGATAATGCAAATGATAATATAACATATGAAGATACGCTAGAAGTAAGTATATAATGCAAATATAAAATACAATTAACCTTACCTATGCAGATATTAAAAAAAAAAGTAATTCGAGAACATAAATCCTTTTCAAGAATCTCATGCAAAATTACATGAACAAAACAACATTTTTTTCTTTTTTTGTTTTAGAATTTACACGATTATATACCATCACGTAAATCTACAACAAAAAAGGATAAAACTGATGAGAAAATAAAAGCTAAAATACAATATTTCAAAGAAAAATCTAACTACTTTAATAACGAAATCAATAATTTAAAAATTGAAAAAACTATGATGTTTTTAAAGGCAAAAAAATTAAGATTAGAAATAAAACAATTAGAAGCGTATCATTAATATATTTTTTGAAAGTAAATTTAGAATAAAAAATACTTGTTTTTATTTTTAATAATAAAGTTAAAATATGTATATAAATAAATTAAATTTGACTTTAGTTAATTAATGTACAAATTGTATTAAAAAAGGTTTCAAACTCATCAAAAAGAGCACGCAGAACTTCCACACGAGATGCAGTTAATAATATTTCGAATATTGTACCAAATGCATCAGAGGTAACTATTTTGCATACACGTTTTATATTGCTTATATTATTAAATATTTTTTAGTGCAATAATACCACAGATCAAGGAGAAAATTCTATGCTCTCACCCATTCCTTCACAACAACAGCAGCATCAGCAACAACATCATCAACATACGGAGCCTTTTGAATCCTATCATGCAAATAACACTAATACAACATCTCACGATGTGGATGAAGATGATATTGAAGAAATCAATGATGAAGATTTATTAAATATTGAAGAAGAACTAGATGTTATACAGAATTTAATGCCACGATCTAAACAATCAAAACAATTACATGATGAACTGTCTAAAGCAGAAACGGAGTATTATCGTTGTAAAGCTGCATATTTTACAAAACTTACAGAAAATTGTAAAATTAAAAGAACTTTAATGCTTTTAGAATCACGCAAATTACAATTGGAAATTGAAAGACTTACCAATGAATGTTAGTTAGGATTATTAATTTTTTAATAACTATGATTAGATTAATAGTTTTGAATAAAAAATTATATTGTTGTTTTTGGTAACAAGTACATACATAGTTGAAATTTGGAAATTAAAAAATATTTGTTTTTATTCAATTTTTTAAATTACAAGTAAAATATGTATAGTTGTATGGAATTTCTTAAAATTTGTCTGATGATAATCAAGATGTCATAAATCCAAAAGATCAGTTGACAAATGAAATCTATGATAAACAACAATCATTGGTATAAAAAGCCAATAGTACCTTTCAAGACCTTTGTAAAACACTTGAGAACGTGCAAACTAAACTTATAGAATTAAAAGAGAGGCGTAAAAAATTACAAGAAGAAATGTTATTTTTAAAAGCTGAAATCGAACAAGAAAAACAAAATTTTAATAAAAATTTAGTACAGTCGGTGGCAGAAAATCTAAATCTTCTAAATAACAATAAGAGTAATACCATTATATCTAACTTCAAGAAATTTAATTAAAAAGAAAAAAAGAGTCTAATTTGTCTGTTTCAGCACGTAATGTGGATGAAACTTCTATTCAAGAAAATATTTAATATATAAGAAATGACTTAGAAATTATTCTATCAGAATGTATTTCAGAAAAATGCAATAATGAAACTGAATAATTTATAATACATATATTTTGTTTATTTTATTAAAATTTTAAATAAATTTTATTTTTTTTAGAACTATCACTTTTCTATACGAAAATATTGAAAAATCGAATCTGCAAAAATTTTTTTTTAATTTACTTTATTCTTTAAAGTCATCGGTATGAGTAAAAATAAAATAAAATTTAAGGATGATTCCAGATTTGTGATTTGAGAACTATCACAATCTGGAATCATCCTACAATTCATTTGACTTATAACTTTTGGCAGAAATCGTTTCTATACTCAACATTTGTTTGAACCAAGTCAAATTAGCACTTCGTTATCAATAATTCTCAGAACTTTATGTCAAATATTATTTCTGTTTTTTTTGAAGAATTTATTTAAAAACTAAAAATTTTTATATTTTTGTAAATTTTGTAAACAATTTTTATTTATATAATCATGTCGAAGAAAGTTTTACAAACTGGAAATACCCATAAAAGTGAAAATTGCCTGAATGATAATCAAGATGTCATAAATCCAAAAGATCAGTTGACAAATGAAATCTATGATAAACAACAATCATTGGTACAAAAAGCCAATAGTACATTTCAAGACCTTTGTAAAATACTTGAGAACGAACAAACTAAACTTATAGAATTAGAAGAGAGGCGTAAAAAATTACAAGAAGAAATGTTATTTTTAAAAGCTGAAATCGAACAAGAAAAACAAAAGTTTAATAAAAATTTAGTACAGTCGGTGGCAGAAAATCTAAATCTTCTAAATAACAGTAAGGGTAATACCTTTATATCTAACTTTAAGTAATTTAATTAAAAAGAAATTATTTTGCATGTTTTTATATAGTGAGCGGGGACATTGACTTTAGTAGTTTAAACGAAAAAGAGTCTAATTTATCTGTTTCTGCACGTAATGCGAATGAAAATTCTATTCAAGAAAATGTTTAATATATAAAAAGTGACTTAGAAATTATTCTATCAGAATGTATTTCAGAAAAACGCAATAATGAAACTGAATAACTTATAATACATATATTTTGTTTATTTTATTAAAATTTTAAATAAATTTTATTTTGTTGCATATGTTTGAAATGTTTGAATTTTTAAAAGTTTACATAAATTTTGTTTAAATTTACATAGATTCGCCAAATCGTTCGAATTTTGCAAATGATAATAAAAGGTTTCCAACAAAGATGTTATGACCTAAAAAAAGTTTAATTTTAATTATGTGCATACAATATTATTCGAAATTAGCCACTTTATTAGTAAGTACTCTCATATTTATATTTTTTACATAGATTAATGAAAAACTTATTATTAATTGATGTAAATATAGTCCACATTCTAATTATATAAATAAAAAGTAAATTTTACATCTATAGAGGTAATTATAAAACAAATACATAACTACCTCTAAAATTCGCTGTTTAAAATTAAAGCAACTTTAACATTGTTGTTTTTGCTGCAAAAAAATTAACTACAAAACCAAAAATTATTTATAAAAATTTTGCAGTAGGTGCCATTGAAGAAATCCTTACAAAATGGCCCATTTTATA
Organism: Cochliomyia hominivorax; assembly: GCA_004302925.2. Classification (NCBI taxonomy): domain Eukaryota; kingdom Metazoa; phylum Arthropoda; class Insecta; order Diptera; family Calliphoridae; genus Cochliomyia; species Cochliomyia hominivorax. The sequence continues at coordinate 93,258,967 of PYHX02000467.1, read as the reverse complement.
TTCAGGAACATTTGGACCACCAATATGTTACACTGTGTGGAGTTTTAGCACAGCAATAGATTAGTTAACGCAGTGTTTGCGCACCAGGCTTAAAAATTGACAGAAAATTATAAACTGTAGGAGTGGTAAGACATAACAACATATATTCTAATAGAACACGTAATATTTAAAGTTGCTGAAGTTTCGAACAGCAAATTTTTAAGTTGGAATAAATTAAATTTTGGTTATAATTTTAATATTACAATATTTTATGAAATAAAAATGTTTCATTAATCTATTAAAAGAGAACATATAAGAAAATGGATATCTTAGGCTTTGAACACTACTTTATGTAAAATATTATCTTACCAGCATTATATCTTCTTGAAATTTATGTAATTTGGCTGCTTTCAATAAAACAGCTATAAATTTGTTCAAAAATATGATTAAAAGTGGTTCTACAACAGATAAATCTATAGGTAATATAGCCAGTATATATATTTTATGAAATTCCTGTAATAAAATATGCATTTAAATATTGTATTCAAATACTTTGAGTAATCATAAGATTTACCTGTAAAATTTGATTGGCTACATGAGTTGATTGCATTATTTTATGGGATTCTAAAACAAACATTTGTAATATATTTTTTGCCCATCTATAACAAGTATAACTGGTATTTGAATTGCTTAATGAACGATATTCATTCATATTACACATTTGCTTTAAATCTGTACTGAAAAACTCTTTAAAATCATTTTGATTTAGGGTAAAATATACAATAAATTCTTTTACAAACTTAAGTAAACATATTGAAGATTCGATATCTGGTGCCAGAGTTATATTACGTATTAATACTTCCATCATATCATCTAAATGGTTCCACTGGAAAAAAAAACTGAAGACTAAGCTTAATAAAAAAACAAAAAATCAAAATTTACCGTAAAACTATCAAAATTTTCATAAAAATCTAAACATTTCGATAAGCAATTCCATTGTTTGGTAATAAAACCAATTGAGTCCATAATATGTATATCTTTAAAGACCGCATCATAAATAACACTATGAATGTTCATAGTGATGATATCATCTTTATCCTAATTAATTATAAATATAAGAAAATAAAGTATTTTATTATTAAGTTTTAGCATGATATTCACAAATATTTACCCCATTTCGTAGCATAATTAAAAATATTGAAGTGCTTAAACTTTTATAATGAGTCTCATAACAAGATCTTATATTTAAAGCAACTGATAGGCAAAACATAAGAAATTTATGGCTTATGATTTGATCAGTTACATGGCTGTTGCTAAAACGTAACTTGAAAAATTTAAATAAAAATTTGATTATTAAATATATTATATAAATTATATATCATTTATCTGCTGCAGGATATTCACAACTCAAAAACAATTTTTTTCCAATAGATGTATTTATAATCATTTGTCGGAAATATATTCCTGCTGAAATAATGCTTTATATCAAGCAATAATCAATAAAATGTCATATAATTTTGTCACAATCCTCTCAGATATGCGAATACACATTGGTTCTAAAAAGATTCCATTTAATAATTCTGTAACAATTGAAACGTAAAGTGAGAATTTAATAAAATTTCAATTCAAATTTCATTAACTAAATTTTTAAAAGTGTTGGTAGCATAAATTTTTCTGTCCATTACAAATTTTGCACAAACGCATAAAACCTTAACAATCTATGGTGGTGTAGGACATAAAAAACACTGTGTACTGCTGATAAATTAAAATCTGTGTTTTTAAAGTTATGACGACCTTGCAACAAATGAGCAATATTATTTTAATTTATACCTCTAAATATTTTACAAAACCATGAACTGCAGCCAATTGTTTTTTCCATTTGTCTTTATTTAATTTATCCTCATAATATTTACATATCAAATCTTCCACCTCTTTTGAAAATACTTCCATATTTTGTAAAATTCTCTCAGCATTTTCTATTAATTTGCTTTCACTTAATTGATAAATTGAATTGGGAAAAGTAATTTCACACATAAGCACTATTAGATAAGCTTTAATCTAAAAGAATCATATTTAATTAAATAATTCTTTAATTTTAATATATTCTTTAGTAAATTATACCTCACGTTTTGCTTCATCTTCATCAGATGCTATACCGGCAAATGTAAAACTACTTGGGTGTTGTTGTATCCAGTCATACAAAAGTGGCAATTGTATTCTTAAATATTCATGATAATCTTTAAAAAGATCCCTTTCAATAGGAATACTATCAAAATCATATTTAAGTTGAGGCAGCAAGCAGGAATTAATTAACTCTCTTATTTTGTTCAGGGAATCCATAATGGGAATCAGTGAAAAAATTCTTTGTTTTGATTTTAAGCAAAATAATAACAAATGATGTACATCTAGCTGTTTCAGTATACATTAGTTTAGAGGTTCAACTTTTGTTAAACTTAAATCTAGATCTCACGCTATTGAATTCAAACATTCAGTTACAACATTATGAAAATCTTTCATACAAAAAAAAAAAAAAAAAAAAATTTGAATAAATGTATTCGTGTCCTCCACTAGCGACATGTAGTTTCTATATACAGATTTATTTTTCTCGTTGTATAGAAAATGTTTGGTAACAAAAGGGCATCGCTTGAGAAGTATTAAAGAGATTTTTATATATTTAATATATAATATTATTTTTACTTAAACTTTTTCACGAAAGTGTTTGGGAAAAGGGGGAAGAGTACATCCCATACAAAGGAAATATTGATTTTTGAATATCTAAAGAACTATAACAGTGAGATTTTTCAAGGAACTGTTTTACTGGACATAATGTATGACGAATTGGATCAGGAGGAGAGGAACGCCCATACCTAGTTAATTTAAATTAATTAAAATCTAAAGAACTATTACAGTGAGAGCATTAAAATTTTGCAGCAGTTATGGTATTGTGAGCCACCATCACTGGAAAAATATAGGACGGATAGGATCACAGGAAGAGGTACCCTCTGTACAAAGTAAATTTAAATTTTTAATAATTGATTTAAATCGTATGATAATATAACACTAATGCTTGCTTAGGGTCAGCAATGACCTAATTTTTTTTTTTTTGCAAATTGAAGTTTACCGGGTCTGCTAGTTTGGAATAATTCGAAATATTAGTTAGCTAAGAATGGTTTTAGGATAATAAATCCATATGTATAGAAAATAATTGTCTACCAAAAAATTGCTTGAGAGAATACAAATTTTAGCAATTTTAATGATATATTTTTTATACCGTATGTCTACTGAACACACTTTCTCTGACTGACATTTGACGGTTGTCATGTGACAAAAGCCTCACTAAGGAATGCAACTCTGTACTTAACAGTGAAAAAATCTACACTGTCGTCTCCCTGTTTGTCATATGATCAATTTTCATCGGACGAACAAAAATGCTGCGAAATTTAATAATTTTCTCTTTGTGCGTAGTGGCAAGTAAGTAAAATTAAAATAAAAATTTATTTAAAATTGAACAAAAATGTAAGAAAATAATGAATTTATAAAAAATATATAAAAATCCATTAATAATGTTATAATTTTGTGAAAAAGCCACTATGGAATCTCAACCACTGTGTTATTGATTTTGTAAAAGTCAGATGAATGTGTGTATATGTGTCATGTCCATAAAGAAAAGAAATTGATATGAAGGTGCTCCACCATCATATAATATTAAGAAAAATATAAAAAATGATTATTCATATTTTTTAATTCTATTTATATAATTAATTATGTATATTTTTTACTGCAGTTAAAGCCACTGGTGAATTCACCGTTTTAAGCAGCCCTAAATCGTTATCTTTTAAGGGTAATGAGCCCCTACAAAGTAGCGATATTGGCGATGTTTTGTACGCATCTATGGGAAATGCCGTAGCTGGGGACTGTCAGTGGTCAGGTTTAACTATTAATGATCCTTTCAATTTGGCCAAAGGTGTAGTTGCCATATTTTTGGATGGTATTAAACATAGTAAAGTTTCGAGTGCTGGTAAAACTTATCCAGTAGCTGGTAATGCCGTTGAGCAGTCTTTGAATGGTGTCATCGCTCAGTTGGAAGCCGATAATGAGCCCGTATGTGATATTTCTTTCGAACAATTGGAAGATGGTAAAGTGAGTTTCAGAAATACTATTGGCAATGTTGAAATTCCAGCTATTGCCAATACCAAATACTTGAACGCTGACCTCCACACAGCCGACAAACAATTTTTGGAAAGTCTTGCATACGTTAATGCTATTGCCAACAACTTGGTTAGCATGGAAAAGTCATGCAATTTCATTTCTATTCGTTTGTATATTGATGCTATTGCTAAGGCTCACGGTGAAGACTCAGAAGCTGTCAATGAAGCTTTAGAGCTTTTCTCTACTGCTGTAAAACATTTGAACAATGCTGCTCAAAAATCTAGCAACAATGAAGCCTTGGTTGCAGTCGTTGTTAATAAGGCCGATGGTAATAGTCGTAGCAAACGTGAAGTTGCTCCCAAGGATTCTAAAGTAAGTTTATATTTATAATCTTTGCTACATTCAGTTATTTATCAAATTTTTCCTTTAGAATCTCTATAATTTGGCTGAATACTATAATCAAGACTATCCCGTCATTTTCAACATCATCTTGTGGTTCATGGTTGTCTTCGGTTTTTCCCTATTGGCCATCTGCTATGCTATCGGGTCTATGGATCCAGGTCGTGATTCCATCATCTATCGCATGACCTCCACCAGAATGAAGAAAGATAATTAATTTTGTTTATCATATTTTTTTTTTGTAATTGTGGCAATTGGCATATGACCACAACATTTTGTTCGTTTTTTATTTCTTAATTTCAAAAACAAAATTCTTGTGACTTTCCTAAAAAACGTCATATATCTATAAATTTTACAATACATCTATTTATCAACCTTTATTAATATGTATCAAAGACAACAACAATTAATATTAGTTTAATTTAAGTTTTAAGTATTATTTGTACATTAAAAATACATTTTAGAAAGAATTGGGGTCTTTCTTAGTATTTTTGTTCTTTAAACTATAAAATTGTTATAATTCCTTCCTTATAAATATATTCCATTTCTATATTTTTTGGATTTTTTTGTTTTGTTTTTTGTTTATAAAATAAATTATATTGTAATTTAAACATAAAGCAAATTTTAATTATATATTAACATATAATTTGTAAATTCTTAAAATATATGTTAAAAAAGTAAAAAAAATAAAAACTTAATATTAAATAAAAGAAATTAATATAATCGATATGAAATTATTGTAAACAAATGTTAAAATTTTAATTCTTAAGAATGTGATTGCAAAAAAAGTAATTTTTAAAACTGGATTTGAAATTCTGTCTTGACTCCACAACTGCAACATTTCAAAGAAAGCCAACAAGGAAAAGTTTCTTAATTCGGCAGAAGGTCTATCGCATATAAAAACTAAATTGCGGAAATATAATTATATATTAAAAGAAATAACACTTTTTTTACTTTTCAAAAGATCGAATCTTTTATCCCTTTTTGAAAAAAGTTATAAAAATCAAAAAAAGATAGGAGTTAAAAATTAATAAAAATATTTTTGTAAACATTCCTTGATGTGAATGTCGGTATTTATAGAAAAAATACGAAACGCAAAAAGGAGTTTAAAAGTTAATAACTCCTATAAATTGCTTCGAAGTCATGTGTAGCAGGCCAAAATGTTTTAATTAAGCTAAACAAAGTGATGTTTGTATGTTTATCACCTTTTTATGGATATTTAAACGAATTTTTGTGCGTTGCTAAATCCGTTCGTGTGTGTCGAAGCATATTTTTATTAATTTATTCTTATCAACTATTTCGCAGATTCGATCGGGTTAAAAAAATTAAACTCCCATTTCTATTCTTCACTTAAAGAAGAGTGGAATATATATATATATATATATATATATATATATATATATATATATATATATATATATATATATATATATATATATATATATATATATATATATATATATATATATATATATATATATATATATATATATATATATATAAGACAAAAATTTAAATCGAAAAAAAATTATTTTATTATATATATTATATATATATATATATATATATATATATATATATATATATATATATATATATATATATATATATATATATATATATATATATATATATATATATATATATATATATATATATATATATATATATATATATATATATATATATATAAGACAAAAATTTAAATCGAAAAAAAATTATTTTTTTAATTTTTCACAAATAAAAATTAAAAATTTAATATAATCCGGAAATATAGATTTTGCACCAAGTTTTCCATACCAATATATGTTTAACTGATACCAATTTATGTTTAATTGCTTACTGTATATTTTGATTGGATTAAATAAACTGATAATATATTTTAAATATTAAACAAGGAAATTTGATTTATATATAATTTTAGACTCATATAATTTAAAAAATAACAAAATGGAATAAAATAATTGAAACGTTTCTGAAATATAATGACAATGAGTTGAATCCAATTGCGTGGAGATTTTGATGTTAGATTTTTCAATAATCAAATCAATCTCATATTTTCTTAATTTGATGTTTAAACAAAAATTTTTAACAGTGTATGAAAATACAACTCTTCTACAAAACGTAAACATGTGTAAGTAACATATTTTGACATAATGTCAAAAATTATATACAAACAAAATCAAGGAGAGCATTAAAATATTTATTTTTTTGTCTAATTATAAATAAAATTTAGAATCTTATCCAATTATTATATTAATAATTATTAATAATAAATAAAAATGTCTATTGAAATAGAATCGGCTGAGTAAGTATTGTAGAGAATTACATTGCAATCATGCCGGTCTAATAATATATTAATTTATTTCTTGATCCTTTTTAGTGTTATTCGTTTGATCCAACAATATCTTAAGGAATCAAATTTATATAAAACTTTACAAACATTACAAGAAGAAACTGGAGTTTCCTTAAATACTGTAGATAGTGTGGATGGTTTTGTACAGGACATAACAAATGGCCATTGGGACACAGTGTTGAAGGTGACACAAAGTCTTAAGTTGCCGGATAAAAAATTGTTGAATTTATATGAACAAATTGTTTTGGAACTTATTGAATTACGAGAATTGGGAGCAGCACGTTCACTACTTAGGCAAACAGATCCAATGATAATGTTAAAGCAACATGAACCGGAACGATATATACATTTGGGTAAGTTTTCATGTCATTTTTAAGAACCTGTTAAAGTGCGAATATTCCTAGACATAGCATAAACCTAGTAAATATTTTTATTATGTTTTTGTTTTTTAATTTTATATATTTCATTATTTTTTATGTAATGTGTTTAGCAACATAAGAAAATAAAAAACTTTCGGTCTTTCTAAATTTTAGACAGCAACTAAATAAATTCCTATTACAAAAAATTAGTATAAATGATTAAAAATTATCAATATAAAATTGCTCTTAAGATTTTTACAGAGTTAGAAGTAAAGTATACAAAAATCTGTTACCGAATACCATACGCATGTATAAAAATAAAAGACAAATTATTTTTGGGATAAGGTATTTTTTCATAAGAATTTTAGAGTGGAGAAAAAAATAAATGAGTTGATAGTATAATGTTTTTGGGATGCATGTCGGCACAAGGTGTAGGAAACAAGACATTCTATTTAAATATTTTAAAAAATTATCTGAAACAAAGTGCCAAAAATTAGGAATTCTAAATGATTATTTCTAAGACGACAAATAATCCAAACATATTGCCACTAATGCGAAGATGACGCTTGCCTACAATTCTCCAAACATACTTCTCCACGAAGTCCCAGAAAAAATGATTGAGTAGTCACCAAATTTGAACCGTAACAAATATCAAAAAATTTGAAAATTCAATGCCAAATCGTTTTAATGAAGTACTTGATCTTAAGAGACAACCCTATTCTATTTTTAGGTACGAAATGAGATCAAAAAATTCTTAACATATTATATGTTAATAAAAATGAAAACGCTAAATTTAAAGTTTTAATGTTTTTTATTTGATTAAATTATTATTACAACTACAAAAAATCTTCCATTAACGTTTTTATAGTTCTTCTGTCTCTTTGTTCGAATTTGAAGTTCATCCTCGATTAAAATCTGCAATTCCTATTTAATAAGAGCCCAATATGTTCTCACTGGCCTACAAACAGCAGATTATTGAACAGGTACCACTCAAGAGCTAGTTTACCGTAGTGACTTAATGCCAACTCAAGCCAAAAATATTTTGAATGGAAGCTGCATTTTTGTAAACATTACTTCATGTCATTTTCGGCATTTATAGAGCCCGTTATAGCAAAAGATTGGCTTCTTTTGATGCACTGCATATTGCTTACCATACCAAGAACTCTTTGGGCAATTTTGATTGCTTTTTGATTTTAAACATTTTCTCGAAGATTAGCAAGATAAAATTTCCATAAAAGTTACATTAGTTTTAACTTTTCGTACGAAATAGTCCGAGAACTGACCTAACCGGGTTGCTTTCCTACTGGATGTGTTGGAAGAGCTCTTTTGATTTTTTTGTTAAGAAACGTCATATGAACCATTCCTTCTTCCACAACCACGTATTTTATTAACAGAAAGTTCCTTAATAATATTAGTACGAACTTTTTTCTGGTCATTCATTTTAATCAGATTAACAATATATTAATTTGACATTAAACAAAATAAAACAACATGTTATAAAAAGGTAACGTGTGAAATTTTGGCAATTGTTTAAAAACATTAATTTTCCCGTGGTTGCCAAGTTTGGATGATCATCGATTAAGCCCTAAGGTCAAAAAAGTTTTGGAACCGCAGAACGTTAGATTTTTTGATTAAAAATAAATTTTATCTATTTATTATTGTTTATTGGAATTTGATTTCAAACTAAAATATTCAATTCACTAAAAATTTAAATTTTATCATCAAAGTTTAATAATTTAATTATCCGAATTAAGTATTGTATATTGCAGAGAAATTTTTTCACTAAACCTATATTTTTTATTAGATATTTTATTTTTCTGCATAAATTAGAATTTTTATCAAAAATTGAATTTAATTTCCAATTCTTCGTCTTATGCTTTCAAAAAACACCCATTAAATGTTTTTACAGAAAATATGTTACAAAGAGCATATTTCGATCCGCGCGAGGCATATCCTGAAGGAAGCAGCAAAGAAAAAAGACGCTCCATCATTGCCCAAGAGTTAAGTGGTGAAGTGCATGTAGTACCCTCGTCGCGTTTGTTAGCTCTACTTGGCCAAGCCTTAAAATGGCAACAACATCAGGGTTTATTACCACCCGGCACCACTATTGATTTGTTCCGTGGCAAGGCTGCCATGAAAGATCAAGAAGAAGAAATGTATCCCACACAAATGTACCGTCAAATTAAATTCGGCCAAAAATCTCATGTAGAATGTGCTCAATTTTCACCGGATGGTCAATATTTAATAACGGGCAGTGTAGATGGTTTTCTCGAAGTTTGGAATTTTACAACTGGTAAAATAAGAAAAGATTTAAAATATCAAGCTCAAGACCAATTCATGATGATGGAACAGGCCGTATTAGCTTTATCATTTTCGAGAGATTCAGAAATGGTGGCGTCCGGCTCCCAAGATGGTCAGATTAAAGTTTGGCGTATTATGACGGGACAATGTTTAAGAAAATTCGATAAAGCTCATACGAAAGGTATTACTTGCCTACAGTTTGCTCGAGATAACAGTCAAGTTTTAAGTGCTTCATTTGATCATACCATTCGTTTACATGGTTTAAAATCTGGTAAAATGCTTAAGGAGTTTAAAGGACATACCTCTTTTGTTAACGAAGTTACATTTACACCTGATGGTCATAGTATTTTAAGTGCTTCCTCTGATGGTACAGTTAAAGTATGGTCATTAAAAACTACTGAATGTCTTTCCACTTATAAACCTTTGGGCAATGAATTAGCAGTGAATACAGTGCTTATTTTACCAAAAAATCCGGAACATTTCATTGTTTGCAATCGTTCAAATACTGTAGTTATTATGAATATGGCTGGACAAATTGTTAGATCATTCAGTTCAGGCAAAAGAGAAGGTGGTGCTTTTATTGCAGCCACATTATCGCCAAGAGGAGAATTTATTTATTGTGCCGGTGAGGATCAAGTATTATACTGCTTCTCAGTATCTTCGGGTAAATTAGAAAGAACTTTAAATGTAAGTCAAGCTTAGCTGTCCGACATAATGCACTTTGAGATTTTATTAAATTATAAATTGTTGTTCTATAAACTTTAGGTACATGAGAAAGATGTAATTGGTTTATCACATCATCCTCATCAAAATTTATTGGCCACCTACAGTGAAGACGGTCTATTAAAATTATGGAAACCATAAATAAACTTAAGCTAATAATAAAATTATTTATTATAAAATTTTCTTTATATGCCCTCTTAACTTAACTGTCACAATTGTAAAATTCTTTAATGACGTCTGTTTCCCATAACAATATATATTGAATGAATGAAAATAAATAATAATAAAACGTAACTTAAGCCTACGTAAAATCTTACAACAAATTGAATTTAATTAAAAATTATGCAAAATACTACGAATTGCAGATAAAAATAATCTGCATACTTCCAAGTAGAAGTCAATAAAAAGAAGAAAATAAATATAAACGACGTACGTACTTACACATATTTTGTACATATGTACATATAAACTCTTTACTCTTTAATTGATAGCAATATATATTTTTATCGAATGGATAATAATAATCCACATTGATTGTTTGAAAAGAAATTAAATCTTCAGTCATATATCGACAGCAAACAGAGATACACCACATTTTTCAATATTATTTTATTTAATTTCCGTTCAAAAAAAATTAACAAAATGCAAAGTGAACAAATTATTGAAAAAATACGTAATAAACTAACTGAATCTGATCCTGCTAATCGTACAGTAATGAATATATTTCAATTTCATTTTACCGATTCTGATGGAAAACTTATAAAGAGTGTAGGTACGTAATTGGTTCACGATAACCATGAGACTATCAACATACAAATAGTTTTTAATTCATTTATATTAGTTTTTGATTTTAAAGAACTTAATATCTATGAAGGAAATTGTTCCGAACCAGATGCTGAAGTTACAATAAGTGACGAAAACTTCTATTTAGTAGGTACCAAGGAAACAACATTTGACGATCTTATAAATGATGTAAGTATTATTTGTTTTATAAATTATGTTTAAATGATAATATATGATAATATATGTAAATGTTTTTATAGGACAAGGTCAAAATTGAAGGTGATAAGGAAGCTTTCAATAAAATGGTAGAGAAAATTCGTTTGATGCCAAAAAAAGAATAATTAATACGTTATAATACAATATTTCAATTTTTATCATTTATATTATTATGACTGTTTAGTTTATTAAGTAAAATTAATGCACGTATTAGTAGAAAATTATAGTTTTAATAAAATGTTTGCATGATTTTTAGCAAATACTTTTATGAAAATATAATAAGAAAGTAATATATTCGATATATCTTTCTATATACATTAATAAGGACTTTAAAAGTATATCGATTTATTTTTATCAATTGCGGAATCTATAAATGAAAATTAAATAAAAAAGGTTTGTATAAATACTAAAAAATTGGTAACATAAATAAAGATACAATAATAAATATATTTATTATTATGTAAATAATAGCTTTCCAAATCCCAAAAATATGGAATGGAAAAGTTACTTCACAAATTTGCAAAATTTTGTCAAAAATTTCTCTCGACATCAGGCCAACATAATCAAGTAGTAGGTAATTTTTGAATACAAAAAATGTTTAACTCGTAATAACTCCGAAGCCAGTTAAGATATTAAAATAAAACAAACTTTATCCGATAGAGTTGGACTTGGGCTACAAGATGCATTGGAAATTATACGCCTACTGCCACGCCTACATTTAAAAAATTTTTAATATATCTTTCATAGTGTTTTAACAAGAAATAATATTGAATTAAAATTTTTTGATAACAAAGTTCGATAGAGAAACTTTAATTTCAGTGACATGCTAAATTTCATTCAAAAAGTTTTTAAGAATTCCGAGTTATGGGTTAATGAAATTAAAAGCTGCAAGCGTAAAAAAAATTGTTTTGCTATGTGAAAGCATTTTCTTTTGACCTTTATAACTTTTAAAAGACTGAACAGATGGGAACGAAATAAACTGTGTTAAAAAGAGCTTGACTTTAACTTTCCAACCGTTCCATTTTTATCAACCTACAATCACTCCAAATCCAATAATTTCAATTCTAAATTTTCCAAAAGCTTACCACAAGCGTTTGAATTTAAAATTTCAAATTTAATTTTATGGCATGATAGCCCAACATGAGCTCTACAAGTATGTCCAATTTCATGTCAATAGCTCTTCAAATTCTTAAAATATGTGAATATCAAAGTTTTTTCTCGCCAGCACATACAATTTTTTAATTTTGAAAAATTTTTCCAAAAAATTTCTCTCGACACCAGGCCAACATAATCAAGTAGTAGGTAATTTTTGAATACAAAAAATGTTTAACTCGTAATAACTCCGAAGCCAGTTAAGATATTAAAATGAAACAAACTTTATCCGATAGAGTTGGACTTGGGCTACAAGATGCATTTGAAATTATACGCCTATTGCCACGCCTACATTTTAAAATTTTTGAATATATCTTTCATAGTGTTTTAACATGAAATAATATTGAATTAAAAAATTTTGATAGCATAGTTCGATAGAGAAACCTTAAATTCAGCTACATGTTAAATTTCATGCAAATTGTTTCAAAGAATTCCGAGTTATGGGTTAATGAAAATATAAGCTGCAAGCGTAAAAAAATTTGTTTTGCTATGTGAAAGCATTTTCTTTTGACCTTTATAACTTTTAAAAGACTGAACAGATGGGAACGAAATAAACTGTGTTAAAAAGAGCTTGACTTTAACTTTCCAACCGTTCCATTTTTATCAACCTACGATCACTCCAAATCCAATAATTTCAATTCTAAATTTTCCAAAAGCTTACCACAAGCGTTTGAATTTAAAATTTCAAATTTAATTTTATGGCATGATAGTCCAACATGAGCTCTACAAGTATGTCCAATTTCATGTCAATAGCTCTTCAAATTCTTAAAATATGGAATATCAAAGTTTTTTCTCGCCAGCACATACAATTTTTTAATTTTGAAAATTTTTTCCAAAAAATTTCTCTCGACACCAGGCCAACATAATCAAGTAGTAGGTAATTTTTGAATACAAAAAATGTTTAACTCGTAATAACTCCGAAGCCAGTTAAGATATTAAAATGAAACAAACTCTATCCGATAGAGTTGGACTTGGGCTACAAGATGCATTGGAAATTTTACGCCTACTGACTGTCCACTTTGTTAAATTTTATAATATATTTTAAGTCGTTCTAAAATGAAACCGTATTAAGTTATAAAAATTTTGACGTCGTTCGATAGATAAATCTTTAATTCTGCTACTTGCCAAATTTCAAGTAAAAACCTAAAGGATTATAGATATCAAGACAAAACAAACTCTATCGGATAGAGTTGACCTTGTGACGCAACGCTCAATTTGTGAAAATTTTGTAAAATAAATATTAACTTACATTTTTGATCCATTTTATAAAAATAAATCAACATTTGGGCTATTCACAGCTTATGCACGTTTTGTCTATTTCAATTAAGTATTATGGCATAAACTAAAAATAACTTCATTTTATATAATTTAGTTTTCAATTTAATATTTTTTTATTTTTAAAATTAATCGTTTTTACTAAAAAATACTTGCAAAATTGTTTTATTTTCACTTTTGGCAAGCACTTTCTTTTTATAAATAATTAATAATCTATAATTAATAAATAATTTTACATAATTTAATACAAATATTTCCTTTTTGTTTTTAAATAAAAATTTATAATAATAAAATCAAATACAATACAATAAAATAAATATTACAATAATAATTCAACTGATATAATTATAATAATATAACATACACATAGATACAATTTTTTCTTTGATTTTTCAATATATAAATAACATAATATTGACAAACATTTTGTTATAATTTTGATGTTTTATTTTCATTTTTTCTTGTTTAAATTAAAACCTTTTCTAAACATTTATGTAATTATTATTATTACTTTTTTTTAATTTTAAATTTAACTTTTGCTTTTATTTTAATATGATTTTTATTATTATTAATATTTTTTAATGTTCTCTTTTCTTTCATTATCATTAATGTTAACATGAATTATTTTTTCTGGGGGAGATTTGTAATATTTCATTTCTTTGTTTTCTGAATTTTATATTTATTCAATACATATTATATGATTTAGTTTTATTTTTTTTTCTTGTTTGGGTTTTGCTTTATACTTTTAAGGTTTAATTTTTTTAATTAATTTTGCTATGTTTGTAATTTATTTATAGCAGTTGAATTAATTATTTTATCGAGTTTATTTTCGTTTTTGTTTCCTTCGGGCTTAAATTTACTAACAATACTTTATTTTTAATAAATTTTTAGTTTTTTTTTTTTTTTAATGTTTACAAAAGTAAACTTTTTTGTTTTTTACAAACATAAATAAACAAAAAAGTTAAATTGTTAATAAAACCTTTTAAATAAAAATAACTTATAAATTATATATTTTTTCCTTTTTTATATTACTTTTTCTTAATATTATTTTTTTAATTCTCTTGGTTTTAATTTATAATTTTTAACAACAATTTTAACTTTTATTTTTTTATATTTTTTTTAACTTTTTTATTATTTTTATTTATCTATTGCAAAACGTAAGTGCTCTATGAAACCAATAACTTTATTTTTTCATTTTTTAATCTTTCTTTGTTTCGAATAGAAAAATAATTAAAAAAAAATATACGAAAATTATCAAAAGGAAAAATATTTATAAAAGGTGTTAAAATGACGTGTGTTTTGTTTTTCGTTTTCTTTCTGTTAAATTTCACTTTAATTTATTTTCTATTTTTGTCTTTTATTATGATTTTTTATTTAATTTTATTAGAACTACCAACATTTAAATTTTAAGAAACATTTTTGAATTTTTCTTTTCTTTAAAATAAATTTTATTATTTTTATGAAAAAATAAATAAGAAATAAAATCTATAAGAGAAATATATTATAAGAAATATTGTGATTTTTTTAAACTCGGCAAATTAAAAAGGCAAATATTTATATCCAATGAATTCCTAATAAGCGGAAAGTTATTTGACAGTTAAAATTCTTCGAATTGACTTCAAAATTTCTTGTGATATATTTAAATATCTGTTCCATTGAAAAGGTTTTATCTTATAATGTATTGAATTGGATAAGAGCGAAATTCTGAAGTTAAGTTAAGGACTGCGGAGCTGGCTATGAAATATGTGAATTGGGGGAATACTGTTAACATTTATGTTGACAGTTAGGCTGCGCTGAAAGCCCTAAGGTGTTGCTATGTAAATTCGGTGCTGGTTGGGGAACTGAGAAGGCTGATGGTTACTCACAGGGTTAGTCCTTGCTGGGTAAAGGGACACTGCGACATAGTCGACAACGAAATAGCTTGTGATGGTGCTGCACAGAGCACGTTTGGTAATTGTAGAGTAGTCAAGTGATCTATAATGACAATGTCTTGGAGAGGGTTCAGCTTGGTAGACTGCAGAGTGCCAAAGGCATGTTGATCAAGAGTACGGGCATCCTTCCTGACAATTTAGAATTCTTTTTATGCAAATAACTTTTTAACGAACATAATTATTGAGAAAGTGAGAAATTTTTAAAAATGGACCAAAGAAAAAACTTAATTTTGTTAACATTCAAAAAATAAACTGGCACATCATCTCTTCAAAATGCTCTACTTCAATATTTCTTAAGTTTTTTAATTTAATCTTATTTCTCTTATAGACTTAAGAAAATAATTTAATCATTTTTTTTGTATTTATAAAAAAAGTTAAAATTTTACAACATTTTTAACGCTTTTTAAATTTATTTTTTATAATTTATTTATTATTATTATTTTTTTGGTTGGAAGATCCAATTTTGATAGTCACTAATTCATGTTTATTATTATTATTATTTTTGTTTAAACTTTATAATTAATTTTAATTATTCGTATATTTTGTTGGTTTCGTGATTGGTGGAGTGATTATTTTATGTATTTTTTTAAATATAAACGGGATGTTAAATTTTAAATGTAAATGATTAAATAGAATATTTAAATTGTTTAACATTTTTTTATTTAATAATCCAAAGAGCTAAGGAATCATTTTTTTAGAAAGTCTGGAAGAATAATTTGTCATATATATGTTATAAAAAATATTGCAATTTTTAAATATTTAAACAAATTTAAACAAAGATTTTGTTTAAGGAAGATATTCGTATGTAAATGTTAAGAATTGTTGAGGATATTTGCGACATTTTATTTTATTTGGTATAACGTATTCGTCAAGCGATTTTTTGCGAATATGTAGCTTTCAGGGCTTTCAAATGCAACAATATTTTTTTTCGAAAGTTCTCCATAGAAATTCCTGTCAGAGTGGGTTTATAGTACAATATTTTTAGCTCTTGGAGTTTTGTAAGTTTATTGTTTTCTTGTTTAATTTTCATAAAAAATATTTAATTTTAGTATTTTTTTTATTATTTTTTGCTGTTTTGTTGTTTGTTTTATTTAACTATGGTAAAAAAGATGTTTTCGTTTAATTCAATTTTATTATAATTTAAATTTGTTTAATATGAACTTTTTATTAATGTAGTTTTATTTTTGTAAAATATTTGTTAGATTTTTTGATGTTGAAATATTTAATGGATATTTAATGATATTTATTTTATTTTTGGCCTAAAAAATAAAAAAACTGTAATTATTTTTTTAATAATGTAATGATAAATGTGTCTTGTGTGTCATACGATCATGAATTAATATTATTATTTCTCCTAAATATATAAGAATAATTATTTTGTATCAAATATAAAAATCAACAAAGTTTTTTTTTGGTATTTTCTTTATCATTTGTAATTTATTATTATTTTTAATTAATTATTGCATGAATGCATTTAAATTTTTCTTGGAGTTTTTTTGTTTTGGCAAAATTTTGTTTAAATTTTAATTATTTTTTAATACGTATTTTTGAATTAATTGTTTTTGCTTAAATGATTTTTTTCGTTCATTACTTTTTAAAGGGGGCATTTTTCTTCTTTCTTTAACTTTTTTCTACTTTAGTTTTTTAAATTTTATTTAATAAGTTTAGTTTATTTTCATTTAATCAATTCGTTTATATTTTAAATATATAGAATTATTTAGTTTATGATTTTCATTTTTTAATTAAGTTTAATATTCTATTTTTGTTTTATTAAATATTTAAATGTTTTATTTTTTAATTTGTCTTTTGGGGGTGTTGTTAACTTTTGAATTTGTTTTATTCATATTTTTTTTGTAATTTGTAATTTTTATGATTTTAATTTTGAAAAAAATTTTTTCCTTTTTTATTTTTATATGCTAAAAACATATTAGTTTTACTATTCATTCATGTTCAGTAAATATATTTAGTTGATTTTGAATTTTTTTTGTTAAAAATGTTAATGATTTTTTTCTTTGAATGTTTTCATTCCCTTTCTCATGATTTCTTATTTAAATATTTTTCATTTTTTTAAATAATTATTTTTTTATAATTCAGTTAAACCTAAAAGTTGTTAAATTGTTTTATTTTGTTTTATATGCGTCTTTGGAAATATATTTCTGAAATTCGTGCATATTTCTTTCTTTTAGGATTTTGTTCCGTCTCATTTATAATATTTTTAAAACTTTTTTGTAAAATATTTTTAATTTATTTAAGTGTTAAACATTTTCCACCTGTTGCACTATCATATGTCCCATATTATCTGTTTCACATTCATTTAAAAATGGTATACTACCTATCGAATCATTAGATGTTGTTGATGAGTCATCAAGTGAATCGCCATTTATTAAGATGCCAGGATAATTACCAGGTCCCAAGTCTAAACTTGAACCTGATATGCATATATGAGGAGGCTGATGTATGGCTCGGGGTGGTAAGGGAGCTGGTGGTATTATTAAATTGCCACTATTAATGCCATGTAAGCTGCCAGCTATGCTGGCGCCACCACTTTGTAAATGACGACGACTTGAATTTAAACCTGCAGATGACATGGGAAACGTTAGATTAGAATTTATTAAAAAGCAAAAAAAAAACAGTTTATAAAAACATAAAAAGCAAATTTACCTTAAACAATTAAACCAAAGAAACAAAAATAACAAAACCTAAAATCTTCTAAAAACTGTAAATTAAAATAAATAAAGAAATCAAACCACACATATTTATAAAAAAACAAGTAAGAATTAACAGTCGGTTAAGAACGACTATATAATACCTTACACCATGACACAGGTATGTAAAATTATATTGTAGGTTTGGGCAGTTTTTCCAAAAAATACAACAGAATGAGATAATTTCGGATCGATTTTAACGCACCCAGTTAGTCAGAGTGGCCATCAAAGATAAAGATGGATGATCCTTATAAATCTCTATAAAAATATGTTTACAAGTGTGGGTAACCTTTTACAGTTCAGATATATTCTATTTTTTTTTTTAGATTTTTTAATCTAAAATTTCTTAAAACACGTTACAATTTAAAGTATATAATATAAATATATTATTCTAATAAAGTAAGTTCTGTTAATTTAAATTAAAACTTTTAACATTTTCGGATTTTTACAAAATTGTAATTTTGCTCCGAACTTAAAAATCTATTTATGGATTTCTTAAGAAATCGCAACTTTTATGCGGATAAAATAAATTCGGATAAGCCCTGCTACAAAGGCACACATGAATGTAAGGTAAACATTGAAAAAAGTTTTCTGTTTTCTTGTTGTCTTCAAATAATATGCCACTAACTTTTTCTTAATAAATAAAAAAAAATCTTTATGTTGAATCTTAACATTTCATAAATAACATTTTCAACAGGCTTCATGTTTAGTGCCAAAAATTGGTACTAAATCTTATCGATATATCTCTAAAATTGTGCACAGTTGAGTGTTAACACCAGACGGACGGACGGTCTGAACTCAAATAATAAGCCACATTCTTTTCTTTATAAACAAAGAATTTTTATGTTGAAACGTTGTTGTAGATACTATTTTCAACAGGACTAATCCTTAGTGCTAAAAATTTGTACTAGATATTATCGAGATATCTTTATAATTGCGAGTAATAATGTGTTCACAACAGACGGACGATCGTTGTTAAATCGATCATTATTATACTTTAAGGTAGAGATGGTAGCATTGCCTATGATGGTGTAGGATAAGTACATTCATATATAAAATTAAAAACCAACCTGTAGCACTTGTTTGTGAATCATAATGAGCATTACGATGTAAACCCATTTGATGAAGTTGTTGTCTACGTTTTCTTCTGGAGTGATAGAGTATGCATAGGAGACAAATTAGGAACGAGACGACGAGAAGTGTTGTTATAATTAGAACGCCGTGATCCTCCGCTTGTGCTTTTGTGATACCTTTATATGGTGGATTTAAAAGTATATTGTGGTTTTTATTTTATTTCCAAACAAATTCATATTTCATAAAAAATTAAACAAGAGCAGATTATACAGAAAGTACACAAAAAGAATAAAGAAAATTATGAAAAAAAAGAGGAGAATATAAGAAAAAATTTAATTAATCACTTGATACATACAAATATTATAGATTTGTATTATAAATTTAAATAAATATATATAAGTATGTATAGGATAAATAAGTATATTTGTATAATACATAAAGTTTACATAAAACTTTGTTATATAATTTTTTGGCTTAAAAATAACATATGTATATGTATGTAAGTATATATTTTACACTTTGTAAGTGTGTATGTGTTTTTTGTTAATTAAATTAATATATTTAATTTCGTTTTTGGAATTTTGTATGAATTTTATTGTATTTTGTTGAGAAGTGATAGTTTTCTTCTTTTGGAATACAGTCAATATGAGTTTAATATAAAATTTTTATTTAATTTTTATTTTTTTTTTTTTGGATTAAAGCTTTTTTAAAGTTTTATAGAATTTTTTAAATTAGTTTCTATTTAGTTTTTCAATGAAAATTGTATTTTGAAATCTATTCTATAGTTTTCAATATAGAAAAAATTATAATTGTAGTTATTTACACAAAAAGTGCTTTTGATTTAGTTTTTCTTTTTAATTATGATTTTTTTTTCTAAAATTCATCTACATTTTTTTATACTTAAACAAAGTGTGTGCATTTAACAAAAACAATCAATCACGTGCTGACATATTTATTACTTTAAAAATTGTTTACATCTAATTAAAAAAAATCTGACTATTCTAAAACGATTATTTTTTTCATGGAAATTATGAAAAAAATAGTTTTTAGCGATGCTTATGAAGAGTTATTATGGGAAAGTTTTCTAACTAAACTAAACTACCGAAAACTATATTTAAGTATTCAAATTCTATTATGTTTTTATTTGAAGTTAATGATATTATATGCATGAGACGAATATTGTTTTGAAAGCTTAATTTTTTATTAACAGCTATTTATAATGAAAATTCTTTGAAAATTCGTTTTCTTATGAGATATTGAAGATCTTGTAAGATATTGTGAACAAACGAGCTTTTAGTTGAGCTTAAGATTTTTGGTTTTTTATTTTTTTTCTGTCTTACGTTGGGATAATTAGATGAAAAGAATTGGTATTGAAGCAAATTTTTTTTGTATACCTAAACGGTATAAAAAGAAGAAATATTATAATAGGAAACGATTTAAAAATATAATGTAGAAAATTAATTAGTGTTAATCAGTCTCATTACAAAGCAAATTTAAACAGCTTTAAAATTCATGTTTACTATAATCTAAAGCTCTAACTATATAAGCATCTTGTAAACAAATATCTAATAGATCAAAAGAAATTTCGGTGTTTATATCTTAGTAAAATATTACAAGTCCAAAGTATTAATGTTTTAATGAATTGTAAATTTAATAATTTAAGCAAAAAAATAAATTATATTAGAAACGAATAACAAATGATAATTTGAGGTGCCTTTTGGTGTAAAGTTGTTTACGTTTGGTTTGTTGTTTAAGTGGTAAAATTTATATTTTTGGTTTGGTATTAATAAAAAAATTAAATTAATAATAAACCAAATAAAAATATTATTTTTTAAAGTATTATTTTGTTTAAAATATAGAGAGAGAAAGAGAATAGAAACTCACGTGTTTTTAACATTATTTTGTAGTGATAAAGTATATATTGAAATGAATTTTTGTTTGCAATTTAAACATAACGTTTTTTTTTTTAATTACAAAATTAACAATATATTAAATATATATTTAAAATTAAATGAATATATTTAAACATATTGTTACAGTGATAATTTGTAATAAGATTGATACTGAATGATTTGAAATTGTTCCGTCACCTGTGTTTTCATTATTATTTTATTTTTGGTTTATAAAAAAAATTGATGGTATTTTTTGGAGATTTTTGTTGTTTGTTTTGGTAGGAAAAAAAGTAGAAGAATAAGAAAGAAACAAGAAAAAGTAGAATAATACACATTTTATTGTATGTAAGAAGAAAGGAAATTAAATAGACAGGAAGAAATATAGTGTACAGTATAGTGGTGGATATAGGATTATGAATAAATATGAAAGTTAAGGAAATGTTGGAGAAAAAAATTAGATTAAATAATTTTAAATAAAAAAAAGATGATTTGAAAATTAGATGATTGATTTTGATATTATTAAGAATAAAACAACTAAAACTACAATTATTTGACATAAAACATAGAAAATTATCGAAAATTTCAAAAGTTGTTTAAAAAGATCAAGTTGACTTTATTTTTTAGCAATAAGACCGATTATAAACTTCAATATACACAAATAACTTAAGAGAAATGAGGAAAAGATATTAAGATTTATTTTATTTATAATACTATTGCGCCTTTTCGTTAAAGCAATATTTTATGACAACTTTCAATTTAAATAAAATTGATGTCTTTGAAGTCGGTCTTTCTAAGGCTTCCTAAAATTCTTGCTAAATATTGAAAATATTGGGAATTTTCTTAAATAAACTAAACATTTATATATAAATATTAAATTTCAGTTTTTTGTTTCTTTTTTTCCAATCTTTAAAAATCATTTTAAATTAATTTCAAACAATCTCTACATAAGACACAACACAAACTCCTAGATATTTTTATCAAAAAACAAAATAATTTATACGTATATTTAGTGCAACTTTTAGGATTTAAATGTTAAATATAAAAAAACAGATAAAAAAGTAAACAACTATTACAAAGAAAACATGCATTATTTAAATTTAATTACAACTAATTGCAAGAAGAAAGAGATTCTAACGTAAAGGTAATAAAATTAATGATTGATTGATAATCAGTTTAAGATTTTGAAACAATTTTTATATTTTTAATTTTCATATGAAAAAAGTCATTAAAAAGACTATTATTTATTATAATTATGATTGCATATTAAGTTCAAAGTAATTTTCAAACAAATTATACGTTTCAAATGGATTTGAATGCTTTTAGCAGTATTGCCAACTTAACCACTTTCTGTTTCGTTTAGCTAATGCATATTCGGCTATGTCGAATCTTCAATATTACAAATGTGTGTGAAGTAAATACGTCATGTTTAGTACATATAGACGTATATAATATATAAAAGTTTTTCTTAAATATAACACGAAACATTTTATGAGTCCTGAAAATAAGTTAAATTTTTGGCTATTACTTTTTTCTACTGAACCTGATTTTGAAGTCTGATAAATGCTGCTTAATATTATGGCAAAATTTCATTTTAATTTGTCGATTTACAATTGATAATTTTACGAAAGTTTTTTGCTTGAACTTAGAGGTTTCCTCTAATATAGGTCTATATATTTTAACATATTGAACCGATTTTGCTGGTAAAATAAGAAACTTTTCAGGACTATAACAAATAATCAGGCCAAATTTCATTGACCTCTGCCATTTATAGTGAATGTGAGCGTGTCCACAACTGAATAACATAGCTAAATCGTAAATTTCGATAAGATACAAGATTATATTTAGGTTATGAATATCTGAGATAATTCCTTCTTAGCATTACACACGGAATGACAAATGTAATATACCCTCTTCAAAACTTGTGGAGATGAAAGATATTAAAAGTGCTTGATGGCACAATACTCAAGTAGCGCGGACTTAAATTCGCATTATAAATTATTTATTTCTTTTAAATAAAAATTTGTTATATATGAAAAGAAAAATTATTTCTTTTTATTTATGAGTGTGTCCATTTCCATTGATGATATCTTTTCAACGTTGTGTTGTAATATATGAAATAAAAAATTGTTTTTGTTTTAAATTTTGTTTCAATTTTTTAGCATTTTTTTAATTTTTAGCCACTATTTTATAAGGATTTATCGACTTATGCTCCTCAAGAATTGGCAACACTGTTTTTTGTGACAATAATATTTTAATTTATAGAAGATATTTTTTAAAATAGATTCGTTTTTATTTGAAATTTCTTGATATTATTACCTTTCATTAGATAATTAATTTTCGAACATAAAGTTGTTTACTTTTTAATGGTGTTAATATTAATTTGTTGTGTTAAATACATAGTATTAATATTTAGTAAATAGTTTTAGCTTTAGTAAATTAATTAGTATTAAGTTTATTATATATGTTTTATATTTGGAAAAAGTGTATATCGTCGGGTTCAAGTTTCATAGTTAGTAATTAAATTTTGTATTAAAAAAAATAATACTAAAAAGAAAAAACTAAATAGAAGTAAAAACTAAGAAAATTCTAAATAAGAAAACTTAATAGCTAATAATATCTATATGTAAAAAATTATAATTAAATGTTTTTATTTGAAATTAAAAAAATATATAATTTAAAATAAAAACATTTTTTAGTTTAATAAATTGTATGATCAATTAATGATCAGTAAATAATTTTTTAACAAAATCGGTTATATTGTTAATGATGTTCTTAATTTAGAGTTCAAAATATGTAAAAATTTTAAGTCGCTTAAAATTTTATATAAATACAAATAAAAACACATGATATTTTAAAGTTTTGTTAAAACTCTTTAAAAGAAAGATCATTAACAATAAACAAGTTATTAATAATAAATTATAAACAATAACCAAATAAAATAAAAATAATAAAAAAATGAAATAAAAAATGAACTGAACCGTTCGACTCACTCACGACTCACAGTGCAATTCGTCACTATCATCATTGGGACCACAGTTTTTAACACCATCACAACGCAACTTGTCAGAAATACAATATCCCACCTCACATTGAAAATGATAGGTGGACTCGCACAACAAACCAATTGATGGTGGTCCTGGTCCAGAGTCTTGTATTTCGGTCCAAACAATACGGAAGCCCTAAATGTTATGAGATAAAGAATATTAAAATCAAGTTTTAGTTTTGTTAAAAAAAAAAAAAAAACAAAATTTACCTGTGCACCCACAGTTTTATCACTGGTGGTAAAACTTATACGAGCTGTTTGTCCCGTAGAAATATAATGCCATTGTTCAATGGGCGGCTTTTCGCCACACAACTCCAAAGGAGGCTGATCCGAATCAACATTAACCCAAAGACGTAAAACTGCTGCTGGACAGCCACGATCTTTTCATAACACAACAAATTTTTATTAAAAGTTAATTTAATTTTGAATTTTAAATATTAACTTACTTGTTGGATCACCCTCCAAAGAGAAATGCTCAAAATGTATTGACAATTTATAGCCGGGTCTGGCGGTCATTAACCAATTGCATGCCATTGAAGCCATACCACGACCGGGGGCTTTATAACCGGCCGGGTAGTTGGGTGAGGTTATGATGCCTGAATCTTCATTGGAAAAGTTGCCTCCACAGTCGCCTATTTCACTTTTGGCAGTTTCGAAAAAGTAGCGAGCCTTAAAACCGCTAGCAACATTCTCTTGATCGGTATGTAAAGTAATGCGCAGACCCACTGCACCCCTTGGGCTCTCGACGGGGCCGGGTGCTGTCATACCACAATAACGACCAAGAAAACGATCATTGTTATCACGATAGACGACGTACATTTCCAACCAATCTTCATAGCAAATAACCGAACTATTAAACAAAATTATAAAAATTACATTACAATTATATAAATATATCTGAAGGGATAAAAATATGTAAAACAACTTACCCGTATGCCCCAGCAGTTACATTTGAATTGCCATCCGCCTTAATTTTAAAATGATCAAATACAATTGTCACCTGCTCATTGGGTTCGGCCAAGAACAAATACGAACAATTCGTATCCGATGGATAATTGGATGGATAACGAGGACTATTCAGTTCGCCTCGCTTTTTCGAAGCACTTACATATGTAAAACTACAACTGCCATCTGGAGCGGCAGTACCCGGTATTTTATATTCTGTTTCAAAAACATATTTGCCTTTGAAGCCGCGACCCTGCAGTTCACCTGAACTAAAGACCATCGCTAAGCGTGGCCCCTCACTAACAACACGTTGAGTTTCATTTCCGCACAATTCATAATCGAATTTATCATATGCATCAGCAGTTTCCTGGCCTTTCAGATAAATTTTTAAATAACCATCGGAACAGTTTGTTCTTCATAAAATTAAAATTACACAATTTTATCATTAATTCAAATAAATGTCAATAATAAAAGAGATGTAAACAAAAAACTTACTCTTTATCCTTATCTTTACTTTCTACTCTGGGTATATTAAATGCGGTAAATTCCAAACGCACCCGTTCCAAATGTTGAGCATCTTGCATGCCATAAATGAAATATCTGAAAAGAAGTATAATACAATTTTTAGATCATTAATTTTAAATTTTGAAAAAAGATTTTATTTAATCACTTTTAACTTACCTACAAACCGTTTTTGGTATATAAGGATAAGGATAATTTGGCGAGAGTACAAAACCTGTTGATTCCTTTCTTGATAATATCTTTTGATCACATTCTGAGCCACGTATGTGAATGCCATCATTTTCACCTTTATTTTTATTATTTTTTTAATTGGACAAAATTTTAAGGTTTTTGTTTTTGTTTTTTTTTGTCACCCAAGCGATATATTTGTTGTTGCATTAAGGGAAATTGTATTTTTTTTGTATAGAGTTTGAAGTATAAATAGAGAGAATTTCCATAATCCAATTTATTGATTATTTTTAAGTGTTTTTAGTTCCAATTTTTTAAGAATTTTAATAGATTTAGAAAAGAAAATAAATTTGTTGTTTTAATATTAGTTTTGTTGTAATACCAATTGATTAATATTAACTTAAGTATTAGTAATTTAGAAATTAAGAATTTTATGATTAAAATGCATCAATAATTGCCGCTTTTTTATAAAAATATAACACACACATACATGAAACTATTAAATGCAAATCAAAATTATTCTGAAAACTTTTTTTAAATTTAAGTTAATTAAAAAGATTTTCATAGAACAAATACATTAACAAATTTTTAAAAATAAATTTAATTAAAAAAAATCAAATGTTTTCTGTTTAATTTTTCAACATAAAATTATTTTAAATCAAAGTACTTTATTTCAGATTTAATTAAATACTAAATATACTTCCGTTATTAAACAGTACCGGGAGAACTTGTTCGTTGGAAGAAAGAATGGTCACATAATGTTTAATGTCTAAAATCACAAAATTGAAAGCATTTTTCAACAGAGCTAAAACACACCCAGAAAGAAAGCAGCCGTAAGGTTCAGTGCTCGGATACATGAACTAAATTTTTGAAAAATTATTCTTGATTGCATAATGAAAAACGTGTCGTATATTTTAGCAAATTCTTTACAAATTCCTGTTAAAAAAATTATGTAGCCGATGCTCGAGGGAATGTTGAAGAAATGTTTAGGACCCAAATGCAATATGCAGTTGTGGCCAATCATTTCTTACAACGGGTTCTATAAATACCGAAATTTAAAAAGGTGTCCAAAGTAGTGGTAGATTTTATACGGAGATGGATGACATTTTTCAGAAAGCACTATAAAATGTATCTGAATGAAATTGTTCGGTTTAATAAATATAAGGACCAATTTATTGGTCCTTGGAATATAAAATATGATATTCATTGAGGCGTAAGAGGTCTCAGAAATGGAGTAAAATAGAGTACTTTGAATATAATTAAATGAATGTGAATCTTTAAATAACATAAAATACACTGTATAACAATTTTTGAACAATTCGATATTTACGTAAACTGTTTTTTCTATAACGGGTCAGATTTTTTAAGTTGGCTTCAAATTTTAAAAGGAAGGATGTGGAAATAAAAAATACTTTCGCAAAAATATACTCTGATTCGATATTAAAATGTGGAAATGCAGTATTTATCGGTAAGGTTTCCAATTTTATATGTACATATCAATAACTGTTATACAGTGTTATAAACAACTATATAAATACATAAACATATAAATTAATAAAAATTCAATTATTTTTTTTACTTACGTATAAAATCTAATTTAACAAAACTTTCACTAAATTCATAAATTCCTTTAAAACCACGATTTTGAGTATTTGCCGTACGTGACAAAGTAAAAAAATGAACAAATAGACTTGATTCGCTAGAATATAAAACTAAATTTCTTTGCTGTCCGCAATATGTACCAATTAATGCTGATGAATTATCAGGACCATCATAAACTTTAACATAATCAAATGGGCAGCTAATTTTTTTTTAAATTAATTTAAGAAAAACACAAACACAAATTATAATTTTTAAAAAATTTTGTATAAAATTTTGTTTTACAAAATTTGCAGAGATACAAAGATAAGAAAGCCCAGAAAATCTTAAAGTATAATTTTTATCAATATATATATATAAAATTATACTTTAAGTTAGCTTTCATTAATTAGTCAGGTGTAAATGACATTTGATATTTATTATGGCAGCTATTAAATGGTACTCACTGTGGTCCACCAAAAAATAGATCAAAATCACGGAATTCTAATCTAACTCTTTGATTCGTTTCACCCAAAAATTGATATGTACAAGACATATCTTTTGGATAGGCACCCGGATAGGTGGGCGATATTAAAACGCCCGTTTTATTTATACTCAAACTGGGTGTTATTGTATAGGAACATGGTGAACCAGCTATTGGTATACCAATTTCATATTCCGCTATATAAAATGTTAAAGGAAAATATATATTTAATAATTAAGAAACAGGAAAATAATAATATCGCGATTAATGGAATAATGGAAGGAAAGAATTACTTACATGCATTTATAAAACGAAATGTGCCTTCAAATAGATCGGGTGTTGTGATATTTTTATTTGTAAAAAATGAAATGGCAATGGCACGATACATGGAAATGCGTTGTCTAGGTGGTATTGTACCACAATAACGGCCACCAAATGGTGAATTTATCAGTTCTGCTGGTTCCGATGATTGCACTTCTGAGTAAATATCCATATACTCATGAACACATCTGAAATAATAAGAAAAGGAATTGTTAATAAAATAAAATTATTAAATAAAATAATTATATATTTATTATTGTTATTTATCAAGCATTATATTTATTATTTATTTATTTATTTATTTATTTATTTATTTATTTATTTATTTATTTATCATTTATTTATTAATTTAAATAATTTTAAATCTTTAAATATGTTTCCTTAAAGCAAATTATTTTTTATTTACTGAACATCAGATCCTGTTTGTAATTTATTTACTAATTGATTATGCGGTATGGTGGGTGAGTAAGTGAGTCAGTGGTACCCTTACTTATTCATTTATAAATGATTAATAATTGGTTATAAATTAAATTTCCATTGAATGAATTGAATGCAAATGGTTTTAAATGCGTAACAAAAGTTGTCAATATTTTTTTTAACAACAGTCTGGATTGATATGGTTCATATGAAGTGAATCTCGAATACACTATAATCAACAGAAATATAATTTTTAGGAAATTGGTTTTTGGAAAAAGTTATTATATTGGAGAAGCTTGTTGGTTTTCGTTGAAAAATCTGGGAATATAATTATAAGGGTATCACGGAAAAATATGTTTTTTCTGAATTCTGAGCTGCTGTAATGTCAATTTTGCCATTAAAATAACTTTCGCTAAAAACTAAAATTTTCATTAAAAACTATAATTTCATTAAAAATTAAAAGTTTCATTACAAATAAACATTTTTACTATTCTATAAAATTCAAATTTTTACTAAAAAATCAAATTTTCATTGAAAAATTCAGATTTTCACCAAATAATTCAAATTTTTACGAAAAACTCAAAGGTTCACTAAACAAATTTGTTTTTTTTTTTTTTTTTTTTTGCAAAAAAAAAAAAAAAAAAAAAAAAAAAAAAAAAAAAAACTCAAATTTTTATTAAAAACTCAATTTATTACTAAAATTTTAAATTTTCGCAAAAAAATTATATTTTTCACTTTAAGTTTAAATTAGTACTAAAAAATTTAACATTTGACAAAAATGTTAATTAAAATTTTTTGATTTTTCACTAAAAGACATTTAAAAGATTTTAAATAAAAAATCGATTTAAAATTTTTATTAAACAAAATTTTATATTATAAATATTAAATTGTATTAAAATTAAATTTTGATTAACATTTATTAAAACGAAGAAATTTCCCAAGAAAAATTAGATTTATTGTGGAACAATGTTGAATTAACATGTTTTGTCTATGAAGGTTGAATTAACATTTATACAGTTATGATTTTGTTGTTAATGTTAATTCAACGTTGTTTCGCAGTAAATACATGTTTTTTCAACATTCGATTTAGTTAAATTTGAAAAAAAATCTGTACAATATTTCTAAAGCTATCCCACCTTTTAAATCCTTAAGTTTTAATAATTTTTAATAAATAATACAGTGATTAAAGTGTCATTAAAATATCTATTAAAAATAATGTACTTACGATGGTAATTCACCAACGGCCGAACCGCTATAAAAAGGAATAAAAAGATTAAATTAAAAATTATTTAAAAGTAAGAATTAAATAAAAAAATAAAATAATTTATTTAAACAATTAAATGGCTTTTAATTAAAACAACAGCAACATAATTATTATTAAATAAGGAAACAAAAAATACATACTCTGGTGGATTTCCTCTTAGATTAAATGATTTAAATATGACTTCAACTCGTTGTCCTGGCCCTGCTAGGAAAGTATATAAACACTGACGTGAATGATTTTTATGATTGTGCAATAATGGAGCAGAAAATGTGCCATTTTGGGGGCCACCAATACGGGAGACAAATGTTTGATCGCATTCTGCAAAGATGAAAAAAATAAATTATTTATTTTTTGATTTTTCTGTAATTAATATAAATATTTAAATTAAACACACACACACACACATACAGAAATAAATTTCTATAATTTATTTTTGTTAGTTTTCTACAAAAAGAAAACGAGAATAATAAAAGTGTTAAATTAATTTAAAAATATTAACAGCCATTATAAAATTTAAAGAGTTATTTATTAAGTAATTAATTAATTAATTATTAATACATATGCTAAGAATTTTAAATAATTGTTTTATTTACTTTTAAAGTGTTTTTTGTTTGCTTTAATTGCATAAATTCTCCAAATAATTAGCAAAAGTTCCGAAAGCAATTAATTTAGAAGAATTTTAATAGAATTTCGTTTTAACGAGTGAGATCGAAAAATTCTTTACAAACAATTTACAAGTATAAAAATTGTAAAACGTGTGTTAAAAATTATTATGTTTAATATCAAGCAAATAAATATCTTTTGTTGATCTGATTAAAATGAGTGACCAGAAAAATTCCATAATAAAATTAATAAATGTTAAAAAAACAACTTGGTCATACAAAAAGTTAGCTAAGCATTCAAAGGTCAGCCGTCAAACTGTTTCCAATGTTATTAAACAGTCCCGGAAGAATTTGTACGTTGATAGAAAAAGTGGTACAGTAGAAGGGATGGTCCACAAAATGTTTCCAAAGCCAAAAAACAGAAAGGATTTTCGAAAGAGCTTCCAACACATCCGATAGAAAAGTAGCCCGGTTAGCTTAGTGCCCGCACTTTTTGGTACTAAAAGATCAACCGAATACATATTTAAAAACATACAAGGCCCAAAAATTCCTGACAGGAACGCTACTAAAAATTAAGCGGAAATTGAAATGCATGTTCAGGCAAATTTTTCGCAATTTTCTGGTTAAAAATTAAAACTATAAAATTTAAATTGTAAATTTAGTGGTTTCGTTTTTATTATTAATATATGTATGTTAAGAATTTTTCGATCTCATTTCTTAGTTAAATTATGCTAAAATTGTTTATTCCATTATAATTAAATTACTTTCTACTATTATCAAGGAATAGAAGAATTTTATGCTAATTATTTCAGAATTTATGGCAATTTTGTATTATTACTATTATATAAGCCGTTAATGGAAAACACTTTCAGTGAGAAGAATTCTTGGAAATTATTTATGGGGTTTTTAAATGAGTTGAGAGTATCGAATGTATGTGTCTATGTATGTCTGGGTTTTCTATAGGGGAATTACGCTTTAAACTATAAAAGCAAAAGTTTAAATAAAAAATCTATTTAAATTTTAATGTTTATTATTAATTTCATATTCAAATTTACATATTTGAATGTTTATGTGAATTTTTTGTTGTTGTAATTTTAGTAGATAAAAAGCTTTATTTAATGTTAATTGTTATATTAATTTAAAACATAAAATATTGTGTAAAAAAACTACATTTAATAAAAAACGTTTTAAAAGATTTTTGATTGGGTTTACAAACTATATACACCTACTTGGTGTTTTGGTTGATCTCGGCAGTGTTTCCAAGAGAGCCACTACCGGTAACCTGAGTTGTGCTAAAGCTTGTGGTGGATTTGGTGCTCCTCTTATAATAACAGAAGAAGCCTCATTGGAGTTTACTGCCGAGTTTTTTTTTTTATTTTTTTAATTATTAAAATATAATCAGGTTTTTTGGGAGAAAAACGAATTAAAGAGAAAAAGAAAAAAATAAATAAATAAATAAATAAAACGAACAATGAAATTTGTCAAATTCAATTTTATATGTTTTTTGTAAGATTTATTTTCACGTCAATTATTTACTTTTTTAGTTATAAAAATTTTTTGTTTTATCAATTATTTATTGAATAAATGAAATAAATAAAATGAGAAAATATAAGAGTGTGTTTTTGAATGTTTTAGTATGTGTAGAATTTTTTATTGTGTTCCATGTCATGTTGTGACAATTTCATATCATGACATTAAATGTATTTGTATACGCATTGTGTACAATAATAAAACACATACATTTTTATATTCTCCACCATCGCAAGAGTATATAAAGTTTGTCATTCTGTGTGTACGTTAATAATTCTCTAAGACCCATTAACAATATGTGTAAGTATTATAAGATCCAATAGCTTTTGGAATAGAAATTATTCTTGCATAATATTACTTCTGTTGTCAAATTTTCAGAGTCTTTTGGAAAGATTCTCCCGTCCATATTAATAATGAGAATAAAATAAACCAGCAACCAGCAAAATCGATCCAGTAACAAATAAGTTATAGACTGATATTTGAGACAAACTCGAAATTCAAACAAAAAACGTTTGTCCAATTTTCAAAAAATAATTATCCGATTAGAATTAAATTTAGTTATAATCATCAAAATCGAATAAGTTCTAAAATGTTATAGTGAGAAATTAGTCAAATTGTTTGACCACCAGTGAAAGCACATATGAATTTTCGCTTCATATGAAACAGTTGGTTGTCATTAGTGTATAAACGTGGTACAGTGTATGTATATTTTTAACGCATACACATGTGATGTAGGGTAATATAGATTCGACATTGCCGAATATAGCATTCTTATTTGTTTTTTATGAATTTTTACAACAACAGAAAAATGTTGCTGATAATACAACAAAAACTAAAGAGAATAAAAAACATCACATCCATCATCACAACAAGTAATAGAGATTTATGTTAAAATCAACATAAAATAATTTAAAACTCATATAAAGATATTTGGATCTGATTCGACTTAAATAATCTGAATTCATCTAAATTAGTTCTCAATTGAAGTTTCGCCACAGTTTGCCATTTACATTAGACAAAAAGTTATAGATTGAAAATATCAAATAACATTTTAAAAGAAAAATGATCTCCAACAATTAGATAAAAAATTAATAGTTATTTTTCAGTATTAAATAAATTTGACCTTTACACGATTAACTATATGAACTTGTCCATGAATCATAGATTTAAAAGATTTCCACTTTTTCAAATAGAAATACCGAAAATGTTCACCCTACCATTAGGAGGGCCGTGGGGCTGCTAATATTTTTGGGTGCTTACATTACATATGTACATAATGGTTTTATCCGCGCATTAATATTGTGTACTTTTTGGACAAAAAAAATGGTAAGAATGGGTTAAAATTTTATTTTGATTTGAATATCTCCGAAACTATGATAAATTACATTCACATATTAACTTATTTTTATGGAGATATACGAGGACTATGTGAAATGAAAACATCTCAGTTTCAGCATATGAATTTTCATTAAAAAAATATTTCAAAAAAAAAAAAAAAATCGATTTGAACACACTGTGCGTAAATAAAAGGCTATTTAAAGTGAGAGTAACATTCAGGCGACTACAATCAATATGGAGAAATTCTTAAATATACAGACTAAGAATACTTAAAATATGTCAACTTTTTTATGAAAATGGAAGCGATCTTATTATATATATAAACATTAAGAACACGAATATTTGAAGCATTACCAACGACACAAAAAAAAAGACATTTTAGAATCAAAGATAATAGACAGTATAAGTTGTTTATACATATTCTTCTCTAAAAAGAGATCACAGTTAATAGGCTCAAAGTGGTATGAAAAGTATAACATAGTTTTTGTCTTTAAATTATTTTTGGTTTTGACTATTTTTATACACTCAGAAAAATATATATATAAATTTATTATTGTATCCATAAATTTCCATACCTAATTAACTTCGATTTTGGTTTGCGACCACCCATTCGATATTTCCCAAAATTTTTTTCAAATACCATAAACTTTGAATGCCACTGGGTGCAAATTAACTGAAATTTCTTATTTCTATAAATTTTTTTCTTTGAGTATTTATGGAAAAACCTTATAATTAAATTCTTTGCTTTAATTGTCAGTAACTTAAATGACAAAAACTATTTGCTTTATTTAAAAAAATCCAATAAGAAAATAAAGTTTTATTCGCGCTCTCACACACAGAAATAATAAATTACAAAGTAATTTCCTGGAAATATTACAAGTATAAGAAAAAAATCTTGCCATTTCATGTTTATTCTTGTAATTAATTTAAATTGTTTTTTCCTCTTCAAGCGTCATTAAATTTTGCATTTCCGCACAAAAAAATCTATATTTACAAACAAATTTCTTTCAATTTAATTATTTTCAAATGACATTTTTCCCTCGTTTTCTCAAATTTCTGTGGGAGAGTTTTTGTTGTATAGAAGAAACTACATCATTTTGCCAACTAACAAAAAACAAATTACTTTTTTCGCCAAATTTAAGAAAAATATTTTGCATTTGTGAAGAGTTTTGGTCTTTCTTTTGTTTTTTCCTTTAATGTGATATGTATACATGTAGCATTTTACATATTAGGGTGATCGATTCTTTGGCATTTTTTCGAAACCGGTTTTCGGTTTCTTCGAAAAATTGCAATTTAATATATAACGGTTTCGGTGAACCGGTTTTAATTCTAGGTCATTTAGATAATAAATCATTGAGTAATATTTCAAACTTTCCGAATTGATTCTAATATACTATTTGTTTCATGTTCCAAAGTATATGGAGATAAGATCTTTAGAATTAGAACCAGTATCTTCCATATATATAGTATAATTAATGAATGCATCACCCACAGGAAAATTTCCTGTATTTAAGTATAATATTTTCTTAAGTTTTTAATATACTTAAATTCATAAAAACGCACTTCAAATCCGAAACCGACTTAAACAAAATAACTGGTTATTCAAAATCGGCCCGATCACCCTAATATATGCATACAAATATATTTGACAGATATTTTGGAAATCATTATGGTTTTTTGACTGTAAAAAGGAAATATATTTTTTTGTTTCTTCCGATTAATATACACAGAAAAAGATGTGAATTGCACGAAAACTTTTTGAAATGTAACAAGTAAGAATGCTATATTCGGCTATGCCGAATCTTAAATACCCTCCACCACAAATTCGTGTAAAGTTAATACGTTAGGTTCCATAGACACACTTATACTCACAAATGTATATAACACAGAAATACTTAATTAGTCATAAAATTAGTTACAATTTAAGCTATAAAATTTTTCTATTAACTGCCTTTTTTCTACCAATTTTCATTGAGCTCTGTTAATTTTTGCGGATGTGAGCAGACAAAGAGATTGACGAAAATCGATTGAGATTTTGACTTGATGCAAGAATATATACATTATGGGGTCTGAAATAATTCATTCTTAGCGTTACACACAGAATGACAAAGTTAATATTTTCTCTCTACCACTTGTACTGTGGTGCGTATAAAAACAAAAAATATGCTTGTTATAAGCTCAAAACTATTTTCCGGGAAGGGGTCTTATATGTAGCTCCCATATAAGACCCCTTCCCGAAGTTTGGACCAAGATTGTTCATATTTATAATATACTTTTATTATAGTTAGGAAAATCATTGTGCTAAATTTTAATGGAATTGATCTTTATTTAAATGTTTTATAAACTCTAATCCGTTTTCCGGAAAATCCCGTTATAAGGGAGCTATAGGAAAATTTGGACCGATACAGGCCAAATTAATATAATATCTTCAGAACAGTTAGCAAAATAATTGTGTCGACTTTCAGTAGAATTGGTCTTTATTTACTCGGGAAGGGGCGTTATAATGGAGCTATATCATAATATGGACCCACAATACAATAGAATTGGTTCAAATCTAAAAGTATTATAAGCTGTAAATCATATTCCGGGAAGGGGCCTTATATGGGAGCTATATCAAAATATGGACCCATTTTAATAAAGTTTACAACATATATTTAAAATAGCTAGAAAATCAATTGTGCTAAATTTCAAAAGAATTGGTTCAAATTTAAAAGTGTTATAAGCTGTAAATCATATTCCGGGAAGGGGCCTTATATGGGAGCCATATCAAAATACGGACCCATATGAATAAAATTTATAGTATATATTTAAAATAATTAAGAGATTAATTGTGCCAAATTTCAAAAGAATTGGTTCAAATTAAAGAGTTTTATGAGCTATAAATCACATTCCGGGAAGGGGCCTTATATGGGAGCTATATCAAAATACGGACCCATGTGAATAAAATTTATAGTATATATTTAAAATGGTTAAAAAATTATTTGTGCCAAATTTCAATAGAATTGGTTCCAATTTAAGAGTTTTATGAGCTATAAATCAAATTCCGGGAAGGGGCCTTATATGGGAGCTATATCAAAATATGGATCCATATTAATAAAATTCACTATATATATTTAAAATTGTTGAAACAATAATTGTGCCAAATTTCAAAAGAATTAGTTCAAATTTAAAAGTTTTATAAGCTATAAATCATATTCCGGGAAAGTCCGTATATGGGAGCTATATCAAAATATGGACCCATCTTAATATAATTTATAACATATATGTAAAATAGCTAGGAAATTAGTTGTGCCAAATTTCAAAAGAATTGGTTCAAATTTAAGAGTTTTATGAGCTATAAATCACATTCCGGGAAGGGGCCTTATATGGGAGCTATATCAAAATACGGACCCATGTGAATAAAATTTATAGTATATATTTAAAATAGTTAAACAATAATTTGTGCCAAATTTCAATAGAATTGGTTCCAATTTAAGAGTTTTATGAGCTATAAATCATATTCCGGGAAATGGCGTTATATAGGAGCTATATCAAAATATGGACCAATGTTAATAAAATTTATAACATATATTAAGAATGGTTTAAAAATTAGTTATGACAAATTTCAGTAAATTATCTTAAAAATTGCGGTCCATATGACACAAAGAGTTTGGGGTGTATCAAAATTTTGCATATTATAGCCTATAACTTTTTTCCGGTTAATCAGATTTTGATAATTTTTGGCACGATGATGAAGCACGTGTAATTGTATGCTAAAATTAATTTTTTGTTTAAGTCCAATTACATTTTTAGAAGAAATTAGAAGAGTTCATTTTCGAAATTTTGAGGTTGTTTCAGATATCGGTCTATAACTTCCTTGCTTATAAACCGATATAGCTGGTTTTAAATAGCAAACTGCTTAGGACAATAACCAACAATGTGGCCAAGTTTTATTGAATTCGGTCAATTATTCTAGGCGCGAGAATGTTTCCAACAGACAGACGACAGACGGACAGACGGACAGACGGACATAGCTAAATCGACTCAGTTTTTGATTTGATGCAATAATATATATACATTGTTGGGTCTGAGATGATTCCTTCTTGGCGTTACATACAGAATGACAAACTTAATATACCCTCACCACTTGTGGTGGTGGAGGGTATAAAAATGTACTTGAAATATGTGATCATTATTTCTTTCCTTATGTGTTTCTCTTGTATTTTGTTTAAATAATTTGTTTTTGGGGGAAATTATAATGATTACAAGAAATACAAATATGTATATGTATGTATGTATGTGTATTTGAGTTTTCTAATGATATACAAATACACTTTAATATTTGCATGAATGTTTATACATGTATTCTTTGATAGATGTAAATGTATTATAACCACAAT
The DNA here is from genome assembly GCA_004302925.2 of Cochliomyia hominivorax. NCBI lineage: Eukaryota > Metazoa > Arthropoda > Insecta > Diptera > Calliphoridae > Cochliomyia > Cochliomyia hominivorax. Next base: position 93,221,082 of record PYHX02000467.1, on the reverse strand, counting down.
TTTATTTATTCATGTTCTATGGATTTTTTTGTGGTGAAGAGGAAAAAAATAAATTAAAATTGAATTTGCAAAACAGAGAAAATTATTTAAAAATTGAATTTCAAAAATTGATAATAAAAAGTTATGTTTTTTTTTAACATCACACAGTGTTTCAAATGAAAAATGATATTTAAAAAAATGTGTAATTTTTGAGCGACTACTACAATTTCAATGATGCATACTGATGGTAGAAATTTATGCGAGAGAGTTTGTTTTTGAATTTTGAGGATTCAGTCCACAGAATCCCAATATTGGTCACCTCGTGTCATAAAAATATTTAAAACTATTTAGACTTGTTATATCTGAGTCGATTCATAATATATTTTTATGCTAGTAAAGGTCTTCACTAGCATGTATTTAGTTTCAAAAATTAAAAATTTAATTTTTTTGACCGATCTTGGAGAAGTTTTTAGTCAAAATTTTTTATTTTATTAAGAACTAATGACAAAATTTTGCAAAGAAAAAATTTTTAATATATCTTCATGCAATTAAAAGTTATAAGCATTTAAATTTGAATTTTCATTGAATGTCGATTTTTCCTCGATTTTTTAGCATTCATTTCGAGTTACAAAAACAACAAAAAGAAAATTTTTGCTGCCAGATATCGATTACAAAAATATAGCAAAAATTTTGAAAAAAAACACATTGTTGTGAATTTTTGAAAGTTTAAGAATTACGAGATTTCTTTTAAGAAAAATATGTAAAATATTATTAAAAAAAGGTTGATTAAAAAAACTTTTACTTGAAGATCAAAATTTAATAATCTGCAAAAAAACCAATTCCTAAATGCCAATTTTATTACTCAAAAATGTATGAAAAATAGAAATGATTTCCGATACATTGATATATAATTTATCTACCTTCGCCTTTCCATGTGTCATAAATAATAATCGAAACATTACAGCTGCACTACTCTTCTACTATTACTATGTGAACTTACAATTAAATCGGACTATTCGTTCGAAAGTTACAGATTTATTTACATTTCATTTTTCATTTGAAACAGTGTTTCAAATAAAAAAGTAAAAGATTTTAACAACTAAACTATTAGTCAGTTAAAACTAACTATAATACCCTACACCATGATTTGAAAATTTTGGAATTGATTAACTGATTAGTGCTTGTAATAAACATATTTATTTAAAATATTTTCTTCATAATCACATATGACATATTTATATGAGGGATTTATGTCATCGAAGTGATTTTTGGAGGTGGGACTTATATAAGGATCGATTTTCTCAAATAATAAAAATAAAATAACGATATATTTTCTTAATACTATTTTAGTGGGTTACTGTACCTTTACCTGGATATCAAAACTTTAATTACCTTTTTTAAGTAATTGAATTTTTTTAAGTTAAGAATTTTGCGATATCATTCGCAAAATTTGAATTTTAATTAAAAATTGCTAAACAAAATTACAATTAACATATATAAATTCATTAAAAAATAATGAATCATTTAAACATTTTTAAAATACAATTATGAAAAATACAATTATGAATTGTGAAATTAGTGGTTTTCAAAACAAACCACATTTTATAATTTAACATTTTCGAAAAATGTGAGAAAATAATAATGTCCTTGTGGTTATTTTACACTTGGAAAATGTCATTGTTTGTAATGACAATTAAAATTATGATTCTTGTATTTAATAACAATAATTTCAATCGCATGCGATAAAAAATGTAAATGATTCTGGTAATTCAATATACCAAGAGAAAACTTATGAAAGTTGGGTAACGAAGAATATGGGGAATATTTATATTGTAAAATATATATAAAAAATTTTCCGAAAAGCTAAATTTAGTTTAGATATTGTAATTTTCGAAAAAAATGTAAAATATGGATTCGATTTTTATTAAAAATAAAAATTTTTTGATGAAAATTAAAATGTTTGATAAAAAATAGAATTTATGAGAATTATGTTTTCATAATATAATTAGATTTTTTGACAACATTTGTTTAATTGAAATTTTTATAAAAAATTAAATATGTAATTAAAAATGAAAATTTTTAATTTTTAATGAAAATTAAAATTTTTAAATTTGTTTTTCATAAAGATATTTTTCAAGAAAACTTTTTCATATAATTAAAAATTTTTAAAAAAATTTTTGAAAATTTAAAATTTTTGATACAATTTTTTTAATGACAATTTGAAGAATTTTAATTTTTTATAAAAGTTGAAATTTTTGATGTTGTTGGTAAAAATGTTTATTTTCAATAAAAAATATTTTTTTTTAAGAATACTAAAGATTTTTTGATATTTTTTATAGAAGTTTAATTTTTTTTAAATAAAAATTTTATTATTTTTGATAATTTTTTTAATTTAAAATTTTTGATAAAAATTCGATTTTTTATGAAAAAGTAAAATTTATGATAAAAATTATTTTATTTTTTTATAAAAATTAAAATTTAAAAAAAATTAATTCATAATAAAAATGATTTTTTCTTTATTGAATACTTAACTTTAAAATATTTAATTTTTTTAAATTTAAGGTTATTATTTGTGTTAAAAATTGAATTTTTAGATAAAAAATTTAATTTTAAGTAAAATTTAAACATTTGGTATTTTTTTTTAATTTTACGTTTAAATTTTGTTGGTCAGTTGAAATTTGATAACAAATGAAATAAAAAAATTTATAAGTTTAAATTTTTAATAAAAAATTTAGATTTTTGATAAAAAAAATAAAATAAATATGTTGCAAAAAAATAAAAAATAAAAAATTTTCAATGTAAAAATTAACTTTTTTAAACATTGAAATTAAAAATAAAAACTGTTTTTTTTTTTTTGAAATTTATGACTTTTAACAAAAATAGATTTTTACTGAAAATTTTGCGTTTGATGTAAATTGATTATTTTGCAAGAGATTTAAATATTTTGTGAAATTTTAAATTTTTAAAGAAATTTTGAGTGAAAATTGAAATTGTTAACACATCTTTTTAAATACATTAGAAATCATTTTCGATTAGAAGTCATTTAGTTAAATCATTTTGGTTCTATTACACAATAAAAATTTTGGAAATACTTGAAACTAGAATTTTGAGGTTTTTCATATCCGGTCAGATATAAAATGGAAATTAAAATTTTTAAGGATATGCAACCTTGTGTTTTTGAATTTTGAAATAAATATTTTTATATAAAACATAAATTAATCATGTGAAATTTAGAAAAATGTACATTGATTTGAAAAAATTTAAGCACTTTTGTCTTTTTATATTCTGAAAAATTATAAAGAAATGACTCTGACATTTACATAATGTCAGAATTTTAGTCTTATATTTTCCACATTTATTTGTTTTCTAAATCGCATATGATAAAATCCGAAAATTCCGCTTTTTTATATAAAAATATTCTCCAATATAGCGATTTTTGTATAACATAATTTTTATGAAATCAGTAGAGAACAATTGAAATTAAACCATAATCAAATAATATTGCTACATTTGCACATTTAACAGCTTAATTAAAGATAAAAAGACAAAACGATAGACAACTAACAAGAGAAATTCATATAAATATTGAAGTACCATCAATTAACCCAGATTTAATGAAAAAATAATAACAGAGAAAACCAAAGCCAACAATGAATAAATTTTAACTACCATCATCTACATCAGCAACATTCTACCAAACAACAACAATAACAACGATATAACCGCCACCATAAACTAAATGATATAAACCCAAGTTTCAACTAAACAACAATCATTTATCATTTTAGGGAATCGAACCGAACAGAACACATCATCATCACCATCATATTTTCCAATGGCAACAGAGGTAGCAGCAACCAGCAACATTTAGCTAACAAACAACTACATACAAAAAAATTAACTAAATTATATTTAGCAAGAGAAAACTAACAACAACAATGGCAGCAACATTTTGAAGCCATTAGAAAGACGTCAGCTGTATATGTTGCAAGTGAAAATTGTTTAACATCAAATTCTTATATAATTTTTCCACAACTAAATAATTTACAATTTAATAAACACTCAATGTGGTTAAAAATTCTACTTTAAAGTGGTATAAAAAAAGCATGATTGTGATAAGCATAATCGTGTGGCTATAAAGTATGATTATGTTGCTACACTTTTATTGTTATGTTCTTGACACATGTTATGTTATTGGCTATAATATGATTGAGGCACAACCACAACTTTTGTGAATATTCAACCATAATATGTTGCTTGTCATTTATGATTATCACAATAAATTTATCTGTGGTTCTAGATAAATTTAATTATTTGTTTATAGATTTTGATTACCACAACCATATTTTTCTATGAATGTAAATATAAAATATCTTTAAATCAAATTTTATTTGTTTAGTTCCACTGTTTTTTTTCTATTTCCACACAACATTAAACACAATTTCTGTTTCTATCAGGTAAAAATAAATGTTACCAGTTAATTGAAAATTACTTAAAAAAACACATACAAACTATATGTATGTGTATGTGTAGATACACCAACACATTCTAGTATAAATGAGTTTATAATATAAATATATAACACTATATGTGTTAATTTTAGTAGTTATAACTAGTTTATAATATTTAAATAGAAAAAAATATTCACAGGTTGTGTGTGTTTTTTCTCACTTTTTAATCTGAAAATAATCAGTTTTTAACGGATATTGAAGAGATTATTGTAATTTTGTTATTTCGTTTAATTAAAAATCAATATTTTCTATAAAATTACAATGAAAATTGAACATGTGAGAGTCAAATACATTTACACATATTTTAAATGAAAATTGTTGTTTTAGTTAATATCACGAATTTATAGGTCATATAAAATTATCACTTATTTATTTGTTGTTTTTTTTTATAAAGTTAAAATTGTAAAATTTAAATTCATAAATAAAATGAAAATTGAAACTGAAAATATATTGAACATGTGTAAAATTGAACATATTAAAAATGAGCGATTTAATTTTTTTAATTCGAATTTGAAATTCGAGTTCAGATTCTAGTTAAGACAAAAATTCATATTCGAGTTAAGATTTAAGTTCAGAGTCTATTCAATATTCTTTCTGGATGAGATTTAGTTCAAATTCTATTGATCTATTGAGTTTAGATTCTAGAGCAGATTTTAAATCAGACTGTTGTTCTACTTCTAGTTTGGTTTTAAGTTAAAAAAATTTTTATGTTGAAATTCTAGTTTAGATTCAAGTTAAGATTCTAGTACAGTCTCTAGTAAAGATTTCAGTTTAGATGCCAGTTTATATTCTAAATAATACTTTAGTTCATTACTACTCGGATTATAGTTCAAATAATAGTTTATAATATGGTTCAGTTCTAGTTCAGAATCTAGCTCAAATTCTATTTCAGATTATTGTTTAGATGTTTGTTTTGGTTTTGGTTCAAATTGTATTTTAGTTTCTTATTCAGATTCTAGTACAGATTCCTGTTCTGTTCTGTTTTAATGTTCTGTTTTTAATCCAGTTCTTGTTCAAATTAAGCGTATACTCTAGTTCAGTTCTAGCTCAGTTTTAGTTATTTGTAGTTCAGCTCATAATCTAGTTCTAGTTCCAATTTAAATTCAGTTCTAGTTCAGTTCTCAGAAAAAATTGAATCTAGTAAAAATTAAGGTATCAAGAAACTCCTTAGAGGCATAAATAACATATAATTTTCAAAACTATATGGCGTTTTCATATAATATTTATTATTTATAAAAGTTGTCGCTTTCCATCTAATCTTTGAACTAAATTTAACATAAATAAACTACCTTTAGACTAACATACTTTCACACTCATACACAAACTCAAATCAACATATTTAAATTTCAGAATTTTGAAAACAGGAGGATAAAACAAACTATGAAGCGAAGAAACAGCATTAACTTAGGAAAATAATAAAACAACTTTTATAACAAGAAATAACACGTGGAAAAATAAATGTCTTTAAGGCATACAAACGTATATTTAAGTACATGTACATATGAGTGTATATATATAGAGGAATGTACCTGTCAGAATTTATGAGAAACATAATGAATTTACGAGCATGAAAAATTTGAAAAAAAAAATGTGAAAAAAAAACAAATTTTAAGGTGGTGGTTGTGTTTAACGTTTTGATAACGTTCGAAAAATACTTCTAAAGAATCCTATTAAGACACGCACAATTTAATACAGTTGTAATAAAGAACAACAAAAATGTACATATAGATGGATGTATATAAAATTATGTCGAGTAATATATAATTTCTTTGTATTCCTCATGGGATGCTATATCTACCGGTAAATAAATAGTCTAATTGGATTCTTAATACCTTCAGGTATAGAAATATTAATAATCGAAGGAAAATGTTAATCTAAAAACACTAAAATTAACCATTTTCTAATAATTCCATCAATTGTTTAGTTTTGTTCTAGTTCAGTATTAGTTAAATTCTATTTAAAATTCTAGTGTTGATACTATATAGATCTGATTAAAGTTCTAGTTAATTTCAAGTTCTACTTCGGATCCTAGTTGCGTGTTAGCTCAGTCCTAGTTCTGGTTGAGATTCTAGTACAGATTTCTAGTTTCTTTCTTATCTTTCTTCGTATTTATAATTTTATGTTTATAATTAAATGATTGAAGATAATTTTTTCCGATAAATATTTACAGTCAACTGCTTCATCTCAATCAAGAAACTCAGTGTTCACTGAAGCGTATACTTTTAAAAAAATATAGATATTAATTTCATATCAATCATACGCCGCATAAAATAAAAAAATTATCATCTCCATCCACTAAAACATTAAAAAATATGATTTTTTTTGTGATCTATAAAAATTAAATTTAAAATCTTTTCAAAATGTTATGGTAGCATATAAGTAAGTGTTATTAAACTTATAAGAGTACAAGTGAAAATAACTCAAATCTAATTTAATATTGTAACGAAGAGGAAGGAAAACTAAAAACAGAATTTGAAGTTGCGTTTAAAAATTTAATTAAAAATCTTTAGAAGAAGTTCAAGTAGAAACAGAAATTATAATTAATTTAATTATAAATATTATAATATTAAGACGAACAGACAGGCTCATACTGGAGAAAAACAGCAAAATGATATCTTTACAAACACGCACATTTAATTAAAAAATGCAATATAAAAAAAAGTAATATTGAAATGAACATATACAGAACATAGTTAGAACTCTGAGAATGGTAAGTTGATATATTTACATTATGAGTGTTTTACGATCTCACCCTTTTTACTTCCACATTCAATTTACTTTAACTTTTGTATTTTTCTTAAATTTAACTTAAATCAATAATTGAAATTATGGGATGATGAGTGTATGTTTTTTTTGGAAACATTATTTACACTAACATATGGGTTCACTCTTAAAAACACTTTTGGCTAAAAACATTTAAGAATCGTTCCTGAAAATGATTTTATGATTTTCATGTAGTTGGCATTAAGTGTTTGTAGTTATTGTTGCTGTTTTTTCTGTTCTTTGGTATTTTTATGGTCATGTTTTTTGGGATACAAAAATAAACAAATAATTCAATGTATCCAAACAAGATTTCTTTAAAGTACTTTTCACTTTAAATTCAGTGTAACAATAATTGAGATTAAACATTTTATTAATTTTATTTTGCAAAAAAATTAACAAAAATTGGTTCGGTTCTGCGGATTCAGATTTTAATTCAGATTGTAGCAAGACTACAACTTGAGATTCTAGTTCAGCTTCAAGCCCAGAATCTGAACTAAAATTTTAAGTAGAAATGAACTAGAACTAAACTAAAAGTGAACAAGAGATGAACTAGAACTGAACTAGAACTAAACTAAAATTGAACTAGAACTGAACCATAACAAAACTAAAACCAGAATAGAAGTAAACCAATTGTGCTTTCACTTTCTAATTCATATTGTAGTTCATTTCTAGTTTAGTTCGTACACAGTTCTACATAATTAAGACTTAAATTATAAATACTTTAACATATCAATTCACACTTCTTTTCAGATTTCCTTTCACTATACTACACGGCGAAGTAATTTAGTAATGCAACAATTTGCTAAGTTGCGAATTTCTCTCAAAACCACAAATGGTTCTTTGGTTTCTCTTTCGCTTTTGGCGTGTTGCAAATGTAAAGTTTGACCACAAGCGGAGTAAGCACATAAAAAGCTTCTCTCAGTGGCAGCAGTTAAATTTTAGAAAAGTTACATTTTATTCTCAATTTAAGGCGGATAATGTTTAAAAAAAATATCTTTTCGCATAAAAACGAAAGAAATTAACATTTTTGTACCGAAATTATGTTTTTTCGCATATTTCTAGATAACTGAGTTACATCACGTACAGACGTATACAACCAACATGCAATGTATGTGTGAGTGGGCGAATATCTGTATGTGTGTTTTTGTATGCATATAAATCTTCTTAAATGTTAACTGTTTTTGTTGTTTTGTATATATTCATGTTTGGTAAAGTGAACTAAAGTGTGGAGATATATCTTTCGCTACGTGCATACGATTATAATTTTTAAGATAACAAACATTTTTGGAAAAAGACTTTAAAATTTTGTGATAACAATACTTTTGAACGGATTAAGTTTTCTTTAATATTAGGAAACTTCTTTTTTTAAAGGTTGACCTAAAAAAAGTACTTAAAATATTGCCCAAAATTGCCTTTTACTGTTCATTTTAGCAATAAACATGAATATTAAAATTTACAAATTTATTCATCTTTGTATGAGTCCTTTTAAACCTCGAAGGTATGATTTATAAAATGCTAAAAAAACAATTTAATTAGATTAAACTATAAATTTTGAATAATAAAATATATTTTTTTCTTTGGTTTTAAATTCTTTGTTTTTTCTAAGATTTCTTTTTATTTCCTTTTTATTGTTCTAAAGAAACAAAAAAGCGAAAAAATATATAATTTCATAAATTTAAAAACTTTCGTTCCTGGAATTTTTTTCTATTTCTGTTGTTAAATGATAATTTAAAATACAAACTGAGGAGAGTTTGTATGTCATAGGAACAGGAGGTAGAAGTTGTCGTTGTTCGTAGACCTTAAAATTTTTATATTTAACTTTGTCTGAAAGTCACGCAAATTTTCAATTTATTTTCTGAAATGAAATTTGTATATAAATATGACAGTTTTTCAAAATTATGTCTTTCAACTTGTCTCCTTCCCTCATTCACATACAAATTTTATTTGGAGATAATTTTCATTTAAAACTAATTAGATTTAAATTGTTGTAAATATTATGACGAAACATTAGAAAAATGAAAACGTATAAATTTTGTTTTGTATAAAAATAAATTATTCATGTTATAGTAAAATAAAAAAAAGGTATTTTATGTTATAAATTATTTAGACAGTTCCAATTCATTTCTAGTTTAGAATTCTAGATTAGTTCTAGTTCAGTTTGTTCATCCAGTTCATTCAAGTTCAGTTATAGTTCGTTCATTTAGGCCTTCAGTTCAAGTTCTAGTTCAGTTCAGTTCCAGCATTCTGTTCATTTCAAGTTCAGTTCCCAATTCATTTCAAGTTCAGGTTCCAGTTCATTTCTAGTTAAATTCTAGATAGTTCTAGTTCAGTTCTATGTTTAGATGTGTAGTTCCATCGAACTGTGATTCAAGTTTAGATCTTGTTCCGGTTCGAATTCAAATCTTGTCGTTTCTTAGTGTTAAAAAATTTTTCTTTGATAGTTATATGTTATAGTTACATAATAATGCTGTATCATGTATGATGCACTAAAACCTAACCCCATAATGATATTAAACGTGAAATATATGAACATGTTCTAAAAAATATTCTTAAAATTTATTTATAACATTTATAAATGCAATTCTCTTTTCTAGACCCTCAACAAACCCCACTTACACATACATACCACCACCTTTTTAAATATAATTTTAATAACATCCAAATGTCGTTTTTCTCATCACATTTGTATTTTTTGTTGCAGATGATGACAGGTGATGACACGACATTATTTGTTGTTGATGGAGTGAGCTGGCCGCATATTATCTATTATTCATAATTTTACTGGAAAAAATTTTGTCAGTGGAAAAATAAAAAATTCATAAAAAATTACAACAAGTTCGTATCATTATTGTCAATTGTGAGTTTTAAACAAAAACAACAACAATTATTACACTTGCAAGAAATTATACTAATGATATACACTCACTTGTTTATAAACTTTTATATAAATATTTTATACTTATATAATTTTGTTGTTGTTACTTTTTTTGCCATTTTAAACAAATACAAAAGAAGGGAAAAAGTGTGAATAAATATCTGTTCTTAAGTTTATGAGAATTTCGTAAATTACTTTTTGCAGTTAAAATTAATACTAATGTTATTGCAGTTGTTGTTGTTAATGATGTTGCTGATGTTATTAGTCAGTTGTCGTTTTTTTTTCGTTAACTATATTTAATCCCTTAATTAAGTTTATTTTAGGATTTTTTTGTTCGTATTAAACATCATGGTGAAAACAAAGCCATTTTCATATGTTCATATGTTTAGTTTTAGTTTATTTTTAGATTTTTATTATAGTTTTTTATCTGTTAATTTATAAATAAAAGTCAGTCATCTAAAATTAAAATCCTCTAAATATATCGAATTACATTTGCATTTAATTCCAACTGAATTAAAAAGATTTTCAGATGAGATTTTGTATTTTGTAATAAATTTCATGGAATTTTTCATTTGAATAAATTTGTATAAACTAATTTCAGATTTCACTAATTAAAATGCTTTTATGAAAATTAAAATGGAAATATTTAAATCTATTTAATCAAAAAATTTCTATTAATAATATTAAATTCCATATTTTTTAGTCCATTTTCAGGGTAAATTTTTTATTACAGCGAAAAATCTCTTTTGGAGAAATTGCAATTAGAGTTTTTTCTTTGAGAATAATTAATATTAAAATTTTGTTTTAGAAAAAAATTTCTATTAAAATTTTAACTAGAGAAAATAATCCTTTTTGATGTCCTTTTTGAGGAAATAATTATAATTTTTTGTTAGAGATGAACCTCTATTAAATTGTTCTTTAGTGTAATTTTTTTAGAGAAAATTTTCAAATAGAACTTTTTAGATGGAAATCTCTATTATATTTTTTCTTGGAGAGAAATTGAATTGTTTATATTTTTTCTTAAAAACTATATTTATACGAAATTTTATTAATATTCGATTAAAACTTATTCTTTTGTAAGAGAAAAATTTCTATTCTTTCTATAATTCTTTCTATAATTCTGTTAGATACAGATTTCTATAAGAATTTTTCCTTAAACACAATTTTCAATTATAGGTTTTTCTTATAGAAAATTTTCTATTAAACTTTCTGGAAGAAACATTTTTCTTTTTCCGTAAATCGCTGCTCATTTCTTATTTTGTTTAAATTATTTGTATTGTATTTTAGAGCAAACGAAGAAATATTTTTTATTATTTTTTTAGAGAACATTTTTCATTAGAAAAAATTTGCTTTACATTTTTTCTTAGAGAAAAATAATATTAGAATTTATTTCTTAAAAACATGTTTTATTTAAAAATCTGTTAGAACTTTACATTTTTGAATTTTACAGAGAAAATATCCAATACAAATTTTCTTAGATTTTTTAGAGAAAATTTGCAAGTTTACTTAGAGAATTATTATTATTATTTATTTTCTAAAAAACAATATTAATATCGATTTTTCGATCAGACAATATTCTAATAGAGTAGAATATTTTCTGATCAGAGATTCAGAGAAAGTTTAGTATTTAAAGTTTTTCTTTAAAAGAATTTTACATTAAAAATTATTCTCAGAGAAAATTTACGATTACATTTTGTCTGCAAAAAGTTTCTATCAAAATTTTTTAGAGAAATTTTCCATTGAAAAATTGTTTTCCATAGAAATTCTTGAAATTTTCATTAACTTCATGAATAAAATTTTTGATAATAAATACAGAAAATGATCGATAATATATTTTCATACAGAAATTTTTCGAAAATAAATGTTCTTGAAAAAAATTTGTTATAATAAATTTCTATAGATAAAATTTTCGATAATATATGAGGAAATTTTTAAAAATTTTCGATAATGTATTTTCACAGAGAATGTTTCCGATAAAAAATTTTCGATAATCAATTTTTGCAGAAAAAATTTCTGGGAATATTTAATAATAATTTTTTTTTTTTTAAATATCTGTTAATATTGTTGAGGAAAATTTTGATTTCCCTAAAATTCCAATTAGAAAGAAACCTTTTGACTTAAGAAATAATATTTATCACCGGATTTCCTTAAAGTTTTTAAAAAATTTTATTAGTTTTCATCAAAATACCAATTCTCCTTATCACAAATACACACATATACATATTTCATTAATAAACTTTGTTTTTTTTTTTTTTTGATGAAATAAAAATTGCCATTCAGCAGGACAGACAAATAACTACATCGTCATTTTCTTCTTCATCATCATGTTCTTCCTTCTCTTTAATCGTAAATGGCAGCAATTGAATGAAATTGAAAAATGTTTTCATTTAACAATTATTTTCATCATTGCTCTTTTTTAATTTTGTTCACTTATTTTGTATTGTATTTTAGAGTGAACGAGAAAAGGAAATAACAGAGCAAACCAAAGAAACCACATAGCAGCCACTCATACACACATACAGACAGACAATTAAAAAAAACACAAACACATAAACACATTGGTTGATGACAACAAAAGAATAATTGTTTTACAAGTGCTATTGCCCAGGAGGTATTAAATCTGAAAAAATATACATATATTGAGAGATATATACAAACGACATTTATACACAAACACTAACAAATATATATACAAACATGTTGTTTTGTATATAAGAGAAAATGCCCACCCACTGTGCAAAAAGTACAAAAATACAAGTACAAGTTATAAAATCTTGAATATTCTGTATAAGTGTGAGTATTAATGTAATATTAAATGGCTACTTGTATTCATTTTTTCATAAAATGTTGTGGGTGTATTGGTAAGGGGCCTATATAATAATAAAATAGGGGAATAAACGTTCAAATGTGAATTTATAAAAATGCCCAATAAATATTTTCTTTTCAGGGATGAAAAATACCAATTACACACTTGTATCTCGCTGTTCTAAAGCAAATCTTTACTCTTTTTCATTCCAAAAGAATCCGAAAAGGAATGTCTTGTTTCAGATTTTTAAGAGCAAGGAAAAGATACCTTTCACAAATGCTTAACAATACTTTTTCGCAAATTTCTTAAAATCTTACACGAAGCTTAACTTCCTCTTTTTGAAAAGAAGAGTAAAATATATTTATTGTTTCTATTTTTTAATATCACTAAAGTAAGAGGTCGCGTTCCAACATAAATGTATATTAATCACTTCTTTCTAGAAGCATAAATAAGTCACTCAGAAGTTTCTAGCAGTTATACACTTCACGCTTTTCTTAGTTGACCTTACTCTCCCTTTATTCCAAAAGATTAGGAAAGGAATGCAAAAGACTATTTGTGACTTCTTTTTAGAAGCAAAAAAGAACAAAAAAATCACTCGCAGATTGCTAGAAATATTTTACAAGGAGTGATATTGGAATATATCCCATCTCCCTTTCAAAAGAAAGCCCGTCTTATGAAATGTTTTCCAAAAGTATGAAGTAATTTCATAAAATTCCTTTTTACCACTTAAATTATTGGCAGCAAACCTTACTGTGTTCCTTCCAAATGAAGGGAATAAGGAAAGTCTTGTAGTTTACTTTTGAGAGAACATTATTATACACAAAAAATTTCCTCCCAAACCGTCGCTTAAAATAAATATAAACTATTTCCTTGTTATATGACTTTTAAGTGTATGTCAACAAGTCGACACCTTCAACTAAGTCATACAAAAGAATGTAAAATAGAATGTGTTGTATAATAAAACATTTATTTTAAAATAAAATTGAAGAGAACTTTGAAATATTTCGAAAGGTAATTGAAACTTATCAATAAGAGGCCCTTTCTCTTAAAGTTCTCCCTTAATTTCCTGCCAGTAAATAATTTATATGTACTTAGTTGTAGTTTCAATGAAATTACTATTGCAACAACAAAAAAGTGGCAACAGTTACAACAGATATCAACTAGATGAATAAAAAAAATAACAAGAACATGAACGAACTTCGATAAACAGAAAAAGAGAAAATCAAAGTTTATTTGATCTCAACATGAACTCTACACTTTTATGTTATAAATCTTTTAAAAGAAAAAACTGTTGTAAATTTTCTTTTATTATTTTTTTATTATTTTTTTGCAATTTTCCATTCAATGGCTTTAGATGGAGAAAAAAAGTATCTAAGAGTTTAATGAAGTGTTTATAGACTACGACTATAAGAACAGTAGTTTAAAATATATTTTATATAGAGGATTAGAATTGGCAGTGGAATAGAAGTGGAAAATTATTAATGTGGATTTAAATCAGTAACTTTAGATTTCTTGAAGAATTAGCTCGATTCAAAAGTGTTAAAAAACGAAGAAATTGGCTCCATTATAATCAGTATACCAGTAAGTTTATCAATCAATACCGAAGTTGAATAACCATAACGCAAAAGTAAAGAATATTATGAGATCAGAAGGAGTTTTGTATTGTAAGCTGTTTAGGGTCAGACACGGTAGAACGGTTTTACCGTTGATGCAACTTGAGTTGCAAATTGGGATTCGAGAATTTATAAAAAATAATTTTATTTTTTTTTTTATTGAGCAACTTTGGATATAGATTGTTGACAGATTTTTGACATCCAAGTCATCAACAAAATTCAATGAATAAACACTTTAGAAAAAATAAAAATCGATTTTGGACCCATATTCAGCTCGCTTACTTTAAAAAACTAAAGCAATAAAAAGTTAAAAATGGATTGAAAATTTGAATATCTGTGAAATTATAAGAGGGATTTACTACCTAAATACAAAATTTCTCTGGCCGACGACTACGTCCCCGACCAGATTGATGACAGTACTTTACCAAATAAACTTGAAAAGATCTTTGCCTTAAACTCATTCTTATTTCCTTTACACGCATTATCCAATAAATATTGCCACCTTTCTAGAAAAAATTTAAATATTGCAATCTCTAATAAATGTATTTTTTTAATTCATACATTCTTAAATTTTAAAGTTAAACCTTTACAAAAAAACTAAACTAAAAATGGGTTATTCGTCTGGAATATCCCTGAAACTATAAGAGATAATCTACAGATGCGGTGACTTTTTTGTAGATCTTTACATGGACTATATACACAAAATAACTATTGTCCTATGTCATGTAAATCATTCTTTTTTTGGGGAATGAACAACTAGGGGCCTGCAATCTTCCCGAAACTCGAAAACACTTCTACTATAATTTTAAAGGAATCTTTTTTCTTCATTTTTAAAAGGATCTTTTATAAAAAAATATATTTTTACTATTTCCACCCACTGTTTCCTACACAACTAACTTCTAAGTACAACAACAAGGTTAAAATGTTAAGAAGACATTGCTGTTGTTGTTTCTGCTGATACTGTTGAGTATTGAAAATTTATTAAATGCCCAAACGATAGATGGATTTCAATTGAATTGTTGTTACAATAGTTGTTGTAGCTGCTGTTACTGTTGTTGTTCTTGCAATACACCATAAATAAAAGTAATAAATTCAAGTAACTTGTTACTAAAAACACTTGCACGATTTTAGTCATCAGATAGATATATATACGTATACATATACATATAAATATAGTTAGTAATAGATATAGACAGACTTATATTTTATTAAAATAATAATCTAGAAAATGCATTAAAACTTCACAAATAAATCGCAAGTAATTTTGAGAAAGACAAGAGAGTGGAAAAAGCAACAACGAAAAATAATCTAAAGAAAAACAATAAAAATAATAACAATTTTTTAATAGAAAGAAGAAGAAAATTACTTTTTAAGATTAAATTTCATTATTATTTATGATTTTTTTAAATTGAGTTGGCACAATGTATTAGAGAGTCCCTTTAAATGGAGGTAAAATTATAAATCAGTAATTAAGATGATTATTTGGATAATCACTTAAATTTTTGTAGATTCATTATAATTGAGATACATTTTAATTAAATTAATACATTTTTTAAAAATATTAATTACAATTACTTACGTTTATATTGAAGTATTGTCTTACCTGAAAGAAAGAAAAAGAGTAAAATTAAAGATTATTTAAGGTGTTTTAATTTTTGTTAAAGAAATATTAAGAAATAAATCGCATTTTTTACTTAAAATGTCAAGGGGGTCATAATACTTATTTTTACTTGTGTTTACTTTTTATAAAAAAAAGGTAAATAGTTAAATAGATACAAATCTTAGAAATGACGCAAAACTCAAGCCATGAAAATGAAAAATAATATAAATAAAAATAAAATCCACCTTGACAATCAGAAAAATAGAAAAACAACTTATAGAACGATTTAAAGAAAATCTTGTGAATATAAAAATTGAATAAAAAATAATAAAATAAAAACAACATTTTCTCAGTTACAAAAATTTCAAAGTGATTACGGATTATAGTAATTTTTATTAAGAGCTTAATAACAATTTTTAAAGTGATCGTAAATTATCCTTTAATTATTTGGTTTTTGTGAGAAAAAGCAATTTAAAATTTATTCAAAGTGTCACTTTAACATTGATCACAGATAATAGTCGTTTTATTAATTGATGATTTTTTTTTAAAGTTTGAATTAGAATTTTATAAGAAAATATAGAAATAGAGATAACAGGCAACGAAGCTTCTTTGCTTTTACCAGAAAATCTAACAAGTAAGAATGCTATATTCGTCTATGCCAAATCTTGAATAATCTCCACCACAAATTCGTGTGATATAAATACGTTATGTTTCGCACATACACAAACACATACAGACGCATACATTTTATAAACGTTTTACTTTAATGATGAGTCATAAAATTAGTTATATTTTTAGCTATAACTTTTTTCTACAGAACCGATTTTGCCTTAGATATCGCTGTATATCTTTTAATATACGGAAAATACTAAGAATTACTGTTGATTTACGTTTTTATTTAACTTAAATTACTCACAACTGGTGATTTATTTAAGAAATTGGAGGTAAGTTTAACTTTTATAACGAACTGTCGTTAATTTTGTAAGGAATTGCAATTAATTATTGATATTTATTAAAACATAGAAAAGAAATTATAGTCAATATTTGTTTTTTTTATTTTTAAATTTATGAGTGATCATAGATTATTGAAGAAATTAGAGCAATTTTATTTTGTTTTTATTTGTCATCCCGTATGTAATGCCAAGAAAGAATTATCTAAAAATCCCATAAGGTTCTTGCATTATATCAAAATCTGTATCGATGGGCCGTCTGTCTGTTGGAATTTTCTTATGGTCACATTAATAATCCGTTTTCAATAAAATTCATTCAGATTGTTTATTATTGCCCTAAACAGTTTGCTATTAAAAACCAGCAAAGTCGGTTCCCAAACAAAGAATTTATGACAAATATGTGAGACATCCTTGAAAACTATAATTTATAGCTAATTACGCTCCATATTATTCTAAGAATTACAAAAGTTACAGTCAAAAATATGTAAAATTTCATGAAATTCAATTAACGCTCATATAAAATTTCGCTTTATATATAAAAAAAGTTTGTTGTTATTACTGTGCTTAAGACGTGTTAGAGCCTTGTGTGTGTCGATCCACACATTTACATGTGATCGCGGATTATTTTATTTTTCTTGATTTGAGAATTATTTCAAGAAATAGAGTGAATTAAAAGAAAAGTTGTAAATTTGAATATCAATCACAGATTATGATTAGTTTCTTAATTGAAGATTTACCAGATTAACCTTTGTTTGGTAAGTGAAAGTTTATTTACGAGATTGAAAATTTAATAAAAATCACAAATTTTCCTTTGTTTCATAATTTCTAACAGTGTACATTGAATAAAGAATTGTGTGGGTTTTTGTTCTTCTACTCTATTGTCTTTTGAATAAAGTGATAATGTATAATAAATAATTATTCATTCATCCATTTATTCCTGCTCTTTTACATACACATACATGCATAAGTATATAAGCAACATAGAAACAAATAAAAGAAAGGAAGTAACATATTTTTTTCTTATTTTTGTTGGACCATAGAGAATTTAATTTTGAACAGACAAATACTTAAATGATTTTCGAGATGACGATGACAATGATGAGAAAGATGAGGAAGAAGAAGAAGAAGCATAAAATGATGATTTTGCTAACAGATATTCAAGGATACTAATACAAAGACACAAGAAAAAATACAAAGTTGTTGTAAATGCTACAAGTTTTTAGTCAAACAAACAATTTTGTTTTACAATAAAAAATATTCAAGGGATTTTAAAATAGATTTTTTAAGAATTTTCCAATATGCATGTGTATAAGTGTGTAGGTATGTCTGTGCGACCATGGCATATAAAAATAAGCTTAGAATGAAAAAACAACAACAATAGCAATAAAAACACTTGAAACTAACTGCACAAGTGTTTAAATATGTAAAGATATTTTTTTTTTGTTTTATGAATAACAAATTTCTTTTCTTGTTATTTTCTTCCTCTTACAACAGTATTTGTATCTGTGTGTGTATGAATGTGTATCTTGTTGAATGTGTTAAGGTTATTTTAAGTGTTTCTGGCTGCTATGAATGAGCAATTATCGAATCAATATCAATTGATGAATAAATTATTTTTTGCAACATAAATTTCTCTTTTGGTTTTTGTATCTCAGTTCTGCTTTGTTGCTGCAACGGATGCTTCTTTATAAAATGCCACTGAATTGCTAAGCAATCAACCTACAAAAGGATTTGATGTCAAAGTCATAGTCATCATCTTCATGATCAATATCAGGAAAATAATAATTATTTATTTATTTTATCATTAATAAATTATGCAAAAAAATAATGATTATGATTACAATGAATTTGATTGAATTATGAATAATTTAAGAGGAAAGAAAACAAATTTAGTAACTTTTTATTAAAAGTTTAAAAATTTTAAAATTTTTCAAAAACATTAGCAATATGTTTTATGAAAAATATTTGAAATCTTAATTTAAATAATTAACTTTTAATAAGATTTCAACTGGTCTTCAGATTATTTTGATCATGTGAAAGACAGGGAATGACATGAGAACGACTCAGATTTTATGATGATTCAAGTATGTATTATGTGGGGTCTCAGATCAATTTTTTATAATTCCAAAATATTTACAAATATTCAAAAAAATAGTAAAAAATTCATTAAAAAAATCAAATTTTGAATAAAAACTCAAAATTTTCAATATGTTTAAATTAAATTTTGAAATATTCAGTAAAACTTAAAGTTTTTTTTTTTTTTTTTTTTTTTTTTTTTTTTTTTTAATTTTGAATAAAATTTTCAATAATATTTAAATTTTTTAATAAAATTTTAAATGTTCTAATTTTAAGTTTAAATCAAAAATTTAATTTTTTAAAAAAGTTTTCAAATTTTTATTAAAAAAATTTAAGAGGTTTTAAAATTTTCAAATAAACTAAAATTTTTTATCAAATTTTAAATAAATTTAATATTTTCGATAAAAATTCCAACTTTCAATAAAATTAAAAATTTGCAATAAAATTTAACATTTTCAATATGATTTTACATTTTTAATAAAACTTTAAATTTTTAAATTTTCAATTTCTAAAAAAATTTTAAACTTTTTAATAAAATTTATATTTTTTATTACACATAAAAATTAGATTTTTTTAAATAATTTTAAATTTCAAAAGAAAAAAAAATAAAATGATAAAAATTAACAAAATTACAGATTAAAAATAAAATTATATAATTTTTATAAAAAAAAACGTAATATTGATCCTAAAATTTTTACTTATAAGTTAAATTAAAATCAAGAACATAATTTTTTTTTCAAAATTTTACTTTATTTTCCATTTTTTTTTCAAAAATTCGCTTTTTAGATATATTTTCTTTTAAAAATTAAATGTAAATTTTAATTAATTTATTTTTTTATTTTCTTTTTCTTATAAAAAAAAATTATATAATAAAAATTATTTTTCTTTATAAGATAACAAAAACTTGATTTTTTTGATAATTTTTTTCTTAAAAAATAAATTTAAAAGATTATTTACTCTTTTCTTCTAAAAATTATTTTGATTATCCATAATGTCGGATAACAACAATTCGGGAAATAAAAATTATTTTATTTTTCAAATGATTAAACGTGATTTCCTCAAATTATCATTTGCGATAACAAAAAACTACTGAACATTCCGATTAAACACGGGAAATAATGGTCTCACTGTCTTTTCAAAAATTTAAATTATATTAATTTTGTGTAATTAAGTTTCAAATTTTACAATAAAGATCAATGTTGCAATGTGTGTACTTTAAATATAGATTTAATCTTCTAATTTTGCAGAGCAGTAACAATATCATACTTGAACGTGATACGAGTACTTGAACATTGATAACGACAAAAAATATGGAAGGAAAAAATATATATGTATTTATTCATATCTTCGACCCACACAATTTTCAAACACATACATACTCACCCACACACACATACTTAACGCATATGTTACATTCATCTAGCGATGTATTGTAATGTGATAAGAATAAAGAGCGAAAGAAAGGAAAAAGATAGATTTATGCAAAATATATATGATTTGATTTGTTAACTAGATTTTAATTTTATATGATAAGAATTTTCTTTTAATGTCTCCTCTTTTATTTGCAGACAATTCCTTCTACCTCCTGTTTCGCTTGCATCCGTCATGTTCATTAACATTTTATTGAGTTCCTATTGTGTTGTTTTTTTGCGTTGGCATAGATTAATAATGATAATATATAGAAGAAATCATCTAACACCTAATAGTGAATATATATTCTTGCATCAAATCAAAATCTGTCCGTCTGTCTGTTGTTGTTGTCACTCTTACATCCACAATAATTTACGGAGCTCATTGAAATTTGGCTTGAGTATTTGTTATTGTCCTGTAGAAAGTACAATAAAATATATAGACCGATATCTGAGGCAGCCTCTTAATTCAAAAGAATATCATCCGTAGAATTTTCAATTATAAATTGATAAATTGGAATTAAAATTTGCCGTTAGATTATGCTATATATACCACAATACTATTCCAAAAAAAGATCAAAATCGGTTCAGTAAAATAAAGTTATATCTATATATAATAATATAAGTAATTTTATGGCGAAAGTAACCTTAATTTATAAATAGTTCACAAGGGAATATTTGGTGACTTCTTAATGGGTGTTACATTCAATATTCCTTTCATATCCTTCTATAAAGCCTTCTATTTATTCTCATCTTTAAGATGACAATAACAAAAATCTTGTCTTTATTTATAATCATTTTCAAAACATAGATGAATAAGAAACAAGTTTCTATTGTTTTTTCTCTTATTTTGTTTGAAGTTGATGAACTTTTGTTGTTTTTAAAAAGCAAAAATGGAGAAAAAATGAAAAATATTATTGATGAGTTCAAGATTAAGATTAAATATCTTATTTTCTTATTTTTTTTATTTTTTTGCTAAATAAAATGATTTATAAGTTTCTGTTATTTTGTTAAGAAGCCCAAAAATTATTGATTAAATATTTGGATTGTAGAGGAGATGGAAGAAAAGGTAAAATTAACTTTTTATAAGAATTTTTGGTTCTTACAGTTGAGACCCTGGGGAATAGAAAAGAAAACAATTTATAATAGAAAGATTCTTGTATTATTTGTATAGAAATAAAATAAAAAAACATAAAAGCTAAATGAAGAATGAAAGGAGAAGCTAATTTATTTTAAAGATTGATTAAATGCAATATTAAAAAGACACTTCTTAAAATTAGATGGGGAAATAAAGATGATATCTGATGCTTATTTTTGTCACAAGATGCTGCTGATGATGAATAAATTCATTTTGGAGGTTATGCTGATTCGTTATGAAGTTAAAAAGTCGTTTCTCAAAAAATTGAACTCACTGTTTTCAAGTGGTATGTTGGTTGTCTCACAAATTGGTCTATTACTTCGTTTTATTGAACCAATTGCACTGGTTTTTAATAGCCATTTGTGTAAATATTAAATTATAAATTTTATTGCGCTTGGACCATTAATAGAGACGGAAGGACATAGATAAATTATCTCAGATTTTGCAATGCAATAACATATGTATTATGTATGGAAGTACAAAGTTTTACCTTCTTCAACAAAAGTGATCTATAACTTTTTACAAACTAAACCAATTTTGTTGACTTGATTAAAGCAAACATTTCAGGACAATAAAAAATTTAATTGCGCTCTGACAATTATTTTGGATATTACAGATGTACAGATATCGAGTCAATCTTAATCGCATAAGATTGACTCGATATAAAAAAGTGAAAATGCATATGTATATCTTCAATTTCATTTATATTATCGATTTATCATTTGTAATTGTTTTTTTGGCATATAATTAATTAATTAATTACTCTATAAAATAGACAACTAATAACTTGATCTGTACATTACACATCTTAATAATTCACATTTCAACTAAACTTCACTTCATCTAAATAGATTTTACATAATTCACCCTCATATCACTTAACTTTAACATTTAATTTCTTATATATTGTCTATTTTATATGGAAATTAATATGTTTTTTATGTTTAAAATTTATCACTTAATTTTGAAAGTGACCTAAAGTGTGATTTCTAAACATTTAATGTCGAAAACATTCCACATATAAGATGAGATATTAGACATTAAACACACAACGCCCCAAAATAACATCTAAATAACTATTAAGGACAACTTTTAATGTCACTTATGAGGATAATAAGAAGAAACAGCAGGAAAGCAGGAGCGAAATATGTCACCGACATAAAATAAACATAAATTCATAGTTTTACAAGAGTTTCACTTTTTACAAAATTGGGCGGAAAGAAAATGGTGAAAGAAAAAACATGATTTTGGTGTTTAAATAAATGAACTTTAAATGACACAAAATGAACTAGAACAAGAACAACAACAAGTAAAAATAACATACATTATTATGTTGGTTGGTTGGTGTGAAGAATACAAACAGGATTTATTAAAGTTGATTTACTTTTATGGAAGAATAAATAACCAACAAAATGTAATAATAAGGAAAAACGATGAAAGGTCATTCATATAACATATACATATAGACATATATCCCAGTACATTGGTACTGATATGATGTTTTAAGTGTGTAAGGGAATATTTACACTTACACATTTACAAAACGGAAATTACTTGTACTTATTTGTTTTTGTGTTTGTTCAGGAAAATTTATTAGTTTTTAGAAAACAAACGTGATGACATGTAGAATTTCCATTTAAAGTTTATTCATAAAAATGTTTGCTGATGATGGAGTTTTGTCTCTTTAAGTTATGGTGAGAGATGTTTTAGATTGTGATAGAAATAATTAGAAGAAGAATTTGTACTAATGATGAAATGAATTAAGTTTGAATTAAATAAGAGAATTTAAGGTTAACCTTTCAATTAGGAAAATGGAAAAAGAACCAACAAAAATGATTACTTTATTTAGAAGAGAGAAAAATAATAATTATTTAAAAACTTTTACACATAAAAAATCATGAAATAGAAGACTCCAAAGCATTTCAATATAATAACATACTTTCTTTTAAATCGACTATAAAAATTTAGAGTAAATATGATTTTGAAAAATAATAATAATATAATTATGGCAAACATGGTTGTATAATGTTATGGTTATTAAAAACAAAGACTAATTTAAATTAAATATCCTTTAAAAATTGTTTTAAATTAAAAACAATTTGGTCTTACAAAAAGTAGGCCAAGTATTCAAATGTCTGCAATCAAAAAGTGCCGGAAGTACTTGTCTGTTGATAGAAAATCTGGTTCAGGTATAAGGAATGGTCCACGTGATATTTCTAAAGCCAAAATAATAAGCATTTTCAAAAGAGCTCCAAACACATCCGGTAAGAAAGTAACCCGGTTAGTATTCGTACTATTTGGTAGGCAAAGTTACTGTTAATGCAAGATTAAAACATACAAGGATAAAAAAGTTTCTGACAGAGAACGGAAATTGAAGTAAATTTTTCTAAAAAAAATTTCTTGCTGCATAATGGATTACAAAATGTATGTTCCAGCAGAATTTCGCAACTTCTTGATCAAAAATTTTATATTGATGATGCTTTAGGGAATGTTGAAGAAATGATTTGGCATCCTGTCACTATAAACAAGAACAATAATGTGGTATTTGTAGAAAGGGAGGCAAATCATTCAAACTGTCAGGAGACATTGGGCACTTGTTAATGAGAAGAGCACAAAAAATTGTCAAAAAGTGTGGTAGATTTCACTTTGGTGACAAAGATTTGAAAATTATAATTGTATTAACAATGTAAAACTAAGTAAGTACAAAATACGGACCAAATAACAGCTAAAAATAATAAATATTTCATAAATTCATAAATCTTTCAGAAACTTTTGAATCTTTTCCCAATTAAGATGTACTAATACAGAAATCAGGACTTAATTCTATGTGGAACGAAGTGATTTAATGATCATCCGCCTTCAACGTTTTTCCATTCTTTTTCCGGTGAAACTTTAAAATGAGCTTTAAATATTTAGATTTACGGAAAAAATTACGTAAATCTTGTCCTTGTGTAATTTTTCCATTCATCGCTTTTTTTTCAAATCTCTAGAGTAAATGTTTATTTAAACAAATTTTCGTAACCCATTTTTGCGTTTTATTTCATTCTATTTCTATTTGTTTCTTTTATTGTTTTATATTGAAATTGAACCCTAAAAATTGCTCAAAACATTTATTTAAATGTTCTTGTGGCCATTTAGGAAATAAATTGTTATTCGTTTTTTCTTTCGAGGAACCTTTTTCTATTTATTATTATTGTAAAGAAAAAAGATGAATAGGTTCTCTTTCTTTCTCTATCAAATTCAAAACACATCGTATACATTCATACATGGTTACATACATATATACATTTTTACATATTAATATATTTCCAGACCTTAACATATGCCCTACAAGTAAAACACATCACCAGAAAGCAACATCACCTCCTGGAGCAAAATTGAAAGAAGCAAAGTTGAAAAAACATAACGAAATACTCATTCTATCTGTCAAAATTTATGCCCGGGTTGACTCTCAAAATGTGTATGTCAGTTTATTGTCAATTAATCAAAAATATTTAGTTTGTTTTGTTGTAGTTTGTATAAATGTTTTTCTTGTTTTATTACACCAACACATTATTTTAGAGTTTCTGTTCAGTTTTGGATTTTTGTTTTTGTGGGAGTGTGATGTCAAGACAGGCATCACATACATATCGCATATTTTCTAAGAAGAGAGATTTTAAATTCAAGGCATAAAGATTTACGTGTAAAATGTGTATAGAAATTGAAACCAATCACTCATTCATTCATAAATTTACATAAATAAAGAAAACAACAATTTTATATGATTTTTTAAAAAATGTGTTGGCATTTTCATTTTATAAAGTCGCAGGAAAGAATTTGAAATTAACAAATCATGATGCCACACATTTTTGAAAATTGAAAAATATTTTGCGTTTTATATTGGTATTTAAACATATTGGGTAATTCAAAAAGTATTTTGGGACTAAATTAAAAAAATCTTTAAATACAAAACTTATTTTCTTTAAATTGGGGTTTTCTCAGATATCGGTTTATTACTTTTTTGTAATGCACCGATTTAGCTGGTTTTAAATAGCGAACTGCGCAGGACAAAAATACATTTTTTTGCCAAATCTAATCGAGTAAGTGTTGAAGAAAAGTTTTGGACCCAAAAGCAGTCAACATTTCCCAAAATGTGCTTTTCAATTCCTTATAGTCTATTATATAATAAAGCTTTCTTATGAAAACAATGCAAATTTTACAAGTTCTGCAAGAGATCTAATCTTAATAGTAATTCATTTGTTTTGTAAAATCAAACATATGTTTTATACAAATTTTTAATTAACAACCTTTTTTCTGTAGAAGGTAGTATTAATGTAATAAAAACCATTAACTTATCACCAAAGCGTATGATTAATATTTTAAAAGCAAATATAAATCATACGCTATGATGTGTGACAAACTAAATTTAAAATCACAGACGTGTAAAGTACGACAAATTATAGTCAACTGAATCAAATAACAATATGTACAGATTCGATCAAAATAATAGCACCACATACATACGCCTGCTTTAATAAGACATTAAAGACATTTGAATAAAAAGTTGTTCCTACATTTTGGTTTAATAAAATCAAAAATAAATTAAAAAGATAGTTTCTTGAAATTATTTCTTTCCAGAAGATTAATTAAAAGCTGGATTCAAAATAATAGCACAACCCATTTTCAACTGTAACAAAAGATAAAAAAATTGTTGTTTAATTTTTTAGTGGTATTTTATTGAATACCAAAACACTAGAACCTTTGTGTTTGAAAGTTTTTGTTGTAAATTTTTGATTATATACCTTGCTAAGAGGCCTCCTCCTTCCCTTTTTCAATATGCCAAACCAAGTAAGTTATAGCAAACTCTAATCTATTTGAGGCATGCGGAGCAGTAAAAAAGAGGACTTTTCATTATCTATTGGATAATAAGTTTGTTCATCATCGTTTTTTTGAAGTACCGTGTTTAGGCCCACCCATTCATAAATTTTAATAACACGCTTCTTGAAAAATTTGTAATTATATATTACAAAAGTAACCATACACTCCTTTATGCTAACTATTGGTTGGACTTTTTGTGGTTTTTCCAAGTACAATAGAAATGGTGCTATATTTTGAGAGGTCTCATTGTGGTATTTTGTCTTTGAATAATGACTTCAAAATTGTGGATGAAAATATTCATGAACAAAAGCACAAATTAGCAGATTAGAAGATGTGATATGTGAGTGGTGCTATTATTTTGACCGCAGCTGCATGTTAGTATGCGTACATAAATAACAATTTGTGTATGAGTTTTTTTGGGAGAATTTTCTTTATTAAAACGTCAAAAGTTTTAATATGATTTGAGAGCAACAAAGTACACAACATTTACATCGCTTGAGTCATGGGGCAGTTGTTTTATTTTATAGACGTGTATTATTACCAAAAAATGAAATATATATTTTTTTAACTGTGTGAGTCCTTGTGTTTATTTGTATTTATGCGTATGTGTGTGAGTGACTTTTGTAGGTTTTAATCAAATTTTCATATACATTTTCTAAAAATAGAATAAATATGTATATTTGCATATTACACACACTACATTGAATAATACGTGTTTTATACTTTATTTGCAGCATTTGTAAGTTACTCAAGCACAATAATAAATCTTTTAGATTAATATTGGATTCACCCAGCCACACAAATGTGCTTTAAAACTGATTAATATAAAGGACTTTATTTTAAATTAACTATAAACATTTGGAAAAAAGTCCTTTTTCACATGCAGAAAAATAACTTTATTTTATATTTTCTTAAAAATTAACATTCTTAAATTAAGGGTATAATTTATTATCGCATTATGATCAAGTGAATAAGCCTCTGGATTCTATAGTTATATGAAATAAAACTTTATTTGTGTAAACATAATATGGTCTCATTAATCATATAAGTAATTATTTTGACTATATTATTTTGAACTACTCACATTTTAAAGTTGCTAATAGTTTTCAAATATATTATTTCTCTCGGTGTATTTATTTTATTAATTTTTATTTTTTTCAATAAAGACCACTGAAAGTTATGCCTTGAATTTTAAACAACTTTTGTAGTTACTGGAGTTTTTTTTGTGGCAACATTTCTTTAAAAATTTTACAAGCTGTTTTATATACAGATATATTTTTTGTTTGTGATAAAAATAGAAATTTTCTATTTTTAGTTAGTAAAAGAATAATAAATAAACTTTGCTGGAAAAAATAGAATAAGGAAAAAGGAAATTGTTCCATTAAAACGAAAATAAAAATGTTGGCACTTTTGACTAAAAAAATAAAAAAATTAAAGTTAAAAAAAGGAAAAAATTCTTTAACATTAACATTTTACATAAAACTAGACAAAAACTACCCTGTAGGGAATTCTTAGCTCATTTATTCAGTGTCAGTAAAGCACCAAGACAAGGGTCAAATTTATTAATAGTAATTTGTTTAAAAATATTTCTAAACAAGATGTCCTTGACACGTCTTAAAGCGGACAATATTATTCAGCCCAATAAAGTCACATACAAAAACTATAACTTTCGACTTAGAAATTAAAACGTACGATTACAAAAACCTTAATTTGAACGTGTGACTTAAATTAGAGTCTGACTTAAATCAGTTTCTGTCCTCTTTCCCTTCGGGAAGTTATAAACAAAGAAGATAGTTAAAAAATCTCATTGAATCTTTTTAATCAAGTCCATTGGTGATATAACATCCATTGCGAATTATGTTAAATGCATTATTTAACATTATTTTTTCCATTTGAAAGAAAGTACTTGCATTAATTCTGAATAAAATATTTTAGAGCAATATTCGGTCGCGATTATTTCACGGAGGTTTTCTCAAATATTGGTCTACAATTTTTTCTACTGTCGGTTATTATAAGAAAACGTCTTGAGTTAAATTTCATTGAGCTCTGTTAATTATGAAGGATGTAAGTGGTGCAACAACTCACAGACAACAGGACAGAGCTAAATCGACTCAGATTTAAAAAAGTTGTTATAATGTATATTTTTTGTGGTTTTGACTGATTCCTTCTTGGCGTTACAAATGGAAAGACAAATTTTGTCATTTGAAATTGTCTCAGATTTTATTTTGAACCAAAAGTATATAACTTAAGGAGAGATAAGTAATTTCTCTTGGCATTTCAGGAGATTTTCGTAAGTGGGGATTACATTTGGTCTACAGGAAATTATGAACCGGCTCTTGTAAAATAATGTCCTGTATTTTTAAATTAAATAAAATAAATAAAAAAATAAATAAAATTTTAACATAATATAAATCAGAAAATGTAGAAATTTTTTGTGTCAAATAAAATTAAAATATGGTTATATTTGTTTTTATAACTCCATTCGTGGAGCTACGCGAAATATTAAAACGATCATCACTGATCTCTCATCGTCCTTGTCAAAAAATAACAACCAAAATATATTTAAAATTTGGACTTGTTGTGTCCAAAACATAGACAGCTAGATGGGTACACAGATGGATTTCCTTAAATCGAATCGGAAAGTGATTCTGAGTCAATGGTATCTAAAAACTAGGTTCAAAATGCTGAAACCACCTATATTGACTATAATGAATACGATATTGAAAGACATTTTCTTTGGTGTATCCTGGAGGATTAAAAAATATATTTTTATTTATAAAGACTTCTAGCACTTATCTCATATTAATATCATGGTCAAACATTTTAAAAACATTTTAAAAAAGTATATTATTTTATCTAATTTAATAAAGAATTTAATTTTCCACAATAATTATTTTTATTGCATCTTCTGGATTTTGTAACGATAAATTTTTTTATTTCTCACAATAAACAGAATCCTTCAGGATTTTCCTTAGATTATAAAACTATAATCTAAGGAAATATTAATACCTTCCACATTATTACTTTTCATTTTATTAAAAACCTTAGAAAAATTGTTAATTAATTAAAATTGAAAATCATAACAAAAGTATTAAAGTTTTATTTAACTTTTTTTATTTTATTTAAACAGAAAATCCTTTAATACTTTTTTATAACAAAAAAAATCCTCCAGAAATTTCATTCCAAAACGATTTTTTAAATTCTTTCTTGTTTTTGTATTTTTTTGTTTTTATTTTTATTTCTGTTACTTTTAAATGGATTAGTTTTTCTTTTGTTGTTATTCTTGTCGAATTCATGCTAAAACGATGATGATGATAGTAATTCTAACGTTTAGTGAAAGAAGAGAAAAAATTCAAATTTATTCAGGTGTTAAACGTAGATTTTTTTTTCCAACATTTTTACCAGATCTTCTCTATTCTTCAGGATATTATTTTCATTTCTTGTTTGTTTTACAGGGTTTAGTGTTTGTTTGTGTTGTATTTTTATACCCTCCATGAGCACAAGTTGTAAAGACGGTATAGTAACTTTGCATTCCGTGTGCAATACTAAGAAAGTATCATCTGAAACACCATAATGTATATTTAATCAAATCTGAATCGATTTAGCTATATCCGTCTATCTCGAGATCCCTAAGTTCGGGCAAAAAACTTTAGTAAAATTGTCAAATATATATCAACAGATTAAAACTCAAATGACTCATTAAGTGTTCCGTGTTATTTGTGGTGGAGGGTATTAAAAGTTCGGCATAGCCGAATATAACATTCTTACTTGTATTATTTTTTTCTTCCTTTCGAGTAAGTTTGTAGTTTCAGTGAAAACAAGAGATTAAATTGAAATTACTTTTTTTTTGGAAAAAAAGTAAAAACTAATACACATGTAAAAAGTATTAAAAACTTTGTGTAGGTGTATATTTATGTGTTACACATACACATATAGAAATTATCGCCTTTGTGAACGTTTCCTTTTTCTTTGTATATTTTTTACTTTGTTTAAACAAATAAAATGATTAATACTTTTAGTTCTTTGTTAACCGAAACAGACAAAATAACAAGAGCGTAATGAGTAAAAGATACAAAATAATTTATTTATTTTAACTGTTTTATTTTCTGTTTTCCGTTTTAATTTTTATTTACCAAAAGCTGCAATTTTAACATTAAATATTCGTTATATTCGTTATTTTAAAGCTTTACTTTCCGTAGTAAATTGAAATTTCTCAATAATGTTTGATTTGCGGTTAAATGTAACTTAATTGCGTTTTAAAGTACAAGATGGTGAATATTGTAGATAATGATGGATAATTTTATAAATACGCAAAATTTAAATTTTCAGTTTAATTAATTTAATGCAACAACTTCAACTAAGAAAATAACGGTTTTTTAATCAATCTATCTATATATAAATGAATCCGTGTTGATCTCAATATATTGCTATACATACGATGGCTTTAAAAAATATAAGGGAGGAAGGACTACATATGCACAAAAAATATTAATTGCTAAATATTTAAAGTATTATTACACAAATATTTTTAAAATTTCCAATTACAGGAGAAAATGTACGATGAATAGGATAGAATACAAATATTAATTATTAAATATTTAAAAAAATTATTAAATTATCAGATCAAGAACTTTCCCAAGGAACTATTTTATTGGTCAAAACGTAGGAGAATACAATCAGGGCTAGAGGCTAAACCCCATTTAATGTAAACATTAAATATCTATTTAATTCAATTCAATTTTACACTAATTTGAATACATAAAAATCTAGAAGTTTAAAAATTATTATTTCTACTCGATTAATGTTTAAAAAATGCAGATAATTTTAATTTAAAAAAATATTTTTTAATCCTCATTAACGATCTCAAAAAAGATAATATGAAAAAGAATTTTCTGCAATTTTTCTATACTTTGATGTTTGTCAATTTGAGATTTTAAAAATCAGAAAATAATGCAGTAATTCAAAAATTGATATTTCATAAAAGAATTTAACTCTTACGAAAAATTTAATTAATTATCAAAATTTAATTTTCATGAAAATTATAAAATCAGATTCTCGTTGGGTTTAAGAAAATGTGGGGAGTAAAGGATTTCAATTTCCATATTTATCCTTCCTAAATTATAATAAATCATTCCTATTTCAATACCGTATTTTTAATATCAAATTAAAAAATTGATTCCATTAAGGTTTTGTTTTTATTTAAATTTTTTACATATTTGACTTATTATTTTTTTCAAACAATTGTTAATAATATTTATTACATTTTGATATTATTATTTGAATATATTTTTTTAAATCTGTAAAAAAATATTTACATACAAATTGCTCTTTTAAGCAGATTTTTTTACAAACTTTAGTATAATATCTACAAGTAAATAAATATATCATTTTCCTCCTATTTTTATGAAAAAAAAAAGAATTTGTATAAAAATTTAATACAAGGGCGTAATTTATATATAAAGAATACTATAAGTGAAATTTTACGAAATGCAGTTATAATCAAAATTAAAAAAAAAACATGTATAATATGCTTTCTAAGCTAAAAATATGCTTTTATAAATCGAATCTAATGGATGAGAATTTGAGAGAAAATAGAAGCTTCTTTCTTAAAATAAATTATAGCATTTCAAATTTGCAACATTCAACTGTTATTTATTAGAACTATATTTTTGTCCCCATATGTATCTCTCTTGTTGTATGTAGGGTGTTGAAAATCCTCTGAAAGCTTGAGTAATTTGCATATTTTGTTAAAAAAAAACAGCATCGACTACTATTTTATAGTATTAGAGTAAAAGTACCCAACAAATACCCAGGTAGATATGTCTTAGTAGTAGTAAATGTTTATTACAGATTTAAACCATAACAATTCAACTACAACAACAGAAAAAAGGATACGATGCATACAAAATCATATCTTTTATATATAAAAATCGCCTAGTTTTATGCGTATGTTTGTATGTATGTAAATAATGTAAACAAATTCAAATTTTGTAGTGAATAGTTGTAGGAAAAATACACATGACAAGAGAAGAAAAAATGAGAGAATAATAAAAAATATAACAATATAAACAAAATATAGTCATTGAGCAATTTTTTTAGAAAGTAATTTGCATGAAAATGACAAATAAATTTAAAAAATATATATTTACACATGTATATGTACATAAGGGAACATTTATATAAATATGTGTGTGGAGGAAGGTGGGTGGGTATGTATTTAAAATTTGTTGCATACAATAAGCAGATAAAGACATTATGTACACGCACAGATACAAATAGAGAGTATAGATCAGTGATGTCGGATGGAAGAAAGACTCAAAATCTCATAATGGGAAAAAACTGAAAATTTTAATTTTTTCCTTGAAGTTTAATTGATACGGAACAATTTTATTCTGAAATAAACTTTAAAGTTTATAATGCCGATACAGAATAATTTTTGATGATATCTGGAGAAGATTTTTGATAATGACATTCTGCGGCACAATGTATTCGAATCCATTTTTGTTTGGAAATAATTTTGTAATTTTGGAACGATGAGAGATATTCAATTAAAAGCGCATACATTTCGAAAGTATATAAGCGTTGTGATGATATTGTGTCTATTTAAGATTTATACAATCAGAAAATAATGCAGTATTTTTTCAGAGAATCGGTCCATAATTTTCTATGGCCCTTACATAGCCTCCACCTCCAAAATCAGAATTTCCTTTAAATATAAAGATTACGATATTTAAAATAAATGTTTTATGAAAGTAGAGAGAAGTGGGTCTTCAAAGAAACAGATGTTTTATAATTTTAATCAATAGTAATGAAATTTTTTTGGAAACTCTTCCAATTACGTTTCTATAGTGATTTCTGTCACTTTGCTCGAACAGGTAGTTCATTTAAATGTACTACACTTTTTGCTCCTAGCTCTGAGCAGTTCAGGTGATTTGCCTCTCTTTGCACAAAAATCACATTATTGTTCTTGTACCACTCAAGGGTCACTTTACCATAGTTAAAAAGTTAAAAATAATTGGACACATTAGGAAGTATTATTAATGAAAGCATCCTTTTTGGAATTTCGGCATTAAATGGGTCCATTGAAGCAAATGATTCTTTTGCCGAAACTTCATATTGCTTACCATACTAAGCAACCAGGGTTGCTTTTTTTTATATAGAATTATATATTATTATGAGAGAAAGAAAACAAACGGATTTTTTGTGATTTCAATCTGGCATCACTGTTATAAAGTATCTGTATGTAAATTTTTAAAGAATTGCTGAAGGCAACACCTGTTATTAATGCTAACGCAAATTGTTGTTTATTAAATTTATATTTTTTCCAGTTACACTTTAAAAGAAATCACATTAAGTTCAAAATTTTAAAATGTAAAGCATTTGAAGGATAATTTTTAAAATTCTTTAAATTGTATTTTATATTTTAATGGAAACTGTCTATAATACTTTTCCAACTGAACTTTATATTAATTTTCTCGTAGTAATCTTAACTTATTTTAATGTCTATAAATCCTGGTAACAATGCAAAAATTCTAACTTATTCCAATTTTTTTCTCAGTAGTTCTTTTTCTTCATATAAATTCTCTTAAAAATATTATAAAATTCCCTAGAATTAATTTATTTTTGTATGTCAACTCACATGAAGACGTAGTTTTTTTCTTAATTCTTGTTTAAAGTTCATCATTGAAAACCAAATATTGTAAATTAAAACCAAAATGAAAATTGTTTAAAAAACTTAATTAAAATGTCAATGTGAACTAAATTTTCGTTATTTCTATAAAAATGTGAAGCTTTAATTATAACAAGGGATTCTAACATTTTTTTAGTTTCAAAGTCTAGAATAATATTTTTTAACTAAAATTCCGAGAATTCGATAATAAATAGTTTAAACTAAAATGACTGACTAACGGCTAAATTATGGAATGTATAACGACAGAGAAAAAATTTTTTATTTTTTTTTTTAAAGAAAAAAGCTTTAAATTTAATGAAAACAACTTAAGGAGTGAGATCAAAAAATTCTTAATTCATTTCATTTAAACTTTTAAATCAAATAATATTAATATTTTTGATCAAGTTACCTTTGTCCGTTAATAATAAACGTATTTCAGATTGATGGAAGTCCGCAAGATGTTTCTAAAGCCAAAGAATAGAAAGTATTTTCTAAATCCGGTAGAAAATCAGTAGGGTTAGCTCTATTCTCGGACTATTGATACGAAAAGATAAGTACTCCTACTACTACTTTGCTACTTTGAAAACAGCTAAATTGGCAATGCTATGGACACATTTAGTCAAGTATAAAAAATAATGAAGACAGAAACAATTTTCGTAACAGATCAAACAATCTGAATGTGTCGTATGAGTATATCCTTGTATGGGTGAATTTGTCAAACATAAAATATTTTTATTAAGATTTGTTGTAGCGCTGAATAAATGTTTTACAACATTTTTTATTAAATTATATATTTATTAGGAAATTTGGTAAAAAAAATATTTTGCGAATTCAAAATAAATGAAATTTTCTCTGGGATTTCTTTTTTCCAACATTAAAAATTTTCTAAAAAAAATTGCTAGATTATTTATAAAAAATAATTAGATTTCGTCATTACCAGAACAAGTTGGTGTGTAAAATGTCTTTTGAAAGGTAATAATTAAATTTAATGGCCTTTTAAGAAGAAGTGAAAGGGGTTTATCTTTATACCCTACACCGCCATAGATATGTATACACAATGTTATACGTTTGTACAGAAATTTTAAACTCAAAATATTATTACACCACCTTAAAGTCAAGTGGTTTCTAAGTAAATTTAAAGTTGTCCCTCAGTCATTCTTATCATTATTTTAAATCCTTAAGTCAAATTTTAAGGAAATTATTTTGCAAACGTTTGTAGCTCCCACAGATACTCATATTCTAAAATCACTTTAACAT
The DNA here is from genome assembly GCA_004302925.2 of Cochliomyia hominivorax. Lineage (NCBI taxonomy): Eukaryota > Metazoa > Arthropoda > Insecta > Diptera > Calliphoridae > Cochliomyia > Cochliomyia hominivorax. The sequence goes on along the minus strand of PYHX02000467.1, from coordinate 93,185,579 downwards.
TCATAAAATTAAAATAATATTAATATTTTGATATTTAGTAAGTTTAAGATGTATCCAACCAGAACGCACATTTGAATTTTGAGAAGATCGGTATATCATTTTTATATCACTTTATTTAGAAGCAGTTACCCTTATATATAAAAAGTGTTTATAGTCATAAATCAGCTCTAGGTGAGGAAACACCTATCGCATGATCGTCGCTTAAAGACGGTCTTCAAGAGTTTTGCGTTTCACTCTTGCACATTTGTGAATGCTGAGGAGTCCCATAGCGGTATTGGTTACCGTTATGAGGGGTTTTATGCATTGATCATGTGCTTTTGATTTTGGTTATGATTTAAATTTGTATATGGCGTAACTACATTTGGCTCATAAACTAGTAATACTAGCTAGAATTGGAGATGGCGTTTTGGTATTTTATATCAAACAAACACATCAATGTGTTAATGTGTTTGTTTAGGACTTACAGACAGATTAACTACTGCATTGATTTTGTTACCCTCATACAAAGCAAATATTAAGTGCCAAATATCCAATGAACTGTAAAAGCGAGAGTTTTAAAAGTTGGTCCCAATTATGTTATCAAGGAATTGTTTCACTAAAGGAAATATAGACAGAAGTATCAGGGGGAGGATCCAATTTTGATTATCAAATTATCTGAAGAACTTTTAAAGCGATGGTTTTAAAATTTGGTCCCAATTACTTTTTCACATAACGGATTTATTTATACAAAATGTATGATGGATAGATAACCCCCATGCAAAGCCAAATTTTTATTATCGAATATCTAAAAAACTTAAAAACAGGAAGGATACAATGCAATTATTTGTGAAAAATTTATTTCTTTTTTAACTATGTAATAATTATGTTTAATTAATATAATACATTTATACCCTAAAAAGTAATGAGTTGTTTATTTTCTTTTTAAAGCACTTTACAAAAACAAAATGCAAAAAACTATTTTAAGAGAGACAGACACTAGAAATATTTTGCTGTTTTGACCAACACGTTTTTCTTTAATTTACACTAATTTTTTAATGAATATTTTCTTTAAAAAGTAAATAATAAACAGTATTAGTTAATAAATTATTCAAACAAACTACATACCTTAAGAACAAAATACATTTTGATGTACTTTACAAAAACAAATTTTCAATTAGAACAAGCACATGGAATTCAACAATAGTTGTCTCGATGAAACTTTCTTCCTTTTTTCCTTAATTTATACTTAACTCTTATTAAATATTTTATAGCAAAATATTAAGCAACATTTATATTTTAGATTTATGTAAAAATTACTTAAATTTTCTTAACTTATTTCCAATTTTATAATTAATTTATAACAACTCCAAAAACAGCAATTTTTTACAAAACTAATAAGAGAATGCAAAGAAACCAATAACAAGTAACGGTTTTTGTTTTTTTTACTAATGTTTGTGTGTTTGTTCATGCAATTCTAAGTGAGAGGGAGTTGAGAAAATAAATGAGAAAGGAACACATGTAAATAAAAAGTAAACACAGAGATGGTAAATTTAGATTTTTAATTATACTAAAACGGAGATGGCGAATTGTTTAGTAATATGTTATATTTAATCAGTCAAATAATAAATTTGTTAAGAATTTAGTTTTTTAAAATAATCTAAAGATTATTTTAGTTGAAAAAATGCATATTTTGCTTCAATTTAAACATTTTATTTTGTTTAAAATTTTATTAAAAATATATTTATTATGCACAGTGATATTTATTATGCATAGTGATCCTAAAACATTTTTTTTTTTTTCGGAAAATAATTATATAACTTTCGAACAACTAAAGATTTTTTAATAAAATTTCGCAAATACAGACTTGAAGTGTTTTCCAAATGATTTGAAATAGCTTAAGTTCTTAGTGGTTTAAGGCAACGGGAGTTGAATTATAAAGTTGATTACCACAGGTACTGATCAATTGCCGAAATTCTTATTCAAAAAATCTACTTTTTGGAGTTATTCGAAAATAATCTTTTCCTTAAAACCGGTGACGAATACAGTTTTATGCAAAAAACTCGGTTGAACGGGTTTAATTTAATAATTTAAATTTATAATTTAAATAATTTAATAATTTATATTATTTTATATTTATTCTATTTAAACCGACCCCACACATTTCATTGGGGTTTATGAGGGACTTATTTAAAGTTATGAAATGACCCCCGTATAATTTTCTTTCACATATCGCTCATTCACTACAGTGTCGTCAAAATTTAAAATTCACTAGCATAGAGTTAACATCAGTATTATTTAGCAAATAACCTGTTTTATTAACTGACCAATTTTTGAGAACGATATTTCAAATTATCATTCTTGAATCCTAAGAAATAAATTTCTGTTAAAAAAATTAAGAATGCATCATTCGAAAAAATTGATTTTTTGACTTATGACAACCTTGCAGCAATTAAGCTACGTTTTTTTAATTGTTTGAATTATTTAAAAAACATTTTTTTTGTAAGAATAATCATATAGATCCAATAAAAATTATATATAATTTTAATATATTTTGATTTTTTAGTGATTTTTTCAATGTTGTCATAACATTTTTGTCTTTAAATCCAATATTTTACTCTTGTTCTTCATAATTCATAGTTAATGTAAATTATTAACCAAAATGTATGTGAAACAAATCCGTGAGCATTAGTTTTCCGTTTTTCTTTTATGAAGAGGAAAAACTTAAATCATATATTTGATGCATATTCAGAAAATCTGTAGAGTGCCAAATCTCAGAGTCATTGATTTACGATAAGAAATAAATTTTTGAAAAGAATTTCCATCGAATTAGAATTTATGATATCTTGGCGTTGCAATACCTCGATCATAAAATCCTTAGTAGATTAAAAGTAGTTTCAGTCTATTTATAAATTAAAGTGAAATATATAAAAATATTTATAATAAATAACACATTTATTTAAATATTTACTTATCTCCCCCATATCAACTATTTCATGTAAAATGACTATTTTTCTTTGACATTCTACTAATATTAATTTGATTTTATTTATTTTCCCTCTTTCTATTGTTCTTGTAATGTGTCAATTATAACTCTATTAAATATTTATTATTTTATATATTTTTTATGTAAATTTACTATTATTATTATTATAATGTATATTTTTTACATTAAAAGCAAATATGGAAAAAAATATTATGACAATTTATTAGATTTTTTGTTGAATAAACTATTTTATATGATAAAGTAGCAATTTATGTATGAATAAATATTTAATATAGATAAAACATTAAAAAGGGAAAATAATAGAAATTGTAAACTTAAAATTTATGGAAAAAGCATGTTTGAAGGGAAATATTATTCAATACTCGTAAATATAATTTATGTATTCAAAAAATGTTGTGTAATTCGATTTTTATTTCGAAATAACAAATAAAACGCTAAAATGGTATATTTAAAGTCATAAGAGTGTTGCACCGTGGTTCAACTGATTTTAAAGACATCTTAACGATAATTAGTGCAAAGTGAATTCGTATGAGATTGTGGCATAAGTTTGCCCAAAACTTTGTTAATTTTTAAAGAGATTTAAATTGTGTTTTAGTTTTGATATCAAAAAATTGAAATCATATTAATGATACAAAAAGTATTTTATAACATATTTATATATCCAAGTTAATATCCACAAAAAGTATTTTGAATATTCATGACGTAACATGTTCTGTAATCTAACTATTTGGCTGGATTAAGAGTCCAGCTTTATCCAGCCAAATTGGACAATTTTTATGTTGTAGAAATGTTTTTAAAGAAATCGTTTTAAAACTACTGTGTGATGGCCACATTTGTGTTAGAAGATTGTTTTTGAAAAATGAAGAGAATATATGAATAAAATATTCCCAGCTGAAATATATTTTCATAATATAAAATGACTTAAGGCTAAAATCATTCATAATGTATCCACACGTATTCAAAAAGAAAAGCATATTTATGCTTGAAAAGGGATTGACAAATATTGAATGGGAAAACTATACATACGTGGATTTATGTGTGTATATATGTGTCATTTTCTTTTCACTAGCGAAATACTTAAAATAGTTTTAGTTATATTGAAATCTATCTAAAAAGGGAATTGTAAAGTAATCTCAGGTAACTGTAACAGTAGTAAAGTTTACTTAAGTTCGGAAGTCTATTACTTGCAAGTAAACAAAAATTTATATTAGTGAGGTTATGTTATGGTATGTTACAGAATATTTGGAAATTCACAAAATGAACTTTTAAACATCATCAAAATTCCTCAAAGGCCGCATAAAAAATGATGAAGTCTGTGGATGTATATTATTGCTATTTCCAGCTTCATAGGTAATGGTTTTTTAAATCCTCAAAAGAACAACGCCAGGAGCAGACTCATAAAAATATGTAATATTTCTCTTTATCAAAAATATCCCACTCAATATGTGCAATGTATGTGTTCACCCATATGCATATATACAAGGGTACCTTTTTTCATTAAATTCCTACTTCGAATTCAATTTGTTTATTGTCATTTCTATCAGAACATTATTATGACTTTTTTTCTCCATTTTTCTTTTTTTATATACCCTCCACCACCACAAGTGATGAATAAGGTATATTAACTTTGTCATTTCATGTGTGCTAAGAAGGAATAATTTCAGACTCCGGAATGGATATACATATTATCAAAATCTGTGTTGATTTAGCCATGTCCATCTGTTTGTTGTTGTTGACACTCTCAAATAAAATTTGACCTGAGCATGAGAAGTTTCCTATTTTAAACCAACAAAATCGGCGTGGTTTATTAAAACATATAAACCGATATCTGAAGCATCCTCTTAGTTCAAGTGGAGAATTTTTGTAAAAAAATATCAATTATAAAATTTTGTATTAACATTAAGTTACATATGCTTCACTATCGTTCCAAAAAAGATCAAAATCTGTTCAGAAGAAAAAAGTTATAGTCATATAACTTATTTTATAACTCATAAAGTGTTCCGTTTTATATTAAGAGAAACTCAAATATATTGTATACGTTTGTGAGTATATATCAGTGTGTATGTACGAAACATAACGTTTTATTTCACACAAATTTGCTGTGGAGGGTATTAAAGATTCTATATAGCCGAATAGAGCATTCCTATTTGTTTCCATTCATATCGTTGACTTAATGTTACAATTTCAAAATATGAAATTTATGTTTTTAAAAGTTTATATAGAAATTGAATGGATCTTTTTTTCATGTTTATTACACACTTGTATCCTTGCATATATTTGTATGTAATCCACACATACACACATATGAATCTTTTCATATGCAAAAATTTTTATGAAAATAAATACAAAATATGAAAAAAACATTAAAATGCTTTCAGGCATTTAACATGAAAAAGGATCATACTTTTGTTGGATACAGATTTATATGTTCAACTCTTGAAAAAATTGAAAACAACAAAAATAAATGAAACAAAAAATTACTTTTACGAGGTAATAAAGTTTTTAACGTATCTCTAATATGTTAAACATAAAATTGACAAAAAATCTTGTATTTAAATTGAAAGTTAATAAAATTTGTTGGGTCTTAAAGAATTCAAGATGAAAATTTAAAAAACAAATTCTTTATAAAATATATATTTTTTCAATCCATTCACACCTCATTGAAATAATTGTATACTCACAATTTTAATACATATTGAAAAACGCTTACCTGCAAATAGAAAAGAGAAATATTTTTTTTAAATTATTTTGAATTAACATTTCTAAAAAGTTAATAATTAAAATTAAAAACAAAAATCTCATAATAATTTATTGTAGTTCGATTTCGATAAAATATTTCTACATTTGGATTTGTTTTGAGTATTTTTATCATAATTTACATTTTCCATCTCTGGTGCTGTTTTTACTATATAACAACTCTGCATTATAAAATTTATTTTTGTAAAAAAGATCAGGGATCATTGTATAATAAGTGGTTTTAATTGATTATAGGTCTCCAGCAGGTCCAAGGTGTACTGAGTGGTCATTACGAGTATAATTTTTGGAAATTCACAAAAAATTAAAGAATTTTTGATATGTAAACGACTTCATGTTTGTAAATACATGTTTAACCCATTCTAAACCTTATTCTTTTTTCTTCGTTGCTGAGAGGATCTATGAATCTGTTAAAAGGTTTCAGTTGAAAATTTCATTTGTTACTGTAGTTTTGAAAGAGGTAAAAATTTTTTATCTATTAAATGTATGGGTCAAAGGACCTATTCCAACATTGTTAATTTTGAAAAAAAAAAAATAATTTTGTTTGCTAATTTCTAAAATTACAAAACTGGAGTTGACTTCAAATTTTCCAAATTCAATAAATAATTTATAATTTCATAATCAGTGACCATTTTAATAAAAAAAAACAAGAAAGAATGATATATTCGGTTATGCCGAATCTTCAGTATCCTCCACCATAAATGAATGTTAAGTAAATACACTCACAGGTGCATACAATAAAAAAGTTTTACTTAAATATAACACAGGAACACTTAATGAGTAATAAAATTAGTTATATTTTTGGCTAAAATTTTTTTCACTAAACCAATTTTGATAATTTTTGAAATGGTAATGAAGTACATCTTTATTCTTAAATCTTTATTTGCAAATGATCTTTATTTTTACTCTTCTTTGAGGATTTTCGATTAAAATTCTCAAACTCCTCAAAATTGTAAAATGGTTGAAAATAAAACAAACGACTTCAAACAATTTGTTGCGATTTTTTTTTTGATTTTGCTCTTTTTTGATTTTTATAATTTTTTTAAGAATTTAAAACTTGTTCAAAGAACGATAAAAATAAAACTCCTTAAAAAATTATATTAAGTTCTTTGAAAAATCCGATCGTTTGAAAAATAAAAAAGGAGTAAAAAACCGTACCGTGGTACATAAAGCATAATATTAGGGCAAAATTTCATTCTTATTTGTCGATTTATAATTAACAATTGTACGAAAGTTATTTGCTTGAACTTAGAGGTTGCTCAGATATCGGTCTATATCTTTTAATATACTAAAACAATTTTGCTGGTTTTAAAGGAAAACTACTCAGGACTATAATAAATATTCCGGTAAATTTTCATTAGGTTATGTCAACTATTGTGGATGTGAGCGTGCTAACAATATATAACAACAGCTAAATCAACTCAGATTTTGATTTGACGAATTCTTCGTAGCGTTACGAAATGACAGAGTTAATATACCCTTGTTGTGGTGAAGAGTATAAAAATGTAATTATTTTATATTTCTCTATATATAAACTTTATATGAACTTTAGAGTACATTTTTAGGTTAGTTTTATAATTTCTTACCTTTTTTTAATTATTTCTCGGTATTAAATCACTTTAATTGTTAATATTTGATACAAAATAATTTAAATTAATTTTCAATTCATATTTGTAATACAATTAATCAGAGAAAAAGTAGAACTCTTATGTTTTGCAATAAATTTTTAAAGTTTTATTTGTTGTACATTATTTAAGGTTTTTTTTTAACATTTTAATTTCATTTGTTTGCGTCTTTTTACAAAAATCATATCAAATTATAAAATTAAACCACAAATCATTTATTAAACACATTTTAATTAAATAAATAAAATAATTATTTTTTATTTTTATTTCACATTTTTTTGTCAGGGTTGGAAAGTTATTGATTTGTGTGTGTTGTTTTTTAGGTTATAAAATGAGCAGTTAGCAATGAGCTGTTTTTTGTGATAGATTATTTTTTATTTTATTTTTTAATATTAAATACATTTAACAAGTCTCAGGTTATAAATTTAATTATAATTATTTATTTTTTTATAAAAAACTCTGTTTGTAACACAATAAATTGGAAAAAGGATTTGAAACTTTTTTTAATATATATTTTTTTTTTAATTTTCAGAATTATTTTGTAAACTTATTTAAGAACTGTAGTTTATATTTATTTGTTTATTTGAAAAGGGATTATAATTTGAAATATTGTAAACGATTTGGCTTATTGTTATTGTATTTGTAACTTTGTTATTGTAACTTAAAATTTTATATAAAAATTATTTTTTAAAAATATAAAAACTTCTTTAAGTTTTTTAATTATTTTATTTATTTTTTTTTGCTTTATTTAACAAGTGTTTTTTCATGATGAAGATTTTCTTGTTTTAGGGGGGAGTACTGTTTTTCAAATATTTTAATTTTTGTTAAATAAATATTGCTCGATATTTGATTATTTGTTAATTTCATTATGATATGATTTGAAATTATTTGAATTTAGCAATTGAATGAATTTGTTGTTGTTTTTTTATTATTTAAATTATTATTAATTTATCTTGTTTTAACAGTCTTCATAGGAAGTTAATGAATATTTTTTTATTTAGAATATTATTTTTTTATTATTTAATATTATATTTTTTATTTTGAAAATTGTTTTTAAAGGAAATTTTAAACTTTTCAACATGTTGCTGCAACATTTGTTTAATGTTACTGGAAAATGTTTATATACATTTTGGTTTTGTGGTATGATAGTTCTATTGTAATTTAGCTTTTACTTCTACTTTTATGTAGTATTATTAAATTTTCTGAGTAGCAACATTGTTTAAAAACATTTGGTTTTCTAAACATTAAATTAAATGTATTACATGTTGCTAAAGTTATTGGAAAATGTTTATATACATGTTTGGTGTGATAATTTTATTATAATTCTGCTTTCACTTTTATCTTTCTTTGGTATTAAATTTTCCAAGCAGCAACTTAGTTTATAAACATTTGGTTTAATATACATTTCCTCTTATTGTTACTGAAGTTTTTGGAAATTATTTATATACATGTTTTTTTTTTTCATTTTATTATGAATTCTCCTTCTAGTTTTCTCTTTTTCTTGGTATTTTTAATTTTTATAAGCAGAAACATTGTTTAGAATGGTTTACTAAACATTTCCAAAACAAATGTTTTGTTTTTAAGTTTTACGATTTGAAAAAATGTTTATATACATAAATTGTTGATGTTCACAATCTTAGCAACATGTTGATGATACACTTTAATAAAATGACATTTTAAAATATGCTTTAACAGCTTTTTGTAATGAAAAAAGGGTTTTTATATTAATTTTTTAGGCAGCAGTTTTTGGAATTATTTTAGAACCCTCTGCAACATGTTGATATACATTTTCTTTTAAATTTAATTTAGAGATATTTAAGTTGTCAGTTCTATTTATTTGAGTACATTTCCAATAATTTAGCTTCAAAGTTGAATGGAAAATTTTAATTTTTTGGCATTTTTTTTAAATTTTCTGCAACATGTTCTTAGACATTTTTCTTCAATTTAAAAATTTTCATTTCTACACCATTTTTGGAATTTTTTTTTGAATTTTCTGCAAAATGTTGTCAAATATAGAGATAGAATAGAGATCTTTAAATTGTCATTTTAAGTACATTTCCAATGTAATAAAGTTCCTTTAATGTTGAATGAAAATGTTCTTTTTACGGGAAGACCTCTTGGTATATATGTGAATGTTAGCATTATGCTGACAGTCTTGACATAAAGTTTCATTTTCCCAAATTGCTGCCATATATATTTTTAAAATGTGTTCCTTTTTTATTGTTTTATGTAGTTTTGCTTAAAATGTTGCTTAATGTTGGCTACATGTTTACAGCCGAAACATATTAAAAATATATATAAATTCACTTGAAGTTTTAAATGCATTTTCTTAAGTTCAAGTTATTATAAGTTAAACAACATTTCTTTTTATTATACTTTTAAATTAATATAAATTGTGATGAGGAAAACATGTTGCTGGTAAAATACATTTGTTGATTAATGAATCCTGTAGGTATTTTGAAAATGTTGATAAGTTTTAATTGATAAGTTTTTTAAAGTTTTTTAAGATGTTTTTCTTTGATGTTGATAAAAATGTTGTTAAGTTTTTTTTATTAAGAAAATGTTTATATTATTTTGTTGCATATGGAGAGTCCAGCAACATTATTGAATTGCTGAGGAGTAATATTATGTTTATAACGGTGGCAGATCATTATTTCAATAATTTTCGGTTTAATAAATATGATTGGATTTTACGATATCGGTTGTTGAGTGTTTAGGATGATTTAATTATAATGTTTAGCAACATTTATATAAGATCTATTTATAATATTTAGTTACATTAAGGTATATATTGGATAAGTTTTCAAAAAACTATTTAGATATTTTAATTGATATTCATTATAGTAATTTGTAGATATTTTTCTGATTTCTAGTTTATTTAGCAACATGTTGCTTGATAGGTTAATTTAAAATGTTGTTTAGAAAATTTATTTATTAGTATAATTTTTTGTATCATATTATCAATAAAGAAGACATCAAAGGATATTTTAAGGGATTATACTTTTTTTATAGATTCACAGAGTTTAGAATGGTGCTAAACATGTTGGATATTGCTAGCAACATGTTTACAGCAACATTTGGAGTATTTGTAATAATTTAAATTTTAAAAACATTTATTAACTATTAACACTTATTAACTAATTAAATACATTTATAAAACACTTTTTCAACACTTTTTTATCAAAATAAAATTTATATTTTTGTGTCTACAAAAAATTTTGAACTCATGTCGTATATATTTTGTTTGTATGTTTGTTTTTTAAGTTTTCACTAAAAATTTTCCTTTTTTGTTGTTGTTATTTTTTGTAAAATATTTAACATTGTTTTTGTTGTTGTTTATTTTATGACAAAAAAATTTAAACAGAAAAAACATGTTTATACACATCACAGCCAATTTGATACTGACACGATGGGTTGTTAAAAAATTATTTTTTGTTTTTGTTGTTGTAAAAATGATTTTTGTTGTTGTATTTGTATTTAATTATATTCACTTTATTTATCTAATAATAATAATAATAAAATTAATGTCTCATTACACTAATCACTTGGTTGCACTTTGTTGTTGTAAATGTTTTTTTTATTCTTTTTTGGGTTTTTGATAAATGTCTTCATATGTACGAGGGCCGTCTCTTACTACTTATGAATTGATTTCATTTGATTTTGGTTTGTTGTTGATTTTGGTGGTGTTGGTGTTGGTGGATTATTAAGGATGTACTAACAATTGGTAGGCCTTTGTTATCCATCTGGGAAATTACCGGGTCCCAGCTGAAGCTTATCTCACTTTGGTTCACCCATTGTTTGGCCCACAACTATGATGATGACAATAAAAACGGCCAGAAGCACCAGAATACAACAAATAGCTACGGCAACCATGGCGCTATTACTCATAAAACTTTTGTAACTCAAATAAATAATATTTAATTAATTATTTTTGGTTTCTTTTTTTATTATTATTATTTCACTTATTTTTCCTCTATTTAACACAAGTTTTATTTAAGGTTTTGTTGTTTAATCTATTAAATCAAAAAGAGTAATAATAATTTTAGTCCTTGTGGCTGCTTGTGTTTGTTCGTCCTTTTCAAAACTTTTTTTGTGTGTTAAAGTAATTTATTTGTTCTTGTAAGTCCTCTTTTTATTTCCGTTTAATTTTTGTTGTTGTTTTTGGTTATTTTTAACACGCGTGCGTTTTTTGTTGTTGTTGCTGTTAGTTTAATTGAATTTTTTCTTTGTTTTATTTTTATTCGTTTTTTATTTTATTTATAATTTTCTTGTTGTTGTTGTATTTTTTGTTTAAATTTATTTTCGATTTGGTGTTAATGTGGTAATTAACGTTGTTATGTTTTTCTTCCAGTTTTTGTTTTTCTTCTTCTTCTTCTTGTTTTATGTCCTTTGGCTTAATTTTTTGTATTTAATTATATTTTATTTTTGTTGGCTTAAAATTGGTTGTTGGCTGCCAATTTTTAGTTTTAATTAGTTTTTTGTTTAATAAAATTATTTTTAATTAATATTTTAGCTTTAAGTTTAAAGGAAAAATAATTTTTTTATTTCAGATTTAATTTTTATAAAAAATGAAATGTTGAATGCGAAATTTAAACCGTCAAAAAATGTAATTTAAGAAAATCAAATTAAAATTTAAAAAAAACCTTAAGGAAAATTTTTATTTTTAGAAAATTGTAAATTCTGTTGAATTGTTTAGAAAAGAAATATAAATTTTTGTAAAAATAATTTTTTTAATAATTTAAATTTTGAAAATGTTGAAATTTCAGTGAAATTTTTAGAAATTTCAATTTTTAGAAATATATTTTTTCAATAAATTTTAATTTTTAATAAAAATTTGAATTAAAAATTTCAAAATGCGATTTAAAGTAAATTTAAAAAATTGAATTTTATAAAAAAAATAGTTTTAATTTTAATATATTTTTTTTTTTTTGCGAAATGTTAGTGAAATTTTAAAAAATTTAATTTTTTTAATTTTTAAAGAATTTAATTAAAAACAAAAAAAAAATTTTTTATAAGAATTTGATTTTTAGTGAAAAATTTAATTTTGAGTCAAAAATTTGAATTTTTAATGAAAATTTGAATTTTCATAGAAAATTATGATAATTTGAATTTTTGTGAAATTAAACTTTTCGATAAAATAAGTTTTTTGTGAATATTTGAATTTTGAATGAAAATTTGAAATATTAGTCAAATTTTGAAATTTTAGTAAAATTTTTGAAATTTAAGTTAATTTTTTAAATTTTACTAAAATTGAATTTTTCAGTGAACATTTTCAATTTTTAGTGAAAATTAGAATTTTAGTAAAATTTAAATTTAGTAAAATTTTGAATTTATGTAAAATTTTAAAACTTTGAATTTTTCAGAACTAGAACCTGACTTAAATTTAAAAAGAAACTTTAAAAAAACTGAACAAAACTGGAAGACGATTTAGAACCGCATTAAAAAGTAGCTAAGAATCTATATTTGAATTAAAGCTTGAACTGAAGAAGAACCAGGACTGGAATCAAAATTTAATGTAGATTCAGAAATCGCAAGAAATAGAAATTGAATTTTAATTAAAAAAACTGGAAACTGGACTTAGAAATTTGGTTCAAAAATTTGAACTGAATTTTGGACCTTTTGTTCCTTATAATTTTTTTATTCTTCCTTTATAAATAAATCCTTGATGTTCTTAAATGAGCTAAAATTAAACAATTTATTTTAAATTCCATTAAATAATGTCTTTAAAAACAAAAGAAGAATAAATCTATATTAAAAACACCTTCTGACATATTAATCATCCGTTTCTAAAGCAAAATTATGCAATTTATAGAAAAATATTGACTAAAAAAACAAAAACAAAAAAAGGAATGAAGGTGTTGCACAAATCACATTATTGTCAAGTCATTAAACAAAATTTTGTTGCTTTTGAACATGAATTCATGAAATGAGCACAATCCGTGCACACACCCACACTCTAACAAATACATTCAAATATATTTAAGCAATGTTGCACTTGGTACCATACTGCATTATTATAAAAAGTGTAAAATAAAGGATCCCAAAAAAGGCCTTTAATATAATTCTATTCATATAGAATAGACTGAATGTAGATAATAAAAATCTGAAAAATAAGGCCCTGAATAACGTTCTCCCATCAACTATAGATCTTTACTAACACACAAATTTAAATATACACAAACACACACACACACATATAGTTATAATCACATTATTATTGTGTGATTACTTTATAATGTTGTAAAATAATAATGCACTTGCTAAACTTGATTATGTATTAATAATATTTTAGAATATAATAATACGTGTATATATGTATGTATGTATGTATGTATGTATGTATGTATGTATGTATGTATGTATGTATGTGTTTTTTGAATTTATTTATGTAAATAACAATGTTTGATAATAATGATGTATATTTATGTATGTGCAGGTGGTGTGGTAAAATCCTTTATATTGTTCCATTTGTATGTGTATATGTTTCTATTTTATGTATTTGATGATGAAGGCAATTCACAAATAAACGTGATTGTAATGGTAACAAAAATAATCGAACTGTTCAATGACAATGAGTTTGAGTCTCATTGTCTGATTCTATTGCTGATGATGAGTAGTAAATGAGAAGATACTTGTAATTAGAAAAGAAGAACAAGAAAACCAAACTATCTGTACCTTAATTGTCTATGGAAATTTTGAAAATTAAGATTTGGTTATGTGGTGATGAATAGATGGATGAATGAATGAATGAATTTATGATCTCATGTATTTGTTGGTAAATTTAATGAGAACAATAATTTTGGGAATTTTAAACAACAAATTTGTATTAACAAGAAGTTGAGAAATAATTCCTTTTATCTTTTGGATTTGTATTAGGAATAGAAAACAAATGTAAACCTTTAACAACAGTGGTTCTAAAATATTTTTGGTAATTTGTCTTTAATTATTGATCTTCAAGAAATAATGAAAAAAATTTCTCATGGAGAAAGTTATGGTCCTTTCGAAATGACTTGGTGAAGTAAAAGTTCCAAGCCAGTATGGGAAGGTAGTGGGTGAACCTTTAAACGTAACCATATAAACAATTAAATTTAATCTAACTAGAATTGGTTTTAAACCTAAACTAGAATCTAAACTAAAATCAGAACTAAAATGTGAATCTGAACCATAATCTGAACCTGAATTTGAACTAAATTCTGAAAAAAATCTAAACGAGAATATAAACTAAAATCTGAATCTAAACTAGAATCTGAACAAGAATCTAAATTTGAATCTGAACGAGCATCTAAACTAGAATCTAAATTAGGATCTGAATTAGAATTTGAACTAGAACCTGAACTACAAGCATAACTAAAATCTGACTTAGAATATAAACTGAACTTGAATCTGATCTAGAATCGGAATTAGAAATGATATAGAACTGAACTAGAATTAAACCTGTACTAAACTAGAACTGTAATAGAAATGAACTGGATCTGAATAGAAATGAACTAGAACTAAACTAGAATCGATCTAGAGGTGAACTAGAATTGAACCTGAACTGAACTAGAACTGAATTAGAAATAACTGGATATGAACTAGAACAGAACTAAAACAGAACTAGAGCTGAAATAGAACTGAAATAGAACTGAACTAGAACTAAACTAGAATTGAACTAGAACTGAAATAGAACTGAAATAGAACTGAAATAGAACTGAAATAGAACTGAAATAGAACTGAACTAGAAACAGAACTGAAAATGCAGAAGATGTTATTAAGAACACTGATTTATTTCCAGAATTGTGAAGGTTATCCAAATCATTGGAAATTTGAAATGCATTTAAAAGTTATTGATGTGTATGAAAATTGGAAAATGTTATTTCGAGTATCAAAACTTTTTGCTTCTGTTTATAACATAACACAAATAGAACTTTATTAAAACTATAAAAACAAAAAAACTTAACAGTTTAGTTTTATGTTAAGAAACATAAAGATAAAACTGAAAATAAAAGTATAAAATGTTTTTGACATAAAATAAAACGTAACTAATCACATAAGAAGAAGAAGAAGTATAAAGTATTTATATCACACATTTAACGAACTAAAACTTTTATTTATATTTTTGGAACATAAAATCGTAAAAATATTATTTGAAAATTTATAAGTTCACATGTGAATTTGAATAAATGTTTGTCTGTTTGTTTGGATGTTTGAATAATATCTGTTCTCTGTATGTGAAAGAGGACATTTGAAAAAAAATTAATAAATTATATTTTGTAAAACTAACACATACAAATAAAAACAACTAACGAGAGTGAAAAAGAAAAGCCAGAAAGTATCAAACAAATTTCAATACTGTCAGAGTTATTAAATACACACACACATACATATACAATTGTGCAATTACTTAAAAATTTCCATACATACACACTCCTATAAAAAAGGCATAAACTTTCCTCTTTGCCACATATCACTGTCAACAAGATTCAGAAAGAGAAAAAAAATTATGAGGAGAAGAATAAAATTACAAAAAAAAAAATACCACAAATTCATAACAGATTCAGTCATAACAACAACACCAGAATCAGAATCAGCAGCAGCAACAACAACGTAAAGGATGACAATGATTTAAATTCACTCTTAAATAAATCATCAGCATCAACCAAACTATTTGTTTCAACACTCAAAATCTGCCACACAAGTTATAAATCGGTTTAATACGAAAACACACACACACACTATGAAAATCTTTTAAAATTGTATAAGAGTTTATATATATGTGTGAGAGTGTATATTATTGTATGTTTCATTCAGCACTTGATGTGTGAGAAGAAACAGAACAATTTTGAAGTCTTTCATTTGCATGCAAAAAAGTTAACAACAATCAAAATTAAGGACAAAAGAAAGAAGGAAAACAGTTTACCACATACAGTATTACACATATACAGATACTTTTTGTGCACATACACATACATATTAAGCTTTATGTTCTCATCATACTATGCAACATAAAAAAGTAAAACTTACAGTGTTACGACATTAAACGCAAGTTAAAGGAAAGAAAAATAATTTACAAAAAGGCTGAAATCTTTAAACGAGGAAAGAATTTATAGTCCATCAAGATGAAAATATAAATCTTTTTTATGGGTTATAAGGTCTCAGTAAAGGTATATCCTTTATTCATATAATATATATAATTTTTTCGTTATAAAAAATTTTCCTAGTTGAACATTTGAATGTTTTTTAATATTGGAAACATGTTTACATAAATGTAACTTGAATATATTTTTCTTAAGTTTTGAATTAAAACAATTTTAAATATTCAATTTTTATATTAGAAAATATTTAGCAACATTTTTTTGTATAATTTTCCTAAATAAATATAGATTGCTTTTACGGCAACATGTTGCTTGAAAATTATTTGTTGACTATTAAATCCATTTGCTGTTAAGATGTATTTAAATATGTTGTATAGTTTAGCAACATTGATAGGAAGTTATAGATGTTTAATGATGTTGAAAATATATTTTTTTTTAAATTTGGCCTTATGTACTTTGTTTAGTTGCGAATTGATATTTCAGCAACATAATTTTCATTGGGCAGTTAAATAATGCATGTGACTTTATCGAATGTAAATAATTTTTAGACCAATAAATATGATACGCCCTCCTTGTTTTATTCACATTAGCTGTTCATTTTTAATGGCCTAATTATATTACTTTAAAAGTTTAGCAACATGTTGACAAGATGTAAATTTTTGAAGTTACAAAAATGTTACATTTGAAGTTTTAAAATGAAGTTCATGTCAAGCAAAATACAATGGTTGACTTGAACTTTATATACTTTATGATTGCAGTACTTTGGCAACATGTTGACAAGATTTATATTTTGAAAATTTCAAAAAGATTGAACACTTGAAGTTCAAGTCATGCAAAATGTAGAATAGTTTTTTACGATAAGCAACATTTTTAAAGGTTTATATTTTGTAAATAAATGTGAATTGCGGAATTGTCAACATGTTGCTTATATTTTGTTGTCTGATGTTGTTATATTTTAGAAACATTTAAACTAGAAATTAAAGAAATTTTATGAGATGTTGCTTAAAATATAAATAGTAGTGAATTGGAAACATGTTGTTGTTAAGATACATATAAATTTTTTATGTTTAGCAACATTTATTTGCAATAAGTTTTTTTGAAAATAAAGCTGTGATTTCTGATTGACTTTACAGAAAACAAAGAAGTGAAGCCTTATAATTTTGGGAGTTTGGACAATGAAGGGGATTCAATTTTAGTATTATGGGGGTGCCAAAGGGTCCATAGGAGAAGGCATAGTGTTGCCAAGTGGGTTACCCCAGACATCAATTTAGATAAAATTCAATGAACATTTTTTTTGAAATACTGTAATTTTTTTCCATTTTTTCATGTAATTTAAATTTGTGTTTAATTTTATTTCCTTTCTCATCTTTTGTTTGTCTCATTTTTTCCACTAACAAAGAGGGCGAATGAATAATTTCAGTTTCGGTTGTTTTTTTCACTTTTTTGGTTTGAATCATTCATTCATTCATTCATTCATTCATTCATTCATTCACTCATTGACATAAAACACCTCAATTATATTTTAAAACCATCTAATTTGAATTTTAAGTGTTTTTTTCTCCGAATGAATAATGAATTTCTTTGAATGTTGTTGTTGTTGTTTTGATATTTTCAAACACCTTGTTGTATAGAAAAATTATGTAAAATGTAAATTTCTTGTTGATTAGTCTTTTATTTGCAACAAAAATATTTATTTTCCTTTTCCGTCTTGCTTTATGAGTTTAGCAGATAATTGAGTGAATGTAGTTGTAAATGTGTGTGTGTATGAGTGTAGGTGTTTAAATTGAAATTCTTTTCTTGGGAAATAATTCATCAAACAATGGATGCGTATAAAAAGTGATTAATTGTTAATGATATTGAATTGAAGATTGAAAAGGTAAATTAATTGAAATTTTTGAGAAATTAATCACTTTTTTAAAAATAATTCAATAAATTCTGAAACGTTAGAGATATAAAATTTTGTATAACTGCAACTGAGGTTCTTTCGAGTAGATTTGGAGGATTATATATCCCCAGCTGATCAAGGGGCTAGTGGCGGGTATTTTAAAGTTTGCCATTTCGTTTATCCTGATTTAAAAAAAATCACCAAAATTGCATTTATGATATTTTATATATTGACAGTTCTTGCAAATCTCTACAAAAAGTGTGGTAAAATGTTGTTATTTTCGAGATATTGAGGTTGAAAGATATTTTTAATATTTTTCTCTCTTGATGTTGAGATATTGGAGGTTGAAAGATATTTTTATTTTTTTCTCTAAAAGTTCATTAAAGATTTTAGTGTGTTCATTTCTTTATTATCTCTTATAGTTTCAGAGATATTAAGATGTAAAAAAATATGTTAACCCATTTTTGGTCTTGGTTTTTCAAAGTTTCTTTAACCTTGTGGATTCACTTTGGTCCTTAACTCTTCTTAAAAATATATATCAGATTTGTTATCAAATCACACGTTAAAAAATTAAAATCTGGATCTTAAAAAAGAAAAGAACATGAGGCAAAATCAACGTTGAGCATAGTTGATTTTGGATTGAATAATGAAAAAAGTTAACTTATTTCTAATTCAATTGATTTTACATTGATTTTTTCTGTGTGTATTTATTTACTGAAAAAAATAATTCTTTGTTTATCAAATAAAACTCAATGGAAATGAGTCTGAAGCAAATCCAGATGAACTTGGAATATAAACCTCAAATTTGATAAATTTAGAAAATAATATTTAAATTCTTTAGTTAAGTTTTCAAATCTAAAAGCCTAAATCAGTTTCAAATTAACTATACTGTAGGGCTACATTTTAAGCAAAATACGCAAAATGTATTTTCTCCTGGACGGTCCTAATAACGACAGAGTGACCATTTTAATGAAAAAGGTAAAATTTTTGTATTTTCTTACACATGGGGATTTAGGGTTTAGGGTATTTCTGTATTGAAAAGTGGGTATTTGTTTTTAATTTTCAAATTTAGAACTAGTTAATACATATCATACTGAAATTTCAAATAAATATCATTATTTTTTTAATATTTTTAAAATTTTAAAAATTAAAAATATTAAAAAATGCAAAAAGTTACTTCTTTAAAGAAACCTTTACCCATCTCCGCTCCCTCATAGCTATGGACAAGTACTCTTCCAAGTCAATTCTAAACACTTCAGCTCTTACCATATAAAATTTAGTGGTGATAACTCTAGTGGTTTAATAGTTATGGTATTATTGTCGTTTTAGAACCAATTAACTTAAAAAAAGAGTTAATTAGACGGATATTGTTAAATCGTCACAGATTTTAATTTGGTCTTAAGTATAGACTTAAGACTTAAATGATTATGTTTTTCGCTACCATACCCCAGTTAAAAATTTGATTTTTTTCAGTGTAGAAAATATTTATATTGAATTTAAGAAAACGTTAAATTTAAAAGTCTGATTTAAACTTTAATTTATTTATAAAATTCTTATAACAACTAAAATTATGATGGTTATCAGGTATTAAAAATGTTAATCTCCAAATAAAATGATTAAATAAATAAAAAATGAAAATGAAATTTTTACCTTTTTTAGGGAGAAAAAAGCCGAATGTTTTATTGAATGTTGAAAAAAGGGAAATATTTAAATAGGTTAGTTGGGTCATAACAACAACAAGAAATGAATGGCAGCAGCTGACTCCAACAAAAACAAAAAAACTAAGGTCGATGGAGTCATTTCATATTATAGTTATTTAGGTTACCATTTCCTGCTTTACAACCCCAAAGTCCCTTTTTCATTACCTTTTTTCTCTAAATATTTACAAATTTATTTTGAATTTTTTGAAATGTATGAAAATTGTTGAAACGTTAAAGCGTTTTCCCTAAATAATCCCTTAAACATGTCTTTTTGGTAATAAGAAGGTGTGTGTGTGTGTTAGAATGACTGTGTATTGGTGCTAAAAGGCGTTTTGATATTTTTCCTTTTTTTCTAATATTTTTTCTAGTTTTTCGATTTTTTTATATCATCTACCACTACAAGTGGTGAAGAGGGTATATAAACTTTGTCATTCCGTGTGTAACGTTAAGAAGGAATATTTTTAGATCCAATAATGTATATATGTTCTTGAATGAAATTGAGTCGATTTAGCCATGTCCGCCTTTATGTCTGTATTTACTTGAGTATTTGTTACAGTCCTGAGTAGTTTTCTTATCACAATTTGCTGGCTTGGTTCAGTGTATTAAGAGATATAGACCAATATTTGAGGCAACCTCTAAGTTCATCAAATAACTTTCTTAAAATTGAAACTATAAATCGATAAATTAGAATGAAGTTTTGCAATAACATTAAGTTAAATATGCCAAAAATAATAAAATCGGTTCAGAAGAATAAAGTTATAATGATAAATATAAGTTTCCCATTTCCCTTTTATATATTGTATACATTTCTGAGAGTAAGTATAACGCATTTGTGGTGGAGAGTATTGAATATTCGTCATAGCCGAATATAGCATTTTTTACTTGTTCTAAATTCAATTCTGTTGCTGTTTGATGGTCGATGTGGTTGAGCATTATTCGTAGACGAATTGATAACGAAAACAACAACTTAATTATTCATTCTCAACACGCAATTCTTGTTAATTTAAATTCAAAACATTTGCCATTAACGTCATATTAAATAACAAAAAATACATACAAACACACACATACATGCACACATATAAATGCAATCAAATATTACTTTTGTATTAGTATTAGTTTGTGTAACAATAGCAATAAACTTAATTTTATAGATGGATATTTTATGTCAAAAACTTTTTACTTTAAAACAAAACTACTTTTTTTGTGGTGGAAAATGGAGATATTAAGTGAAACCACTTAATTGACCATTTTTTTGATATTTAAGTTTATTATCACAAAAAAAGGTTAAATAGTTTTTAAAACAACTTTTGTAGAAAAAACTATAATTTATCAGAATTTTATTTAGTAGATCACAAATTAAGCTTATTTGTTAGAAAATGCAGTATTAACTGATTTATAGCGGTTTTAAATTTTATTTTGCTTTTAAAAATTTAAGAACAATAAATCATAAATAAACCTTACTTTCGCCAAAAATTCAATAATTATTGTTATATAAGTATTTTTGTATTAAAAGTTTAAGGTTTTTATTAAATGGACATAAATTAAGCTTATTTAAGCTTTAACTCCTTTTTTGAAATTTCTATAAAAGTGATCACACATTAACTTTATTTTTACTAAAAATTGGAATATTTACTAAGATTTAAAAATTTTTATATTTTGATTTTAAGATTTTATTTTTTTAACAAAGTGATCACAGATTAAGCATAATTTCCCCAAAAATGCAATATAAACTGAATTTTAATTTTAAACTTTTGGACTTATTTTGGCAAAAATCTCAATATTTATTGAGTTATAGACATTTTAAATTACAAATTTTCATTTTTTGAATTTTTCAAAAATTGTCACAAATAACGCTTAGTTTTACCAAAAACGTAATATTTAGGCATTTTTAACTTCTAAATATAGATTTTTGTATTTTTTGCAACATTTATGAGCGCATTATATATAGATCACAAATTATGGTTATGTTGGGCGAAAAACGTTAGTTCTAGAGTTTTTTAACTTTAAATTTTTGATTTTTTCAGTAGTGCTGACTTTATTGATTCAGATATGTTTTCATATTTAAATATCGGGTTTTTTAATTTTTTATAAGTGATCACAAATTAAGCTTATTCAGCTTAAATACAGTCAAAATGTTGTATTTAACGATTTATGATCGTTGTTAACTTTTTTAAATTTTTTAAAAAAGTGATCACTAATTAAGCTTATTTTGACCAAAATCACAGTATTTTTTTCATTTATGTTTAAATGTAGTGTCTTGAGTTTTAATAAATGTGATTACAAATTTAGCTTATTGTGATGAAATATGCGTTATTCACTGACAAACAAATATTTTTAATTTGAAACGCCAATTTGTTTAAATTTATTAGTTTAACTATATTTTTACCATAATATTTTTAGAATTTTGTTAAGTGTTCATGGATTGAGCCCTTTTTGACTAAAGTAAATTTTTGGAATTATAGAACTTCTTTTTAATTTAAAATATTGAATTTTGAATTTTTATTAAGATGATCATAGATATAGACTGTTAAGGCCAAAAAAGCAATAATTCATTTTAGTTTATGTGATCTCAGATTAACCTTATTTTGGCTAAAAACTTAGTATTGACAGATTTGTTGACATTTTTATGTTTAAATTTAAATGTTTGAACTTTTATTGAAGTGATCACCAATTAAGCTTATTTTGGTTAAAAACATGCCGTATTTTTGTCATAGAAATTGGATATTTAAAAAAATCGCCTTTAATTATGATTTTTTCTAAAAATCTCGATTTTATTACAAAATTCCACATTTTAGAATAAATTACTTCCAAAATAGATATAAAACCTTAAACCCCTCCTTAATAATAAAATATTACTTTTTCTTGGAAATTGTGAATATGACAGGAAGAAGAAGAAAAAAACAAGAAGAAGAGGCACAAAAATAATAAAATAGAAACAAAACAGAGTTGACAGGTGACTGGTTTTTTAATATGACAACTTAAAACTTTATTAATAATTTCTGTTCTTTTTTGTTGTTTTGTTTATGTAATAAAAACCAACAACAACAACAAAAAGGAGGCTGTTAAATTCAGTCAACAGCAAATAAAATGAAAAAAATAAATAAATTTACAAAATTATTTGAAATTCCAGAGAATAAAAAGGAAGAAAACTTTTTTACAGTTGAAAAAATAAAAACCGAAGTTTTTATTAAGGATTCTTTTCTATTTAATATATATTTTTTGGAATATATATCGTATTTTAGATTTATTTGTGAAATTATATTTAAATTAGTTTTATGTTTTATTATAATTTGACATTTGACAAAAATTCTGTAATTTAATATTTTGTAGCGTAAAAGTTTAATTTTTATGTCCAACCAATTTTTATGAGACACTAATTTGAAATGTTTTATAATTTTTGTTCTTTTTTCATTAAAATGTTGTTTTTTTGTGGACAAAAGATGTTACGGACTTGTAACTGTTTTCAATAATAAAACTTTAAGGTTTTAAACATTTTATGCACGAAAAACTGTTAAATATTTTATTTAAAAGTTATCACAAATTAAGATTATTTTAGCAAATTTTTATGAATGTTAAGATTTTTTGTTCAATAATGCAAAATTCGTCTTTTACATAAAATTTATATTTTAGTTTTTAAATTTCGATTGTTAATTTTATAAAAACTGATCACAAATTAAGGTTATTTGGCTAGAAATGCGGTATTTACAGGCTTACAGATATTTTATAACTTTTTTTTAAATTCTTGATTTCTTATATAAAGAATCACAACTTCAGCTTATTAATGCTCAACAAAAGTTATCACATATTAATGTTATTTTGACCCAAATGATTTGTTTATAGAAATTTTTGATCAAAATTGTGATCCAAATTAAGGTTTATTTTGGTCAAAAACTTTTTTTTTACTGAGTTAAATATTTTTATGTTACATTTAGGATTTTAAATTTTTGTTAATGTGAACACAAATTCAGTTTTTTGGCAAAAGAAATCAATGTGTTTATTGAATAAAGCGATTAATATGAAATTAGATTCAAATTTGTACTTTATAATCAAGAATTAAACTCAAAAATTAATTTTCACCTTAACATGAACTTGTTATCAAAACTCGTATTTTTATTCAAAAATTTAAAATTTATACGTAAATACGAATTTATAGAAGAATTTTAAATTTTGGGCGAAAAACGGATTTTTCATAAATTTTGCTATTTAGACATAAATTCGTCATTAAACTATATTTTTTGCCTCAAATTGGAAATTTTACGTTTAATTTCGAATTTCTGGCAAAAATTAGAATTCGTAAAAAAATACTTATTTGTCTTAATAGGCATTAATTCATCATAAGTCCTAATTTTCACTAAAAAATTATTTTTATTGTTTAAATTATATAGAAAATGAAAAAAAATTCTTACGAATTTAAATACTTAAATTTTTTTAAAATCCTGCATTTTTATAAACTCAAATTTTAACCGAAAATTTTTTCTCCAGAAATTTTAATTTTTATTAAAAACATAAGTTTTTCTTTAAATAAGAATTTATAGCTAAAAGATAAAAATTTTATAAAAACTGGACTTTTCACCACAAAGAGAAATATTGCGATAAATTCGAGAATTGACATTTAAAATGTATTTTAATTAAAATTTAGATTTTTTCCTGAAAATTAATTATAAATTCGAAATTTTAACCGAAAATTGATTTCTTATTAAAAATGAATTTTTTTCTTAAATTTTTAATCATGAAATCTAGAATTCGACTTAAAACTAAATTTTCATCAAATTAAATCTAAAGAATATTTTAGTCAAATTAACCGATTTAGGAATAAAAATTAAAAATTTATTCAAGATATTGACCTATAACTTTGTTTCTCTTGAACCATTTTCATTTTTTCTAAGAGACAAAAAAGGTCGAATAATAATAAACATTTGGGCCAAATTTCACTATAACTTAATTATAAGTTTGCACGCTGTAAAGTCGCAAAGAAAATCGGAAATAACTTAATTTACATAGAAATTGATATGGTCTTTTTAAGAAGGTTCTAAATTATTCCATTTTAGCTTTTAAACAAAAACTTGTTATATAGTGGTGGTGGGCTTCAAAAATAATGTCACTTTGGGAGGGAGTGAGGAAAAAATAAGAAACATGACGCATTCATGATCGTTATCATTGTAATGTCAGCGACAAAAACACCCTCTTCCACCTCCTCCCCCTTTTAAATATTTTCCATATAGAATTCAAGCATATTAAGTGTTATCGTTTACAAGAAATCCCCCTCCATCCCGCCAGTTTTCTTTATAGTGACGCCTTAAAGCAATTTTATTTATTTTGTTATTGTTGTTATTGTTGTTGTTGATTTTTATTTAGTATCCTTTTGCATATAAAACAAAATGAAATAAGAAAACAGGAAGAAAACAAAAGAAGAGAAACAAAAAGAGAGATTTATTACAAACACTTGGATGATTTGAAATATTTGATATGCCGTTTCCTTCTTTCTGTTCCTGTCTTCGTGGGTTTTATTCATTTTCTTTCTTTAGTTGTTGTTGTTTTAGAATTTATATGCAGTTTACATACACACATACAATTAGAACAAGTAAAAATGTATAGTCGGTCAAGTCCAACTGTTTAATACCCTACAACACATCGTCGGTTAAAAATGGAAGTTATGAAAAATTAATGAACGCCCCTCGTAGAATTTGATTTTCTGAATTATTCTTAAGTGTGCAGTATATAATTGTGACGCTAAGATTAATGTTCAATTTATGCGTTCAATTATTATTACAATACCAACATATTTATGAGTTTTTGCTCTTAAAAGTGATATTTGGAAGGGGGTTTGTATGGGACCTATGAGAAATAATGGTCCGACCCTCGCATATATGACTTACACGTGCTAAATTTCGTTTAAATAGCTTTTTACTTAAGACTCCCCTCTCCATTCCGGAAAGAACATTTGTATGGAAGGTACCTGATTTATTGGACAGAACATTGTCAATTTCGTCCTTAGTCCAAAATAATAATACATAAAAAATTTCATCGAGATATTTTTAAAATTGCGCCGTACATCGTTAAATTGACTCAGAAAGTGATTCTGAGTCGAAAGGTATACTTAAAGGTGGGTCACACCCATTCATTTCTTCCGCATGTTACAAACATAAGAACAAACGCATAATATTCCAATCACCTTTGCTGGTGTAGGGTGTTTGTTATAAACATTAAAATTGTAAAAAAGAAGAAATTTATGTGCGTTAGTTTGTTGTATTTGTTGGCATCTTTTATACATAAAAATGACATAAATTTTATTATTTTTCTTGTTGTTTTTCAACACTCTCTGAAGCACACACGCACTGTCATACACATACGTACACATTATGCCCCTGGAAATAGGTTATATTTTCTTATTCTTTTTGTTATTGTAATCATCTCCGAGTTCGCGTTAGTAGAACATATGAATCAGTAAAAGTTTCCTCTTGTTATGAATCCTGTCGCAAAAAGGATTATGGATTAATATTATTAAAGATTTATAATCCTTTAAGAATATCATACTTATTTATGAGGGGAAAGAAAATACATAAATACATTCATATGTGTATCCTGCACAAGTGTGTGTGTTAGTATGAGTTTTTTAAATCTTTTTTTGTTTGTTACTTTTCTTGAATTTATGTGCATAAGAATTATTAGAAATTCTTATATTTATAAAAGAAAAAAAACTGAGTATTAGGAATTTATTGGTGTTAGTTTAATATCCAATTTGTATTAAAGTTTTAGTTTAGAGTGCGTGTAATATTAATGATAATTCAAAATATTAAAATGAAGTTAGGATACAAGAGGGGATTATCAATGGAGGAAAATTATGGACTATATTAATTCCATTTTATCAAATGAACACTTGAATATAAAATTACTTTTACAAGTGTCATTTCTATGAAGTTAAAGGATATAAATCTGTAACTTTAGAACTGTTAAACCGATTTTAATGAACCATACACATAATGATAGTAGAAGTGTTGGCAAGCTTAAGTTTTGAATTTGAACTATATTTATTAAAGTGTGACTCTTCCTTATGGTCTTAAATTTGGACACTTCCAATTATAAACATTATTGAGTAATTTTCTAATTGATTTGTAGTAGCACCAGTTCTCGGTGTGTCCATGAGACAGAATGTAGAACTCCCAAATTGTTTATTTAGGGATTTGAAATTGAAATTTTCATAGATAAATTTTTTAGATTGAAGTTTATGCATCTAATGGGGACTGAAAATTTAACATGTTATTTGATTATATTCCTAAAACACATTGTTAGAAAGTAATTTCATAACATTTGAACTATAAATTATAATTGTACATGAACACTTGTGAGGTGTTTTTTAACTGATTTGGGAAAACACAAGCTGTTTGTAAGTCTATTGGACGGGCGATAGACATACAAAGTTGTTATTTCGGAAATTGAAATAAGAAAATAAAAATAAATATAATCATAGTTATATTAAAATTGTCGAAAATAATTTTGTGATTGGATAAACAACAGGAACATTATTGAGGTATTTTGCATTTGAAAAGAACAAGGTCTCATTGAGAGCTTCATTTAAAATTTGATTAAAAAATTTTTATTGCTTTAAAATTCATTATTTTTTTTGGACAATAAATTTTTAGTGATAAATCTGAAAATATTCTTAATGTAAATTTATATTTACCCATTAGATCTATTCGAAGTTCGTTAGTTTTTTAACTTTTTCTTTACGTTAAAAAGAATAAGTAAAAATAAATAAAATAAAATAAATATATTTGATTAAATTTGTACTAATGGGTCAATTATTTTATAAGGACAGAGTGTTCAAATTAGTGAAGAAATCGAATTTTTAAATAATTTTTTCTCGAATTGGAATTTTCGGTATTTTGGAATGAAAAAAGTGGAATGTAATTATATTTCAGTATTAAGTACAATTTTATCCATATTATGCTCAACTTATATAATAATAGCTTAATTAATATTGATTTATTTAATATCAGCTATTGAAAATTAAAAAAAAAAAAAAAAAACAACTGAATATAAAAATTTTAGATTTATTTGAAAATTTATTAAAAAATTTAGCTTTAATATTTTATAATGTTAATATTATTTATTTTCAGTTAATTATCTTTACTTGAATATCAAATATTTATAAAAATACTTAAGAATGTCAAATAAAAATTAAACTGAAACCAGGTCTTTTCAAATTTACACATTTTAATTTATAAAAAATAGATAAATTTAAGACACAATAACTTTTCAACAGGTTGTTTTATTTCAATGAAATTTCACATAATTATTACTAAGATATTTTGGTGTTGATCTCTTCTTAAAAATAATATGAATACTCTTACTGTGATATCATTTCTTCGAAATTATCATCAAATTTTTTTTTCAATTCTTAATATTTAAATTAAACTTCCAGAAAGTTATTAAATTAAAATCTCCTTCTAAGAAAAAACAAAAGGAATTTATACTGTCATGACAAATTTTCATATCTAAATTTAACGAAGTTAAAAGGTCATTTTACTCATTTCTATTTTTACGAAACTAATTTTTATTACTTTTTGTTTTGTCTTTCTTCAATTCAACAAACAATTTTATACAAACAAACATTTCATTCATAAAAAACGTAATATATTTAACAATATTTACAACACCATACGATTTCAATTAATATTAATTAAATTTATTCATTATTTAATTTTTGTTGTTGTTTTTGTCTCAATTTGAAATTAACTTTTTAAAAAAACACGTTAATTTCAGGTTGGGATTTTGGATATTTCCGTAATGAAAAGTGGTAATTTTTTTAAATCCATAAATTTAAGTTATGCTTTTATACAATTTATATTAAAATTTTTGTAAAATGTCACTATATAAAAATTATATTATAGATATTGTGTTCAAAAATTAGTTATATATCACTTTTATTAACTTTATTTTCTAAAAAACCTTTTAAAAAATTTTGATTTTACCCCAGATTGATTCGATTATTTCAACAATAATCGTAAAAAGTTTCAAAAGTAATAAAATTATTTCCTACAAAAAAACGTTTTGGAATCACTGTGCTTTATAAAAATTACTTGTATAATATTTTTAGTATGTAAAACCATATAAATTTAACGTTAAATTCCCGCCCCCTCAAAAATTTCCCTAAAAAAAAATTTCTTATAATAAAAGTTTTTTTCAGGTTTTTCTCTTCTCTTCTCTCTCTTTTTGAAAATAAAAAAATAAAATAATAAAAACAACACAGGACAACAAGACATTAACAAATTTGTAGAATATTTTTCATAAGGGGGCTACGAAAGCCGAAAAAGAGGAATGTTATATATTTTAATATTGGCTGACAATTTTTTTTGGTTATATTAAGGGAAAGGAGAAAAGGGAACTCGTTGGTGGGGATATATTGTGTTAAAGTACGCGTGTTTTTGTTTTTTTTTATGATTTTCATTCAATGTCCTGCCTGCTGGCTAAATTTTAAATTAACAGTCTTAATAAAGGCAACAACATAAGGAGAGAGAGTTTCTCTCTCTTTTGTTAAAACAAAACAAGTAAAAATGCTATATTCGGCTATGTCGAATATTCAATATCCTCTTACACAACTGTGTGTAAGTAAATACGTTATGTTTCTTACATACACACTAACACATGCACTCACAAACGTTTTTCTTAAATACAGCACATGAACACTTAATGAATCATGAAATTTGTTATATATTTTATTCTAATTCGTCGATTTCTTATTGACAGTTTTAAGAAACTTCTTCGCAGGAACTTAGGGGTTGCCTCAGATATCGGTCAATAAATTTTGATATACTATAAAAAATAATCAGGAAGTTATACTCTGTCAATTATTGTGAATGCGAGCGTGCCAATAACAGGCAGACGGAAGGGCAGACATAAGGACATAGATAAATAGTCTAAGATTTTGATTTGATGCAGGAATATATATATATATATATACATATATATATATATATATATATATATATATATATATATATATATATATATATATATATATATATATATATATATATATATATATATATATATATATATATATATATATATATATATATATATATATATATATATATATATATATATATATATATATATATATATATATATATAGATATATATACGGGGTCTGATATTATTCCTTCTTAGCGTTACACACAGAATGACAAAATTAATATACTGGTGGAGGCTATAAAAACTTGACAAATTAGATAAGTTTTTCTTTTTTAATTTCTGAACAAAAAAAAAAAAAAACAGCCAAAAACAAACAAAAAATATATATAAATTTATGGTTTTACATTAATAAAATGGACAACAATAAAAAAGAAATTATTTTTTATTTTAATAAATAAAAGGGAAACAAATTTATAATTGTTTAGAAGTTGCAGGAAAATAAGGCAGGAAATGACAGCCAGTGAATGAATGAATGAGTGGCAAATTGTAATAAATTATTTATTTTGTCATTAACAAAGAACACAACACACAAACACCTAAAAACAAAGAATGAAAGATTGAAAACGGTGTTTAAATAAAATTTCATTTTGAATAAAAATTTCTCCAACGTCCAACGTAAAAGAAGAATAATTTCATATCATTTTTTATATTTAAATTAATGTTAATTTATCAATTAAAATTTACTTTTAAAAGTTTTTCACTCAAAAGAAGAGAGGGAACAATGATGGATAATATGAAATTTTCAAAATTAATGTTTCAATAATTTTTCAAAATCAAGTAGATAATTTTTCATAAAAAAAATATTTTAGAAAAAATAAAATTCTTCCAAGGTAAGATTAGACATTAATATTCCACAAAAATAAAAAGTGAGGAAGTTTCTGAGGTATATTAAGCTGTAAGGTGTAAAAGCGAAAAAATCTTAAACATTACACGCTTCAGTTTGCTGGCAAAAAAGGAATAACTCAAAAATTTTTTTTTTAAGGAAATGGCTCGTTTCCTTGAAATGATAAGTGAATAATATTTCACGTTTTGAAGAATATTGTAATCTTTTCTTAACAAGTTTTGCAGGACTTTTTAAAAAATAAATACATTATAAATATAGCTGATGAAATGTACATCAGACTATTTATTATTAATATTAAAAACTTCATTTATGACGTTTGCTGCAAATGGCGAGGCAAAGAAATGCAAGGATAAATTAAAAATTAATTATATGAAGCCATAGTAGAGGCTGGGGTTTTCAAGCGAAGGTCTAAAATAAAATTTCAATTTTAAAATTTTTAGATGTGTCTGATATCCATACATTTTAAAAAATGTATTTATTTTGGTTCCATTTTCCGTAGAATAATTTTTCATTTTTAGCTGTTTTCTTTAAATAAAGTAATGATGTGTACAAAATTTCAATAAAAGTGAATATTTATTTAAATGTATTATAATTTGAGTTATGACGATTGCTGCAAATGGCTAGACGAAGACAGAAGTGAAAATTAAAATTAACTAGATGAAGTCTAGAGAGGTTGGATATCAAGCGAAGGTCTAAAAATAAAAATTTCTAATTTTTAGATGTGTTTGATATCCAATTTGAAAAAAATTTATTTATTTTGGTCCCAATTTTTGCTGTTTTCTTTTCAATAAATTAAGTATGATGTATAACAAAATTTCAAATAAAAGTGATATTTATTTGAAATTTTATTACTATTTGAGTTATGACGATTTTGCTTCAAATGGACGAAATTAAAAAAAAAAATTGGAAATTTAGCAACAAAAAAGCCTAATTAAGGTAAAGATTCCAGAAAAAGCATAAACTTTTTATAAACATTTGATATCTATATAAATCGGTTTTAAAATCACTGTGCATTAGAATCATAATCATAAAAATTTTAAATATAAAATGACAAAAATATGTTTCTTTATAATTTTAATAAATTATTTAAATATTTCTACCAACATTTTCTTTTAATATTTTTCAACTTGTTGAATATTCATTCCTTTTAAAATTTTGAAATTTTCCAAAAATGTTTCTTTTTTATTATTTTTTCTTTTCTTTTCAATTAAAAAAATAATAATACATTTTTGTAATTATTTACAAATTAATTTTGTGTATAGAAAAGACGACAATTTAAATAAATAAACACAAAAATTGTGCAAATATTTGTTTATCGAACAAATAATTGTCAAAATGTTTCTGTTTATCACTGGTAACGTATGAGTGATTTGTATTATGAAAATTTATGAAAACAACAGAGAGTATGAGTGATATTTAATTTATTTATATGATTTAAGATTTTTTAAATAGAATTATTTGTTTAATTTAAATTTGTTTGGTAAAAATATTTAAATAATCAAAAAATTTTAAATATTTAAAGAAATTTCATATATTGAAATGAATGAGATTTTTGAAATTGAATGGTATTAACTATTATAATTATAATTATAATTATAATTATAATTATAATTATAATAATAATTATTATTATTTAAATACCATCATTTTTTTGAATCGATAGTTCAGATTCAGTTTCTTGTTCAGTTCTAATTCAATTCTAGTTCAGTTTTAGTTCAGTTCAAGTTCAGTTAAAGGTAAATTTAAAAAAAATATTCATATTTACTTTGTTACAGGTAAAATAATATATAATTTAAAATAATCCTTCCATATTATACATACCAATATCTACACATGTGAATTTATATCTAGAAACCTTCTTCTTTTGTTTAACCGTTATTATCATAAAAGTATATAAATATTTAAATATAATTTTTTTCTTTCTACCTCAATTTTCCTCTTATTTTGCACTAAATAAAGAAAACTACAAGAATTTACAACTAAATTTATGAATACAAACAACATTTGTCGTCCTTTTTGTTCTTATGCCTTTTTCTCTCTGTTAACCATGACCTTCTTCAATAGAAAAAAAGACATGCAAATAAACTTACGCATACACAAAAGCATAGAAAAAACTAAAGAATGAATGGAAAATGAAGAAACACAGCTAAACTAAAAAAGGACAAGGAAATTTTAAACAATGTCGAGCCATAAAACGTTTCTTTATTTTAAAAATAAATGCTGCTGTTTTTTTTTTTTTTGCTTTTTCGTTAAAATATGAGATATGAATTCTATTTTTTTCAGCAATATTTAATAGTTAAGTTTTTTCCTTTTCACTGCATTTAAATACAAGTCTACTAAGTGAAATAGTTACAACAAGAAGAAGATTAAAAAATTGTTGGCTGCTACTGCTGCTGCTGCTGTAGCTGCAAGCCAAGTCAAAAATAAAAGTCAAATGTACATTAAAATAATTGCTGGGGTTTAGACAAAAAAAAAAAAAAAAATCAGGGAGACATACAAAAAATAGCAGCCTTAAAGAAATGTAGAAATAGAAAATAAAAACTAAAGATGATGGAGAAAAGGGAGGGTGTAATTTAAAGAAAATGGGATTAAATTTAGCATCAACAAATTTTGTTACTTTAATATATGAAAATTAAATATAATTTTATACTAAATTTGTTGTTAAATAAAACAAGTTAGAAAACTATATTCGACTATGTCGGATCTTCAATACCCTCCACCACAAATGTAGGTGAATGAAATACGTTATGTTTCCTACACACATACTCACACTGACATACACAATAAATAAAAGTTTTTCTAAGATATAAAACGGAACATTTAAAAGTTCATAAAATTATTTATATTTTTGGCTAAAACTTTTTTCTACTGAATGCATTTTGATAAAACTTAATATTTTGGCAGAATTTCAATCTAATTGATTTTAATTGACAATTTTACAAAAGTTTTTCCCTTGAACTTAGAGTTAGTCTCAGATATCGTTCTATATTTTTTAATATACTAAAGTGATTTTTATGATATTAAATGAGAAACATGTCACAACTATAACAAATACTCCGGCCATATTTCATTGAGTTATGTCAATTATTGTGGATGTGAGCGTACCAACAACAGA
The DNA here is from genome assembly GCA_004302925.2 of Cochliomyia hominivorax. NCBI lineage: Eukaryota > Metazoa > Arthropoda > Insecta > Diptera > Calliphoridae > Cochliomyia > Cochliomyia hominivorax. The sequence continues at coordinate 93,151,621 of PYHX02000467.1, read as the reverse complement.
CAGACAGACAAAGGGACAGATGGAAATAGCTAAATCCACTCAGATTTTGAATTAATTTAAGAATATATATAATTTTTAGGGTCTTAGACAATTCCTTATTGTGGCGCTTACAAACGCAATAACAAAGTTAATATACCCTCATCACCTCTTGTAGTGGTGGAAAAAAAGATTTTGATCAAAATACCTTGACATGAACTTGTTAAGAGTTAAAAGTTATTTATGTATTTTTTCTCGTTGTTCTTGTTTTTGTTTTAGAAAAATCTTAAGAATTCAGAAAATATTTGTGGTTGAAAATTTTATCTTTTCACTTCTGGACAAAAACATTTAATATTTTACTACAGAACTGTTTACTGCCAAATGAATTTTAGTTGTTTTCAGTAAATTTTATTATAAAACCATGTAACAATCATTTTTTAAACCATTAAAAATATATATAAACATCAAATTGGAAACTCCATAGAGAAATACTATAATATAATATATTCATTTTAATCGGGTCACATTCTTTTAAATCGACTTCAAAGATTTAAAAAGAAAATGTATAAAATAAATAAATAAATAAAAAATAAATAATTCAAATGTTTTAAGGACCTAGAAAAATAATCTTTAGATTAATAAAATAAGAATAAAAAATTATTTAGGAAAATCATACTGATTTTTTATGATTTTTCTTTTAAATAAAAGAAAATTTTTCTTTTCAATCTTGCTGAACTCTAATAGGGAAAATGGAAATTTTAAAATTGTTATGTTTGATGTACCTATAAGCTATAGTCAAATCTTGTTTAAATCCTTTGGCAATAAATAGAAACAGATGGACGGACAGAAGAACATAGCTAAATTACATAATATTTGATATAATCTAAAAGTCTATATTTCCTTTATATGATTAAAATAAAATTTTTAATATATTTTACAGATTCGCTTCTATTAAGGAGTGAGATCGAAAATTTCTTAACACGCGTTTTTCATTAAAACTTTTTACCTAAGAATTATTTGACTTTTTTTATAGTCGTTCGTTCCAGAACGGAGATCGAGTTGTTGTGGGAGTGAGTTACGTGTTACCTTTGTAAAATATGTCAGTTATCATTTATATCAAAAATACGATTATATTATTAATCTGATTAAAATGCGTGACTAGAAAGGAGTCTGTATTAAAATTATTAAATATTTTTAACAAAAATCTACTTGGTCCTACAAAAAGTTTGCATTCAGCATTCAAAGGTCAGCGTCAAACTATTTTCAATGTTATCAACAAGTACCGAAAAAAATTGAAAGAGTTTCCAACATCCGGTAGAAAAGAGCTCAATGCTCGGACTATTTGGTACAACAGGTTAATGCTAATGCAGGTTTAAAAACACACAAGGCTCAAAAAGTTCCAGACAGGAACACTGTTAAAAATTTAGAGGCCAGAAACGGTAATTAAAGTGAAGTTAAAAAAAAATCTTCTGCACAATGAATGATAAAATTTATTACAATGAATGATAAATATCAAAATTCTCGACAAGAAATGCTTCGAAAAAGGCAGTCTCCACTCATTAGACTTAATAATGTGTCCACTTAAATTTTAAAATGTACATTTTTTTTGTAACTAATTTTTAACAAAACCATAATAAAACATTTGTCTTACGTATACATTTTTTCACTCAAAACTGATTAAGATTTTTTTTGGTTCCCCGTCTGAAGGATTAAATATTTATTTTTAGTTAAAAATTTAGTAAATTTAAAATTATTTAATGAACATTTTGTTACTCATTACGTATTTGAAAATATATATAAATTATTATCGTAATAAAATTTTTATGTTTTTATCTTCTTTTTTTTATTAAAAATTTCTAAGAAATGAAAATAAAGATTCTTGTCACGGTTTCTCTTTTAGATTCGTCTTAAAGTGAAAAGTTAAACAGTTTTTGTTGGTTTAAAGAAAACTTTTCGTTACTCTTATTTTGTGGACTCAAATTATTTTCAAAACTACAAAATAAAACTACAGTTGCACTTTTAAAACTAAATAAATATTTTAATTTTGTAATAACTATTAATTAAGAAAATAGATTCTTGTTTAATATTTACATATACTGTTGCATATTCCTATAAAGGCTTTTAATTATAATCTCTATTTTTTGGTCTCATCTTTGTGGTATAATGCGTTTGTGCTTAATATTGCTACTTAATATTGCTTCTAGTATACCTATCGACTCAGAATCACTTACTGAGTCGATTTAACGGGGTCCGTCCATCTGGCTTGCTGTCCATATTAACCTTACGAACAAGATGCAGGTTGCAATTTTAGAAATATATTGATGAAACTTGGCACGTTGGTATTGTGATATATGTGGAATATTTCTATAAACGCAGACACAAAAATTGTTTTAAAATAATTTTACTTCAAAATTATAAACATTTTACTGCAAAAAGGAGAGAATCGGAAAGCTTCCTGCGAAATACAAACAGGTTTCTTTCATTTTATGAAGAGATAGAACATTATTTGAAAGAAGCTAAAGTATAATCCGTTGTTCAATCGTACGAAAAAAACATGAAATGGGCAGAGGAGTGGAAAAAAAGATTTTCTCTGACAAAAAAGAAAAAATAATTAAGACAGTTCTGACTCGTACTCATGTTATTGGCACGATATGAGATCAAATAATGTACGGTTATTCGGCAGTAGCAGTGTTATGGTTTAGACAGCATTTTGTGCAGTTGGCAACAATTCATAACGAATTGCTGAAACATGTTCTCTTTCTTTGGATACAAAATGGATAAAGAATCATCCACCAATTATTAATAATGCTATAGAGACTGATAAACTTAAGTGCGTCTATAGGAAAATCCCATTAAAAATGAAAATAAAAAGCTAAAATTTAGTTAAAAAAAATAAAATTAAATTAATCAAATTAAGTTTTTATTTAACAATATTAAAAAAAGTTATGTGCGTTTATAAGATTATGTACCAGTGTCTACTTATGAGATTGCAAAAGTGTGCTTGAAAAGCAGGTTTATGTGGTATTATTTCCAATCTCATGCGAATTTAAGTCTGAAAATCTGAAAAGTTTTAAAGTTATTTCAGAGGTTCAGTTCCTTGGGCTTTCAAAGGAAAAAGTTTTGACAAATTTTCTAGACTGGTTATTACAGATGAGAGACCAAATACAAGCCGACGCCAGCCCATATTTATGTCTTCTCAAAGTTTTGAAATAACACTCTCTTTCCTAAAATCCAAATTGTTGTCTTGAAAAAATTTAAAATTTTATTTTTTATTTAATTTAATTTCTTTGAAGACCTTCAATACAGATTTTTTTCATGTCATTTATTTATTTTAGCTTTATCGCATTTATTATCAATTATCTTCACCTACATATCTTTAGCTTAAAGGCAGCCTGCCCACTTATCGTATGATTGATTTTTTAATTTTTCCCTCTTTTTCATTTGCTTGCGTCAATTATACGCCTTCAGCAACATATTTATTTTAACTGATGAAATAAAAATGTATGTTTTGATGACCTTTTTTTTAAAATAATAAGTTTAACAATAATAACATTTATTAAATAAATATAGAAGACCAAGAGAGAACTAAGAGTAAAAAAAAAAAAAAAAAATTACATTTAAATTGTTTTTTTTTATAAAAATATAAACAATTATAATTATTTCTGGTTTTTGTAAAAATTATTTGTTTTTTTTTTCAATTTTTTAATAATAAATAAACAAAATATTTTGTTAATCTTTAGATTAATAAAATAAGAAAATATAAAAATTTCCCATTATTTAGGAAAATCATACTGATTTTTTTATGATTTTTTTTAAATACAATATAATTTTTTTAATAATTAAAAGATTTATGAACTGATATCTCCTACAAGGCCACAACACGTATGAGTAATAAAAATTCAATTGTTGGCAGTAACATGTTGCGTATGATGAACATTATTGTATCTCTCAGACTAAACAATTAAATATTGAAATTTTCATAAAATAACAAACAAAATTGAAAAATAAATGATTTAATATTTTTATTAAAAATCATTGAAAAATAAGTACGGATGATATATTCCATTAAGACGAATATTTTGTACCCGCCATTAAAAACTTGAGAGAAGTAAGAACATTATATTACATATATGCACGCGGAAATAATCATAATTTATGTACGTACTTTCACATATTACAAAATCAAATATATAACGAATAAAATAATTTTGAAACTCTTAAACTTTTTCATATTTTTCATACACATTTTCTTAACCGAAATTTTTTATAAAAAATTTGCTGAATTTTTTTCTTTGAATTTATAGTTTCTTCAAGAAAGTTTTCATTCTAACGAACCAATTTAGTTATTTTTATATATCGATCTGAAGGGTATAAACAAACAGTGTGACTAAATTTCATTGAATTCGGATTAATGGAATGATAGTGGGAACGATTTTTTTATTTTGAGATTGTCTCAGATATTAGATTATATTATATAGAAAATAACTCAAATTATTTTAATGAATATGGTTGTTGTTTGTTTTTAATGTCGCTCCTTAACTTTTATCGTATAAAACCAATTTTTTTAGTTTTACACAACAATACAAACACCACATAAGCGAACAATCTGACCAAATTTCATTGAAATCGGAATGTTGGAGGGACCGTGAAAACCTCATAATTGTTCAGATTTTGAAAAAAAATTGCTTAATTTTTTGTTTGAATTTCAGGCTGAAACAAATACCGTTCTATAACCTTTAATCTATAAAAGTTCTTTTCCCGATTTTATATCACAATATGAAGAAAAACAATCTGATCAAATTTCATTAAATTCAGATAAGTAGTGAGAACTTTTAAATAGATTTTAAGTAATAAAACAAACTTTGAAAATTTCGCTGAATTTCTTTGTTTGAATTTTGAGGTTATGTCAAACCTCGGTCCATAGCTTCTAATATATTACTACGATTTTCCCGATTTCATATAACAAACCTAAGAGGACAATTATAAACACTTAAACTCATCAAATTTTATTGAATTCAGATTATTTGTTTCACTATGAGAACGTTTTAAAAAAACTGTTATACTTTTTTATTAAAATTTATTTGAATTTTAAGGTTATGTCAGATATCGATTGATAACTTTCTTTATATTGAACTAATTTTAATGGTTTTTTATTATAAACTGAGGAGAGTTTAAAAACTGAGTTTAATAGATTCAGATTATAGGTATGACAGTGAGAATGTTTGATACAGACTGTTAGACAGACTTCATAATGAAAAATTCACTTAAAATGTTTGTTTTAATTTTGATGTTTTCACCGATAATGTTATATAACAGTTTTTTTCTATTAAACCGATTTTTTTATTAAACAACAAACTTAAAGAGACAACAACAGATCATCTGTCCAAGTCTCATTGAATAATGGATAATTTGTATGCTTCCAAAGAGGAATAGAATGATCAACGGACACTTAAAAGAGTGGAGAGACAGACATTTAGAGAGATAGACGGAAAACAGACGGTTTTGGTTTTAAGTCTTTAATTGGCTAATATTTTGATGATCACTGGTGTGGCACACGTTGTGACAAAGTTAATATACCACTTGTTTTGGCTGAAGCGTTCAATAATAAAATTATGTTTATAAATAATTGAAATTATATTTCTATTAACACAATAAGATTTCTTTTTTTTTTCTTTTCAGAAAATAATACAGAAATAAAGTCGTAAACAATAAAAAGTTTATTTTAAAATTTGAAACAAAAACGAGAGAAACAAAACACAAGACATTAAACAAACTACCAAAAATTAAACAATAAATTTAAAAGGAAAATACAGACATACAGACATTTGATGTGTGATATTACATTGATTGATTGTTGCATTGAATAAAAATGAAATAGTTTACAAGAATTTTGCTCCATCTCCCCATTTTCCTGCTCCTCTTCACAATTATAAACTTTTATTGTTTACTTGAAAAATTTTCCATAAATAAACTTTTCAAAATAATTTTTTTTGTCCAAAAAAATCAAAAGATTTATATTATTTACAAAAAATAATCACACAAAATGGCCAATCGACCATAAAGCGATAAAATTTATAGTAAAAAAAGTAAAGTAGATGCTTTACAGTTGGAGCCACTGGAGAAAAATAAAAATTATACTAAAATTTTTTATATTCATCATCATTATATTTCAACATCTTCATATCGAAATCATTATCTTTTTTTTAACCTACAAATCATTAAAATTAATAATAAATAAAATAAAATTTTATTTCTTTCTTTATTGTTTTCAAAATACAAACATTTTGAAAATTATTTTCTAAATAAACAAAAATTCAATGGAAATTTAAATTATCTTAAGTGTTTTATGAAACTACTAAAACTGAGTGTTTGCTGGGGAAAAGGGGGTATAATTGCAGATGAAAAGGGAAAGAAAATCAAAAAGAAATTATTTATTACACTCACAAATTATTTCAAAAGCTTTTTAAGAAAAAAAAAAAAAACGTAAAATATATTTTTACGATGTTTCTCCTTTTTCCGTTGAAAAATGGAGGGAATAGTGATTTGGACATAAAAAAATCTTCTTATGATGAAGTGAGTTTTATATTAAATATTTAATATAAAATATTGATATGATTATAAACAATAATTTATAGAAAAATCGATAAATTCTTGAAGAAAAAGGTTAATACGGGCTCACACATGGTGATCAAATAAATTTTTAAGAAATAATTCTGTAACGTTTGAACCGTTAGAGACATTTGAATGGAATTATGAGATGATTTAGAAAAGTACAGACCTCTTAGTGGCCAGAGACGTAGTCGGTGATTTTTTTGGTTTTTGAATTAAAAAAAATTCCCAAAATTTTATTTATGAATTGAAAGAGAAAATTGGATACAGAAAGTGATTTATAATCACTAAAAAAACCTTTCTGATAAAACAATTTTTTTTTGTTCCGAACTTTATAAATTTTATAATTTTATAAAGAAATCTTAAGTGGAGTGTATGAAAGCTTAACTTAGACGAATTTTTGATCTTCCCGCAAGTCCAAACCAAATTTTGTTAATTAAAAATAATAATAAACTTTTTAGATTAATTTCTCCAAACGGAGAGCTGGAATCATCTTTAAATTATCCATAATATATAGCCAGATACGTATTGTAAACATTCAAAAACAAATTTTCTCCGGATTGTTCTTATAGTGACAGGGTGACAGTTTTAGTGAATAGAAGTGAAATTTTTAAGCTTAATTTTTAATATTGGAATTTTTGGTCATTTTCGAATGGAACAAGTGGCAATTTTTTTAATTCTCTAATTCGTAAACAAGTTCGTGTACATCATTATTATATTATTGTTAATTCATTATGTTAAGTATAAAAATATTTTTATTTTTATTATTTATTTTTTATTTTTATCATTCTATCTCAAATTTGCTTTAGTTCTTGACATTTATATTCACCTACTTATCTTAATTGACAAACCATCTAACGTATGATTAATATTTAATTGATTCAAATGCATCAATTATACGCCTTCATTTTTAAAGATAAAAAGTAATAATTTTGCTTATGCCTTTAAAATACAAAAATTACACTTTTTATTAATTTCAATTTTATTAATAAAATTAAAAAAAATTATAAAAAAACTAAAACTTAAAAAAAAATTATTTGGAAATTTCCTAAATTTCAAAGAAATTAAATTACACATTTCAAACTAAACGACAATGAAAAAGTTTTAAAAATTTTTTAAAAGTTTTCAATATTTAATGATTTTTTTAACTTTGTTTAAATTAACATCAATTAGCTGCACCTACACAAATATGTCTTCCTACACCTTGTGATATGATTGATATTTAATTATTTCATATCCATCAATTATACGCCCTCAGCAATATTTTTTTATAAAATATTTTACAAAAAAAATGTTTCTTGGATCCACTAAGATTGAAGATTTTCACAGTCAATATGAAAACAGTTCAAGAATGTTCAAACGAAATTTCATTAAAAAATATTAAGCAGTTCAAAATTGATTGAGTTATTGAAAAACGCATTTTGATACCACCAATGCAAAGGGTGGTGTTGGAAGAACTTGCAACGTCATTGAGAGTTAAGAAGATTTCAGCAGATATTTTAAAAAGTAAGTTTATTTGAAATAAAGAGGTCCTATTCATATCTATATGCATTTATGAGTCAACAATAAGGCAATAAATTCTAATCCAATTATGTTTTTGGAGGAGAAATCTTTATTGATCCATAAAAAACTTTACCACTTAATTTTCTACTAAATGGATTTTCCATAAAGGATTTTAGCAACAACTACAAAAACAAAACTATCAATTAATTATCATTAATTTTTATAGTTTTGCTCCGAAAGATTTAAATAAAAACAATAAATAACAAAAAAATTGTTTTCGCCTTAAATAAATACAAATTGGAGATATTTTTGGAAAACAAAAAATAAATAAAAGAAAAGTTGTAAAAAAGGAGACATAAAAAGATGGCAATAACAACATAATAAATACTATTATTTTGGAAACGACCTTTTTAACATTTCACAAATGTTTTGCAGGGAACAAATTAAGGACAACAAAATGTGAAGAAAAACAATAATAAAACACTAAAACGGAAGTGACAAAAAATACTAGAATTTACTACAACAAAAGTAGTTAAAGCTATATTCAAGCAACACACGCCTCTTATAGTTTTATGAGATCTATAACCTTTTTTCCATTATACTGAACAGTGGGGTTGAATCGAGATTTTTTGGACAAAAAGAATTAAAAAAAAAATTAACAGGAAGTATTGAAATTTGGGTTCGAGTATTCAAGCTACGTAATTTTAGAAAATAAGTATATATTTACTTGTGGAAGGATCTCTAACCCAACCTGAACTGGATTCACTTTTACTTGCCGTTGACTTAAAAAACACTAAAAAACGAGGTAAAAATGAGTTAATGAAATACTTCGATTTAAATACTTCTGAAATATTTAGATATAAATAACTATAAGAACTATTAATATATAAAATTTCTTTTGTTTCAAATTCATAAATACATTTTTGTTGAATTTTAAAAGAATCAACATCCCGAGATGAACTTAATTGGAGGATCACCGTGTACGTTCTTAAAGTCAACTCGAATACACTTCACCTCTAATCACATCAAATTTTATTAAGACGCCTTCAAACAGTTCCAAAGATACAGAATTATTTTTAAATACAGAAGATTTGAATACACTGTACACTGTATATATGTGTTCCACTTTACACACAATTTGTTAGTAACTGTAAAAAAATGTTTTTACCTCCCTCTCTCTCTCTCTGTTTAACTACTTATGTGTTAGTGTTTATACACAAAAAAAGTGCTATAAATTTGTTGTATTTTTCCTCTTTGGACATTAGAAGATAATATAAGTGAAAAAACTTTATTGTCTTTATTTATGACATTTTTTCGTTTCTATAAATTTTTTTGGAGGTTACGCTAGAAAAAAAATATCTATAACAAAAATTTTCTTGTTGTTATTGCTATTTAGGGCGAAAGTAGAAAAGATATAAGAAATTTTCATAATTTATTTAGATTTGAAAAAAAAGGAAAATAAAGTTTTCCTTCTTTTTATCGTCCGTTTCATGAGAATGGAAGAAAACTAAGGTAAAAGAGAACAGACAGGAAAATCTTTAAAATTTTACTTAAAACGAATTTATCATTGTCTGTGTAAGAAAATGTATCTGTGTGTCATTGTGTGGGTCCATTATTTCCAATAAAGTTTATAATAGTGTTTTAAAAACTTTTTAATGAGCACTTAAGCTACAACAAAAACAACAACAAAAGGAGAAATAAAATCATTAAAAAATGAAAGTGGTGTCACGACTGTTTATAAATTTAATGATTTCAGTTTCCCATTTTTTAAAGAGATTTTCCTTTTCATCGTTAGCAGAATTATTTGAAAAATACTTTTAAAGTTAAACTGCAAATAAAAAGAGGGACAATTTTTCCAATAATGATTTCTAAGAAGTTTTTGGGATTTTGTTGGAATTTTTAAAGGGATTTGCAGGATTTGTTGAGAGAAAGTAAATGAATGATATTTAGAAGGGAAAAAATAAGTTAAATTTTTTCTAAAAAACATTAATTTTAACCAGTTTGTATTACGAATGACTATATAATATCCTACATCGCTATGACACTGGTTAAAAAGAAATTAAACAAAAATAATTATCTTCTGAATATATTATCCATGAATCAGTGAATTAAAAAAAGAATCTTTTCCATGCGGGAGTTCCCGGAATCCCCTATTTTCATTCGTTTTAATCATGTTTAAAATTAGACTTTTTTCTCTTAAATGATCTTCCTGCCATTTTAAGAGCCGTGAAAAAAACTTTTTGGGTATTTAGTTTATATACGTAGTAATACATTAAGGATATTTTAAAAATGATTTTTTCAATTGAGAAATTTACAAAAAATTGCTTTTTTAAATTGACCAATTTTTAATCGGATTTTTGGGTAAATTTTCACCCCATTTTCATTCGAATTTAGTTGAATTTTAACGGAAATAAACCCATTTCCATTAGGAACTAGAAAAAAATTATAAAGTTCAGAACAGAAATGTTTTTATCAGTTAATAAATGTTGCCACCTTTTTGAAAAAAAAAAAAATATTATTTAAAGTTTCAACTTTAGATTAATAAAACTTTTAAACGAATTTATACAATTTTATGATTATTACACCATTTTTATAGAACTTTATAGCGAATCTGGTATATATCTTAAAAAAATTAGATCTTGTATTGGACTTTAAAACAAGACTAAAAATTTTGTAAACATTTATTTGAACTTGAATATCTCTTTAACTATAAGATATAACCTACAAATGTACTATATATTTTTGACAAATTTTTTAAAATTCAACATGGCCCACTTTGATGGTTCATTGACTACGCCCCTGAGTAAATAGTATTCTGTACACTTCCGAATTAAATTAGAAATACCTCAGCTTTAAGCGTGTGAAATTTCATTATCATTTTTAAAGTCACAGAATTATTTCCAAAAACATCATTTTGACACACTGTAATATGATGTTATGGACTAAAAGTTGAATTTAACAAAATATTTAAAAATCTGATGAATTCAATAAAGGAATTTAAATTTAAACAGCTGACAACTAAAATCCTTAGAATTGTTATTCATATTCTGGAATTACGTTCATGAGATTTTTCAACAAATTTTGGAATTTAACTTTGACCCATATTGACATCCATAAAAAATTTTAGCAGTATGAGAGCTTTGTGCGGATTCCCTCTATATGAACAATATATCAGAGGAATAATAATGTCATCTCCAAAAAGTGGAACTCTTGAATTATGATCGTGAGATTTTCAAAATAAAACTTTGATCCAATTTGTAAGCTTTTGTTTTAATAAGAGATCATTGCATGGTGGAATCCACTATTTGAGAAAAACATTAAATTTCTAAAAAAAATGAAAATTGGACGATATTATAAATATCGCTAAATTTAATGGATTAAAATTAATGTTCAATAAAAAAACATTTTCTTCCAAATCTTCCAAATGACCTCAATAATAATTTGTAAATAATTTCCAATATTATGATTTTAATTTGTTTTTTGCATAAAATCAATTTCAATTAAAGTTCTTTTTTTATTATTTAATTAAATTAACTTTAATTGCAAAAACTTGTAGTATTTTTTTAATATTCATTTTCATTCTAATAAACAATAATTTAATTAAAATTGATAAGAAATAATACATTTGTATTGATTTCACTATAGTCCTTACTTCATCACCATTTCCATGAGCATGATGATGTTGATGTTAATGATAATGATGACCTAATTTTTTTTTGGAAAAACATTTAGAAAGATTTTTATTAAAGTTTATTGGATTTATTTGCTTTTTTATTTTACTTTTATTTTCATTATTTTTATTTATTATTCTTTTTCTGCGTAACAATTTAGGGTCGTTAATTATTTTCTGGATTTATTTATTTTTTTTCAACTTTATCGTCCCAAACAAATAAATGTTTTTTTTTTATTAAATATAACCCTTATTGATGATTTTCTTATTCAGGAGTTTTTCCTTTTTTGATCACTTTTCTTTTGTTGTGTATTTAATTTGATTTTATTAAAGATGAAACTTTCTTCCTCAGAAAAGAAGAAAATAAGGACAAGAGAAAATTTAAGTTGAAATAAAGTTATTTTCTTGCTACCATAAGAAGACCATTTAAGTGTAAAGATTAATAAAAATCATATAAAGAAAAAAGTTGATTTTTTCTAAGGGAAAAGGACAGAAACAAATAAGAGGAACAAATTTTTATTACACACACACATAAAACGAAAAGAAGGGAAAATGTTTAACTTTCAAGACTGATTATCAGCTTAGTGGGAATAATTAAGATAGATTTCTATGATCAGGAGGTTATTATGACACTTAGCGAATAAAGTTCTTTTGCACGTACTTGTTATAAAGATACTAATGTGGATAATATTTATTATAGAAGCCACACCCAAAAACGACATTAATTAGAAAAAAGGCAAAAATACAAAATAATTAAAGTTTTTTCTGTTGAATTTTATGAAATAATAAATTTACAGATCTGGAGTTTAATGAAAAAATAAAAAAATATATTCAAATAGAAGTGCAAACACTTAAAATATAAAACCAAAGTTGATATTGAAGATTTTTCAACAAATTTTGGAATTTAACTTTGACCCATATTGACATCCATAAAAATTTTAGCAGTATGAGAACTTTGTGTGGATTCCCACTATATGAACAATATATCAGAGGAATAATACTGTCATCTCCAAAAAGTTGAAACTCTTAAATTATGATCGTGATAGTTTTAAAATAAAACTTTGATCCGATTTGTAATGTGGGATAATTGCATGGAATCCACTATTTTGATATTGAAGTAATAAATGATATTTGCCTTAAACAGGTGACACCAAAAAAATGGATTTCCAGAATTAATTTTGTGAGATTTTTAAAGAAATTTTTTGACTTCAAGTTTGGTCTTCTATGACATCTGTGTAGGATATCTGAGACTAGGACATTCTGGTACAATCACCAAAAGTCCTTATTTAAGAATAAGAATTTTGAGCATCGCATTATTTTTCAAGAAGTGGAAATTTTGAATAAATATTTTTAGATTTAAAAAAAAATTTTTGTAAATGAATTTTGGTCTACAATGATTTCTGAGAGGAATTTGAATATTTGAATAACAATTCTAGTGATTAGTACCCATTTTTATTCTAAAAGGCTTAATTTAGGTGCTAATTTCAATGAAATTTTGAACAAACTACAGTAAAGAATAAGTGTATTATAACCACCAGCAATTATTGCAGGGAATCTCCTCATGTGAAAAGTGCTATTTAAGGGAAAAATTGTGAGAATTTATTTATTGAACTTCTGAGAAATTAAACAACAAATTTGACTAATTATGACGTCTATGGGGAAACTTGGATTTGATCTAATGAGTCCAATTCCACTTTATATGAAAATATTTTAAAAATCAAAAGCTTTCAATTCTAAGACGTAAATTTGAAGTTAAAAAGGTTTTTTTTATAAAACTCCTGCCAATTATGTTAAAATTTTTTTCGGTCACATACTTTATGTAAATACATACTGGTATTTCTATTTATTAACTTTTGGTATAAATTTCATTCATATTTATTTCATTTCAAATACATTCATATATTTACTTAAACCTCAAACATTTCAATTTAATATTCGTTTTATTACAAATGAAAATTTTCCTTTCATTTAAATTTATTTGAAGCGTAAAATAAATTTATATTCAAATAAATATAAAAATATATATAAATATATGTATGATGTATGGATGTATGGATGTATGTATGTATGTATGTATGTATGTATGTATGTATGTATATGTATGTATGTATATTTATAAACGAAAAATCATTTATTATACCGCTAAAGTAAAGGTACACAATTTTATACAAAACAAAACATTTGTGGTTACAAAAATTTCACTCAACTGTTTAAAGGAAATTTACAAAAAAAAAAGAAGTAAGAAACCCCTTAAAATATGCTGCATATTTTTATAAAAAGGATTTTCATATTATAAAATTACTTTAGGGTTTTATAGAGAACAAATTTTGAAATTTATGATTTGCTTAAATATTTGTTTATTATTTTTGGATTTAAATTTATAATCAAAGAATGTTTTTAAAAAAGTTTTTGCGGATTTAATTTTAGTAAAATTATAAAAAAGTTTTGTGGTTTAATTATTATTTGGAAATACAATAGTAATAATGAAACCAGAAAGGTAGAGTTTAAAGTTTAGAAATGAAAATGAAAATTAAATAAATTTCTTTAAACATTTTTTTAGCTTTAAAATTTTAGATAAATTTAAATAAAAATCGGTAACTGATCTAGAATATGAACTGAAATCTAAACTAGAATCTGTACTAAGATCTGAACTAAAATTAAAACTAAATCTGAACTAGAATAAGAAAAAAAACTGAACTAAAAATAGAACTAAAACTGAACTTGAACTAAACTAGAACTGAACTTCAACCGCACTAGAAGTGAACTAAAACTGAACTAAAACTAAACTAGAATAGAATTAGAACTCAAATAGAACTGAATTGAACTAAATGATGAAAGTTAAAGAAACAATTCCATTGAATTTTGTAATCATTAAAATTTTTTCTAACTCACTTATAAATTTCTAAAAATCACTTTTAAGAGTTCATTTCTATGAAAAACATTCTACATATCATGTTTCCTGAAAACCAATCTATATAACATGTTTGTATCTCAGAAATATCAAGGTAATTAATTAAATAATAACATGAAACTAATAAGTTATGTTTGTATTGATTATTCTTCATGTGATCAATTAATCAAATTTAATTGATTAAAATAGAAAAAAGCGTCTCCTTCTTGTAAAAGGCAGCATAAAATAAATCGTATTATTAGTTTGACTTCAAAAGAACAGATTTTTTTTGAGGAAAAACAACAACATTTAATTAGCTAATAAATTGAGGTTAAACTAGAAATATAAACACACTCTATCACACATACAGAAACACTTCAATAGACGTATAAATATTTCCATATATATAAAAGAAAAAAGACTAATAAATTTTCTTTGTTTTAATACACGCACAACTATTTTGTTTGCCATTTTTTTCACTTCCTCTACTTATTCCTTTATGTAAAAGAAACATATGCCTGAATGTAGGGTATTGTTATGTGTGTATATGTCTTTTTAAATCTTTTTAATTGACATCAGATGCTTTTTTCATAAATCTTTAACAGTTTTGAAAGTATTTACAGTGTAACGGATATAAATCTAAAGTATAAAAATTATAATCCAAAAATGAAAAAAGCCTTCATCATTAATTATAACCTTAAAAACGAAAAACAACCACAATTACAAAAACCGTAAAAAAATTGAGGATTAAGTAAAATTATCTTATATATATGTGTGTGTGTGTATGTTTGTATGTAATTAAACCAGAATATTTATTAACATTTGTATATGAAAATAATGTAGAGGTTAATTTATTTATTTATTTTTAAAAAGAAAACCGTAACGAACCCCTTTAATTGTTATAAAAATCTGGGGGCAAAAATATAAGAAAAAACATTAAGTAAAACTTTTGCTAGTTTAACCATATTTTTTGGTTGCCAACCACAAAATCTGTAATTTTAGCCAAAAAGTTTTCATTTTTATACCCTTCGCCACCACAAATGATGAAGAAGTTATATTAACTGTGCTATTTCGAGTGTAACGCAAAGAAGGAATCATCTCAGATTCCATAATGTTTATTTATATTTTCTTGCATCATATCAAAATTTGAGTCGATTTGGCTATCTCAGTCTGTTCTTCTGTCAGTCTTAGTATTTGTTGTAGTTCTGAGATGTTTCCCGTTTAAAACCAGCAAAATCGATTTAATATATTTAAAGATGTATACCGATATTTGAGCCAACCTTTAAGTTCAAGCGAAGAACTGTCATAAAATTGTCAATTATTAGAGGATAAATTAGAATGACATTTTGTCATAATATTTAGTTATGTAAACTTCATTATCATTCAATAAATGTTCAAAATCGGTTCAGTAGAAAAAAAGTTTTAAAAAATATTTAATTTTAAGAATCATTAAGTGTTCCTATGATATATAAGTTAAAAGTTTATGTAATAAATACGAGTGTATGTGTTCGAATTTGTGGTGTAGGGTATTGAAGATTCGGCATAGTCGAATATATCATTCTTACTTGTGTGTGTTTGTATTAAGTTGGAACTGAAAAATGTTAAATAATTATGATTTTTTATTTTTCTATGGTTTCGTATTTCACCGGAAAGTTAATCCTTTCACTTTTTTCTGCCAGTTCACTTTTATATGTTTTTTTGAACAAATTCATAGATCCGTTAGTTAAAAATGAAAATAAAAAATAAAGTTTGTAATTTGGAGCGAAAAAATGTTCACTTGTTTCTCACACATTTAACATGCAGTTTTTATTTTATTTTCACTTTTTTGTTTCATTAATAAAATTAAGTTTTTTTTTTCGTAAAAATTTCCACCCTAAAGATTTATAAAAAAGTAAAAATTTCCTTGATGGTGGCGTTTTCTTTGTTTCTTATATTTTTTGTAGTATTTAAACATTAATTAACCTTTTTTATTATTTTTTTTTAAATAAAAAAGAAGTAAAAATAAAGAAAAAAATGTTGGATGATTTTTTTTAATTTTAACCTAAAATTTGGGGTAAAAGTAGCACAAAATATGTAAAAGTATGTTTTTGTTTGTTGTTGGTTGACTTTTTATTTAAATAATTATTAAAAAATTTGTTAAAATATTAAGAAATAATTAAAACCGACCATTTTTTCAAATCTTTTTAAATATAAACAACTTGAATTGTTTTTAATTTTAATACAAAAAAAAAAATTAAATTACTTACTGCACTCAATTTTAAATTTAAAATTAAAGAATGAGATCAAAAAATGCGCAACATATGTTTTTCATTAAAACTTATGGATCAAGTTACCTTTGGAAAACATTCCAGAGTTTTTTATGTTTAATGCCCAACAAATAAATATATTGTTAATCTGAATAAAATGAGGGATCAGAAAAAAGTGCATACTAAAATTATGAAATATTTTTTAACAAAATACAACTTCATCCTACAAAAAGTTGGTCAAACAATCAAAAATCTGCCATTATACTGCTTCCAATGTTATTAAACAGCGCACACAGAAAAAATTCAATGTAAAATTTATTCAAATTTAAATAATTTAACTTTTTTAGGTTATGATTTTGCTTCATAGACAAAAAATGTTAATTTAATATTGTTTCAGAGTAAAAACAGTTTCTTGAGAATATTTTTGAAATTTTACTCCTTAAAAGTAATTTAAAAAAAATTTTTGTTGTATAATTTTATATATTTATATCGAAAGATTTTAATATGTACAATATTATTTCAACACAAACGTAAAAACGTTTAATTTAAACTAAACGATAACATAGTTATTCCTGAAATTAACTATGTGCAACGTTGATTTTTCTTCATATTTTTTTCTTGTGTGTACCGGAAGAATCTGTCCATTGATAGAAAATCTGTTTCGTGTAGAAGAAATAAAAAGCATTTTTTAAATTAGCTCCCAACATACTCAGTAGGAATGCAGGCCGATTAGTTCAGTGCTCGGACTATTTGGTACAAAAAGTTAAAGCTAATGCAGGTTGAAAAACATAAAAAGCTCAAGAACTACCTGATAGAAACGTTGCTAAAAAGGTTATATTTTGGCAGTTTTAGCTGATGCTCGAGGAAAAGTTGAAAAAAGGTTTGGGACCCAAAAGTAGTCAAAATTTCCAAAAAAAAAAAAAAAATTCTTAGTATGGCGAGCAATATGCAGTTGCGACAAATGAAGCCAATCGTTTGTTACAACGGACTCTAAAAATACACAAAATTTATATCAAGGAATAAAAAGCCTGATTCCATTCATAACACTACATTATGTTTACACTTTGGCTGACTTGAGATCCTGGCACTATGGAAAATAAGACCTTGAGTGATATAAGATCAAAAATGTGGCATTTATACCAAGAGATACAATTCTTCCAAGCAGCCCGGAGTTAAGGCCAGTGGAAAGATATTGGGCTTTTGTTTAAAGAATTATCCTTTTTTTATTTTTCAAATTATTTGATGTCAACTTTTATTTTAAAACAGCTATGAAATATATCAATTAATTATTTCATTTAAGTACTTTTTTCTGATATTCAGAAAATTATGAATGAAAATTCAAAAAGTACCATAAGAAGTTTAGAAAATTTCTTAATGTGTCCTTGGTACCATAATATACTTTTTTTAATTTTTATGCATTCGGGGTCAAAAATCCTGAATACTATTAACACTATTAGAATCTATAATGGTTCTACAAAATATCCATATAAATTGATTAAAAAAAACATTGAGTTTTTAATAAAAATCCAAAAGGTACCAGAAAATGTTTCCAAATTTTCACAAAATTTTCCCAGATTATTCGTCACTTAATTATTTTGATTTCAAACACAAAATGTTGATTTTTTCATATTTCCACTTCAAATTTTAAATTGAAGAAATTAAAAGTATCTCAAATAGTCCTCTTATTGATTTTTATTCACATTATCATGTGAAGTTAACTGTTAATAAAGATTCCAAAGGTATAAAATTACCAAAGTAATTTTCATCCATTAACCTCAAAATCTACTTAATTTTATTACCATAAAATAATTTTATTACCAGCAAGAAATTCAAAAAGTATGATAAAAATATTCATTCCATTCATTAAGATTTATGTAGTCTTCATTTAGAAAGCCAGAAAATCGGGTGACTTTTTAGAAATATAATATAAAAAGCTTTAAAGTTTTTATTATTATATTTCTATTAAGAAAAATACCAAAAGTACCATTGTGAGGAAAAAAAGTACTAACAACTGATTGATATATTACTAACACTTTTATTTAAATTCAGTCACATAGTGAAATTTATAGTCATTTAAGTTTTTTAAAACAAGAGAAAAGTACCAAAAGTACTTTTCGGAAAGTTCCGTTTTACTCGATTTATATTCAATTCGTTTAATTTTATTTGTATAACTTTAAAAACAATTACCAAATAATTTTCATTTTGGCATTGGGATGAATCATAATAAAAAAAGTTACCATAATTTTATGACTTATTAAAGATATAGTGCAATTCTGGGCTAAAAAGTACCATTTATATTTTTTATAAAATTTTCTTTAAATTTAATTTTAGTTTATTTAAAAAAAATTTATTTATTTTTTCTTTTACAGATTTTTAAAAAAACTTTAAAAAACAAAGTATCTTTTTTTACATACGATGATATATCTCGAATTTTGTTCAACCTACATTATAGTACCAGATTTCCCAAAAAAGAATTAGTTTAAAACTACCATTTTAAACTAAAAGTACTATTTTGATTTAAATCTTTTTATTAGAAAAAATTAAGTATGTTTTTAAAAATGGAACCACACTACTATT
Organism: Cochliomyia hominivorax; assembly: GCA_004302925.2. Taxonomy (NCBI): domain Eukaryota; kingdom Metazoa; phylum Arthropoda; class Insecta; order Diptera; family Calliphoridae; genus Cochliomyia; species Cochliomyia hominivorax. The sequence goes on along the minus strand of PYHX02000467.1, from coordinate 93,132,150 downwards.
CACTCGTATTTGGTAAATGAATTTTACACAAGAAATTATTATATATTTTTTTGATTCGCACTGAAAAATGTACACACAGGAAAAAAAAACACATGAAGCAAAATCAACGTTGAACATAGTTGATTTGATATTGAAATAACTTGTTTTTCATTTAGTTTAAAATAAACGTTTTTACGTTTGTGGTAAAATAATACTGCACATTTTATAATCTTTCGATATTTATATATAAAATTATATAACAATAAGTTTTAAAAATTTCTTTAAACTAGAAAAATTTCAAAAATATTCCCAAGAAACTGTATTTACTGTGAAACAATGTTGAATTAAAATTTTTTTATCAATGAAGTAAAATCATAACAGAAAAAAGTTGAATTATTTCTTTTAAAATGAATTTTACATTTATGTGTGTATTAGGGTACCTTAATTCCTAATAAAGAATTATGAACTTAAATTCGATTATCTAAACTTTACGTTATAACATGGAGAAGGTACCGTTTTAAATTTTGTAAAAAATGAGCAAAATCTATTATCGTTAAAGAGAATTAAATTTAGCATAATTTTTAACACAATTTAACTTTATTGTTGTTATATATAATATATAGTCGGGACTGTAGACAATTCATAGTCGGTACTGCAGAAAATTTATAGAATGGACTATAGAATATATAGTCTCAATATGGACAATTTGTAGTTTATATTGGAGGTTATCTATCGTTTAGACGATCTAAAATTGGGATCATAAAAAAGCTAAACAAAAATTAAGAAGAAGATGATTGATGAAATTTTATTTAAAATAAAAAGATACAAAAATACAATAAAATTCAGCACTATTGAACCGAATTGGGTGCTGTTTATATTAAGGACTTAAATTCCAAACATCGAGTGAGAAATAATTAATTAAATTATTTAATTTAACAGTCTGTTATGTTTCAAATATTAAGTTTAAGTTTCATATATTATGTACAGAGTTTCCTCAGATATCGTTCTATAGCTTTTTATTATTCTAAGATGGTTTAGCTGTTAACAACAATAAACGATTATTTAAGATCACATAAATTTTAACGGTTTTCCTTGGAATTTCATTTGAAATTTGTAACATTATTGAAGATTTTTACAGAAAAAGATCAAAATTAGAACTGAAAATATTTGTGATTCTTATGTACTCAACAGATAGAATGAAGACTAATTGTAGACTTAATATTAGAAAAAGAATTAGATTAAGTTCGAATATTGTGGTATATCTGCTATCTAGAGTCATCATTTTTAACTTGAAAATTATTTAACATTCACTTAAATATTCAAATATTAAATTTCCTCTTTAATGGAATTAAAATTATCTAAAAACAACTTATTATTTATCTCAAATATAAATATTTTTGTAAAAACTAAAATCTCTACAAATATTTGCGAGAACTATGAAAATCTTATTTCTCAAATACAAAATTATAGTTTAAGTTATTATTTGAATATTTCATTTCTACCTTGTTCTGCCTCACCTCAACCCTTAAATGACCATCGAATGGATTTGAGCATGAATTTAGGAAAAAGGGGGAAAATCGCCTCAAGTACAAAATTCTATTTATTTATCCATCATTACAAATGGAATAAAAGCAAGACTTCTTGAGGAGCAAATTTAACACAAGAATGAGCGCTTATTGATGCTTACACTTCACTGATTTAGGTCTAAAATAGAATACTTGTTTTTCTCCAGAAGGAAAAAAGCCAAAACGAAAAAAAAAGAAACCAATAAATAAATTTCATATTAAAAATGAAAAAAAAAAAACAACAAAAATTGAAATAATATTTTTTTGGAGATATTGTAATATGGATGGTAATTCTAGAGAATATTTACAAATAAACAATTTTAAGATAACAATTTTTGATGGTTCATGATCTTAAAACTTAATATAAACCAATCAAACAATCAATATTTATTGAAGGAAGGAGAAAACTAACAAAATAAGTAAAGGGTTAGAAAAAGTATGGTAATTTGAGAAAATGTTGTTTTTGGTCTGAAGGTGAAAAAAATGATGAATGTATCAAGGATATTGATTGCCTTTTGTTGGCTATTTGAAAGAAGTTTGAATGGATGGTTGAATGATTTGGATATATAATTTGAATTCTGATGTATTTTTAGTTTTTTCTTTTCTAAATTCTTATTTGAAATAAATCGTTGGTTTGGAAAAGTATTTTTTTTTCCTTTTTTTTTGTAAATATATGAAAAATGAGGATTATTAAAAATCAGGAAAATATAAAGAAACAAATTGTTATATAATTCTGTTATGTGGTATACAAGTTAATAATATCGATTAAGATAATATATGATATAGTAAATATGGTATTTTGTACACAATGATTCCAATATCTTTTTAATTTTTGGAAATTATTCTGTAATTCTTGAACTGAACCGAATAGAACATTTTCTGCTTTTTTTGAAAAACATCTGTAACTTCGAAATAACTGAATTAAAAAAATCACATGAACAATCTCAGAAGATCAGAAGTTTCTAGTGGGTCTTGGAAAATTGGGGTGGATCTCTGAAAATTCTCCAAAACTTCATTTATGATTTGATTTAATAAAGTACATTTTGATATTCTTTACTTTTATCTAAAAAATATATTTACATATTTGGGATATCTTTTAAAGTTTATGAGATATTTAGACACAAAAATAAAGTTTTGAACTGTAATTATTAAAAAAATTTTAGCAATCGTCTGGATTCTGCACAAAATTTTTAATAAATTTTTCATATGAAAAAAATATATTATTTTGAATTAGAAAGTTTTAAAAAATCTACGTATATTTTTAATTTTTCCAAAAAGTTGATAACATATTTTTACTTTAAAATCATCTATACACTTTTACACTGTTATACCCGCATTCGTTTGATTTTTTTCTTGAGATTTTTAAACTAAAGTTAAGAAAAAGTACCTTGATTATATTCCTACATATATGTGTGCTACAGAGTAACAAATTTATTTGAGACATATTTTGAAATAAGTTCTCCCCGAATGAGTATTTCGGGCATTATGAAATCAAATGATGAGAATCTCTTAATAGTCCTGTATTCAGGACGATTATGTTCTTATCGTTTTCAAATTTCATGATAATGGCTTTATTTTTGGTAAAAAAATAACCCTATTATTACAAAATTGCAAATAAGGACAAAATTATCCTTAATATAGAAATATAAACAAATTACAAAATACCCAAAAATTCAATTCAGGAAAAACTCTTTGAAAAATTTACCTTTTTGTGAAAATTAGTCACTTTATCGTTATTAAGGGTTTTGAACCATTATAGATTTTACATGTAATTAAAGAAAAATTCTTAAAATTAACAAAATTCTGATAGCGGTAGCGGGTAAAATATTTCTTCCTGTAACTTCAAATTTTCCTTACATGCATTTAAAATTTTTACAGTTAAATTTTATTTGAATCCACTATGTCTAGAAGATAACGGTTCAAAATAAAACTTTGATGTTAAAATTTCTATATACCTTTTGTAGAGATTTACAAAAAAAAAAACGTCTACATTTAAAGTTTTTTTTTCATAAATTCAAAAATAAAATTTTGGTGATTTTTTAAAGAAATTTATTATCTCCAAATTTGATCACCTGATTTGAAGGTAAAATCCAGGTCACCTGGATTAACCAAGATCTTGTATCCTTACAAATTTACTGAGAAACACCTTAAGAATATTAATGTGAAATTTCATTTGAAAAATATTCGATAGTTTCAAAGTTAATGAATTATCATTAAAAACTATCGATAATACTTTGAAAAACTTGTTTTGTCGTTACAATAAAAAAACATTTTTAACGGTAACAAAATTTAATACAACAACAATTTCTAATATTTCTCTATTACTATTTGTTTTACTTGTATCTGTACATTTATTCACACATACTTATTATGTTTATATTTATGTAAATGTATCTGGGGGATTTAAATGACCAATATTCATATATATATAATATCATAAGTATGTGTAAGTATGCGTGCATGTGTGTTTTTTCTTTCATATTTCTTTTTATTTACTTAAACAGAGTTTATTAACTAAATGTAACTGCAATAACATCTGTTATTATAACAAATGTGTGTTCAATATAAACAATAACATTAACAGAAATACAAATATCAGTATTTGCTGCTAAACAGCAGCAAATGTAAAAGAAAAACTATAACAAAATGAAAAAAAAAACTATAGAAAAACTCAAGTACAAATAATAATAAAAAAGCCATATTATTATGGCCAGATAAACACATAATCCCAATACTCATACTTAATCCCCCAACAACAACAACAACAACAGCAATCTGTTCATCCCAACAGTTTTATTATTCATCCAATAAATTCCAAATAATTCATAAATTTGTAATAAATGTTTTAATGTTTAATATTTACTTTAATAAAATAATCACTAATAATTACTTAAGGCCATAAATGAGATCTGGAATCTAATCATAATCATCATTTAGGGGAAACAAATATTAAGCTGTTTACAAAACACTCAAATTATTTTAATTAGAAATGAAATAAAATAGTATTTTTCTATCTTAAGGATACAAATGTTAATAATCATAATTTGTATCCCCTCTTTTATTCAGTTTTAAAAATGAGTTACATAATTATATTTTCAGAATATCTCTTTCTATTCAGAACTGCAGGAATCTTTTCATTATATATCACAGTATTTCTTCGCATTAGTATTATTTTTTGTGTTATATATGTATGTATATATAAATAAGTATAATATCAATAATAAGTATAATAGTTAGCAAATACACGTATGAATGTTTCTATATTCATAAAAACTTTGATGATTAAGTAAGTGAGAGAGAGAGAGGGAGTTAGTAAATGTATGCATGTACATGGATGTATGTAGACAAAATATTCCACTTTGTTTAAATGTAATTGTAAAGAGTGTTTTTTACATCATATTCTACTTAAAGCTTCGAAGAACCAGAGAAAATTATAACATTATTAGTATCTATTGTAACAATAACCAGATCCATCTTAAAAAAGAATAACAAAAAGTATTCATTACGTACTAAATTAGAACCGAACTAGAATTAAACTAGAAATGAACTAGAACTGATTAGAAATCACATTTCATTTTTTTTCCAAAAATATTATGATCAATATATTTCATTTTCTTTTAGAATGATTTACAATTTTTGTACACTATAACGTATGATTAATATTAATTATGACTTATTTTAGATATTTGGCCATAACTTGTACAATTTTGAAGTTAGTGGGAAAAAAATGATGGAAAATATTATAAAACACTTGAGTCTATATTTTTGAATAGTTTTGCGATACTGTGCGCATTCTTAATTACGATTAAACGGGTAACTTTTAAGTGATTTTATTATTCTTGTTCCTGTAAAGGAAACTTTTATCATTTAGCTATTAAATTATCTAATCTGGCTTTTTTATGACAAAATTAATCTTGTTTATATTTTCTATAAACCTCCTATTGTGTAACAACAATCAAAAATGTCCTTATCTTAACTGATGTAACATTTATGTAAAATATTATATATTCAAGTTATAAAACGAGATAAATGTTTATCAGAATTTATTAAAAAGAATATATTTTTTATAACTTCATAAAATTCCAGATTCCAAATTTTGTTTGTACACATGTTTAGTTAATGATATAAATAACAACCACTCATTCATTATTAAATAATATCAAAAGTAATGCCTTGATGCTGCTGATGTTGCCATAGACTATAAAGTTCCTTACAAAAACAAAAAAAAAAAAAATAGAGGAAAAAAATTTTGAAAAAAGAATGAATCATTTTATACAACACATGTGTGTAGGTTTATTGCTAAATTACATACACACAAGTAGTCACACATACATATACACTCATAAATAAAGGTAGACAAATAGCAAAAACATTGAGTGCAACCATGAGTTTATAAATAAAATTATGGACTTAAAATAATTTTTATAGCGAAAAATGTTTATGGAATAAATAAAAGCAACAATGACTTTAACAACAAAAAATTAATAATAAAAGTATTTAATGAAAATATTATACTTTTTTTTGTTCTTTGTTTGGAAAAAGTTATTAAATTTATTTTTAGGTTGGAAAGGAAACGGAAAGAAGAGTGAGCAAAAATTATTTCAAAAAATTCATATTCATATGGAAATGAAACTGCTGGTCATAACATTTAATATATTTTTGTTTATTTTTAAATTAAGATATCAACATCTATTAAATTTCACTAGAGTAATAATTAAAAATGTTATTATTTTTTGAAAAACAAAGGAAAAAATTATTTTTTTTCTTAGGAAAAATATCAAATTTATGTTCAAGTTAATTATACCCTACACCACTGTAGGTGGTTAAGGTATTATGCGTTTGTACTAATGTTTGTTACATACAGAAAAAATGGTGTTACACCCACCTTTAAGTATACCGTTATAACAAAATCACTTTCCGCGTCGATATAATGATGTCCCATCTGTCTGTCCAGGTAAACGTTGTAAACAGTCTGCAGGTTGCAATTTTTGAAATATCTAGATGAAATACGGTACGTATTATTTTGGTCTGAGGACGAAGCCTATTAAAATTTGCCATGTTCGGTTCAATGTTTCACGTATCTCTCATTCAAATGTCATTCCGGAATAAGACTTTAAGTTCAAAAATTCCTAAATAGAAACCGATTTTTCTGTTAAAATAAGTCTTATGATATTCTAAAATCATGACCAAATTATGCGAGGGTCGGTCCATTACTGCTGGTAGGTTACGTACAACCCCCTTTTAATTATCACTTTGAAGGGCATAATTATCATACATACTTTGAAAAGGTATTGTAGTAATAACTTCCCAGATTAATATAAATATAAGCATAATTATACGAGAGTCGTTCAATAACTTCTTTTATCTCTCACATGAAACGCATAAATTTCTCATAAATGTAAGTGTCACAGTAATGTACTCTACACTTAAGAATAAATCATAAAAATAAATTATACGACGGTCGTTCATTAGTTTTTCGTTATTATTATTATTTACAACCAAAATTGCGGTATTGGGTATTAAATAGTCAGGCTTGATCGACTTTAACATTATTATTTTTTATTTTAAATTGATTTATTTTTTAATGAATGAATTTCTGTTTTTAATACAAAATTTGCCATCTTCAATTATAATTTCCTTTAAAGTAAATAATGGTAAATATTTAATTGAGTTCTTCAATTTCCCTAAATATATTCCATTTCATTCGGTTAAGGCGTTTAGAAAATATATGAAATTATTAAAATTTTCATACAGTGGAGTATGATTAATATTAATTATGACTTATTTTAGTTATTTGACCACAATTTTTACATTTATAAAGAAAATCAGAGAAAATAAAGAAGAATTATTTAAGGACACTTAAGGGAATATTTTTGAATTGTTTTACTCTTAAATTTGAAGAAAACAGTACGCTACAATCGATGTATTATTTTGGATGTCATTAAAAATCTTCATTATATATTTATTTTTACTAAAGTAAATAATGATTAAATTTTAACAAAGACGAATATATTTTTTCTTAAAATTTTATTGTTTATTTTTTTATTTGTATTTTAAAAAATGTTGGTTTAATTTTTGTTGTTATGTTTTTTCCTCTTTTTCAATACATTTCTTTTAGCCGATTAAATTATTAGATTTCAACAATTGTTGTCTTGCCTTTATTTGTATGTGTGTGTTTTGTTTGTTATCGCCATCCGCTAAGGATTATCAGAGAATGAAAAACGGAAAAATATTGTAAATAATAAAATACATTGACAATATTTTTCCTATAATGGTGATAAAGAGAGAATTTCAAACAAAAGCTGGTTATAAAAAATAACAATTCAATAGAATTTCTTGTTGAAAAGAGATTCTGAATTGAAATCGTTATCCAAGTGGAGGTTTACAATATGATTTAAGAATTTTAAAGTTATATAAAATTTATATACTTAGAATTTGTTATTAAACTTTATATTCCAAAGATTTTATTTCCTTTAATGGAGCCTGAAGCTATTAAAGATCATAAAATTCAGAAGAAATCTGTTCTAAACTTTGCGCTTTACATTTTATTTCAATCAAGTTAAGACGATATATAAAATAATAAATTGTTGTATACTATGACGTATGATTAATATTAATTAGGTGTTATTTATTATTATTTAGTCAATTCTTTACTATTTTTGAAGTCATTCAGAAAAGATGATAATTGAAACAATATTTTTAATGACATTCAAATAACATTTTTCCATTTTACAAAATAAAACTAAAAGAAACGTTTAAAGATCTTTAAAGATCGTCAAACTGTTTCCAATGTTATTAAAGAGTACCGGGAGAGTGTCCGTTGATAGAAAACCTTGATCATGTAGAAAGAAAAGAAAAGAAATAAAAGTAATTTCAAAAGAGTTCCCAACATATCCCGGAAGCCCAGTACAGACAGGAACGATGCTTAAAATTTAGATACCAAAAAGAAAGCATCGAAATTGAGGTCATGTTTCTTTTAAAAATATACTCTTGCTGCATAATGGATGAAGAAACCTATGTTCTGGCAGATTTTTCGCAACTTCCTGTTCAAAAAGTTTATGTTGCTGATGCTCGATGGTATGTTGAAGAAATGTAAAGGTTCCGAAAAGCAGTCCAAAATTTCCCAAAAGTTCTTAGCAATATACAGTTTTGGCAAAAGAAGCCAATCAATTTTATCAAAGGATCTATAACTGCATCAAAGAATATTTACAACAAAAAGGTGCTTCCATTCATAAGATAATATAATGTGTCCTCTTATTTTTTACCTGACTTGGCATCCTGTCACTATGTCAAACTAGCCCTTGAGCGATACAAGAACAATAATCTGATATTTGTACCAAGAGGTGTAAATCCTCCAAACTGCCCGAAGATAAGGCCAGTAAAAAGATATTAAGCTTTTGTTAAAAGAAAATTGAAGAGCAGAAAAAGGGTGTCCAAATGTGTGATCAATTTTATGAGGCGATAAATTGACTGTTAGAGCAATGAGACAGAATAAGTTACCGAAAAATGTTTAAAATTCAACCATTTGTGATTTAAACTATAAAAGTAACTTTTATTGTAAATTGTAATAATAATTTCAATCAAGTAAAGAACATTAATTTATATATGTGATAAGTATTTTTAAATCTCACTCCTTAATGGCCCATAAATTACTGAAGCTTTCTCTTAAATTTTGCTATACATTTTATCTTAAACGATTGAGAATTTTAGAAAATATTTTAAATTTTTTTTGTAGTGCATACTCTGACGTATGATTAATATAAATTTTGAGTTATTTCAGCTATTTCGGCATAACTTCAATTTTCTAAAACTAATTGGAAAAAAATTAATTGAAAGTATTATCACATATTTCAGATAATATTTTAAGTCTTTTTTAAGAATTTATGAAATATTGAAATTTTATTGAAATTTGAATTTGATTAAAAATAAATAAAAAGTTAGAAAATGTTTTGAATCATTTAATGTGAATGTTATTTTCAGTAAGTTTAAGATTTCCTCCTTAATTTCGTTATATATTTCATTTCTATCGGCTTAGTGATTTAGAAGATATTAAAAATTATAAAAATTTTAAAACGGTGGCGTATGATTAATATAAATCTTTAGTTATTTTAGTTATTTCGTTATAACTTTTACATTTTTAAAGCAAATCGAAGAAAAGAAAAGGAAACATTTAGGAACATTTTAGGCTAATTTTTTTAAATTTTCACGAAACTTTAAATTCTATCGACATGAAGACAAACTAACGTACATTTAGTTAACAAACAAATAAAATCGTAAGTGAAGAGAAAAATTATGTTTTTGTTTTATCCAGATTATTTGTTAAAAATCCTTTATTACATTGTGAGATTATTTCAATAAAGAGAGTGTTTTAACAATAAAAACTAAATCACACAAATATATACAAAACTACCACACCAACACCAACAACATTATCACTACCACCACCATCTGCATCAGATTATGGTATTTGCTAACAATGGTATTACAAATGCAATGTGTTGGTGTGTTTGTCTGTGTGTTAAAAGTTATACTTATAGTTTAGTAGTTTTGTTTAAAATTAAATGAAAATAAAATGGAAATGGAAAAAAAAATCATGAAAAACTTTTTAATATAAAATACTTGTGTGGTTTTAAGTTAACAAGAGCTTTAGAGATTTATCAACATGATGATGATGTAAATCAATATTTAACTAAAAGATTTCTTTAATGAAAATTAAATAAATTAAAAAAAAAAAATAAAAATGAAAAATTTATCAATTGTTTTACGGTTGGAATTTAATTAAATTGTTTTATTTCATTTTAGTGGTTTTTACAATATTAAAAAATTAAAAATAATTATAAAAATTCTTCTTGTCATATTTTCTTTATTTTTTATTTTTTTTTAATTTATTTTTTTTTTTTTTGAAAAATTGTAACAATTTACAAAAAATTTGAAGGTGTGTTTTAGTGTCATTTTATAAAAAATTCTATTTGTTAAACAAAATTTATTTGTTTATTTTAGTTATAAAGAAAAAATATTTTCTCAAAAAAAAAGAGAACTTTCAGAAATATTTTTAATGACATCATTTCACTTTTTTAATGTACAATTATTCGATTTCTTTGGAAACCAATGAAAATTAGTCCACCTTTCTAAACTCTTAGTTTTTCTTTTTTTTGTCGAATATTTCTAGACATTTATTAGCAACAGATGTGTATGAGTCATGTTTTAAATACAAATAATAATAGTGACCAAAATAAAGGTCTCTTTTTAAAAGCTTTTTATTCAAAATTAAGCAAAAAATAAGAAAATATTCATCTTTTTTAAAAAATACTTAATAAGTTACTGAGTTTAAAATTGGGGACAAAGACATTTTTAGTATTCACGAAAAAAAGAAGACTTATAAACGAAGGCTCTTCTTTAGGGTATTATTTTAAGCCTCTAGTGTATATTATTTTCTACTATAAAATTTAAGGTAAATTAATTATTGTAGTTATCATAGTGGCGATAATTATAATAATCCAAATTTTTCGCCGTTTTGAAAGCTTTTGTCAATAAAAATTGTTAGAAAAACATTAATAAATTTATTTTAATAAAAAAATATTTTTTTGAAGAATAATTTTTAATTAATTATTTGCAAAATTAAAATTATACAAAATTAATTAATTTTATGAATATAATAAACTAGATGTTATCCGCTGCACTTGGCTGCAAAAAAAATCCTTCACCCTTCTTGGTACAGGAAAAAAATTATAAATGCGACGTGTATTAAAAAAATATGCATGCAACGGATATTTGCCCAAATTGAAAGAATTTCGCCATTTAAATTTTTCACATATTCGATTATTAATATCTGCTTTGAATAAAGAATATACATCTCTCCTCTGACCCTGTCCATTTTAAAATTTTCCAGTAAAACCGCTTCTTGAAGAGAATGATTGTTAATTGAAATTTCACTCAGTAAAACCTAAATTTAGGCGATTTTAAGTTTTAAGCTTGGATGTTGGGAATTTAACGGAGGTCACTCTATAGAATCTCAAATTTGGATACCTCAGTGTATAAAAATATTTACAAAAAAAAAAATATTCCTTAAATCTGAACCGATTTAAAAATTATTATATGAATTCTGCTAGTGCACGAATTGGTTATCTCTTATAGTTATAGAAATATTTACCTCTAGATTTATTCAATTTCACTTTTTGAATGATCTTGGTTAAGTTCAAATTTTATCCAAATTTTTCCAGTTAACTTTTGAATTATTAAGAATGAATAAATTTTTTTTGAAGGAAATTAAAGTTAAAAAAATTAAGTTCATGGAATCAAAAGTTATAAATTTTGAAATTTAAAAACTTGAATTTGAAATTAAAAAAATTACGATTTTTTATCAGAAAACGAAGTGACATTCTTTATTAATTATAAAAAATATTCCTAAAGTAACGTAATATTCCTAAATTCCAAAAAAATCAAAAAATTTAATTTTGGCAGAACCGAAGTTTCCCCAATCCACTCCAATTTTACGATTATTTTTCAAATCGAAAAGCTAGAATTTTTAGGGAGTTATGTTGTTTGCATAGCTTGATATATTGTAAAATTTTTGGTTATAGAAATTATTGCACCCCGATATCAGTTGGAGGGATATAGTAAAAATTGTAAAATAATACATTTTCGAAAATTTTGTAAATATTTTTGAGAATGATGAAATTTCTTGAAAGAAAATCAGTTAAGTATTGAAAAAACTTTAACTCGCCTAGAACCTGGCCATCACTGAGCGAAATTTCTTTGAAATTGGAAATAGAAATAAAGTTGATTTATTCCAATTTGAAACACTGTGCGGAATAACTTTCTTTTTAAATTGAATATTTAAAAATTTAGTAGATATTTTAGCATTTTAGCTACATTTGATGAAAATTTTGATTTTTGGAATAAATCGCAAGATATCACCGATTTCATCTATTTTTTATAAAAGTTATAAATTTTTTTTATAAAAATAAAATTGAAATTTTGAAACAAATTTCCATTCGATATAAAAAAACAGTGATCAAAAAACTCATAATTTTAATTATTTCACAATTATTATTTATATTAAATTTGTAAAAATGATGTAAATGAATATATTTAACCAACATTTATCAAGTATTAAAATATCGATGTTAGAAATAAAAATATAAAAGAATGAAAATGATTTATTTCTCTTTTTCAGAACATTTCATTTGAGGGCAAAATAAACCATAAAAATAATTTAAATATTTAATGAGTTTAAATTAAAATCTTTTTAAAAAACATGACTATTAAAAGTTATAAAAACGAAAAGCAATCAACATTTCATTTCATTTCATTTTCTTTTAAAAAAAACCAAAAAAAAATAAAATATATTTTTTTCAGAATCGTTTCTTTAGAATTACAATTTGTAATTCCATAAAATGATAATTAAAGTTTTTTTCCATTATTTTGATTTAAAATTCTTTTTGAATATTTTTGTTTTGTTTAAATTAAACGTAAAAATACACTCACATACAATAAATATTTATAAAATAAACACACGGAGAAAAAAACACTTTTTTGTATTTTTAATTTTTCTTTTGTCTCGTTTAAATTTCTTTTAATTGCAACAATTTCCGTTTTATGTGTTTTTTTCGTTTTCAAAAAAATTTTATCGAGAAAGAGCGATAGTTGTAAATAAATGTTGTTTAGAGATTTATTCACTAAATTTATTTCTTTTGCAACAAAATTAATAAAAATTTGCGTTTTTAGAGCGTTTAGAGAAAACGAAGCATTTGAGAGAGAGAAAATAAACAAAAAAGGAAGCAGAAAAGAAATTTAAAGTTTTTATTTCCTTTTTGAGATTTTGTTTATTTTTTTTTAAATTTTCCATTTAAATAAAATTAACAATAAATTGTCATTTAAGTTCATTTGTAGTTTTTATCACCGAAAAAAGGGCGGAGTGTTGGCAAGATGCGCGCGCTTTAGAAATAATTTTTAATTATTATTATTTTTTTTTCTTGCAAAAGAACTTAAGATTTTTGGCAAAAGCAAAAAATAACCAAAATAAATTTTTGTATTTTGCAAATAAAAAAAAAACACTTTATTTAAAAAAGAAATTATATTTTAGCTTTTTATTTGTGTGAGTGTGTGTTGTGTGTCTTTGGTTATGGTTTCTTTTCAAAGATTTATTCAAGTTTTGCAGAGAGCGTTAAAAACGTTTAAAGTGCACGGCCGACACGAATCGACTGATTAATGGCAAAGAAAATTCTCTAACACAAGCAGCAGCAATACAAAAACAAAAACAAGAAAAGAAAAAAAAACAAGGCAAAGAAGTAAACAAAATCAGATTTTCCGGTAAATGCAAAAGCAACAAAATAACAAAAAATGCAAAGAACTAAATACTGGAAAAAAAAGCTTTAAAAACAGGGAGCTTTTGTTATATGAAAGAGAGTAAAAGAGAAATTTAATTCAAAAAAAGTCCTTTTAAGGGTTAAAAACTTTAGCAATTGGTGTTCATTAACCTACAAAAGGTTATAGGAAAAAGCTTTTTTTGAAAGGACTCTCTGCGAAAGTTCAAGAGAGTGAATTTAAGATAAAAGCTTTATTTTTTATCTAAACTTTTTTTGTAATAAAAAATACAGTTCAAATCTGTATTTTATTAATAAATATTAAACATGATTTATTTGTGGGATAAATAAAAGATTTGTACAAAAGAAATCACAAATTTTTTCTTTTTTCACATTATTACGAGTGCAAGAATGCGTGTGTTCCCTAATACTTTTTGACATTAATGCCTTGAAATGTTCAAAAATAAAAAAGAAATGTTAAATGAATTGCTATTAGACACTTGTGGAATTTTAATTTAAAATGTAATATATTTCGAAATGATCACAGATTTATGTTATTTTCTTAACAAATGTAATAATTAATGAGTTACAAAGCTTTTGACTTTAATTTTCAAAATTTTATAGAAAATGCAATGGAAACATTTTTTATCAAATTCTGTCATTATTTTCAAGAACACGATTGATCTCAAATTTCTTCTGATTTCTTAACAAAAACAGTATTTCATTTTCTAAAAAAAATGTAATATTTCTATAACTTTTTATTAAATTTAATAAAAAAGAAAAAAACATCTAAAGACATTAGTAATCACAGATTTCGGTTATTTTCTTAATAAAGGAAATTTTTAAACGTTAGAATTTATTAATTTTATTACGAAAACTTGATGAAAAAAATATTGATATTTGATGTATTTTATGATAAATAAAGATCACAGATTTTTGTTATTTTCTCAACAAATAAGATATTTTCAAAACATATAAAATTCCGTTATTTTTTTTAAGAACACAATTGATCACAGATTTCAGTTAATTTTAAAGTGAAGAATTACAACAACTTCTAAAATCATATTAAAGGGATTTTTATAAATTCTTCCATTTTTCATTTTTTTTTACAAAAATTATATGAAAAATAATTTAAAAAAAAAAGATCGCAGATTTTTGTTATTTTCTTAATAATGCAGTATTTGGCTGGTTTCTTCTGAAAAATATTTTTATATCAAAATTTTTATGAAAATAATAAAAATTTTGATTCGAAACACAAACAAATGAAAGATTTTAATGAAAAACTAAGACATTTTTGGTTTTAGGATATAATCACAGATTTAAGTTATTTTCTTAAAAAATACAAAAATCTAGTTTACTCAAAATGTTTTATACTTAAATCTTGATAAAAAACTACTTTTGATATTAATCACAGATTTCGCTTATTTTCATAAAAATAAGCGAAATCATACCAAGATTTTCTAGAAAATTTTTTTGTTTACAAAATATAGACAATCACAGATTCCACTTATATTCGTTGAGATCTTCTTTTTTTAATTGTGCTTTAAAAAGTTTGCAATTATCACAAATTTGAATTATTTTTTTTTCAAATCACAATTCTTTTTGCGAAATTTTAATGAAAAAAGGAATTTTTTTTGATCACAGATTTTGATTATTTTTCATAAATTGAGCATTTTAGTAATTATGGTTTTAAATCAATTGTTTTTAGTGATCACAAATTTCGCTTAATATTTAACGCATTTTAGTTTTTTATAAAAATTTTTTATTAAAAATGTTCACAGATTTCGTTTATTTTACTGTTATAACAAGCTACAAGGTTTTCATGTTTTAAATAAAATTTTTAAAGAGAAAAGTTTATTTTCAACAATAAAACACAGATGATCACTAAATCAAGTTAATTTTTGAAAATTTTATATGAAATTTATAGGCAAAATTAAGAATCAATAATTAAAAACTGTAATACTTAAGGATTTTTGTTCCATAATTTGAAATGAAACCAATCATACTAGTGCATTTCCCGAAAGGCGATTTTTTAAGAAAATATTTTCTTCCAATTAAATCATTAATCTCTTCCTTTAAATAATATTATTTTCCCAATTATAGATAACGTTTTTAGAATTTAATTCACATTAATATGATTTTGGCTTTTACAAATGAAGTAATTTAAGTTTCCCAATTAGTTCTCCATCAATGATTTTAATTGCTTTAACTTAAATGGTATTTAAAATATCCTCCTTTTTATTCTTCTAAACCAAAACCCATTAAATTGGTTTTAATTTATATTATTGAGTTTAAAGCAATTTTCATTTTATGTCATTTTCTTGCTACAATTGCGGAAATTTTTCAAATATCTTAAAATTTATTTTATTGAAGTGAAAAAAAACGTCTATTTCATCCATTCAGCTTTTTACAATAAAAACAACCGAAACTTTAAAATACATCTGTCGCAAGACAAAAAGACAAATGTTCTCACTTTTCCAATAGAAAAAAGTCCTTAAAAAATCACAAATAATGGTTATAAAAGATAAATCTAAAATATTAAATCAAATTCAAAAAAAGTTTGCAAATATTTATTTACCAGACGTTGACATTAAAAATGTTCTGTTGTCTTTTTAACAAAATTACGGTTTAATGTCAACGATATTTAAATTGTTCGAAAAAGAAAAAAAATATATCTACAAAATGTATATAAATATTTCCTCACTAAATCATCGACAATAAGTGATAATAGAAAATAAATATTATCGAACAAAAAAGAGGAAAGAGCAAACAATCAAGATAAAGAAATATTTTTAATATTCCATCAATATTTAACAGTAATTTTCATATATAAGACAACTTGAAGTGAAATCATGACAACAAAAAAAATAAAACACACATAATACAAATTATGACCTTTAACCTATGAATTTTAAAAAGACTTTCTCCATTTGGTAGAGTGCACAGTGGCTCAAAAACACTTATATTTAGAAAAAAATCTAAAACTTTGAAATTTCACATGGGCATGTTTGAGGGCCACTGCTTCAATCAGTGTAATCTATTTATATAATTATTTTATATCATTGTATTAGTAATAATTTGTAAAATAATTATATGTTTCTAAACAAGTATTAAAATTAAATTTGTTTAAAACACATTTAAAAACTCAGAAATTGTTTATTTTCGGTGTAATTTAGTGAAAACATTTTTAATATTTGATCTTTAATAGAACCTGTATTAAAAAAGCCATTCTTATGGAATTAAAGTATAATATAAACAAAACTGTCCCTAATTGTGGACTATAATTAGACTCCCATTTTTTGATTTCAAATTACCCAAAATTACAATTCGAGGAAAACTTGTTCAAAAACTAACTTTTTAGCAAATTTTTTACTTTGTAGTTATATCACCTTTTTCCGGGAAGGGAACTTTAATGAAAATTATAGTAAACCATGGATTCATATATGCTAAATAAATACCAAGTATTCAAAACAGTTAAAAGATTAAGAATTTTATAAGCTTTAAACCATATTCCGTGAAGGGGTCTTATATGGAAGCTAAGTCAAATAATGGCCCTAGTTTTTTGATTTGATTCTAATATCAAAACAAAATTATATATGACAAAATTCAGAAATCATATTCAAAACTGCGGCACACCTTTGGAGAGTATCAAAATTTTTTCTTTAGATCCCATTTAGATGATTCTATTTACAAAGGGAAATACATATAACTGTATATTATGGTTAAATTCTGCCTAAATAAAAAAAGATATAAGAGGTTGAGATTGTTTCCGATATCGGACTATAACTTCTTTGTTAATGGTCTGATATAGCTGATTTTAAATGGGAAACTGCTTAGGACAACATCAAACAATGTGGCCAATTTACATAGAATTCGGAGAATTATTCTAGGAGTAAGAATTTTTTCAACAGACAGGCAAACGGACATATTTAAATCGATTCAGATTTTCATCTAATACAAGAATGTACTTTAAGGAGTGATTTATTCCTATCGTTATATATGGAATGACAAAGTTAATATACCCTCATCAACACTTATAATATTGCAGGGTATAAAAATTAAAAAAAATAAAAACAAAAATCATTTTATTTTAAAGAAAAATCACAAAAATAAGTTTTGTCAGAACGTCTTATTCAAAATAATATTACTGTTATTGGATCCACACAGATATAATAAATCTTATATAAAAAGTATTAGGAATTTTATACAAAATCGATGGAATTGTTTAAAAAATCTTTGAAACGAAATTGAGCCCACCAAATGCTTAATAAAAATAGGTCTAAAATTTATATTGGTCTAAATATTTCTTAAATTGTAAAAAGTATAATAGTATAATCCAATGTATTCCTTAATAGTTATAGAATTATTTCCATAAATGTTTTATTTTGCCCCTCTGTGAGCGTTAGAGCCTCAAATACAATTCTTTACCCAGAATAATTTAAAGAAGACAAATTTAAAGTCATTAAATACATACATTCATATATAAAAAATCTCTTCTTCCAATATAACAAATAACACACACACACACCTATATACATAAGATAATCTTAAGCTCACACCCAGACACAAACTCATATACATTCTGTACAACCAAAAAGAAAAAAAAATAAAATAAACAAAATCAAACAGATTACAACTGTCAAGACAAGAAGGTGAAACGACATTTACTAAAAGAAAACCAACAACAAAAACAATCAAACAAACTCATGTATTTCTAAAGAATTATTGAAAGTATTTAAAGCTTCAACAATTCACTTTCATTTTCTTTTAACTTCTCCCTTTTTAATCTTCCCTTCTTTTACTTGTTTGGTTTCTTATGGGGTTTTTGGCTTAAATTGTCGATTTCTTGTTTAATACAAAATCCTAATGGTACAAATACTTAAGGTGTATAGTGTTTGTATGTGTGTGTGTGTGTGTGTGCGTTTGCCTATATTAAGTGTAAATGTATGAGTATTATCTTTCGTACGGTATTGATTTGATGGGGGTTTGTGTTTTTGTTTTTTTTGTTTGTTGTTAGTTAACCAAAATAATAATAATAATGATGGTGTGATGATGTTTGAGTCCTGGCCCCTTTTCTCCTTCATACAAAAAAAAAGGAAGGAAACATCATTTAATATATAATATTAGCAGCAGCCATCAAAAACAGGTGCTACTAAGCTTCTAGGCAAAGAAAAGAACAAATAATAATAATTTGTATAAAACTCAAATGATTTGTATTTATTTGCAGACGTAAATATCCTCCTTTTTTCAAAAAGAGTCAGACAATTAAACAGTTTAATGAAAATCATAAAGACAAAAACACTTAAGATTTTTATATGATGACAACAGAGCATTTTAGTTAAAAAGCGTTAATTGTGTGTTAATTTTTTTAATATTTTCTTAATTATCGCTTTAATTTGTATTTGGAAGGAAATTTTTTGAAAATGAAATAAATTTATTTAAACTGAAATTCTTTATTTTTTTTGAAAAATAAACAAATATTGTGATCGATTCGGAACTGTATTAAAATTAAAAACGTATTTTAAGAGATTAAACAGCATCTTTTTAACACTAAAGAGTCTTAGGTCGTTTGTATAACATTATTATCTGCAAACAGTCAATATGACTTCATTATAAAATTAGAAAACTAAATTTTATTGTATTTGGGATCGTTTGAATTTCTTTTAAAAATTGTGATTTTCATAAAAAAACTATCTATATTTTCCAAAAGCAGTCAAAGTGACTTAATTATAAAATATTAAATAAATTGTAAACAAATAAGAAAGTTATGGTTTACAAAGCCTAAAATATGAACCGACCAACGTGGAGTTTGGCTTTGTGCAAGTTATCATGGATCATGGATTTTTGAATAATGTATCATGACCTCTTCCTAAGATCCAAAGAAATGAAAATGACTTAAAAAAGTAGCTTTCTGCGAAAGAATGGAAAACATTTTCCACACACCTCTAAAAAATAAAGTATAGTTTTTTTTCACGTTCTCTTTTTGTGAAATATTTCTTCACTTAAAACTGATCGGAAGAAATTGTCCATTTCACCACACTAAATACTCTAAAAATAGAACCTGTGATTTTAAGTCATAAATTAAACATTACATACAGAGATAAATATAAAAAGGAGAAGTGATGAATTAAATAAAAAATCGAATATTCTTTACTGATTGTTCAGACAGTAAATTGTAATAATAAATCTTGATTTAGAATTGATTTAGTCGATATCTGCTGTTGTTCCTAATTCAGATGAATTTCGAAGCGTCAATAATATTAAAAATTTCTATGCAAGAAGAAGTCAGACCATAGACTCACCAAAGGCTTAGGTCCTATAGTGGAATTGATCAAAAATATTTTAAAGGACCCAGATTCTTTATATCGAAACCAATTTATATGGGTGATTTCTACAAAAAATGTAGGTGTAACATAATTCTCGTATTAACTCAGCAGAAAACTTAAAGTCGAAAATGAATTTCAAAAATAAATAGTGATCGAAATCCGATATAATTTATTTCATTACAATTCATAAAATGATTTTACGAATAAGTTTTCGATGTTTTTTTATCCTCCACCATAACAAGTGGTGAGCGCTCTATAACATCAAAAACGATACGACTTAATTACGTTCGTTTGTGAAAGATTCTTATGACCAGAATAACAATGCGATTATAATTAATGTCCTCAGTTTATCTAAAAGCAAATTGGTACACTGGAATAAAATTTCATAGACCGATATCTGAGATAGCTTCAAAATTCAGATAAAGATCTTTGCTAAAATTTAGAGTTAAAAATAATGGATTTACATTGATTTTATCCACAAATCCACAAAAATCGGAACAAAGAAAAAATGTTATGGGTTGAATGATTTGACCCAAAGTTATTGTGTCATATAAGTAAAAAAAATAATTTTTACAAATTTGTCACATTCATTTATTTAAAAATTAACAAAAATTATATAGATTGTAGTGACATTTGTCTTAGGACCTAACTTCGGTATAAGGCTACTTCCAGGAATAGGAATTTAACCTTTTTAAACTTTTGAATAACAAATTATGACTGCTTTTTACAAATGTAATTAATTTTGCGGTTATCGGTCTATTTTGGTTATAATGGGGGTTCAAGTTCATTCATTCTACTCTAATTTGATGATTTCTCAGTCCATATTTGGTTAAAGCTCCCATATCAGGTGACTATTCCTAATCGGGTTCTTATAAGTCTTTCATATAAATACAATAACTTTAACTCAAGCAATTAATGACATAAATTATGTCGTGGAGAGTATTAAATATTCAGCATATCAAAGACCAAAACAGACATAAATTACAAGAATTTTTATAAAACAAGATTTATGGCGGCTTCAAAATAAATTTTCAGCAAAAATAATAAAAATTTGTGAAAATCATAAATTTTCATTAGAATATTTAAAACTGCATTAAAATGATTTTTTTACTAAAAGTTCTTAAAAATTATCATGTTTTTAATAATTTTGAATATTGAATTTGAGAATAAAAATAACAGAACGTTTTTGAAATATAAATATAAAAATGTATGAAAAAATTTACTAAAGCTTTATTTCTATCCGAAACCCCAAAAGCTTTTATCTAAAAATTGAAAAGTACAATTGAGAAAAAGAAGACTTTATTACAAAAATTGTGAGAGAGCAAATGTTAAACAGAAAGTTTTCTGTAAAAAAAGAGAGAAAAATTACAACTCAAAAAGTTAACATAACATTTTTCTAATTTTGTGAATGAAATTTAACATTTTTTTTCTAATAATGTTAGTTGTTATTGTTTTTACATTTGTTGTTGCTGTTTTTGAAAAAAGTCCAAAATACTATTTGAACTATAAAACCGAAAGTGGTTTAGTTTAAATGTTACAATACAATAAAACAACAAAAAAACTGGAAGTAACGGAAACGAATGTTCTATTAAATGCATAGACAAAAACAACAAAAACAAGAACAAAAACAACAACAAACATAACAGAAGAAAAGAAAACAATAGGAAACTTGAAATAAAAATTTATTAGACAATTTAACTGGATTTTGTGTGAAAATCTCTTGATGTGTACGATTGTCTGTATGTGTGTGTGTATGTATTTGTCTACGTTTTGGTATTTTAAGATCCGGTTGGTCTTAAATGTAACAGCATGTTGTTTTTGTTGTTTTATTGAAGAAATTTGTGTTTTAATTTTGCTGATAAGCAATTTTTTTGAAGGAATAATGAAAATTAAGGGGGAAAATAGAAAAAAAATAACATTTATTTGAGTGCGGGGATTTTTTTCTATAATGTTTAGTGATTAAAGAATGTAATGAAATTGTTTGAATATTTTTGTTGGTAACTTTAAATTCGTACTACCATAAATTAACTTTTTTTTAAGTTTTCTATTGTATGTCCAAGTCCATCCCAAATGCACAATGTCAACTATAAATCACCGATTTTCCGATGTTTTGGGAATGCAGTTAATACAAAAAACGAGTAACAAATATGGTATTATGGAGTGTGAACATCTTCCATAAAGTGTTTTCTTTTGTTTTTTTCTTATTTCCACTCACTTAAATAATATTGAATATTTAACCTTAAAAAAATATGTTTTGTTGTAGAAGTCTGATAATCTTTTTTTATTTAAGAAAAAGAACATTGATTTATGAAATTTTATACAAATAAAGTTGAGAAGTATTCGAGTTGATGTGAAAGAGGATAAACCCATATCATCACGGAGACCATGATACCGAGGTTATGTATTGTGAGTTGTTAAATCGGATACAATTAGTTCATTTTAATTAATCATCAACGAAAAATTAATAGAATATTCAATAAGAATTGATGATATATTCATCCACATTGACAAAATTAGACCAATTAAAAGCTATTTGGATGGTAAGCCTATACTTATTCCTTGTAGTTCAGAATATGTCACTTTTAATTATATTCGTTTCGATCGACGTAGATTGTCCATACTCGAATACTATTCACTTTAAAATCAGGTTATCAAAAAAGGCTTGACAAAAGGATCATATGAGTTTAAACATGAAAATATTAATAAAATGATATTCGAATGGTCACCTTAGATCTTTGAAAATTATGGAAGATTTGCTAAAACATTACTCTATACTCCAATATATACTTCGAGTGATATAAAACGCCTAAAATGGAACACTTTTCATTTACGAAAACTCGAGCAGTTCTGTTAGCTTCGAATCCATAACCCACCACAAAAAGAGGGAAAAAGTAGTGGCTAATTACAAACAATATTTTGAATAATGATTCCACCACTACACCAATATGTGATTGAGGTATTATGTAGATGTTTGTAACAGAGTGGTAGTGCTACCACCACTTTTAAATATGATGGTCGATTCAGAATCACTTTCTAAATGTATTTAGAATTTCTGAAATTTTAGAGACATCTATATCTATTATTTTTTTTATTAAATTTCTTATGTTCAGTTTCCACAGCTTCCTCTTCCTCATAACTCTACTTCTTCTTCAAAAACAATGTTTTAACACACACAAATAAATGTTAATATCCTTATAATGTATTGAAATAAAATTGAATAAAATAAAGAGAATATTGAATAAAATTATACGATGGTCGTTTCATAAATACTATTTATAAACAACACGATGTTATTGTATTTCAGAGTGGGGCTTAATCGACTATAATTTCCTTAATCGTTTAAAAATTAACATAATTTTAGTTTTTATAATTTATTTAAACTTATAACGATATTTAAGGAAACTATTTTTCTAAGGATATAATTTGATCTTATTATCCTGGATGAATCAAAAATATTTCTCAATTCTCAAGAAAAGATTCCCATTTATTGTTTGATACCCATCATTATTTATATTTTAAAGCATTTGAAATTTTGTAATTCTTATAAAAATCTGACCCGATTTAAAAAATTATATCAAAGTAAAGTTTTATTCCTGGTTTTATAAATATTCTAAAAATCTTTAATCTCTGATATAAGCGACTGTTCCTGTTTAAGGTCATTAAATATAATTAAGTTAATGATAATGATATTAATGATGGGTTTCTTAAAATTGTTTTATCAGTTTTTTCATCCACTTGCTTTTCACTTCTTTCACTTTGCATTTGTAGATATTTATCTGTATCTGTATCTGTAAGTACAAAATTGTTTTGTTTTTTTATTTTATTTCCAGTTGGTTAGTTAGTGAAAATATATATATCTTTTTCCTTCTTTTCTCTATTGCTTTATTCCTTTTTTTGACAATAAAAGACAATAAGGAAAAACCTTGTTAACTTTTAGTTTTTCATTTTTTTCATTCGTTTCTGTTTTTTTTTTAATTTTTCTTATTTTTATTTCATTTCATTTTGTTTTTTTTCTTTGTTTGCTCTTTAATATTGTGGGAGGGATAATGATATTTTAGTTTAAGCCAAATTAAGACTTAAATAAATTTCATTTAAAATAACATTAACAAGAGATGAAATTTTAACAAAATTTCTAGAAAAAAAGAAAAAAACTTTTTTTATTTTTTCTCCCAATAAGAAGAAAATCAAATTAAATTCATGTCGTTTATTGTCTTGTCTTTAATTTAAATGTTTTTTTTCTGGCTGAAATTCCTTGCTGATTTTGATCCTCTGAAATTTAAACTTGTTTATGTTTATTTGTTGCTTAATTGTTGTTGTTTTTATTACGTTAATGCGCCATTAAATGTTATTTTGATATTCAAAGAAAAAGGGCAAATCGTCAAGATTTCGTTACAGTTTTAAAGTAACAAATACTTTTGAAATATTTAATTAAGAACTTTTTTTAAAAAGGGCACAATTAAAAGGAAATATATACAAATAATCTACACCAAGACGCAGTAAAAACCTTTATATATCATTTTGAATTTTGCAAGATCTTGAGTCATATATCTTAAAGTATTCATTATACGAAGAAGGTATTTTAAAAGGAAGATAATTCAAAAATTAAGATAAAATTTAAATTTTTCGTTCCCTGGAAATTTATGATTTTTTAAGATTCTTCTAACTGTAAATGATAACGTCATAAAACCAATTTTTAAATATCTAAAAACATTTTGTCTGACCTTCAGAAATCTTCAAAAATTAAATTTTTCTCATAAGATAAATTTATTTTCTTCATTTTATATCAATTAAACTGACGCCTGAGGTTTTGAAAAAAATAAATATTTTTTTTTCATACTTTTACTACCTTTTTCAATAAGACCTAAATTTCTATAAAATTTTCTAAGAAGAAGGAAATAATGTTATTCTAGAAACTACAATTTAAAACATTTAATTTCTTCTTTGAAATTTAAGCTCTTATGCCTATTTGAGTTATCATCTTTAACTTCCATTCTATATAACATTACAAACAAGTTACCAAGTTGAAGAAAGGAAGGGGAAAGAAAAACAACAAAATTATAGCAAAAAGAACTTAAATAGCAGATCAACTTTTATTTGTTATTTATTTTCTCTCAAATCTCAGACAAACAACTAAAAGTCAATGTCAACCAAAAGGGAGTTAAATTCGTGATGCCCTTAAGCAAAATGTATACAATAAACATACAATTGTTTGTTGAAAAATAGCTGAAAAAGGCTTTTATAGTCAAACTTAAGTTATGGAAGAAAATATAGAATTTTTTTATTGTCATTTTCTTTTTGGCAACGAAAATTAATTTCATTTAAAATTTTTTATTTTTTGTTTATATAAAAAATATATATTTATTATTTTTTGTAATTGTTTGTTGCCATTAAATAAAAAAATAAATATTTTATTTAAAAACCCAGTTCTAATAAATGTTTTTTTTCTAAATCATTTTTCTTTTTTTAATTTCAGTTGTTTTCTAAAATTTTTATTAATTGCAAACTTGTAGAAAGAGTGAGAGAGGGGGGTGTTGTAGAGAGAGTGCTATTGCTACAATGTTATTTTGTTTTCTAAAACCCCTAAGGACTTTTGCCCGTTAATCAAGGTCATTGAAATGAAAATATTATTATTAAAAACAAACAATTGTTGCAATTAACGCGTTTTAATTATTCGTTTTTTTTTTTAGTGAATTTAGTTTAAAACTAAAAATGTGAAAAATGTTAGAAATTTTTAAATATTTTTCTTGTGAAATATTTTTGTTATATTTGAATAAAATTTATTGCAAATGTTAAAATAATTTTTTAATATTTATTTTTGTATGAAAATATTATCTTTGTTTACGATGCGTATAATTAATATTTAATATTTTTTTGAATATTATATCACTCATACGCTTGTGTAATGTAAAGTAAACAATTATCAACGTTATAGGCCGACAAAAACGATTGTATTACACCCTTTATCACATTGAAGTCTTTATATAAAAAGTATCGAAAAATAGAGATCAACAATCGTAGAATTTGGTTTTTTATTTTATATCTGTGTCCAAATAGATTTTTCGGAAAAAATTCTGTAACTTTTAAACGGATCGAGATGTTTCAATAAGATTCTATGTTTTATTTGAAAGAGTACAGGTATCCATATGGTCATTTGTGTAGTCAGTGACCCTCCAAATTAAGCCATTCCGGCTAAATTTCCATTTCAAAATTCGTTTAGAAATAAAGAAAAAATAAATTTCGTAAATTTTTAACTTTCTTTAAGTTATCGGGCTAAAAGTAGTCCTAAAAAGCTCTTTATGGAGACAAAGTGGTAATTAAAAAAAAAAGGAAAACTAAAACTCGTTTTTATATATTTTTTTAAAAGTCGGAATTCTTTCTGATTCTGTGAAAAAAAGTAAAATTTTTAACTCTGTTTTATACAGGTCGAGATTTTGAGTATTTCCTCGGACCTAGAATTCTCTACTGCTTGATATCCACCTAGAAATTTTATTTAGATATTTTACTTAAAGAAATATTTCCAGAAAACTCTTTTAGAAAAAGGCAAAGTTTTCTGAATTTTTAAGAAAAGAATCAATGTCCTGAATAAAATAATGGAAAAATCGCAAAAACTTCTTCCAAAAAATGTCTATTTCATAATAAAATAACTTTTTATTGGAGTCACATAGATTAATGGTTCCTTTTAAAAATTTTTTATAGATGCCAGATCATATTTTAGCAATTTGTTTGGACCTAAACTGAAGAAGTCATGTTTACAATTTGGTAAAATTTTTATTTTGATTCAAATATCTCTTAAATTTGAAGGGAATTATAAGGAACATCTGTTTGAAAATTTAGCCTGAATTAAATCATGAAATTTTGGTGATCTTTAGGTCCCACAAGTAACACGTGGTCTCCCATATAAACTGAAAAAAAACACATCCAAAGTTTTCATGTCAAAAGTGATTCAAAAATATTGAATATTTCCAAAGTTACAGAAGGCGTTTCTGGGATTCTAATTTATTGACAATAATTTTCATCGATATATAAAAATCTTGCAATATTTCAAAGGAAAATTAAATTATATGGATCAAAATAAAGTTTTCACATGAATTGATTGACTAATACACATAATTGACAGTCATAAAATTTTGTCTCATCATAATTGTTTTCTAAAAAAATCAAATCTTTATTGCAATAAAAATTCAATTCATCTTTAATAAGAAAAAAGAAGAAAATTAAATAAATATAAACAAAAATTAAAATAAATAAAAAACAAAAAGAAATTGTTTACTTGAGTCTTTAACACATAAACCAATACATTAAAAAAAACTCGCACAACAGCAACAACATATATATATTTATCTATGATATTCCTTCCCTTTTCAAAGGTTTATTTCCCCAAGAATTAATATTATTTTTATCTTCATTCTTCATGCTTCTTCGTCTTCTTTTATTTACAAATTAAATTTGAAAACAATTTTGATTCACGTTTGTTCATCAGAGTTGAAGTTAATTACATTAATTTCATCAGCATCA
Organism: Cochliomyia hominivorax; assembly: GCA_004302925.2. NCBI lineage: Eukaryota > Metazoa > Arthropoda > Insecta > Diptera > Calliphoridae > Cochliomyia > Cochliomyia hominivorax. Next base: position 93,104,460 of record PYHX02000467.1, on the reverse strand, counting down.
TCATCATCGTTATCATCAATTTTCTTATTTTCACATGAAAATTCTTGAAAAGAATTTTTAACCATTTTCCTTTTATACATTTTATACACACTTCTTACACACAAGTGTAATCAATGTGTAAATTTTTATAATTGAATATACATATGTATGTTTGTATGTATATTATTTCTCTATATGTGTGTGTGTGTATTATAAATTTGTATGTATGATTTTGCTTAATGTAAAAGTGTTTGATTGGGAAACCACAAAATAAATTTGTTAGAAATGTGTGTGTGTGTTTGCATATGAGTATGTGTAAGTATTTTATTGTCATGATGATTTTGCTTTTGTTTTATAATATATACTTATACATATGAACATATAAATATGTACATGTATGTATCTATGATTTGGTATAAAGCCAAGAAATAACAATACATATTGAGATTTAGTTGCGCTCAACATAATTTTAGTGGTGATAACTATATTTTTAGTGAGAATAACAATATATTTTTAATGAGAATAACAATATTTTTAGTGGTGATAACAATAACTATTGTTGTCAATGCAAAATTATAATGCAAATAAACAATTTTTTTGTTACGGTAACAACATCTAATAACAATAGTATGTTGGTTCTCGTTTATGGTTTTCGCAAACATATTTTTTCTCTACGTGTAAGAAAGTTATGATTCAACTATTTTATAATCTTATAATTCTGTACTCTGATTTTAACTTAAAGGATCAATACATTATGATACAAACAATTGCGTTAGATTTATGCGTTTTAAAATGATTTGTTCTGGGGTAGTGGGATTATATTGAAGCTAAGGGAAATTACAATTACAAAAATACAATTGTGATATTGGAAATTGAAAGTAAAACTAGTTCCACTAAGGCGGTATTTATGAAAGTACGTTAAGAGGGTAAAATCGGTAACTTTATATTATTAAGCAGAAATATGTGTTAAGAAAATAATAAAAATTGCTTTTCTTTTGGGCACCTTTTTGGTTAAGTTATGGAAATAATTTGGTAAAAAAATATGTTTAGGAAATTATGTGGCACTTTTTAAATAACTGTACTTTTGGAATTTATTGCCATAAGTCATCTAAACAATGTATACATGGAATCGCATGGATTACAAGTATTTTGAGCTATTATGGGGTATATTTTGAATATATTTTTTGGTACTTTTGTTTTATCCATATTAAATAATGTGAGATTTTGTGGTAATTTTTGAATTTTCTAAAAGTACTTTTCGTATTATTGACAAAAATTATGCTTAATAATAAAATTAATCACCACCAAGTGTACTATAAGAGGACAGTGAATATTTGTGTATAGTTCACTTCGTTGTGGGGGAGGAGAGGGTAAATGTCGCTAATAAAGAAATAATAAATTACCTCCCAGAACAAAATTCTAAGATGAGTGCTTAGTAAACAAATGTTAGTGGTGTACTTTTTTGACATTCGGATGACTTGTTAGAGATATCACTAGAAATGACTGGGTTATACTTGTTAATACTCGTATGTTATATAACAAAACAATACGTTGTCATACACGTTTTCTTATGAAATAAAATGTTTAGAAAATTTAGCGTTATGTTGAGGATCATAAAAGTTCTCCTAATTTTGGCTTTAATTTTTTTTCCGTGTACAAATAGCTTAATTTTGTTTATATTCAATTACTTTTGATATACAATTTGCAAATATTTCTCTTCAGAATTTTAAGCTCTTAAAATTAACTTGAACATGAGAGCATCAGTAACAGTAAGATGGACAGCATAGCTAAATCGATGCTTTTGATTTGTTTCAGTAATACAGACTCTGTATGGGGACTTAAATAATTCATTTTTGATTTGTGTTGGTGAAGGATATAAAAACACTTCTATGGTAGTCAAAGAGAGAGATGTTTTATATAGCACAATTTGTCTCCACATAACAGCAGTGTTAAAGGTTGGGAGGATAATAAAACAGTAATATTTATATTATCTAAACATTTTTCGGAGCTAAGATCAGTGTCCATCTTGTTTAGAATTGATCAAAAATTATTGAAACATTTATCAAAAACATAATTGAAGGAGTAGGAAAAAAGTGAATAAAGTACTTTTTCAGTGATCTGTAATAATAAACGAGTTCAAAAAAGTGTAAAAGATCGTATAAAAATAGAGCTTTAAGTCATATTTGACTAAAGCAGATCTCAAAAGAATATATAAAACGAGAGGAATTTAAAAGAATTGCAATATATAATCCGTGTACAAGTGATATCTTTCATTTGTTGCAAGATCGTTATAACTCAAAATATGAAGTGGATATATATCTACATCATATGTAATGAGGTGTTTTATTAAATAATCTTTATGAAGAAACTAATCAGATATCAGAGAAGATCGTTGGAAAATTAAAGTTATATAATTTTAGATTTATTATTGGGAATATCCTTCTTAATCGTTTGTCATATAGTTTTTATTATAAATTCCTATATTATGGCTATTTTGCAACAAATGAGTTATATATACATTTTTGTTAATTTCTGATTTAATGTAAATAAATATCAACAAGTGTAGATTTTATGGTAAAAATCTGATTAATATTTCTCAATTTTAAAAATTCTAATGAATTAATGTTTCTAGAATTTCTCAAGAACGACTAAAGATTTTAATCTTTATTATTTCTGAGAAATATGTCTGTTTATATAATTATACGATAAATGCACACATATACAACAAAACAAACCAAAACCCATTTGTACGGGTTAAAAAAAGCTTTTGTTCGTGATTGACAATAATTTAAAATTAAAGATTCTGAATTTCAAAAGTTTTAATAAATTTCTGTCAATTCATCAAAAATTATTTAGAATAAAATATATAAGAAAAATATTGGACTTACCTGCATAAAATAATGGCAGCATATTGAAAATGACCAAAAGTGATAAGAAATATTTGGACATTTTTTGCAAATCTCGATAGAATTTTGTAATAGTGTTGTTGTTGTAGTATTTGTTGTAATTAGTTGTAGTTGTTTTTGAAGAAAATGTTGCAAACTTTTGTAGATGCTGTTGTTTTGTAATTGATGTTGTTGTTGTATTATAGAAGTTTCGTTGTTGTTGTATTTGATTTTGTTGGTTTCTATCGTTAGAAATTTGTTGTTGTTGGGGTTTTTGCAGTAATGTAAATATTGTTGTAGTTGTTGTGTTTGTATTAGTTTTATTAAAGTTGTTGCAACATTGTTTAGCAACATTTCTTTGGCAGCATTTTGTAGTTTCGTTTTTAGTTGTTTGAAAATAACAATTATCATTTGCGTTGGGGCCTGAGGCTGAGAGAATATTTTTAAGGATAATGTTTTTGTTGTTTTGGTTGTTGCTAATAGGCATTTTAGTGTTGTTTTTGTTGCTGTAGTTGTTGCAATAGTATTTATTTTGTTTTGTGTGGATTTTAAACTCCTCAATTCCTTTATAATCATGTAAAGAAACATTATTATAATAATAATTTGGTTGTTGTTTTTGTTGTTGTATTGTCCTGCTGTTGCTGTTGCATCGGCTTCTGTTGTAATTGTTGATGTGTTTGATGTTTGTGGGCACAGATAGTTGTTGCTGTTGTTTTTGTAGTTGATAACATTTTCTTGTTTTATTGGTTGTGCATAAATTGCGTTTGTCAATGTTTGTTGTAATGTTTCGTGTTGTTGTTTTTGTTTCTGTTGCAAACTTGTTTTGTAGCCTTTGAGCACCACCACCAACACCATGATCCACAACAACATCATCTGTATGAAATATTTGTGTTGCAATTGATGTTGCTGCTGTTGTTGATGATTTTTGTGTTGCTGCAGCAGTTTCTGTTGCCTGCGTAAACTTGTCGTATAAACAGTATTCCGCTTCCGTAATTGTACCAGGCCATATTTGTAATTGTTGTTGCAGCTGCAGCTGCTTTTCCTGTTGCTGTTGTTGTTTTGGTTTTTCTTGTGAAATGAACACAACTTTTGTATCAATGTCGTTTTCGTTTTTCGTGAAAACGTATAATGAATTTTCCGTTTTAGTGATAGTGTTTGTTGTTGTTTCTCCAATTCCAATTCCTCTTTCTCGTTTCGTTCACATGAGCTAGAGTTGTTGTTGTTGTTAAATGTTTTTGATTTTGTATAATTGTTGCTGATGCTGTTCGCTGTTGTTGTTGCGTGTTGTTTCCGCTGCTCTTTGTCTTTCCTAATATTTCCGCTGTTATCTTGTTCTCCTTCTTGTTTACGTTCAACTTCCGTTTTGTTACAAAATATTGATAGTTTTTCTTTTTTATAATGATGCTCTTCTTCAATAGTTGATTGAATCGTTGTATTTGTCTTTGTTTTGAATACCGCTGATGCTGATGCTGATGTTGCTGTTGCTTTTTTATTTGATTTTGTTTTTCTTGTATTTGTTGTTTTTGGTTTTGTATCGATATTATATAGAAGCTGTGCTGAGGCCATGTTGTGCCCTAAAAAGCAAAAAAATAAAAAATAGGAAATTTGTTAGGGCCAAAAAGGACTTTATTTCAAGACTTTCATAAAAAAATGTAATAAAAATCAAATTTTTTCCATCACGTTTATAATGCCAACAAAAAATATTTTCTTAAGAATAAAAGAAAACACAACAATACTAACAGACTTCCGGTTACGAAAACGGATGAAAAGAATCAAGTGAAAGGTTTAACTTTTGTGTTTGTATTTGTAATGATTTTGTTGCATAAGTGTATGAATTAAATTTTATATTAAGATTCGTAAAGAAAATATTTAAACTTTCAAATCAAATTTTAAAGTGGCTTATTTATTTAACAAATTGTATCCTTTTGTAACAAGTTTCTACCTCCTCCAGAGAAAAGAGGGGAGAGAGAAAAACAGGATATTATTTTGTATATAAAGAAATAAAAAGAATATGTCATCGTCTTCCAAATAGGAATGTATCTCTATTTGAAATGAAGATAGGAAATATTTGTTTATATGTATGTGTAATCAAATCTTATGCTTTAATGTTGATAAATATCCTGCGATAATTTTTTCCAAAACCAAAATTATTGCATTAAATTTTTACAAAAAAATTCTGGCACATTTCTAACAAATCTTCAACAAATTTCCCGGATGTTAATCTTTTATTAGTTTCTTAATTTTGTCCCCTTTTTACATATATATTCTTTCATCCCTTTTACAAATACAACAACAAGAAGGAAAAAAGTTATTCAATTAAATTGAGATAAAAAAACCCTTAAAATAGAAAACGAAAACATTTTTCAATTCAAGAAATGAAAATAAATATTTTCTTTCATTTAAGTGAAAATAAAAGAAAAAGGAGGGAATATATGAAGAAACACATGTGACTATATTGAACTCAATCAAAACCCCAGACAGACAGAAAGACATTTAGTTAAACCAACCATTTAAACTCAACCACATAAGAAGAAGAGACCAATAACAACCAACCAAAACTAAATAATTTTATAAGTTAACATTTTTTTTTTTTTTTTTGGCAAATTGAATTTTCCAATTTATTTATTTAAGTACTTTCAAATAATAATCAACGAGGGTGGTTTAAAAATTATTAGAAAATGTTTTAGTTTTGAAATTTTCTATACGAATATTAACTGATAAGTTTTTAATGATGAAAATTAAAAATAAAATGAAAAAAACTTCTATAACAAAAATTTCTGGAGAAAACGAAAAAAAAAATTTTTTAACAAAAATTTTTGAAGAAAACGAAGGAAATTTCTTATAACAAAAATTTTTGGAGAAAACGAAAAAATTTCTACAAAGAAAATTTTTGAAGAAAACGAAAAATTTTTCATAATGAAAATTTTTGAAGAAAACGAAAGAATTTTTTGGAAAAAACGAAAATTTTTCTATAGGAAAAATTTTACGAAAAAAAACGCGAAAATTGATTTAATCGAACGATTATTTATTAGAATATTTAAGAAATTTTTTTCACCAAAAATTAAATTTTTTACTAAAAATTCTTGTTTTTACTTAAATTCAATATTTTACTAAAATTTTTTTTCACTAGTAATTCACTTTTTCACGAAAAAATTATTTTTTCATAAAAAATTATTATTTTTTTTAAATTAATTTTTTCACTAAAAATTTAATTTTTCTTAAAAAAATTTAATTTTTCTCTAAAAAATTTTATTTTTCTCTAAAAAATTTAATTTCTCTAAAAAATTTAATTTTTCTCTAAAAAATTTAATTTTTCTCTAAAAAATTAATTTTTCTCTAAAAAATTGATTTTTTTTTGTTAAAAATTCAATTTTTTCACAAAAAATTCAATTTTTTCATTAAAAATTCTTATTTTCACTAAAAATTTAATTTTTCTTTAAAAAGTTTTATTTTTCTCTAAAAAATAGTTTTTTTTTTCTAAATTTTTTTTCTAAAAAATTAAATTTTCTCTAAAATATTAAAATGAGTACTCAAAATAAAAATTTTCATTAAAAATGCAAATTTAAGAAAAATTTTAAATTTTCACAAAATATATTCATATAATTTTTAATAAAAAATATTTTTTTCTTAAAATTACTTTTTTCAATATTTTCACTATAAATTCATTTTTTTTCTAAAAAACTCAACTTTTCTTTAAAAAGTAAAACTTCATTTTTTCTTAAAATATTTCTTTATCGCCTTTTATTGACTTTTTTCAATGAATTTATTCATTATCTATAATTTAACTGAAATTTATTATTTTCTCTTATTATTCCAATCTGAACTCATTTTTGTCTCTTAAGTTCATTAGCAAGTTCAATATTGTATTAAATTTGATTCAAATTTCTTAATAACAGTCAATTGTAGCTCATAAATGAGTTAAATTGATTTATTGGAAAAATGTTTCTGCTCGTGATTTAAAATTGAATTTCTTATCATTTTGCTATAAAATCATTTAATAAAGTTTTAAAAGTAATAAAATTATTGTATTCCAGGAAAACAATGAACAATTTTTCTAAAATACGATTAATAAATAAATCTCCAAAGGATATGTAATTATCAAAAAAATAACTAAAATAAACGTATGACCATGACTAAATAAAAGCTTAAGGACTGAGAAAAATAATAATAGTATGTTTTCATTTTCAGGATACAACCAAAATAAAAATGTCCTTTAGATTACACTGGGCAAATTTACGTTTAATAAAAGTTTCATTTAACTTTTTTTAATAAAAAATTAGAATGTTTTACAAGATGATATTTGGAATGTAATAACATATTCTTCACTTTGAATTCACTTATTAAATATAACCACCAAAGAGCTTTTCCTAAACCCTTCACTTTATTAAGACTTTATTTTTTATACCAATTAAAGCTTTTTAACAATGCAACTTTCATAACAGAAAACTTTGGAAATAATTTATAACAGTTTCAAGGCAAATAACTTTAAATGTTATACAAACATCATAAATTTGAACCAAATTTATATCCTTAAAGCTTTTACCTAAAGTTTTAAAAGCTTAAAGTTTTCTAGAAAATCCATTTAAGCTTTCAAGGGTTGAAGTCCTTACTAAACCATTGTAATGTATTCATTAATTTCTAACTTTATATATTCCATTAATAAAACTCATATTTACATTAAAAGCTTTTTTTCATATTCATATTCATTTATTTTAACTGCCCATAAAAATTATTAAGTAGATAAAGAAAAAACAAGTATTATAAGAAAAAATAGTTTAATAACTAAAAATATTGCTATTAAGGGACCATCATCATCCAATTTAAGTACTTTTTTCTAAATAAAAATATTTTTCAATATAAAAATTACTTTTTTTATAGTCAATTTTTAAGTATTTCCCCATCCTTTTTTGCATTTTGTATGTATGTGTGTTTGTGTTAAAACATAAATTGGTTTTTCATTCAACTCTAGAGAATTAAAGGGAAATTAATTTTCGGTTTCAAATGTTTATTTTTGATTAACTGAAATTTGGAAATTTATTACAGTTATTATCTCTTAATCGAAAATGAAATAAATAATGAAATTCAAAATTTCTTAATTGATACAATTAAAGGAGGAATTTACATAAGAGTTAATAAAAAAAGAGATTTATGCTTAATTTGGAATTGAGAGATTAAAAAAATTAAGAGATCAAAACTTTTATCAAGCAGTGAGTTTGAGAAAATCTGAAAACACTTTTTTTTTAATATCTTCGGAAACAATATATACACTGTTGCGTTTTCCTATGAACGCACATAACATTTTTTAAGGATTTAAAATTAATAAAATAAGAAAATATTTAAAATATTGTTAATTAACTGCCATTTTTAATGGTATTTTTCCTGTAAACACACTAAATTTTAACAGTCTCTATATAATTATTTCCTCTCAAAATTGATTTACTTTTAGTTTTAGCTCTGTTAAAGTCATTATGCTTTCATTTTGGGCATTAAAGCTTTACGGATCATGTATACACATAATATCTCCGTTGAGTTTAAGTCAGGACTGCAAGCTGCTCAGTTCAACAGAAGTATGCTGTGTTAGTTAAACCATGATATGAAACGCTTTGAAACATGAACAGCAGCAATATCTTGCTGGAGTATCAAATCTTCATCCATTTTTTTGTCTAACAATATTAGAACAAAGCAAATCAAAGATCTGTCAACTCAGGAAAATGCATAACACTACCATCACCGAAATTAAGTTTTGTTATCCTTGGAAGGTCCTATCCTTTCTAACCTAACCACCTACCTTTTGGAATGTTTAATTTAACAACTAATTTCTCTATTGCAACATCTTGAAATGAAAAAATAATAATTTGAATTTTTTCTTGATCGGACAGAAAAGTTCCCTTGAGCATCTTTAAAAGTTATGAAAGTTAATCGATTAAATAAGAAAACACTGTAGTCAAATGTAATTTAATTTAAGAAACTGAAATTTATTAAATTTTATTTTTTGTATTTTACAATACATCTGCTTCAACAAACAACCAGACTAAGAAAATATTTTGTTTACCTTAAAAAAAGTACCGTTAATTTGCCTGCCATTAAAATTCTACCTCACATTTGGTTAAAAACAATAAAGATGAAATAAGAATGGAGACAAAACTTTAATGAATTTATAAGAATATGCAACAGTGTATACAAAAATTATTGTGATAAGTGTTGGAAAGAACTGTTGACATGGCAAAATTTTGAAAGTTTAAAATACAGATGTAAATAACTCGAAGACTAAAAGAGAGATTAAACATTTTATAAGGCCTAGTCAAGGTCTATAAAATTAAAAAAGGTTTTTAAAATTGAAAGAAAAACAAACATAACCTCCAAGGATTCCCTATAACTACAACTCTGCCCATGGTACTCTAATGGTGTAATGCTACTTTCCTCTGCAAAAAATTGTGTTAATTTTATGTAACTCCATTGTGCTGGTCAAAAGTTACAGATTTAATTATAAAAAAATGAATCTGTACCACTGTTCGGTTTTCCACCTCAGCAGTTCTTAGTGACTATTTTGGACTAGTTATCATACAGTTTAAAAGCTTGTGACTAGTCTTTTTAACAAGGGCTTGTTTTTGGAGGTAACCATATGCCTCTTTTAATTTATCTTCATAATACACTTGGGTGCACTTAATTTCTCTCTAACAGACACTTTTTGGATATGAATTGACTTATGATTTATTTTATGGTCATACGGGACGATTACTTGCTTTATGGCCATAAGTGTATCGTGAGATACCATTCAAATTTCTTATTGTCTCCCTATCATACACCTTGTGGCGATGAACCAAAAATTCTAAATTCAAAGGCCAAAGATCTCGAGAGTTCTCGACAAGTTTTAGAATTATTTTTGTTTACAAATTTCAGTTAGCGGTTCGTTCCATTGTTTTTCTAGTTAATACTTTAACTAAAAAAAACAACTTTAGCAACAACTTTAGATTCCACATCAAAAGCAGTGGCGAATAACATAACTCGTTTAGTAATTTAACTTTGTTCGATTGCTGCTAAAAAATAATACAGAAAATGGACCTTCAAAAATAAAATTTTAAAAAATTCGAAGGATAAAACTTTACAAATATCGTAAACTACCACGTACTTTATAACAACAAAAACAACAACAACTAAATGTATATTTGTCGACAACAAAACAAATATTAATTTTATATTCAAAATTTTATTTTTTTCTCCTTTTTCCTCCATTCAATACATTTACACATTACACAAATACATATCTATCGATGACCAAAATATTGAAAAAAGCAAGTGAGAATGCAATTCCGAATCTTAAATACCCTTCAACACAAATGCGTATGATTTACATTGTTATGTATCATACTTACACACTCACACATACACTTACAGACGTATACATTATATAAACGTTTTTCTCAAAAACAACCCAAGAACACTTAATGAATCATAAAATCTGTTGTATTTTTTACTATAACATTTTCTCTACTGAACCGATTTTAATAATTTTAGAATGGGAATAAAGTACACACAACTTAATATTGGGACAAAATTTTATTTTAATTTATAATTAAAAATTTTATAAAAGTTCTTTTCTGGAATTAAGAGGTTGTCTCAGATATCGATCTATATTTGTTTATTTACTGAACCGATTTTGATTTTAAACTAGGAAACAATCTCAGGACTAAACAAATACTCCAGCCAAATTTCATTAGCTCTGTCAATTATTGTGGATGTGAGCATGCCAACATCTAATTTGATGCAGGAATATATACGTCATGGGGTCTGAGATGATTACATTTAGCATTACACGCGAAATGACAAAATTTATATACTCTCTTTACCACTGGTGTTGGTGTAGGGTATAATGAAATAAATTTATCAGTTAACTAAATTTATTATCAAACCTATAAACTCTGATATTTGTTTTATATTGTCTTTGTTGTTTTTGTTATTACAGTACATGTGTGTGCATTTACATACATATCACCATAACCACATAACATTTGTATATTTGGTTTATCTATGTGTGTTTGTGTGTGTGCGCAAAAAAGAGAGATATTTTATTTTTTGCTAAATAAGCACAAATAAATATTAACTAAGATTAACAACTAAATATAATAGAAGAGAATAGTAAAAAAAATAGTGAAATGTAAACATCATCAGTCAACGGCAGCAACAACAAATGAGGACAACAAAAACAAAATTAGCAATAGCAAAAACTATTCAACTAAAACTAATACAATAACAAAAACTATTCGAATGTAAATTACCAGAATGCAAATTTTATTGAACGGATAAAGAAATTGTGTTACATTGACACAATTTTTAATTGGCACAAACATCAATCAGCTTATTAAAGCTGTAAATTTGTATTCAAATTTAAAATACAAGTTAAAAGCTGAAATAAAATTATTAGAAGCATTTAAGGAATGAGATCGTAAAATTTCTTACTCACCATTTTCATTATAACTTTTTAATCAAATATTATTCTATATTTGTTTGGATCAAGTAAACTTTGTGAAACATATTGTTTTTATACAAGGTTCAAAGAGCTCCTGACAAAACGCTGTTATGTTACTGATGCTCGAGGGAATGTTGAAGAAAAATTTAGCATTCAAAAGCTGTCAAAAGTTTTCGCAAAAGTTCTCGATATGGGGAGCAATATGCAGTAGCGGCAAACAAAGTCAATCATTTGTTACAACGGGCTCTATAAATACTGAAATTTTCTTCGGAAATGTTAAAACAAGTCATCTTCCTTGCTTTTGATCTGATTTGGCTTTCTGTAACTATATTTAACAAGCTCTTAAGTAGTACAAGGACAATTATTTGGTATCAGTACCAAGAGAGGCAAATTCTGCCCGGAGCTAAAGGGAAGTGAAGAGCTATTGGGCTCTTGTTAAAAGAAATTAAGAGCAAAATGACAGAAACTCTTTTAAAATTTTCGAAAAAGTGTTCACTAATAATTAAAACTATAAAAATATTTTTTTTTTATAAATTGTAAACATAATTTAAATGAAGAAAAATAAAACTGTAAGTTAAGAATTTTTCGATCCACTCCTTAGTATTGAAAAAATAATTATTTTTAATTTGTTTCTAAATTTCTTTGTTATAATTCTTATTTCACATCCCTGAGAGTCAGATATCAGCATTAGAGTCTAAGTGTATTTGTGTAAGTAATCAATAAGTGCGTTTTTCATTTTTGTTATTTTCCTATTGCACTTAAAGAAAAAATTGTTGTTGAAATGTGTACATCATTGTATTCTTCAATCATAAATATGTTTATTACAAACAAAATATTATAATATATTTTTAGTTTTGTAATAATGATATGTTTGTAATGAATACACTGTTACATTTTTCTACAAACACATAAAACTTTTTCCTAACGAATTAGAAAAAATTAAACAAGAAAAATTTTAGATGGAAAATAACATTTGATTAAATCAATTAAAAACTTTATTTTTTATGTCTTTTAATTTTTTAATTTAATTTGAGAGTTTAACTGCCATTTTAATGGTATTTTCCTATAAACGCACTTAAGTTTATCAATCGCTTGTGGATTACCTTAAAAATATGATCTGGAATTGATTTAAGAAGATTGGAATTCGTTCCAAAATTATTTGAATAAACTTTTCGGGGCATGTATCCCCAAAAATTTTTCATTAGGTTTAAGTCCAGAATTCAAACCCGCCAGTCTAAAAGAGGTATGCTGTGTTGATATAGACAGCTTTAAAACATGCATCGCAATATTATCCTGCTTGAATATGCAAACTTTATCTATTTTTCATCAATAAGAGAAGAGGACATCTGACAGCAATTCCTTATAAATTGTGTTATTTAAAACAAATTTTAGATTTGCCAACAGCAGAAAATACTGCCCAAACCATAACACTACCACGAGCCAGGATAAAATTATCCTTTTCCATTCCTCTACCCATTTTAAGCACTTTTGTGCGAATTTTAGACGATTTTTTTGAGCACTGGCTTTCACTTCATCACAGGTTGCTTCTTGATTTATAACTTTAATCTTAATTTTTTTTAATTTTATAGTTCTCTTGGCAGGTTTCCGAACATCATAATTCTGTCGTTTTTTTAATGAATTTAAGCACCACAATTTTGTAACCCTTAATTAACAATTTCTCTACTACAACATCCTTGATCATGAAAAAATGAATTCGGATTATTTCTTGATCGGACAGAAAACTTTCCTCGTAAATTCTTTCCTTGAAAATTCTGTAGTAAAATTGAGATATTTGTCATTCACAACATACCGTTATTTATAAGAAATAGAATATTACAATAATATGCGTTTATAGAAATATTCCACATAAAAAAGCAACAATAACATTTGTATTCAAGGAGTAGGAGTTTTACGACAACAAAAACAAAAATTAAAAAAGAAACCGTACACACAAACACACACACACATATACATCCTTTTGATAAACACAATGACAAAGTTTCATTTAATTTTTTTTCTGAATTTTCTTGTCAGTTACATATTTTTTTCTGGTGGTTCATGATCCTGTAATGTTTCTACTTAAACTACTGTTTGGTCATAATGTTGTTACTGTACATACAGCAACAACTATAGTTTTTCTTGTTGCTGTCATTATTTTGCTGTTGGTTTTTCGCCTTACAAAAACAGACAAACAAACATTGACCAACAACTTTATTTCTATTAAATGTTTTACTTTAGTTTTTCATCTTCTCCTTTTTATAATTTTTTTTTATTTCTTTTACTCATCTCATTTATTATCAATGTAATGTTACTATGTGTGTGTGTATGAGTGTTTTGTGCGTGTGTGATTATGACCATGATAATGACGATGATGATGTTTTTACCATTAACTTGAGAAAAGAGAAAGTTCATTTGCACGTCGGTAAATGGAATGTTAGTATGTGTGCATATGTAATTTAGTTTTGTGTATTTGTGTTTAACAGTAACATATACATATATAATATAATAGATACTTTGATATTAAGGCCTTTAATAAAACGTTGTTCAGAAAAGGGTATCATATCGCTTAATTATTGTCTTAGAAAAATAATATCAAAATTTTATAATTTTTTATACCCCCAACACCACCACAAAAGGTGAAGAGTTCAATTTCGCCTTAGTTTTTGTCAAAGTCCTGAGAAGTTTCCTTTTTATAACCAGTATATTAAAAGATATAACCCGATATCTGAGACAACCTTTAACTTTAAGCGAGAACTTTCGTAAAATTGCCAATTATAAATAAAATAAAGTTTTGCCGTTATATCTGGTTATATATACGTTATTTTCAAAATCTGTTCAGTATAAAAAGAGTTTTAGCCTAAAATATTGCTTATTTTATGACTTATTAAGTTTTTCTCTGTTGTATTTAAGAAAAACTCTTATATTGTATACGTCTGTGTTTCAATCATATGCATTTGTAGTAGAGAGTATTGAAGATTCGGCATAGCCGAATAAAGCATTCTTACATGTTTATTAAATTCAATATATTTTCCAGGATAATTGTACAAAAAAATATCTTTTACACAAAAATATTTAAGGCCCTTGTTTACCTTAAACACTCGGGTGTGAATTGCAGGCGTTTGTGGTTGGAACTCTTTAAGACTTTTTTCTTATACTTTTCCCTTTGGGAATAAAGTCCAAGCCGAAGAAGAAAAAGAAATCATAAATAAATACATAAAAATGTTCATACATTTGCAAATGAACACACTTTTATACAGCTAATTCTTGTGGGCGATTTACAGTGTGTCCAAATCGATATTTTTTGGTTACAATTCTGCGAACCTTCAAAGTTGGCCATCTGAAGTATGTTGATTTCTAAAAATTCGTAAACAATTCATTTATGAAATGAAACAATAAAATATATGTTTATACATGGAGAGAAAAAATATGGTTTTGGTAACCATAATCGAAAGTCAAGGTATTTGATTAGCTATTATGGTTGTCTCTCTTACATAATATTTTGGAATAGACCAACAGAAAATGGATATATCACCAAAAAATATTGTTGTTTCACAACAAAATATTGTTACACCACAATCATATTATGGTTGTGAATGCTGAAACACATACGACGTCAATATTACACACGATAATATGAAATAAAAAGGACGCTTTATTGAACTGCTGACAATTTTATTGTTATCAAAATAAATTAACAAATATTTTATTCCCAATAAAAATAGTTTTGTTGAAATTCTTGAAATTGTGCTGTAAGAACAATATTATTGTTGTAACTATGTCTTTAGCAGCAATAAGCCATGTTATTTTATTATTATTATTATTTTATTGACAATAACTTTTTCATTTTATCGAAATAAATAATTAATTCAATAACTGACATGTTGGCTACAACAATAAATGGTTAATACGAAAATAGTAGAGTTGCGACGAACACATTGGAAAGATGATTTTCTTTTGCACATAATTAGAAACTCTATACTATTATATTTTCCATTTAAATAACCTAATCACCTAATATACTTTGACCAAATCAACACAATTAAAATACCTCATTTCTTACCATCTGAAATTTCATTAGAATACATTTAACGGTTAAAGATTTAAATAATTATTTCCAAAAAATATTTACTTCAACCCACTGTACGAAAGTGTGTGTGTGTGTGCATGTGTGTTTAACTATAAAGTTTTGTGAGTGTTAATTGCTGTTTGTCTTTTGTTGGTTGACATGAAAATCTATTGTTGTATTTGTGTCGACATTTATCATTGTTAGCGTAATGTTATGTGTCTTCCATTAAAAATTGGACACACCTTGATGAACTTTTTTATAGAAATGAAATGGAAGAGATTATAAAAAATATATTTTGGAGGATAATGCTCAGTTTTATTTGATTGTTAATTACTCAAATATACATTTTGTAATCAAATGAAATAATTTGAAATAATTTTGAATAAACTAAAGTACAATTATTTCGCTGATATGAGCAGGTATTAAATACACTGGGCAACAGTATTAGAATAAGGCACTATTTTGAATAATACTGTGCTTTAACTTTTCATATCGGTTCAGTTTTTTTAATGAACTTTAAAATGTTAAAAGATTTGCAACTTTGCAAATTATAAGATAAACAAAATGCTTTGCTATCTACACCATATTGTTGGGTATAAATAGTGCCTACAGTGGGATTCGTTGGACCCATCCTCATAAAATTTTGCACAATGATTGAAGTTAATCAATTATATAACATTTTATTAAACCAATTATATAACATTTTATTGACAATATAATAAAAAGTGGGATTTCTGCACATTAAATGGATAATCGAAAGTGATACTGAATGTGAGCTATGTAAAATAACAGACCGACCCTTGTGAAATTTAACACATTACTACAATACTTATTTGTCTCAAAAACAAATTGTTTTAAATTTATGGCTTTTATCGGCTAAAAAACCCACTCATGAAGGACATATATCTTTAAAATTGTGAGCTGTAAAGCTTTATATGGACAGCCAGCCAAACGGACGATCATTCAGGATTACAACAAATTTCTTTCCATATATATTTGTGTAGAATATAGGACTCTAGGGACGATTCAACCAGCTTTGCATAATACGTCCACGGCTCTTTCACTGTAAAAATTATTATACAGGGACGATAAGGTAGCTACGGCATTTGTGGATCGATCTTTTTGTAATTTGCAATTTTAGTTAAAATATCTTCATATTTTTTTATGGGCTTAAAGTCCCATTCCGGAAAAACAATTGTACTGCAACTGAAATATTGGACCGCTGCAAAAATTGTCACGGCTAGATAGATGGACAAGCGGATAGAATTCGACTCAGAAAGTCGCTTGATATACCCTAAGGTGGGAGGGAGTAGCATTATTTTTTTCTGTGTGATGCCAAAGTTCCACATAAATGGATAACACCCCAACCATCTTCAAATTAGTATGATACTTAGACTAAAGTAATATTTTAATCTATTTCTTAATTTTGGAACTTGATGCTCCCAATGTTGGGGAAGCTTATGTGGATACATACAAGAAAAATATCCCATATTATATTCCAATTTCATGACAAAAGCTTTATTTATTATTTATGGTGTTTATACTATTAAAATTCACGTCTATCAAAAACTTATTTAAAAATATTTTGAAGATTTACCAAAATGTTATAATACATTTTCAATAAAAAAAGTTTTTACCCAAAAACTATTTGTCAGTTTTTATTCACTCATTTTGTATTCAAATTTTCCCAAAATGTTCACGTATTTTCTAATTTTCATAATTTAAAATGAATTCACATTTTGTTTTTGGAGATATTCTGTATGAATTCATACTATTCCGTTTCATACTATTCCGTTAAAAATATGAATGTATATGAATGCATGTACACATACATATGCAAACAATCGCACACACACAACAATACATTAAGCAATAAATTTATTCCTTTCGGTATTGTTGTGGATGCCACTCGCTTCTCATAAATTAGTTTATTGTTGTAAATTTTAATTAAAAGTTTTGTAAAATATTACTGCAAACAACAGTGTTGGGCAAAAGTTGATATGAAATTCACTAACTTGTTGATAATTACGATTGATTTATATTCAAGTTGACATCAATAAACATAAAAGAATAATTTGTTTGTTTAGAATTCAAGAAATGTCACAATTAGCTGTTAAAGGTCCCTAACTAGATAAATGATATTTGGAACACGTAAGAATGCTATATCCGGTTATGCCGAATTTTCAACATTCTCCACCACAAATGGGTGCTTCTCTCTTCCGTTGCTAAGGTGACAGCACTTGGCCGAAGAATTTCGGGTCATTCTGGTAAGAAGAACCGGCTGTCACGGGAATGTATGAATTGTATTAATTCGTACATGACAGCATTGAACGACATTCACAGAGACGCCTCAAATTCCGTGGTTTCAAGCAAGAGTATTTCTGGCACAACTGAGATCGGGATGGAGCATTAGGCTCAATGCCTTCTGGTTAAGTATTGATCGTGCCGTCCCAACCAATGTCCTGCAAGTGATCAAGGACCACATGATACACGACATCTATTCAACTGCCAGTCCAATCCAACCTCACTCTGTCCTGAAGATCTATGGACACAACCAGTCGAGGTTGCCAAATTCCTAGGCCTGGAGTTGAACAACAACATGAACCAAAATTGATAAATCTACTATTTATTTCCAACAACAACAAATGGGCGCAATTTAAATACTTTATGTATCGTATATACACTCTCTCACATACACACACAATATATAAAAGTTTTTCTTATATATAACACAGGAAGACTTAATGAGCTTTATTTTTAGCGATAACTTTTTTATCCTGAAGCGATTATGAGAAGGTTTGGAATAGATATTAATATATAATTGACAATTTTACGAAAGTTCTCTCGAACTTAGAGGTTGCCTGAGATATATAGACTCATATCTTTTGATATACTGAACTGATTTTGGTTTTAAATCGAAAACTTCTCAGATCGACGGACAGACAGACGAACATAGCTAAATCGACTTTGATGCAAGAATATATATATATATGGAATAACAAAGTTAATATACCCTCTCAACCACTTGAACTGACTTCAGTTATAGAGGATTAAAACTGATACTAATTGAATTCACATTTTAAAATGTCATACGTTCTAGTGAGATAATTTGAATTATTCTCGACTGTAAATAAAAAAAAAACAGACAACAATGCGAATACATGTAATCATGTATTCACGCATACATGTAAGCAAAAATTGTCATTTAACCCATTTATGGTTTGAAATGATGATTGCAGTGGTAAACTTTAATTTTAACAGGGGAATGTTTACTATTGTTAAAATGACTCTAATTACAAGAATTAATGATCACAATTCTAAAATTATAAAAAAGTGAAGGACCAACATCTCAGTAGGAGTTATTTATTTTTAATTGTAAACAATTTTATTTTCAATTTAAAAATAAAAAACTGAATTGATCGGATGATCAGTCTTACACACATTTACACATATATGTATGATGGTATGTAAGTATGTTTGTTTATACCTAAATTTATGTCGGATATTTCCACTTTTCATGGTAACTGAACATTTTGTTTGTATTTGTTTGTTAACGTACGTAAGCGAGTAAGTTTGTTTGTATAGGATACGCATACAAATAACACATATGCAGCTATGAAGTAACAGTAAAAATTGTGTATTTGGATGCGGTTTATTGTGAACAAGTCATAAAACATTCTGCCAAACCATAACACTTCTTTACATTTTATTATTTTTTTTTGCAAAAAAGGATAATAAAACATAATTAAAACCAAACGAAGAGCGAGTTAAAATTTTGGAAAAAAAACATAACAAAAAATAACAAGAAGATCATAAATTAAAATCAGCTGAAATTCTAGATATTTTTTGTCACATTTTTATAATTAAAATTAGTGGCTGAATAATAGATTTTTATTACGGTGAATGAATGATTGCATTAGAACTGAACTAGAACTGAACCAGAACTGAACTAAAACTGAACTAAAACTGAACTAGAACAAAACTAGAACTGAACTAAAACTGAACTAGAACTGAACTAGAACTAAACTAAAACTGAACTAGAATTAGAACTACTTATCATTTTTAATTATATTCCTTAGTATAATTATATTGTATGCCCTATTGAGCATTTTAGTCTGTGTTTAAGCTAATTTGTGTCGATGTTAGTGGCACTCAAAGTGTTTGAAAAGAATTCTCATTATTTTAATGTAATTCAGCACTACGAACAACTACGGCTGTCTGACTGCTTTGACTGGCAAAATATTTGTTTTTTTCTCGTGTTTTTTCTCTTTCCTTTGACAACTGGAAAATTTATTTGTGTTTTTGTTTTTCTTAATCCTTTTTTTTAGCGGAAACTTAGTTTTTTTAATTAACTTACAAACGTGAGCATTTTTTTGTATAAAATGTTCCTGGTGGTTGCACACCTGCAATCAAAATAATGATCTTTATCCTCATCATCATCAGCCAGAAAACTCAACATAAAAACTATAAAGAAATTCAAATGCAATTTAAAAATTTACATGACGGAAAAATTGAATAAAAATCTAAACAAAATCTAAACAAGGACGAAGACTAACAAAATATATACCGCAAAAAACGGAAGAATAATGAAGTGGGTTATGTCCTATAGGGAATGCACTACTTCGGTAGATACAGGTCATAGATTTGAATCTGGTTTTGGGTGTAACTATTTCATTCCATTCACTAGTTTTTTGTTGATTTTAAATATTAGAATTTTAAGGACACCAGATCAAACATTCAGGATGAATTGGGGTTGAAAAACTAATGGAATTGTTTAACTTATATTTAATTTTTACTTCGTCATTAATCCATTTCTATTGACTTTACACTCTTTATGACAAACTTAATATGCCCTCAATAGACCCTTGTGATCGTGCAGGGTATAAAAATAAATAAAAACTATTCCAAAGTTTTTTCATTCAATGTTTGAAAATGTTTGGTTTCTCTTTTTGTCTGATTTTATGGTTTAGCGAAAAAAACACTAAAAATAAGAAAAAACATAAAATTCATCTAATTCTAACAAAAAACAACCCAATTTTATGGTGGAAAGTGATGATGATGGAGAAAATAAAATTAAAATTGTTTTTGTGGCAGGACAGACAAGCGAACGGTCAGACGGTCGATTATTCAGCACGTATAAAATCTAACACGATTAAGCAGAAAATATAAAAGAAGAAAATGAAAAAAAATTGCAGAGTAAATAGATTTTTCTCGTTGCGAATCGAAGGAAAAAAAACGAAAACTTCTCATAAAAAGTGAAAAATCACATACTTTTTGGAAATTCCAAGTCGTTGTAGACCAAAATAGATACTGCAAAAAAATGTGAAATAAATAATGGACACGTACTGTTTTGTAAGCCTGATAATAACGAGTGTTGGCCGCATGTTTAATGTCATAAATGAAGTTATTAGTTTTATGACAGAAGCACGTTAGAGCTTTTTGGAAATCATCATTTACCATCTGTTTGGCCAAGTAAATCATTTTCAAAATAGTTTTTCGATTTTACCGTTATTTACTCAAAATTCAATTTATGTAAAAATTAAATTTTTCGCAATTTCGCACTAAAAATTAAATTTTTAATTAAAAACTTAAATTTTCTTTAAAAATTTTAATTTTCTATAAATATTGAATTATTTAGCTAAAAATTTAAATTTTCACTAAAAATACGATTTTTCACTACAAATTAAAATTTCACACTAAAAAAATTATTTTTTCCACAAAAACTCAAATTTTTGCTAAATTTAGAAAATCGAATTTTTTCGTTATTTTTTCTTTTAAAAAATTTTTGCAAGAAAATTAAATTTCTCAATAAAATTTAATTTTTCACTAAAAATTTAAAATGTTCACAAAAAATTAAAATTTTCATGAAAAATTCAAAATTTTACTAAAAATTTTATATTTTCATTCAAAATTAAATCTTTACAAAAATTTTACAGAAAATTAAAAATTTAATTTTCAATAAAAATTTAATTTATCACTTGAAATTTAATTTATCACTTGAAATTAAATTTTTCACTTAAAATTTTATTTTTCACTAAAAAATGGTTTTCACTAAAAATTGAATCTTTACTTCATATTAAATACAAAGTTCCTTTAAAAATTCAAATTTTTCATTAAAATTCAAATTTTCATTAAAAATTCTTCAAATTGGCCACTGGTACTGAGCATAGAAATATTTTATTATTATCTCATATTTATTTTAGGATTTATATTTTTATATTTATTTTTTAAAAATTATTCATAGTTGCGGTAATTTACTCTCCGCATTAAAAAAGCAGGGGATGTTGGTTTTTGCCACTTTAACATTTTTTATTTTTAATTTTTGTCATATAAAGATATAAAACTAACAAAAAACCCATAAATAAAATCCAAAAAAGAAATTCTGAGGACTGCAAAAAATAAATTGCCAACATTATTTTCAGAGTCTAAATTGTTGTTTTTAAAACACCCAAACGAAATATTTTTTTTTATTTTTACTGAAAATAAAAAAAAGAGTCCTCAAACACTCACAACCACCAGCCATTAAAAAATAAAATACAAAAAAAAAAAAAACTATTTTAATTTTTTCAAAAAAATTTTCTCATTTTGTGTTTTTGTTTAATCTTTATAATAACAACAACGCAAAAATTTGCTTTAGGTTGCTCAAAAGAGACTCCTCTTTTGGCTTGCAACTTGCAACCTTATTATTAGCAACAGCAATTGCAATAACTACAACAACAACACACAAACTAAAACATATACAAAAGAAGTGAATTTAATATGTAGACGAAATGTGTGTATGTGTGTGTGCAGCACTCATTTGTTACACGTACCATGAAACACATTGTACCAAAAAATAATAATAATTACTAACACATACACTCTTATACTCCTTGTACTCAAACTTGTAAATAGCACTTGCACACACTAACACACATATACATACACATGCAGCTTATTTTAGACTAAACATGGTCTTATTATAAAAGATTACAGCGAGGACTTTAATGAGGAATTTAGAAAAAAGGAAACGAAAAAAGGAGTTTTTTTAAATCTACAATTTTGAAGATTTTTGTTAATGAAATAGTGAATAAGTGATCTTTGACGGTGTTCAAAATTTTCTATTCCTCGAAAATGTTTTCGTTTGCACTCTTAAGATTTATGAATTGAGAATAATAATAAGTATTTTATTATTATTTTGTTTTGTCGTTTGTCGAGTTGTAGGTGTAAAGTCGTTATCATATTTGGTATCATAATAACAAACACGTTCTATTATTTTACTTTTTTCATCTGCTTATTATAAAAAATCTTCATATAAAACAGAAAATTAACACATTTTCTGGGACAATTTAAAGGAAGGAATTTTTTTTCAGATTTTTTTGTAGATAAAACTTGTGATTAAATTCGAGAAAAATATGTGTATAAAATACTACTACTGGAGCCTTATGGTGCTATAACTCCCGCATAGTGTATTTAAAAAATCGACATTTTCAGCAAACCGGTTCTCGAGTTATTCAAAAATGGGCTTTTCATAAAAACCGCTTTCGTATACAGTGTTGAAAAACCCGGTTAACCGGTTTTGGTTTGATTATTATAAATTTTTTTAAAAACATTATTTTTCTATTAGAGAAACTCTGTATTTAAATTTTAAACATAAATTATAGGTCCATATCTCTTTACCCCAAAAAAATGTATATTGCTGAATAAAAAATCTTGCAGAATCTCATTTAATTATTTTTATTGTTGTGATTATATTGTAAACATACAGACACAGCGCAATCGATTCAAAATATGATGTTTAAGAATGTATTCAGTAATTTGCTCTTGTAACACACGGAATGAAAAATGTTATATTTTATCAGTTATGTCGGAATAAATAACAAAAATGAAGTTGAATATTTTAGTGAAAAACTCAAAAGTGCCTTCCATTAAAAAACAGTTAACCCGACTGTTGAATAATCCGAAAATTAAAATTATTTGAAACCGGTCGGTTTCTGTAACGCAAAAACCCGGTTTACAGTTTCGGTTTCCGAATAGCCTGCTCCCGAAGTTATAATGTCATAGTTCGCTACTACCGTTATGTTAAATTTCATGTAACCATTTAAACGATCGAATAGTTATAGACTAATTTCCCAAAAAAAAATCGTTTCTATTCCACTGTGCACTCCATTATACATTCTCCAAGTAAAACCTTTCTATAATGATGTGATTGGATTAAAATTATAAATCTTTAACGATAATAATTATTAAAATGTTTAATTAATTATATTTATTTTGTACGAGGGGTATCTGTGTCCTTAAACTATCCCTCCTCTGCTTGTTTGCCTGTTTAACAGTTCAATTGTAAATTAATTGGAAACAATTTTTTATCTCTCATGGGTAATAGTTCTATAGATATTCCACAATTTATATTCGCTCCTTAGTGAGAAAGGATACCTTTTCCCAAGGTCCTATTCGACCTTCAACTGATTAAGTCTATATAATTGGTCTATAACTTAAAAAAAAACAGTTCTTAAAAAAGTGATTATCTTTAAATAATCGATATTAATCGCTTTGTATTTGGTTTCCCAGGTCTAAGTACGGTGTTATTTGCAGCTTTTTTATAAGGGATTTTTAAAAGATAAACTTAAGTATTGTAGTTGATTAAAGTATCTCCCCTGTGATATTTCAGTTAAAAGATGTATCCCCTCCTGACTCAACATCAACGTTCGATTTTTTACAGTGAATAAATTTGATAGATATTCCATTCCAAAAAAACTGCTTTCATTTAAAGAAGTGAAGTGTACAACAAATAAAAGCCTGAAGTCCCAAAATAGTTTTTACTTTGCCTCGTGTAACTGATATTTGTAAGGAAATTGTGACCAAGAATCTGGCTGAATATTAATGAATCAATTGTTTTAGATATTAATTTTTAGATCATTGTCCAAAGAAAGAAATTTGTAAACAATTTCAAGATCTTGGATTATAATTTCTATGACCATTTAGGTCATTCCAAAATTATATTTACATAATTTATATTTATTTGATCAAAAAAGTGAAACGAATTCAAAGAAACATCTAAAAGGAGAAGTATATAATTCGACTTATCAAAAAAGAATGAAAAATCACTTCTCAAATATGAGTTTCTTTTATAGAAATGATATAGTGTGGTCCAGCCATATTGTACGCTACATATTATCAGTTACGTCAGTCAACTTCAATTTTTTTTCTCTGAAATTTTATTGAGATTCTTTCGATTCACTATTTAGCAATTCCAACCTAAACTCAAGAGCTTAAGGCTACTAATCAATTATATATCGTTCGTTTTGGTTGAAACACCACTTATATGCAAACCAAATAACCAAATACAACATTAGGATTGATCACATTTTAGTTAACCCCTTCTATTAAAAACAAATACTTTTTGTCAATTTAAACACAAATTTAATTGACATGATAAATGATTTATTCAAACGTATCTGCTATAATGATATTTTTAATAACGTACAAATGGATTTTTGCCCCACAAAATAGAGGATTCAATCCAATTATGCTGGTTAAATTAAAAAATTCTTTATTTTTCAAATGTCTACAAACTTAAACACTCTCACGCATACATCCACATATATGAAATACTGGAATTAGAGTATGAAAATTTGTATTCAACAAACCGTAAATGCAAAAAAAAAAGACGAGATAATGCATGTTTTACAATAGAACAAAAAAAGGATTTGAACAAGTTCTTTTTAGCTTTTTACTCACTTTTAATACTTAATACTCATAATAATGTGTTTTAGTTCAAAAAACAAGCAAAAACTAATAAATTACAATGAAAAAGTTATAAACTAGAAAAAAGAATAAAGAAAAAAACAAAAACAAAGAAGGAATAAGAAAATTTATAGAGATTCCCCCCCTTTTGCGAAATAATGTCGTTTATCACATGGGAAAACAAAACAAGTAAGAATACAGAATTCGGCTATGTCGAATCTTGAATACCCTCTACCACAAATGCATGTAAAGTAAATACGTTATGTTTTGTAAATAAAATTTACACTCACACATACACTGTGACAAACGGTTATGATATAAAAACATATGAACACTTCATGAATCTTAAAGTTATTTATATTTTGACTATAACTTTTTTTCTACTGAACCGATTTTGATAATTTTTAAAATAATAATGAAGAACATATAACTTAACATTATGACAACATTTTTCATTTTAATTCTTCGCTTTTATAACAGACTTTTTTCCGAAAGTCCTTCGCTTCAACTTAGAGGTTGTTTCAGATATCGCTCTATATCTTTTTAATAAGAAACTTTTGAGGACTATAATAAATACTTAAGCCAAATTTCATACGGCCTTGTCAATGGGAGCCAACAACAGGCAGAATCAGCTTAGAGCAAAATCGACTCAGATTTCGATTTGATGCAAAAATATATAAATTATTATGAAGTCTGAGATGATTCTTTCTTACACACGAAATGACAAAGTTAATATATCCTTTTACCACTTGTGGTGATGGAGGGTTTAAAAAAATCTTGTTGTTGTTAAGTAAGTATGTGAAAATGCACTCAAACATTAAAACATATTTAAACTTAAAATTGCACTCAAATAAACTTTACGGAACCAAAAAAAGGAGAAACAAAGAAATTAACACAAACGTTATTTAGTTGGAAAAAGAGATAATATTAGAGTTTATACTAAATTTATAATGATAAATGAATATGAGAACATAATTTTAACTTTGGGACAAAAAGTTTATGTTCTAATTTTCAAACAAAAAAAAAACAAAACGTTACAAGTGACCATAGTTGCCAGATAAATTTAAAGAAAAAATTGGAAGTAAAAAAATCGTCAAATTTACTTTTCGAAATTGTTAAAAAATCGTTAACATATAAATGAAGTTGTTATTCCAAGAAGGATTAAATTTTAACAATTGTAATAAAAATTCTAACAGTTTTAACAGTTAAGGCTTTCTGAATAGAATCAAACACGATCCGGAAATTATTTTAGAAAATTGTCTGCTAAAATAGAAGAGGTTTTACTTCATTTCAAATATATATTCTAAAAACAAATATAAAATTCTAAAAAACAAAAAAACTAAACTTTTTGCTTGTGAAAACATTTGAGGCATAAATCGTCAGAAGGCTATTTTGGACAAAGAGAAGATAAATCGTCAAAATCAAGACAATTCGTCAAATCTAGCAACAGTGTCTATGACTCTTTTTAAAATTTACTTGAAGTTTTTCTAAGTATATGAAAATTTTCGAAAGAGAATTCTCTTAGGAGAAAATTTTATTCATAAAAGAGAATAATATTTCTTCATAAAAGGTAATTTTCTTTAGAGAAGATTTTCTTAATATAAAAAATTTTTCTAAACAGACAATTTTTAATAATAAAAGATAATTTTCTAAAATAAACTTAACAAAGAATATTTTTGCATACAAGAGAATTTTCTAATTTTTCATTCAAAGGTATATTATATGAGGAACTTTTATTAATAAATCTTCTTATAAAAGGGAAATTTCCTAAAGAGAAAATGTTCTTTATAATATAAATTTTCTACATAAATAAAATAAATATTCTTAAGAGAGATAATTTTTTAAAGAGAAAATTTTTCAGTTAAAGTTAAATTTCTATAAAAAACAAATTACTCAATAAAAGATAATTTTTTATAGAGAAAATTATCCCAATTAATAAAAATTTTTCTATAGAGAAAAATTTCTCAATTACAGATAATTTTCTAAAGAGAAAAATTTCTCAATTACAGATAATTTTCTATAAAGAACATTTTCTCAACTGATGACAATTTTCTATAGAGAATGTTTTTAATGAAATAAAGAAGAAACTGTTTTTTTTTTTTTTTAATTTTTAAGAGATTTTTTTTAAATTTATTTCTAATGTAAGAGAATATATTACAGAGAACCATGATTTTTTATAGGAATCTCCGATAGAGAAAAGTTTATAATTTAAAGAAGATTTTCTTAAAAGAAAAGAATAAAAAGTTTTCTTTTCTTAATTAATTGGACTTTCTTTAAAAACATTCTTAATCAAAACTATTTTTTTCAAATTTAAATTTCAGAGAAAATTTTAAAATATTTAAATTTTAAAATATTAAAAATGCGCCTTCATCTTAATGTCTCCAGATTCTAGTTTACATTTCAAGAATTTTCATTTTCTAACAAAATGTCATAATATTTGTAATCGTTTCCTTTTTTAAGGTTATTTTTATCTGACTTCACTAACAGAAATTTATTTTAAGTTTAAAAGTTTTTACAAAATTCTAAAATGTCCTTTATCTCTTAAACACACTTACATAAGTACAAATGTAAATATAAATATCCAGAATGAAATAATCTTTATATTTTTATATTCAGAATCCTAAAACTTTAATTACAAATTTTGTTCATTTTATTCATCTAAAATACAAGTACTTTTTTGCAAATTTTCAGTTTTTTTGTTATTTTAGTTTTTATTGTACTTTTTTTTGCATTTCTATCAAATGCAATATTTTTATTCTTTTGTCTGTCTTGTCTATCTGTCTTTATATGCTACTGCCCACATACTAACACATGCAAACATAAATTCGAAAGAAAAAAATTGCAAGAGCAACAATTCCCTGACCCAAAAAAAATATCTGTAATGACCAACTTAAGGGAAAAAATGCAAACAAAATATAACAAATCACAAATACCCACATACAAGCATCATACACCTACTACTACTTATGCAACCAGCCAGATACACACCCATACATATAAGAAAAATGTAAAAATTTTTAAAATTACAACAAGAAAAAAACAATAAAATAAAAACCATAAAAGTCAAATAACAATAACAAAAACAAAAGTTTTATATTTCACATAGACGGACTAACATACACTCAAGCGTACATTTTTGTTCTCACACACAAACTTAAATACATGTATGAAGTTGTAGTTATTATAGCTTTTATAGAGATGTTGAAGAAAATCGGAAACTGATCTAAATAAATGTTTAGTTTAAGACTCATTTTGGAATGTGGACAAAATGATATCAAATGGTGCAATTTTTCCTCCTTGTATTTTGGACCTTACGAAACGAGTTTTTGGAAATAATTCTTTAAAATTGGAACCCGTTGGTATCACCAGAAGCCATAACAAAATTTCATGTTGCTATAACAGTTCGGTTGTACCTGATAGCTGTATCAAATATGTATCTTTGACCGATTGTTTCGGAACGTATATCTTATTGTCGTGGAACGTACATGGTTGCTGTTGAAGTGTTTGATACAAGAAAATACCTAAAAATACCCTAATAATCTTAGTAATGACACGAACCATGTTCGAGCTAATAAAATATGAAAAGGAAAGTATGGAATTTTAAAGCTAAATATTTCCTTCTTCTTTATCCTTCTGAAATTTTCAGGAAATTTAGTATGAAAAGAATTATCGATTTTATAAAAGAATTTCAATTTTGAAGGGACCGCTTTATTCTAACCCGCTACAAAACTTGAGCCGTGGCAACTTGTTCTCTCGCGTCCATGCAAAATAATTTGAATTTAACGCAAGTTCTTCAGTTGGTACGTCTTGACAAATAATTCAAATCAAATTATTCCAAATACTCATTTACAACCATCATTACTTAAGTCCCAAAAGTATCCAGCTGTTTTGGTTAAATATTCGAACAGTGTTAAAGCGATGTCTATTATTTACTTTACTAAGCTCCCGAAAAGTTATTTTAATATCGGTTTGCCCATTTAAAGTATCTTCATGATACGAAATAGAGATATTTGTGAGCACTTAACATCTCCCTACGATACATCATATGACGATCAAGCGGTTGAACGCATTATATTCAAAGGGAATTTTATTTTCATTTCAAGATCATTTGACACCATCAATATTACAGTCCATATTTTTTGAGTGTATAACTTGATATCTGTTTTATATTTTTCTGATGATTTTTTTTTTAATTTCTTTTTTGTTTTTATTTTCTCATTTAAATTTTTACATTTTCATTTGCCACTATGTGCGTGTGTTTATATGATGTAAATGTGTGTGCATATTTTTATAGTTTGTTTCCACATATTTGTTTGGTATCTTTATGGTATGTTATTCAGTTGTTGTTTTGTTATTGTTTTTTAAGGTTTTTAACATTTCATATGTAGATATGTTTTGGAGCTGCCACAAAATGCAATTAGTTTGGTTTTAGTTTTTCTATTCATTTTTTTTTTAAATTTTAATATTATTTTTTGTTACTTTTGTAATTTTTTTTATTCATCAAACTTTGTTAACGAAAAAATAAATTTTCGAAATGAAATAGTAAATTTTATTTATTTATTTATTTATTTATTTATTTATTTATTTATTTATTTCATTTAGCTTAACTGAATGAAATTTTAATCGTTGAAATAAAAGTGAAAAATGCAATACAAAATTTAATTAATTAAATTTATGAATTTTTGCCTCATTTGGATGAAAAAGTGAAAACAAAATAATTTTAATCAGGATTATTTATTTCCTTTCAAAATAAATACCTGTTTGTTGTTTGTTGTAGTTCAGATTCAAGTTTAGATTCTGGTTCATATTCTTATTCATATTGTAGTTGAGATTCTTGTTCAGAATCTAATTCAGTTCTACTTCAGATTCTAGTACTGGTTTTAGTTTGGATTCTAGTTTGGATTTTTTTTTTGATTCTAGTTTATATTCTAATTGATATTCTAGTTCAAATTCTAGAACAGATTCTATTT
The DNA here is from genome assembly GCA_004302925.2 of Cochliomyia hominivorax. NCBI lineage: Eukaryota > Metazoa > Arthropoda > Insecta > Diptera > Calliphoridae > Cochliomyia > Cochliomyia hominivorax. The sequence goes on along the minus strand of PYHX02000467.1, from coordinate 93,074,367 downwards.
AATATTCTACTTCAGATTCTATTCTATTCAAGATCAGATTGTAGTTCGTATTCTACTTCAGTTCCAGTAGAATTCTAAAATATGTTCAGATTCTAGTTCAGATTACAATTCAAATTCTAGTTTAAAATCTAGTTCAAATTCTACTTGAGATTTTTGTTAAAATTCAACTTTAAATACTAGTTTACATTCTAGTTCAGACACTAGTTCAGATTCTAGAACAGATTCTAGTTCAGATTCCAGTTCAGATTCCATCTCAGATTACAGTATAGATTCTAGTTCAGTTTAACTTCAGTTCAACTTCAAATTCTCGTATTGGTTTTAATTTGTATTCTAGATTAGATTCTAGTTTAGACTCTTGTTCGGATTCTAGTTCAGATTCCAGCTCAGATTTTAGCTTAAATTCTCGTTTAGATTATAATTCAGATTCTGGCTAAAATTTATATTAAAATTCAGCTTCTGATTCTAGTTCAGATTAAAGTTTAGTTTAGATTTAGATTATAGTTAACATTTTAGTTTATATTACAGTTCAAATTCTAGTTAAGATTATAATTTAGATTCTAATTAAGATGCCACTTCAGATTCAAGTAATGATTCTAGTTTAGATTCTAATTTCAGATTGTAGTATAAGTTCGACTTGAAATCCCTAACTCTACATATATTTCTTCATTGGTTCATTACGAGATTTTAACTATTTTAGTTTTCATTTGACAACCCAATTTTAGTTAATTAATTAATAAAATATATATTTTTGATTAAGATTATTTTTTCTATTTGAAGTGAAATCTAGAAAATTCTTTTGATTTTTAATTTGTTATATAATTTATATTAATTTTACTTACCATATCGTCTGCATTAGAGCGTTTTGGGTACAACACGTCCTAATCACAAAGATTATTCAGTTTCTGCAACGACAGACAAGAATACAAGACAAATAAGAAAATAAGTTTTTTTGTTTTTGTTTTTGAAAATCACATACAAGAGATGATAAATGAATAAAATAAATAAAATTTAACTTTAATTAAGTTTATTTTAAGCTACAAAAGGACGAAGGAAATCGAAGTAAAAAAAAAAAGCGTTAAGATAAATTTCTTTTTATGTAAATAAACTTGAATGGAAACTTAAAAAAAACAACATTTTAACAAGTAAAGAGGGAAAGAGAGAAAATGAGAGATAAAATTTGTAATTTTAAACAACATTTCAACACTTGTTAGTGTTTGTTTGCATCCATTGCAATTTTGCAAAAATAAAAATGAAGTTGCACGTTGGAAATAATGTTGGTTGTGAAAAATGTCTCAGCTGGTGGATTTTTAAGCAGGAAAATGAGCCATAAAGAGGAGAGATAGAGAAAAAAGAAGAAGAACTTTTGAAAACATTAGTAAAATTTCTTTTCATTTTTTTAGTTTGTTTAAACTTAAATGTTGTAAAATTCTGTTAATACTGCTTTTTTGCATTTGAATTTTATATGCAAAAGAGAAAATTGTTCACAAACACAAATATTCATTTATAAAGTTTATTTGCATACATGTTGTGTGTGTGTGTTGTGCATGTAATGTAAGTAATGTTATGTTAGTACTTGTAACTGTAAATATTATTTACAGTTGTTCCTTTTTTGTTGTTTTCTCTGGTATTAACTTTTCTTGACAAGAAGGAGTTTTAGTTTCTTAACTTTATTTTATTTCTTTTTTTGTTTTTCTTTTAAAATGCAAAAATATTAAAAAGTAAATTCACACCTTTTCGGAAATGCAACTAAAATGTGTGAGAAAAAACTGGTTGTAGTTATAATGGAAACTTTTTGAGAAAAATAAATGTAAATATACGAACACACAGTGGGGCAGAAATAAACTTTTAACTTTTGATCGGCTGGGAAACATTCACTTCTTGTTCAGTTCTAGTTCAGTTCTTAGTTCAGTTCTAGTTCAGTTCTAGTTCAGTTCTAGTTCAGTTAGTTGTTCAGTTCTACTTCAGTTCTAGTTCTACTTCAGTTCAGTTCTGGTTCAATTCTAGTTCAGTTGTAGTTCAGTTCTAGAGTTCTGTTCTAGTTCAGTTCTAGCTCAGTTCTGGTTCAGTTTAGTTCAGTTCTAGTTCAGTTCTAGTTCAGTTCTAGCTCAGTTCTGTTCAGTTCTAGTTCAGTTCTACTTGAGTTCTAGTTCAGTTCAAGTTCAGTTCTGGTTCAGTTCTAGTTCAGTTCTACTTGAGTTCTAGTTCAGTTCTAGCTCAGTTCTAGTTCAGTTCTACTTGAGTTCTAGTTCAGTCTGTTTCAGTTCTAGTTCAGTTTACTTCAGTTCTAGTCAGTTCTAGTCAGTTAGTCAGTTCTAGTTCAGTTCTAGCTCAGTTCTGCTTCAGTTCTAGCTCAGTTCTAGTTCAGTTCTAGTTCAGTTCTAGTTCAATTCTGGTTCAGTTCTACTCAGTTCAGTTATAGTTCTAGATCAGTTTACTTCGAGTTTACTTCTAGTTCAGTTCTAGTGCAGTTCTACTTCATTTCTAGTTCTAGTTCAGTTAAGTTCAGTTCTAGTTCTAGTTCAGTTCTACTTCTAGTTCAGTTCTAGTTCAGTCTTAGTTCAGTTCCAGTACAGTTCTTCTTTAGTTCTAGTCAGATTTAGTTCAGTTCTGGTTCAATTCTAGTTCAGTTCTAGTTCAATTCTATTCAGCTCTAGTTCAGTGATAGAGTTATTTGCAAAAATCGATTCTGACTGGGAGGATCTCTCCCCAAATCAGCACCCACTAGAAACAACTACTTCTACAAAGCAATACCAAAGAATGACCATGTTACCACAAGAATCGCCATGTGAAATTTTGTTTAAAAATATTCAGGAACTCTGAAGCAGAAACAGAAAAATCTCTTCACTCTACTGTGAAAAATTCATTATCTGAAAAAGGTCTTTCTAGAAACAAAATTCACTCTATAGCTTCGGAACTTATCTAAAATGTGATTGCAAAATTGTGTAAATTTAATAATAATTTAAATTCTATTAATTATAAATATCATATTCCTTTTTTTGTTGTAAGTACTTCTAAAGCGTAAATAAATGAAAATTAAATTAAATTGATTTATGCAATTTGCAATCGATAAGTACTCACACACACACACACACATACACACTCAAAATCATTAATTATTATGCAATAAAATGAAACCAAACTCTTTTCCTCTTTTTTTGTTTCTTTTTTTTTTAATTAAAGTTGCAATTAAAATTGTGGATTGAGGTATTTGTAGTTTAAATGGTCTGGCACAAATTACAATGTTTGTCAGTGAAATGTATATAACAGTTTATTTATGTAAATAATTATTTACATTTCCAAACCGCTATTTCTATTTACAAAAGATACAACTTGTGTTTTTTAAAAGTTTATTTACTCAAAAAAAAAAAAAAGAAAAATAAAAATAAAACAAATTCAGAGAAAAAATCCAATGAAATTTATAAAAGAAATATATTACTTCCCTCGGAAGCTTTGTATGACCGAAAGTAAAATCTCATTTTTGATAAAAAATACTGAGTGTAGAGTAAATGAGTAAATGAGTAAATGATCACCAAACAATATTCCAGAATACGAAATTTATGGTCTATTTACGCAGACATAACACGAACGCCAACAAAACTCTCGGCTAAATGTGTCAATTAAGGCTGTATGTTAGCTTTGTATGGACGGAGATTATGTTACTTTGTTCTTTGAAAAATTTACATTTATCCTTAAGTAAGTTTAGGTTCTCATAGACTTCGAAAAGATTATCAAATTCTTTCTGTAGACTTTCTAATGACATATGCTTATGTGTTCAAACGCTTTATCGAAAAAATTCTTACTGAAGTCACTAGTGCGTTCTTACTGTCTCCTTAAAAAAACACATTATAGTGTCTCTCTAAAATACACTTGGGGACGATACAATGGGTAGCGATTTTTTACTGTCTCCCTATGACCATTTCAATTAAACAGTGAGACTACAAGCCACACACAAAAACTTAAAACCTGGATTCGGTATAAACTTAAGCAAATCCGAATGAAGAAGCCATTTCAAACTCACAGTCTTACTGTTGATAAAAAATAGATACATTACGAAATCTTCAAAGCGAGAAGTTATATGTTAAGATCGCCGAAACCAAACAATTATGACACCAAGGCAATGATTTTTATTTGATGACCTCTGATCAGAGGATCGCAGGGGTCCTCTTAATATATAATTGATTTGTTGACGAGTGTAGAAAAATCTGCCAGACATTAAACTTAAATGTCATGATAAAGTTCACCTGTTTCAAGACCTGTGAAATCTATTTGTTAAACAGTTCATTGAATATTTTTACTTATCTGAGCACCTTCCTTCCGACTATCATTTATATCGATCGAAACTGAACTCTCTTACTACACAACCCAGGAATCTTTTTCCTCACATTTGACTAAAGCAAATTCAGTGTCACTAGACTAAAAACTATAATATCGACCGAACTGAAAAAATCCCAAAAATCCAATTCGGGCAAAGTATGTTTAAAGTATTTTTTTTCAGTAAATTAGTCCCTCTGTTTTGAAACATGGGGTCTTAAAAAATTTCTTTTGGCGTTACACGTCGAGTAACAAACTTAATATTCCTTTTATTTGTGATGGTAATTTTCGAATGTCCCAAATTTAATTAAAATATATTCACATTTGTGAATTTTTTGAACTTAAAATTCTATTTCAGGAGGATATTTGTATGACAGTACCATTAATATTGGAGCGAATATGACCAATATTAATAGAATTCGTTCTTGGTTATGATTTGTTTCAAATTCCTAAATTATCTTAAAATTGTAAAATATTCACAACATTTACATGAACAGACAGACGAACGGACAGAAAGTAATTCTCAGTCAATCTGTATATCTGCAGGTGGATGTAATACCAGCAAAATTCTAATGTAGCTATCAGAGAAAGGACTTGCTCAATTTTTTCTGAATTATAAAGAAAAAAATTATACTTCAGAAGAAAAGAAGGTTTTAAAGCGAAAAAATGTTATCACCTTTTTTGAAGCAAATCTCGCAAAATCATCTATTTTTTTCAAAATTTCTAGTTCAAAATAATGTAACTATAATGTTTAAAAATTTTGAATAAAATCCGTCAATATTTGAAAAACTTTTTGAACTTAAAACCATCAAACAAAAAATAAAAACATGGCTGCAAATAGGTCTAAAAGGGACATCGGTAAAATATATCTTAAATTATTGGTGATATTCCTTGCATTTAAAAGTAGTTTTTTAGAGATTTTTTTAACGTTTTTTATTATATTTTTTTTATAGAATCATTAATTTAAGTTTTATATTCGAGGTGGGTACTTTAGAAATCCACCACACGTTTTCTGTGTTTCTCCAAATCAATAGGAAAATACGCCTGTGAAATTTCATAGAAATATTTTCAAAAATCACATAATTACTGCAAAAAAAATTTGGAATATGAATGAATTTTCCCTTAAATCAAATCTACTCTCCCCGGCCGCTAAAAGTCTTCAAATCCCACAAATCATCTCCCAAACACTAGACTGAAATTTTTATTGAGATATTTCCAAAGCAACTGAATAACTTCTTGAAAAATAGTTTTAAAAAATCTTGAAACTTCATATGTTTATAAAACGAATGTTTTAAAAGTCTGGCATCCTTGTTTAACACACACTCACACAGACATGAATTCGCACACATATTGTAATTTGACACATTTTCTCTATAAATCATTTAAAATCAAAATCATAATAATTTATGTTTCTTGTAATATTTTAACTTTATTCACATGTTAAAATATGACAAGAAGATGTTCAAGAAAACTAAAAAGAAAAGAAGAGAAGTTAAAATGTTATAGTCGGTCAAGCCTCTCTATGTAATACCCTACACCACATTATAGTTTGCTTATGTGTACAATAGATTATTATGACACTAAAATTTATGTGAAATTTATGAGTTTTAAAAGGAATATTTTCTGGAGAATTATGGACCGACTCTTATATAAATTTGTACAGCGATTATTAGGCTTACATTTATCTTAATTTTACTAATTATTTAAATATATGTGTAATTTATGTGAGTTTCAAAGTGCTACTTGGAAGGTTGGTTATATAAGACTTATGAGAAATAATAGACCGATCCTCGTATAAATTAACACATTGTTTTTGAGTATAATAAGACTTATTTTGCAATTTGAATAAAATCATTTTATATTTAAGAATTTTATGGACTAAAAATCCCATTCTGGGGGGCATTTGAATTATGAATTGACCGATAATAACTAATTTCAATAGCAAATGAATGAAGATATTTTTAAAACTGCGGCCTTTTGAACAAGCTTAACATTGACAGGTAGTCACGGACCGATATGCTAAAATCGACTCCGGAAGTGATTCTAAGTCGAACTCTATACTTAAAATTGGTGGTAAGACTATTTTCATTGCCCGTTACAAACAACTGTACCACCACCTATGGTGGTGTAGGGTATAAAGACAAATAAAATAACTAGAAAACTACATGAAAGAAAAAAAGTTTCAAACTAAAATATGTGAATAAGAAAAATTAAACTAAAAAAAGCGTTGATGCTGAATGTGAAAAAGAAAAGAGGATTTCAGCAACGATATCAATATCATTCAGTTTTTTTTATTTCTATAAAATGCAAGTATAAAAACTACTTGCAAACCCCCTCAACTAATATACTCCGATATTACTAAAGAGGAGGTGTTTTTGAGGTTAATGGCAAAAAACAGAAAAATATAGTTCCAATTTTTTTCTCAGTTTAGTGTTAAGAGTTTGAAAGTCTTTGAAGGTGTTTCAGAAACACACAGACAATTGCGGGCGTTTACCACCACAAAACTATTTATTATCGTGCAACTCTATAGCAACAACAACAACAACAGCAACAATTTTATGCTGAGTTTGAGTTCTTCTACATCTTCTTTTACTTCTTATTCTACATAACAATTTTAGTTCCCTTGTGCATATTTTAAAGAAATTTTTAATGTCAAAAGTGAGTTTTTTTTTCAAATCTTTATTTTAACCTTTTTTATTTTATTTTATCATTCTTCTTGCGAAAAGTATTTTTTACATCTTTTATCTTCATAGTTTCTTATTGTTGTTATTGTTGTAGTTGTAGTATTAACAACGACATTATAATGTGTTTGGATTTTGCATAAGTTACATTGAAAGTAACTAAGAGATGAGATAAATGTGAAGAATATTTAACTTTATGTTAAAGAAAGAGAAACAAAAAAAAAAGCAGAAAATAATATAATTTTATTTAATTTGTTAGTGTGTTGGTATTTTCAAATGGAAATTATTTTGAGAATTAGACAAATGTTTAAGTATTAATAGGGGGAGAAATTTGTTAAAAGGAGTAAAAGTATTTTTAGAATACAGAGAAATTTTCTATTTTAGAACTTAATTTTCAATTAACATTTAAAAATTTATGTATTTTTCAACAAGGCGTATGAGCAATATTCCTATTAATATCACTTATACGCAACCATAATAAAAACTATGAAAAATTTGCAGTATGCAAGATCTGAACAAGAACCTGAAGAGAAAACCGAATTAGAAACTGAACTAGAACCTGAACAAGATTCTAAATTGTAATCTCAACTAGAACCTGTATTAGAATCCGAACTGGACTCTGAACTAGAAACTTAACTGGAACCTGAACCAAAACTAAATTTATATCTGTACTCGAATCTGAACCAGACTCTAAACTAGAATCTTTACTAGATTCTGGATTAGATTTTGAACTAGAATTTAAACCAAATTCTGAAGTAGAACTGAACTAGTACTGAGCAAGAACTGAATTAGAACAGAATTAGTACTAAACTGGAAGTAAATTAGAACTGAACTCGAACTGAACTAGAATTAAACTAGAACTGAAATAAAGAAACTGAAGATGGAACTAAAATATTAAATCTTCTCTTTTAAGTTTATTTGTTTCAATTTTTATAAAAAATATATTTTTTTAATTTATAAAATTTTATTGCTATAATTTTTTGTTTCAATCACTATTTTACAATATTTGAAATAATCTTTTAATTTATTCTGATCGACCAAAAAAAAAAAAAGAAAAATAATCTCTTTCTTATAAACAGCAAATAGATTAAGTTATTAAGAAGAAGAAAATACTCTCTTCATACCTACAGACATCTACTCTCTTATAATTCTCTTATATATTTATCCTTTATTGCTATAAAATACTTTTAAATAATCATTTTTATGTAAATCAATTACAATAAATCTATTTATGTGTTTGTGTATGTGTATGGGTAAATGTTTTAGGGTAAATGTAAAGGAAATATTTTAAATTTCCTTATAAATTTATACACATAAAACATACACACATATTTATGTACATAAACAAAGGAGACCTGATGTTTTAAACAAAAGTTCTTCACTCTTCATGTTCAGATTTGTATAAAATGCTGCATCAACATGTCATATGATCATTATCAGATATTTGAAGGAGGGAATGGATAATAATGGTTGTTGTGCTGCTGATGACGACCATAATGTTTGAAAATGAGTTTAGAAAATGATTGACAGCTATAAAAGGGCAGCAACATCAACAAAAACCAAGAGGTGTGTTCGTTGTAATCAGTTACAACAAAAATCAATGATAAAAATGCAAATTTGCCATTCACCCCTTTTTTTTGTTCGTTGGAATAATGATGATTTTACTCTAGAAGGGGAGATTATGTTTTCATGTTGCTATTGCAGTTGTTGTTGGGATAGACAAAAAGTGACATTAATTTAATGCAAATTAAATGCATCTCATATTAAGATTTTATGAAATATATGGAAATCTGTTCAGTTAGATGGGAATTTTATGAGATTATAATTACAAATATTTCATAAATATTAATTAATGTTTGAAGGGACTAAAAAGGAAAACTAATAAGAGCAAATTAAAGTCTAAAGTAGATAAGTAAAGAGATCAGAAAAATTTCTTAAAGTCTTAACTTTATACATCTTGTATCCATATTGAAAATTTAGCTATGATGAACGTTCGTATATATTTCCATGGAAATGTTATAAAAAAATAACTTAAAAAAGTTTCACATAAATGTTATGTTGCCAAAAAAGTACTTTATTTTGTGACACTAAAAAATTGCAAGCACAAAACAGAATTGACTGATGTGACATTGCAATATTTGTTAAAAATTGAGACAAGTATTTGCAGAGATTTTGATTTGAAATCTCAAAATATAAAACAACAATTTCTTAACACTAGATAAATAAAGAAGTCATTTTGACTTGAAATCACGAAAAAAGAATATTTCAAAAATATAATCATAATTATGAGATGTTATATTTATTGTTTAAACTGTGTTCGGTCAGTATTTAAAAATTCAGTCATTTTGACTGCTTTTGGACCATATAAAGTACACTAAATTCTCAAGTGTTAACATATTCAGTCCCCATATTTTTTTTTTTTTTTTTTTGAGAGAAAAATTATTTGAGAATTTTTTAAAACGAAAAAAGTTTCGATAAATATTTTTATTAAGGGAAAATTTTAGATAAATTCTGTATTAAAAAATTCGATAAATCTAATATTTACAGAAAATTTTCTATTAATTCTCAATTTATAGAAAATTACATATTGTTGTTGCGTAAAATCTATCAAAACTTTTTCTGAAAACTCGTTTTGACCAATTTTTGTAGGATTCATTTTGATTTTGTTAAAAATATTTCATAATTTTAATAATTACATTTTTTAGGTCACTCATTTTAAACAGATTAACAATAAATTATTGCATTCGACATTAAACATAATAACTAACATGTTTTACAAATGTAAAAAGATTTAATTAGAAACGTCTTCCTTCTAACATTTTTAAGTTCTTTATTTCTCCCTTTTTAGTAGTATCATATTTGGCAGGAAAATAAATTTAAAATCTTTGAAAAAATGTCACATAAAAGAATCGGAAATAAGATTTAAAATTCATATTTAACGGAAATATTAATGTCTTATCACACAGTCTTTGGGCTCTGGGTAAATCTTGAGCTAAAAAAATAAAATAAAATAAAATAAAATAAAATAAAATAAAATAAAACAAAATGAAACAATAAATGTTGAAAAATTTTGAAAAAGCTTCAAGTCTAAGGTTATTTGTTTTGTTGCCAACAATCTGGGCAAGCAACACTTTACAAGAGACATGCAACAACAGAACAATCAAACAACTGCACACAGATACACAATATATAGCATAACACACAAGACACACCTTAAATACAGTTTGCATTAATAAATCCTATAAATGCAAACATATACATGTAAAAATTTAGTAAAATATACACATTACTAATACACACACACATATATATATATGATACATGTGCATATCCTTTACATTGTTCACATACATACAAACAAAAATACACGTATCTATGAATGTTAAATAAGGTCAAATAATTTCTTCACTTGAGACACGAGATTTCTTTTGATCTTTACTTTTTCTTCCGCAAAAACACACACTCACACACTTTTAAGACGTATATATGTGTTAGTACAAGTTTCCCCTTCCATCTTCAGTTTCTTCTGCAAACAAATTGTTGTTCACTTTTTTGTAGTTATTGTCTTGTACTTTTTTTCTTTTCTTGTATTTTAAGAGTATAAGAGTATTTTTTTGTTGTTTTTGTTGAAAAAAATCATTTATGCTTTTTGTTTTCACAAGTGACTTATGTCAATTGATTTAACTTAAACTATACAACAATATCAAAAACAACAACAACAACAACTACTACTACTGCTACAATAGTAACAATAACAACAACTACTGTACATAACAAAAGAGAAACATGTTTCGAACAAAAAATATCTTATCCTCCCCTTTACCTCCTTCCCAACCACTTTCCCAATTGCAGTCATTCAATTTTACCGGATTTAACATCTTGTTTCATTTTTGTCTTTTTTTTTTGCTTACTTGAGGCCATAAAAAAGGTTTCAAATTTCTTAACAATTAGTTTCAAGGTGGATTTATTTTTTTTTCTCCTCTTGTGTTGTTTTTTATTCTCTGTCAAGGCGCAAAGAAGAAAGAAACAAATAAGAAGCAAAAATTATTGTCCTTTCTAGAAGATCAAATAAGTGTATGAATTGAAAAAAGTCAATTAACATTGTTTTTTTGTTCAGGGCAATGACGGGACAAGATGTCAAATGTCATTGGAAAACAATTAAATTTTTTTATACGAATTTAAATAATTAATAAATTTAAAAAAGAGTAGAAAATCTGTTTAATAAATTAAATATTAAAAATTTATATAATGACCGTTATCACGTATAAATAGGGTCACATTTTGAGGGCATTAAGTGTCATCATTAAACTAGAGCCATGAACAGTGAAGAAAAAATTTATGAATTAATAAAAAAAAAAATAATCGCAGTTTGTTCTCTTAACAAATAATTTATAGCAAATTTTCTCTAAGCAAAAAATTTACAAAATATCTTCGAATAGAAAATTTATTTAATTATTTTTTCTAAATAGAAAATTTATCAAAAAATTTCTTCAAATAGAGAATTTATTAAATATTTTTATAAAAAAAATAGATTTTATCAAATAAAAACTCTATATAAAAAATTTATTAAAGAGAAATTTTTCGATAAATTTTCTATTGAGAAAAAATTTCTGATAAATTTTCTATTTAAAGAAAAATTTCAACAACTTTTTTATTTACAGAAAATTTTCGATAAATCAGAATTTGGGACAATTTTTGATAAATTCTCTATTTGGAAAAAGTTTTTTTTAAATTATCCAATAAGAATAATCGAGATTGATCGAAAACTTCCTCAAATAGAGAGTTTTCGAAAAATTCTCTCAATTTTCAGAAAACTTTCTCTAAAAAAATATTCTCTCAACAGAAACCTTTACAAAAATTCCCTGAAATTCTTGATTTATCGAAAATTTTCTCTAAAAACAAAGTTCATGGATATTTTTCTCTTAATGTAAAAAATTTTCTCAAAATAAGAGAATTCATCGAAAATTTCTCTAATAGAAAATGTATCGAAAAATTGGTCTATATGGAACCAATATACCAACAAAATTTCTCTAAATAGAAAATATTTCGAAAATTTGTCTCTAAAAAGATATTTTCTTATTAGAGAATTTATCGAAAAATTATCGATAATTCAACGAAAATGTTCTTCAAGTATAGAATTAATTTAAAATTTTCTCAAAACAGAGACTTAAAGATAAAATTCTCTTAATAGAGAATTATGAACTTTTTCTAAATAGAAAATTTACAGCAAATTTTCTCTAAATATAAAATTTAACGAGAATTTTCGCTAAATAGAAAATTTATCTAAAAAATTGTCTCAATGGAAAATATATCCAGCATTTTTTTGTAATAGAGAAAATATCGAAAATTTGTCTATTAACAAAATATTTTTTCTATATAAAAAATTTTTCGAAAATTAGATAATTTTTCGAAAAATTGAATATAATTTGACGAAAAATTTCTTTTAATGAAGAATTTATCATAAATAATCAAAATTGAGACTTAAATTCGTTCATAATGGAAAATTTACGGTAATGGAAAAATTATCGAAAACTCTTTCTGTAAAAAGAAAACTCATCGAAAATTTTATTTAAAAATAAAACTTAACGAAAATGTTCTTCAAAAGATTTTTTTCGAAATTAATAAATAAAAAATATAGAAAATTTTCTCAAAATATAGAATTAAAAAAAAATATAAATAGAATATTTTTCGGAAATTTTCTTTTATTAGAAAATTTATCGAACCTTTTTTAACATAAAGTTTCTGGAATTTTTTTAGTAGAAAATCTATTTAAATTTTTTCTCTAAGTAAATAACTTATGGAAAATGTTTCAAAATCGAGAATTTATCAGAAATTGTCTTTAAATCATTAATAAGCCGACTTAATAGATTTTTTTTGCAAATCGAGAATTTAAAGAAAATTTTCTTAAAATAAAAATGTTATCAAAAATATATTCCTTTTGCAAACTTCATAATCTCATTTATGTTTCGAATTGTAAAATTAACAAAAAAATAATATTCTGCTTCAGAGTCTTAAAAAAGTATTTTATTAAATATTAAAAAAGAAAAATTATAAAAATATTCTTTATTATAATTGAAATATAAATTTTTATATAGAAGAAGAAAAACGACATATTCTTCCCGATAATTTTTACACATTTTTTACATTTTAGTTTATTGACAAAACATTAAAACAAACACAAACCCCAAACAAACGTCAATAAAAAACATTATGAACATAAAACAAAACAAACATTAAAATCATATAAAAATCAACACAAACTTACAAACACACACACACATATGCATGTGTGTAACACATATATTTAATAATGATTATAAAAGAATAGAAAAAGCATCAGTAACAGTAACAGTAAATGTTCTGTGTTTTTTTTTTTTTTCATTTTTTTTGTTGTTTTTAATCCCCAAAACAATTTCAAACATTTGAAAAAAGTTTAAATATTGTTTCTATTTCCAACATTCATCCCCTTGATAGATGAAAAAAATCCATCATGTATAATTTTATTCCTTTTCTCTTCATTCACTCACTTTTTTATATTTTTAACTAAAAAATTTTTAAAATAAAACAAAAAATACATGATTTACATGAAAAATCAGCAAAAAAACAAACACACATTGACAGACACTCACATACATCTTTCTCACTTAACTCAAAAACAGAAAAAAAACAAGAAATAACGTTATCATCGGTAAAGCCCGACTTTTAAATACCCTACATTGATGGTTAAGAATGTCAGTTATGAAAAATTAATGAACGACCTTCGTATAATTTGATTTTCTAATTAATTCTTAAGTGTGCATTACTGAATTGCAAAAATAAATTTTTCCTGGGAGTTATATGGGAGTTACAAATAATTTTGGACCGAATCTCGTATAATTTTGCATATAAATTTTTGCTTACACAATTTAAACAATTATTATTACAACACCAACATGTATTTGAGATTTATACTTCAAGGTGATATTCGGAAAGGGGGCTTATATGGGACCTATAAGAAGCATATCGTCATAAAAATATCATAAGACTTATTTCTGTTACATTTTAATAAAATCGTTTTATATTTAGGACTTTTATAGGCTTAAACCCTTATTCTAGGAGGACATTTAAATAGAATTTACCAGAAATATTGGACCGAACGAAAAAGAAAAAAAGACGGACTGACATCCTTACTTCTACTCAGAAAGTGATTCCGAGTTGAACGGTATACTTGAAGGTGGATGAAATAATACTTTTCTGTATGTTTCAAACATCAGCACAAACGCAAAATACCTCAACCACCTACGGTGGTGTAGGGTATGAATACGATAAACAGAAGAAAAAAATTATAAAAAGGATAAAATAAATACGATGGATGGATGGATGATGACGATTACAACAGAGACGACATCAGTGGGTGTTTCGAAAATAACCTACACTTTTGCAATTTAACTCAGTTTCATGTTTTTATAATGACGATAATAGAAATAGAAAAATTACAACAAAATAATAGAAATAAAATAACAAAAACAACATGAACAAATACATATGAATGACATCGAGACACAGAAAAAGGAAACACAATATTTCCCTCATTCAGAGTTAGAAATTTTTATTTAAATACAAAAGATGTCTACAACGAAATAAAAAGGAGAAATAGAATACGATAAAATAAATTTTAACTACTGCAAGAAGTATTTAATAATAAAAATAAATTAAATAAAATATACTTAATGACACTCATCACTAAAATTAATGGTACACTAAAGACAAGTTGGAGAACTCATAAATTTAGAAAATATTTTCAATGAATCCCCTATTAAAGGAAATTTTTGTAAACTTTCTCTATTTCGAATTTAAATTTTCTAAGTACAGATAATTTTCGATAAATCTTCTATTTAGAGAAAATTTTCGATAAATCTTCTATTCAGAGAAAATTTTCGATAAATCTTCTATTCAGAGAAATTTTCGATAAATCTTCTATTTAGAGAAAATTTTCGATAAATCTTCTATTAGAGAAAATTTTCGATAAATCTTCTATTAGAGAAAATTTTCGATAAATCTTCTATTTAGAGAAAATTTTCGATAAATCTTCTATTAGAGAAAATTTTCGATAAATCTTTCTATTTAGAGAAAATTTTTCGATAAATCTTCTTCTATTTAGAGAAAATTTTCGATAAATCTTCTTCTATTTAGAGAAAATTTTCGATAAATCTTCTTCTATTTAGAGAAAATTTTCGATAAATCTTCTTCTATTTAGAGAAAATTTTCGATAAATCTTTCTTCTATTTTTAGAGAAAATTTTCGATAAATCTTCTTCTATTTAGAGAAAATTTTCGATAAATCTTCTTCTATTTAGAGAAAATTTTCGATAAATCTTCTTCTATTTAGAGAAAATTTTCGATAAATCTTCTTCTATTTAGAGAAAATTTTCGATAAATCTTCTTCTATTTAGAGAAAATTTTCGATAAATCTTCTATTTAGAGAAAATTTTCGATAAATCTTCTATTTAGAGAAAATTTTCGATAAATCTTCTATTTAGAGAAAATTTTCGATAAATCTTCTATTTAGAGAAAATTTTCGATAAATCTTCTATTTAGAGAAAATTTTCGATAAATCTTCTATTTAGAGAAAATTTTCGATAAATCTTCTATTTAGAGAAAATTTTCGATAAATCTTCTATTTAGAGAAAATTTTCGATAAATCTTCTATTTAGAGAAAATTTTCGATAAATCTTCTATTTAGAGAAAATTTTCGATAAATCTTCTATTTAGAGAAAATTTTCGATAAATCTTCTATTTAGAGAAAATTTTCGATAAATCTTCTATTTAGAGAAAATTTTCGATAAATCTTCTATTTAGAGAAATTTTCGATAAATCTTCTATTAGAGAAAATTTTCGATAAATCTTCTATTAGAGAGAATTTTCGATAAATCTTCTATTTAGAGAGAATTTTTCGATAAATATTCAATCTAGAGAACATTTTTAGATAAATCATCTATTTATAGAAAATTTTCGATAAATCTTCTATTTAGAGAAAATTTTCGATAAAACTTCTGTTAGAGAAAATTTTCGATAAATCTTCTATTCAGAGAAAATTTTCGATAAATCTTCTATTTAGAGAAAATTTTCGATAAATCTTCTATTTAGAGAAAAATTTTCGATAAAATCTTCTATTTAGAGAAAATTTTCGATAAATCTTCTATTTAGAGAAAATTTTCGATAAATCTTCTATTTAGAGAAAATTTTCGATAAATCTTCTTCTATTTAGAGAAAATTTTCGATAAATCTTCTTCTATTTAGAGAAAATTTTCGATAAATCTTCTATTTAGAGAAAATTTTCGATAAATCTTCTATTTAGATAGAATTATCGATAAATCTTCTATTTAGATAGAATTTTCGATAAATCTTCTATTTAGATAGAATTATCGATAAATCTTCTATTTAGATAGAATTATCGATAAATCTTCTATTAAGATAGAATTATCGATAAATCTTCTATTTAGATAGAATTATCGATAAATCTTCTATTTAGATAGAATTATCGATAAATCTTCTATTTAGATAGAATTTTCGATAAATCTTCTATTTAGATAGAATTATCGATAAATCTTCTATTTAGATAGAATTATCGATAAATCTTCTATTTAGATAGAATTATCGATAAATCGTCTATTTAGAGAAAATTTTCGATAAATCTTCTATTTAGAGAGAATTTTCGAAAAATCTTCTATTTAGAGAGAATTTTCGATAAATCTTCTATTTAGATAGAATTTTCGATAAATCTTCTATTTAGATAGAATTTTCGATAAATCTTCTATTTAGATAGAATTATCGATAAATCTTCTATTTAGATAGAATTTTCGATAAATCTTCTATTTAAAGAGAATTTTATTTATAGAAAATTTACCACAAATTCTCCTAAATACACTTATAGTAAACTTTGAACTTAAATTGCAAAAACTACACCTTTTGGCTACTTAATTCTATTTTATGCTGTTTTTATTATTTAATCATTTTATTTTTGACAAAAATAAAGTTGGAGCCTTTGAAAAAATGTAAATGAAATAGAAAACAACACAAAAAGGATGTTATTTCAATATCAAACAAAAATTCATACAAACAACAATTCGTTTCATATGAACATAATATGAAATTGAAAATAAAATATACAAACATAAACACTTTTTTATAAAACAAAAAATCTTTTACATACATTCATACACACACACACATACAACAAAAAATATGCAAAATAAATGTAAAAGATTTTTACACAAACAAAAACAAAAATACATTCGTTCACATTCATTCGTTAGAATGTTTGAGTGTAGAAAATAACTTATAACGGGGGAAAAAGAGTACATTGATGTCAAAATCATGTTATAAGTTGAGTTTATATGCATTTATGCGTATGTGTGAGTGTGTGTAGGTGAATGTGTGAGGATGTGCATTTAAATATTTTACTCAACAAAGAGCATAAAAGAGGATGTAACTGTTGTTTGTGTATTTGTATCTGCGATTTCGTAGGTATAAACGGAAATTTATAGTTGTATTTTTGGTATTTTTATTTGCTGCTAATAAAACACACTTACACACTCTCATAATGCGAAAACAATATATAAGGAAGAAACTTGTAAAAGAGAGATAAAAATAGAATAAAGATTCTATAAGCGAATGCATAAATTTTATTAAAAAAATCACTTACACACATGTCAGCATTTATTTGGAGCAAAATGGGAAAAAGAAGAAAAAGAAATGAAAAACATGGATAAAAGTATAACAATAAATAATAAAATTGTGTTATTGCAAAGTGCATAAATGCAATTGTTTTTATTGCAATTTCTTTAGTTGGATTTGTAAAATGTGTGCTAAAGACTCCTAAAAGTCTGTTTCTGAATGAAAACTATTGTTACGAGAAAAGATTTAAATGAACTAAACACGATAATTTATACAAAACGAACAATTAAGTATAAATATTCCAAAGATTAACTTTAATCAGAAATGTTTTATAATAATTTTATTCGAAGAAATATTTCGATAATTTCACGATAGAATGTCGATAAATTTTATATCAAGAAAATTTTTCGATAAATTTTCTATTAAGAGAAGATTTTCGAAAAGTTTTGTATTTAGAGAAGATTTTCGATAAATTTTCTATTTAAAGAAAATTTTCGATAAATTTTCTGTTTGAAGAAAATTTTCGATAAATTTTCTATTTCGATAAATTTTCTGTTTGAAGAAAATTTTTGATAAATTTTCTGTTTAAAGAAAATTATAGATCAACTTTCTGTTTAAATAAAATTTTCGATAAATTTTCTATTTAAAGAAAATTGTTGATTAAAAAATGAAGAAGAATTGTTCTCTTTTAAGATAAGTTTTCAATAATTTCTCAATTTATAGAAAATTTTCGATAAATTTGTATATAAAAAATATATTTTTTCTATTTCAGAAAAAATTTTCAATTTATAATAAAAAATTTAATAATTTTCTGTTTGGAGGAAATTTCCGATATATAGAAAATCTCGATAAATTTACGAAAAATTTTTGATAAATTCAAATACACCTAAAATTCTCTAAAGCACCTTTAATATCAAACAAAAATCAATAGAGTTTTCTATATATTTAATTCATTTATTCTCAATTGTATTCTAAAGCCTTCGGGTACAGTTTTGTTGATTTTATCTTGTATTTTTATTGAAAATCTAAACACAAAAATGCACATTCTCTCTACAACATCAAAAAAGGCTTAAAATAAAAACATAAATAAAAAATTTTAGTTTTTTTATTTAAATCTACACCTTTGGGAAAAACGCCATAAGCGGCTTTACCGTGAAATCTGCTAGATAAACAGTGAGTTAAACAAGTAAGAAGTTATAATCAGTCAAATCCGACTATTTAATACCCTATTACTACATGTTGGTTATAAGTGGAGCCTACAAAAAATTAATGAAGAATAGAGAATATTATAATGGTATAAACATTCATGTGGAAAAAGTGCATTCTAAAAGGACTTTTTTGTAAGCGTTATATGTGCACTAAAAGTTATTATGGACCGCCCATTGTAAAATTCGCACATCGATTTTTGTTTATATTTGTCTAGATTTGACCAATTGGTTTTGTAATACCAACGTATATGTGAGATTTTAGCCATTCAAAGTAATATAATTTGGCACATTGTTTTAGATTTTTTCTACCTGTTACAATTTTTACTCAAAAGCAACACAATTTGGTGTAGGGTACAAAAATTCACGGAACTTAAATAATCATAAATCTAGAACTTAATTATAAATTAAGACAAATTTATATCGCTTCAATGTTAATTTATTGAAAAATACAATTTCTTTACTTCCATACAAATTATTATTACGTTTACATATACACATACACACTCTCTCTCTCTGTGAAAACATTCTTTCACAGTGTGCATCTACATAATTAACATTCCATTAGTGTTTGTCTGCATTTAAAAAAAGAGTAAAAAATAATAAATAATTCAGAAATAATTTTAAATAAATATTTTATTCAGAAAAATGCATTTTCCTGTTCAAGAATTCAGTTCATTTTATTTTCAATTTTTTGTTTTTATTTCCGTCAATAAAATATCCTTTGAAGAAATGCATATAAATCTTCATGTATATGTTTTTTATTTGCAAATATTTATTTACGCTTTCAGAAAGTATGTTTTTATGTAAATGAGTGTGTATGTGTGTGTGAATGTTTGATTGTTTGTTCTACATGTTCATCAATGATTTGATTCGTTTAAATAAATAATAAATTTTGTTCTCATTCAAAAAAAAAAAAAAAAAAAAAAAAAAAAAAACAAAATTTATTAAAGAGTAAAAAAAATTAAATTAAAAAAACATAAACTGGAAGCAAACTAAAAATACGAGTGATAAAACAGTAAAAATAATAATGAGATTAATTTAAATATATCTGTTGTATTTGTAAAACTAATTTTAGTCTATTTACTAAATTTTAGCGCAACTATTTGAACAGTTAATCAATTCAATTTTCTATTGTGTATTTAATATAAATGAAGAATAATAAACGGTAATCATATCATTTCGATTAAGAGAAAATGTTCGATAAAATTTCTATTAAGAGAGAATTTTCGATATATTTTCTATTAAGAGAGAATTTTCGATAAATTTTCTATTAAGAGAGAATTTTCGATAAATTTTCTATTTAGAGAGAATTTTCGATAAATTTTCTATTTAGAGAAAATTTTCGATAAATTTTCTATTTAGAGAAAATTTTCTATTTAGAGAAAATTTTCGATAAATTTTCTATTAAGAGAGAATTTTCGATAAATTTTCTATTAAGAGAGAATTTTCGATAAATTTTCTATTAAGAGAGAATTTTCGATAAATTTTCTATTTAGAGAAAATTTTCGATAAATTTTCTATTTAGAGAAAATTTTCGATAAATTTTCTATTTAGAGAAAATTTTCGATAAATTTTCTATTTAGAGAAAATTTTCGATAAATTTTCTATTTAGAGAAAATTTTCGATAAATTTTCTATTTAGAGAAAATTTTCGATAAATTTTCTATTTAGAGAAAATTTTCGATAAATTTTCTATTTAGAGAAAATTTTCGATAAATTTTCTATTTAGAGAAAATTTTCGATAAATTTTCTATTTAGAGAAAATTTTCGATAAATTTTCTATTTAGAGAAAATTTTCGATAAATTTTCTACTTAGAGAAAATTTTCGATAAATTTTCTATTTAGAGGAAATTTTCGATAAATTTTCTATTTAGAGGAAATTTTCGATAAATTTTCTATTTAGAGAAAATTTTCGATAAATTTTCTATTTAGAGAAAATTTTCGATAAATTGCCTATTTAGAGAAAATTTTCGATAAATTGCCTATTTAGAGAAAATTTTCGATAAATTGCCTATTTAGAGAAAATTTTCGATAAATTGCCTATTTAGAGAAAATTTTCGATAAATTGCCTATTTAGAGAAAATTTTCGATAAATTGCCTATTTAGAGAAAATTTTCGATAAATTGCCTATTTAGAGAAAATTTTCGATAAATTGCCTATTTAGAGAAAATTTTCGATAAATTACCTATTTAGAGAAAATTTCGATAAATTGCCTATTTAGAGAAAATTTTCGATAAATTTTCTATTTAGAGAAAAATTTTCGATAAATTTTCTATTTAGAGAAAATTTTCGATAAATTTTCTATTAAGAGAAAATTGTCGATATAAAGATATTTTTCAATAAATTTTCGATTATTTCATTATTTTGGAAAAAGAATATTGTATAATTCTTTAATTTTTAGCCTTTTTCTGTGTCAAAAGAAATTCAATACAGTGTGCTTAATACCCTAAAGGATTGAAACTCTGTCAACTTTTGTCAATATGTCATTTATTATTCTTTCTCATTTGAGAACCGACAAGCAAGAGAAAAATGCATTTCTTTTATTAATTTTAGTTTTTGTCAATAACTTTAGATTTTAAAATATCTTTTTGTTATCATCTTTTTCAAATAATTGACTCTGTCCTGAAAAAAATATTCTTCTCTCTCTAATATATTTTTTCCAAATGTATTTTTTATTTATGCTCCATTTTGTTTCTTTGATTATTATCCTTGAGTTCAAACTAATCAAGTTTACATTTTTCTTATGAAAAGTTCAAAAGAGAAAAAGACAAAAAAAAAAAGAAAAGAACACAAGAGAAATTTTACTTATTAAACAGAAAATTTAGAAAAAGAAGAAAATTTATATGAAAAACAATATTTTTATATTCATTTCCTACATTTGTGCCCCAATAATATTGTCAATATTGATAAGTGTATGTGTATGTGTATATCATATTAAATGCATCTGTATTAGTTTTTGAATGAATGAAATTTTGTCTTTTTATTCTAAATTTCTTTTCATCTTAATGTTGTTGATGTTTCCTCCTCTTTTTTTCTTTTGCTGCTGCTGCTTAAGTAAATGCCCTGCAGTTGTTTGCATGATGACATTTTGCTGCAACAAACAGTAGTTGCAGCAACATCGACAACGGCATCAGTTTACTAAAATTCTATTGGGAATTTTAACTTTTGAAATGTGTTTAAATTTACATGCAAACATTCATACTTTTTTATTTCATAAAACATGACACAAAACACGTTTAAATTTAGCAAAAAAAATAGTAAATGACTACAACTATACAAATGTACATACATTTATATAAACAAAACTATAAAAGTGTATGTGTATTTAAAACAACTGATGCATAGTTGTAACCAGGATGCACACATTTACACACATACATACGTAATTATATATATATACGTAATTATATATTATGCCTCTTTAAGAAGATTTATCGAAAATTTTATTAAATTATAACTCATTCTGATAATAATTTATGCAAAATAGTCTCTAACGAGAGAATTTAGCAAATATTTTCTCTAAAGAAGGAACTTAGTTTTCTTGACGAGAAATTAATCAAAAATTGTTTTTTAAGAAAAATAAAATCAATTTTGTTTGATGGGAAATTTATAAAAAATCTTTTTTTAAGATATTTAGATCGAAAGTTTTCTCTAAATAGAGAATTTATCGAAAATTTTCTCTAAAGCGAGAATTTACCAAAAAAATTTTGTAAAGAGTGAATTTATCGAAAATTTTCTCTAAAGTGAGAATTTATCAAAAATTTTCTCTAAAGAGAGAATTTACCAAAAAAATTTTCTAAAGAGAGAATTTATCGAAAATTTTTCTAAAGAGAGAATTTATCGAAAATTTTTCTAAAATGAGAATTTATCGAAAATTTTCTCTAAAGAGAAAATTTATCGAAAATTTTTCTAAAGAGAGAATTTATTGAAAATTTTCCCTAAAGAGAGAATTTATGGAAAATTTTCACTAAAAAGAGAATTTACCAA